>OX328271.1:33027456-33652456 GCA_946814005.1 Chamaenerion angustifolium | reverse complement strand
TTAACAACACGGACGACACATCACAAGTTAACGGACACTTACCTAAGTTTTTACATTTACTAATCTCTACTTGAATTGTAGGGTGACTATAGTGTTATAAGAAACAATCAGGTTTTCTACCTAATCACTCCTATATATAATCATATATAGTAATATAGAGACAATGATTTGTGTCACTACTACAATACTAAACTTATTAAAATGGACTCTTAATTACAAATAGACGACTCAATAACCAAAACTAACGTTCTTCGCGATATTTACATTGTGTGTTTGATAGTGATTTGTTGAACTTATACAATGCTTACAATTGTGTTATAGGTGATTGAACCTTTTGTGGGATACTACGTCTTCGCGTTAGGTGTTTCAAGGTTCTTTGCATTGGCATATTGGATAATTCAGGTCCACTTTTCTTAATAGAAAAGTAAAACATACTAGGATGATAAAATTAGTTAAAACGTATGTCTTAAACTTTGCGTTTAAACATGGTATGCAGACCTATGAAAGTCGTGGTGCATTCTTCTACTTGATTGGGAGCGGTCACAGTTGGTTCCTCACATCGATCATCGGTGAATTAGTTCAATCCTTTATCTTGATCGACTTCTGCTACTACTATATCAAGAGGTAAATCCGTAGTGTACGTAGTGACAGAAATTGCATTCTTCAGTGATTTATGAATTTTTTTTAATACGAAAAATAATATTTTTTTTCTAACATGTGTTTCAAATGCAGCTTGATGAGCGGGGAACTGATGATGAGGATGCCCGTCTAGACTGCATCAGTACATTTCAAATGTTTGATGTTTTGATTTCGCAAACAATGTGGAGTCGTGTTTCTTTGTGAACAAATTAAATACTTGGGAAGTAGCGGTTTTTATACTCAACATATTTGAAAAGTATAGTTTGCTTTTGCTTCACAGTTCACACTATAGTAGGAATAGTCAATGAGAATAATCAATGGCTTTAATATGATAAAAAAAAGAACTTATGATGTATATAAATTTCAATATGTATATGTCAAACTTGAATTAATCTCAATTGTGTTAAAAAATATGTATTTTCATAGTTAAGGTAATCTTTTATGATTAATATGTCATAAATTTTATTTATAATTACTAGAATAAAATATGATACTTAGCTTCAAATATAGAAATTAATATGGGTAAAACTATGTTGGTAACCCTATTTACAAATATAATTATAATATTAATAATTGTATATATTATAGTTATAGTTATAATTATATTATAGTTAAAAAAAATATGATGAAATTATGATATTTGTTATACCTCATTATTATCATTGTATATCTTTATGTTTTGGGCTAATTACTTAATTTGTTACACATGTTTCACCATTGTGCAGAATGGTTACACATGTTTCAAAATGTGATTAATTGGTTTTGCTATGTGACTAATTGGTTACATGTTTTTCCAATGTGATTAATTGATTATTCTGTTAATAAACCGTTAATTAATATTTTTAACATATTTTTGAATTATCAAATGACCATTATGTCATTAAATGTTGACTATTATTCCCAAAATACAACTGTTGACTAACAGGAGAGGCAAGAACACATCAATACCAACAGATTGAACAACAACACAGATTTAACCACAAAATTGCACCCAATTCCAGCCTAATGAACCCAGAGCATAAACAACAACTACACATAGAATGAAACACAAACATCACGGTTCTGGGTTCGTGACAAACCCAGAATTGCGTTTCTGGGTTCGTGATGAACCCAGAATCTTGTTCGGAGAAAGAGACGTACCTAGAAGAGCTTGCTGCGGTAGAGAATCGTTGTCAATCGCTGCCAATACCTGGAAGAATAAGGAGACAGGTTGATGAAGAACAACTCGGTGGATGAAAAAGGTAATTAAGTCATTTTATGTATCTAAATAGTGACTTAACAATGATTTTTGACAATGAACAGTAGAAAAATCAATTAGTCACATACCAAAACCAATTAATCACATTTTGAAATATGTGTAACCATTCTGAACAATGGTCAAACATGTGTAACCAATTAAGTAATTAACCCTTATTTTGTTTACATCTATGTTTATTGATAATAGTTGACAAATTCCTTTTCTTCTTTTATTATTATTAAAATAAACAAATAGATTGCCGTGTCTTATTTTCAATCTTGTATTTTCAAAATAACATTAAGAAGTCCATTTGTGCAAATGTTGTACGTTAAGTACAATACTATGGGGGACTCAGATCTTTGAGTTGACTATGCCCTATAAGAAAAAATGTACATCATCATGTTGCAATTGGCAAAAATAATATTTTAATTTGATTATATAGGAGATTCATAATATATATATACTTTGATGGTGTCAAGTGTCAACTGATGAGAACATCATGGGATAACACCATGAGGTTAAACTAGGGAACTCTCTGTTGAATATAATTTTGTTTAATTTAATATTATATAAAAGTAAATATAAAAATAGAAAATATATAAGCATCTTATTAATTCTATATATTCATAGTTTAATTAAAAAGACAATTCAACTTATTTATAAAATATGTAAAATTTAAATACATTTACTTATGGAATTAACTACAATATTATAAGAATTTATAACAATGAATATCAGTTGTTTATAACGTAATAAGTTGCCTAACTTCCTATTTAGAAAGAAAAAAAATGTATTTTTTTAATAAATATTTAGTAATACATATATATTTTTTAAAGTAAACTCAATTTCGGTAAAGAAAAACTCAATATCATTACTGGACATTTATGCTGTAATTAAATTATTTACACACTGTAATTTGATTGATTTTTATTGAGTAATTATACAATAACATATCTATCTCCAAACTGTTTTGTGTCATTCCGGTCAAATTATAAAAGAAACATATTAAGTTAAAACTTTAATTATATATATTAAAAAAATCATAGTAGATAAATATTTGAATTTCGCAATAAATATAGTTAACGGTATTAAATTTGAATTTACCAAATCTGAGTTAAATTTTCATATATCAACTTATGTCATCAAAAAAATCATAATGGCAACACAACAATAATAGCGTGTTGCGCCTAAATGATACAACTTGGTGACTTAGGATACTTGTTGTCCATGAAATCGCCCTCATATACAGTTATACACATTTTTTAAAATATTTTTTTATAAAATATTTACTTTTCTAAATAAAATTTTATATATACAATTGACAATATCTATCCTCGAAACTGAGTAATATCAACCACATATTCTCGGATCAGAAAATATGGGAAAGTATCATTTTAAAATGTCAAAGTCAAAGATACCGTATTTATGATGACAGCTGCTGTACCATAATTTATACATACATAAATATACGTAGGTAGATTCTTTTTCAATTAATTAGCCGCTAATACAATTAAATTACGGATTTGCAATTTAACGTCCTAACCTTAATATGTTCAATTTTCTTCTAATTATAATAATTCACCCAATATATTAAAATAACTTCCAAAAATTTAGCAGAAAAGTCTTCTCTTTCATATTTGTAAGTCAAGTCGTTGCTTTTTTTTTTTTTTTTTGTCGTTTTCTATCTATAACCTAATTTATACGAGTCATAGATATCTGCATCTGCAACCACTTACTCTCTGTTCCGCCTCAACAATGGCTGCCATGACTTGCTCGTCGGAGCAACTCGCACAGCTATTCGGCCCGAACATCACCAACGCCTCCGATGCGGCAAACTACATCTGCTCACAGTTTACTACCATCTCCACCTCCTTCTCCGACACCCGCTATGCCGTTGATACCACGTACCTTCTCTTCTCAGCCTACCTGGTCTTTTCCATGCAGCTCGGCTTCGCCATGCTCTGCGCTGGATCCGTACGCGCCAAGAACACCATGAACATCATGCTTACCAACGTACTTGATGCCGCCGCCGGAGGAATCTTTTACTACCTCTTCGGCTTCGCCTTCGCCTTTGGATCCCCCTCCAACGGCTTCATCGGCCACCACTTTTTCGGCCTGAAGGATATCACGTCCAAAACTTTGGATTACAGCAACTTCCTCTACCAGTGGGCGTTCGCCATCGCGGCCGCCGGAATCACTAGCGGTTCGATTGCAGAGAGGACACAGTTCGTTGCTTACTTAATCTACTCCTCGTTCTTGACTGGGTTTGTCTATCCGGTCGTTTCTCACTGGTTCTGGGCCACGGACGGTTGGGCTAGCGCGTTCAAGTCCGACGACCGCCTTTTCGGTGGCGGAGTCATTGATTTCGCAGGGTCCGGAGTAGTCCACATGGTCGGCGGCATCGCTGGACTCTGGGGAGCTCTCATCGAGGGTCCGCGAATCGGAAGGTTCGAACGTTCCGGCCGATCTGTAGCCTTACGCGGCCACTCCGCCTCCCTCGTCGTCCTCGGCACTTTCCTCCTTTGGTTCGGATGGTACGGATTCAACCCTGGTTCGTTTAACAAGATCCTCGTCCCGTACGAGAGCGGCAGCTACTACGGCACATGGAGCGCCGTTGGGCGAACCGCCGTGACAACAACGCTGGCTGGCTGCACCGCTGCACTGACCACTCTGTTCGTGAAGAGAATCCTGTCAGGTCACTGGAACGTCACCGACGTGTGTAACGGCCTTCTGGGCGGATTCGCTGCCATCACCGGTGGCTGCTCCGTCGTGGAGCCGTGGTCGGCGATTATCTGTGGTTTCGTGTCGGCGCTGGTTCTGATTGGCTGCAACAAGCTAGCGGAGAAGGTTAAGTACGACGACCCTCTCGAAGCCGCGCAGCTTCACGGCGGGTGCGGTGCATGGGGAATCATCTTCACGGCTCTGTTCGCAAAGAAGGAGTACGTGGTCCAGGTGTACGGAGAAGGAAGGCACCACGGTTTGTTCATGGGTGGCGGTGGAAAGCTCCTTGCGGCGCACGTAGTTCAGATTCTCGTGATTTCTGGGTTTGTGAGCGCCACCATGGGTCCACTGTTCTTCATTCTCCATAAATTAAAGCTTCTTCGGATCTCGGCCGACGACGAGTTAGCGGGTATGGATCTGACCCGACACGGAGGGTTCGCCTACGCGTACCATGACGAGGATGAGTCCCTAAAGGCGGGTGCAGGCATTCAGTTGAGGAAAGTCGAACCAACGCCAAGGGCAATTTAAATATAAATAAATGCTTATTGTTCATAATTAGTATATTATTAATAATATTTTAATTATTTTGTATTTCTAGGTGGTGGTTTCTCGAGAATAAAAAAAGTGTTAATTTGTATTTATATTGGTTGGATTAATAGTTAGAATTATTTGCAATATTTTCATACTAAAAGAATCTTAAAAACATGCAGTTATGTGATGAAGTATGAAAACTGAATGTTAAATATAAAAGAAAAAAAATGTTAAATAGAGGATTAGGTTAAACATTTTAATTAATGAATGAAACGCTCGATCTCGATTCTCTATTAATATAGATGGTTACCTTAAATGTTTTGATTAATTAATGCAGAGCTAGAATCTCCATAAACTGTAATATACGTAACGGACGGACATTTAATTAGGCACATTAACACATACTTATGTCCGTTAAATTAATTATAGTTTTAGATGTTATTTAATTATTTATGTTTAATACTATTTTTATTTGTTTAAATCAAAATTTATCATCATATTTGTTAGGTTAGTTCAATAATATTTTTTCATGAGTAGAAGTACTATATTCCTTTTTTAAAAATAAAATTAAAGCACTTGTCTTCAAAGCCTAAACAATTGAGAAAATATGACCCAAAAAATGGGATAGTTAATTGAGGGACTAACCTATTTATTTATTATATTTTGAAAAAAAATTATCAATTTAAGAACACACAAAAATACGTTTTTTTTTGGCCAAGAATCATAATTTTATTCAAGATAATTAGGTAAGTAGTTGTAGGCTGACCATGGGCGGCCAGGCCGGTCCTAAAGGCAAGACCGAGACCAAAATTTCGATCTTGCCTTCTGAAGGACCGAGACCGGCCCGAATCAATAAAGACCGACTCCTGGACCGAATCTTACACACACAAAAAATAAATTAATTTGTCCAAACAAACATCATTGTAATCAAAGTAACAAAATTACAAAGTACAAATCAAAGTAACAAATCAACCAAGTAACAAACACACCAAATTTTAAACAAAGTTCATTTTCTTCCATAGTTCCAAACATACATCATTATTTTTAGGAGTTGTATATGAACTTCGGGTCGGTCCGGTTCTAAACAGGTTCGGGGGGAAAACCCGAGACCGAGTCCAAGCCCGATCTTGAAGAAAAAACCCCGCTCAGTCTCGGTCTTAGTCGAGTCGGTCTCAAGCCGATCTTGTCGGGAATTCGGCCCTACAACCTTATTTTTATCACTCCTAAGTAGTTGTACTACAACTCATAATCTAAAACAATAAAATGAGAGAGGGGTGGGGTCTAGATACCCAATCAAAATATTACAACTCTCTTGGCATATTTAGCTAATTCACACATTGTTTCGCAGATGTTGGTGTATAGACCCAACTTACACTATCAAGCGATCTAGCCAAAATCTTGGCATTCGCCATTAAAGTCTCGATTCTCTAAGAAAATTCGATACTTTGAGGTGATTGATAATCGTTGTCGCATCAGATTCCACCCATAAATATTGTCACTTATTTGAAACTTCAAATTTGATACCTTCAAAGATAGCTTTTGCCTCAAGTTCTTGAATGGAGTCTCGGTCACTTGAAAGTGTCCACCTCCATAATTACCACACAAAAAAAGTGTCCACCTCCACAAATCATTCCTTCGTGGTTCCTTGCTATAATTCTAATTCATCCCCATCATCATGTAGCCGAGCACCATGTAATTAATCTTATTTATAATCTCACGTGCTATTGTATTTATATACTCTTTCACTTAGTATTCTCTTTTCAAGGAATTTCTAAACAAACAGTTTCAAAAGTGTTTTTAATTTTTTGTTTTAATATGCTCAACTTTATGCATTTCTCTACTCGTAAATTACGTTGAATGTACATAAATAATTGTAACATAGTTATTGTTATTCATATTAATGACTGGCAGAAATATTTTTATCCGATGCTAAAAATTTAATAACTTTATTTATAACTTCAAAATATCTTAGTTTATACTTATATATATTATTTGATTGTACCAAGAAAGATGTACGACTTATTATGAAATATTTACTTATGAATGGGACAAACTATTCTATCGTGATTCATATTAATATATTATTATTGTTGGAGTAAACTGTCATTTTGACGTAATGATTGAACACTTTTAAAAGTTTTTTTTTGGTAGAAACACTAGAACAATTTAAACACTTTAGAACACTTTTAAAAGTTCATAAATTAAATGCGATCCAAACCACATTTAAATTTGATAAAAAAAAACATTTAAATAGCATTTATATTTATAACAATTTATTAACTATTTAAAATAACGTTTGCATATCATTTTAATTATTTTGTTTTAATATTTTGTGTAAATTATAAATATTTAGAAAACTTCATACATTTTTTCTTTGTAGGAAACATTATGAATTTTTTCTTTGTAGGAAACATTAAAATATTATTTAATAGTGTGAAATATTTTGTATTTTTAAGCTCATAATTATAATTTATGTCACATGATCAAATATGAAAGAATTGATAATGTAGCCATTCAACATTTTCTTTCTTAATCAAAGATCTCGGTTTCAAGTCTTGTGAATTGAAAAATCTTCATGGTAAATATTAAAATCAATTACATGCCAGTGTAAATTATTTAAAAAAAAATATGAAATAAATATACTAAAAATGTTCTCGTGGAACCCCTTAGAACATCATGAAACAAAAAAAGAAGATATGAGAGATTTGAATCTAGAGTTTTAAGGTTTATTTAAGAAAAACAAGACCACCCAAATTAGAAGATGAGAAGATAATTAGATATGGTATTGGTGGTTCATGTTTGAGAAGCTATACTTGGTGTGATGTTCAAAATTTCAAGGACTAGTAAGAAATATTTATTTTCTTCTAGAAGTTCTAGTTTTGGTGATAATGTTAGGATTCGATTTGATTGGTTGTTAGTGGAGAAAATCAAAGAATGCGGACGCTCCGGGATTTGACCAACACTCACGTGTTGTAATTCAATTCTGAATCTCTGATGTATTATTTACTTTTTTATTGTATCTTTTGGCAAATTATTTATTTCGTATTATTATTATTTGTTTTCGGATTTCATGTTTATTTTGGAGTAAATGTTGAAACCTAAAAAGAGACAATATTTAAAAAAAAAGGGTCAAATACAAGTTTTCCCATAAATTTTAGGCCAATTTTAAGTTTTACCTTAAAGTTTAAAATTTAAAATTTTAGTTTTAATGTTTGGACCCGATAAAAAATTCTAATTTACCATCAAATGTCCGTTTATTTTGGATGGAATTAATGTCATGTGCGGCTCACGTGCATTTTTAAGGACTGAATTGACGAAATTGTCATCAAATACACCATTCTAGAAAAATGATTTCAGTTATAATCATTCAGCTCCTTGCTCCTTCGGCTCTTTGTTATTTGATCTGCTTTATTTTATCTCTCTTCGAGTAGCCTTTTTTGAGTAAGGCGAGAGCTCAATCTTCCTCCCTGTATTATTCTCCAGACTTTTGATCACTGTCTCCACCTCCACGTTTCCGACCACCGTGACGTTGTGGACTACTCCACCAGATCCTGCTCCATCCATCTCCTGACTTCAACTCTTCAGCCATATCCCATCCAACACAACAAAGCAACAAAGAGAGTTTAGACCCAAAAACTGAATTTGGAGCTTCAACCATAACCCATCTTATGTCGACCAGATTCTGCTTCACAAAAAATGAGTCTGAAGCTTCAGAATCGACTAGCACGTATGGCTTCAGAATCGACTAGTAGTAGTTGATTCATAAGAAGGACTAATAAAGTAGCCAAGGTTTGGGTGAGTTGAAATTGCGAAGAGAGGAGACGACGACGCCGTTTCAGGCCGTGGAGACACGTGAGGCGGGGACGAGATCGACGAGAGGGAGGTGGGAGAGCATGAACTCGAGTATATCGCCATGGAGAGGAGATTTATGTGCTTCCTCTTCTGTATCGTCTTCAACCTCAAGCTTGCTTTCTCACGTCCTATTGTTCTGGTTTGGTGGAGAAGCACCATTTCCAGATTTCTCAACCTTTCTGCATATAGGATGAAAATGAAGAAAAAGATGGGCAATTTTGTCACTTACATTTGTTAAAACACAACACGTGTCACACACATGAGGAACATTCCATTATAAATAAACGGCCAGCTAACATAAATTGAGAAATTTTAATTGTGTCTAAACATTAGGACTAAAATTTAAAATTTAAAACATTAAGGGGAAAATTTAAATTCGGCTTAAACTTTAGGTGGAAAACTCGTATTTTACCCTTTAAAAAATGTGGTGAAAAGTCTAAAAATTCATTTTTTTTTTATATATATCTTAGTAATATAAAATTACATTTTGTTTTTGTAAAATATTATGTTATTATAATATGATCACAAGTTCGATTATTAATTAAAGGAAAAAGTATGAAAAAGAAGTAATATGTTTGCCCAATGTTGTGAAAGCGACACATTTGTTGTTTTTGATGCAACGTGTTTGTTGTTGTTAGTTTTTGATGCAGTCGTTAAAATTCTGTCCAAAACAGCCGTTAAGTGTTCACATGTCTTGCACGTGACCTCCTTGTAATGTGAAATTACTCAAATGTCTCTGTCTTCTTCAGTAATGTTATAACCAGTTGTTCACTTATTCTTCATTCTTGGGAAGGCGGAGAAGAAATCATCTAACATCATCGATTATATTAAACGATGAGGGTATCGATTGATTGAGGAAATGTTTTTCATAAGCCGTTGCTGACAACATTTGAAGCAGAGATCCATTCATCTATGGAGATCGAGCAGTTGAAGATTGCTGTGAGCGGAAGTACAAGAGGTTAGTGGAAACAGAATTAAGGAGAAAACAAGAAGAAATCCCTTGTTGTGGATTTCTTTGTCATCAATCCACAACAAAGGGATTACACAGCAATGGAATCTTAAAGGCAACTTCAAGCACATCTGCAGGTAACAGCTCCATGTAGTTGATGAACTTGTTCGATGAACTTATGGTCACGATCAAATGAACCCAGGTTGGCTACCAGAAGCATCTTCGCCTCAGACTTCGATTGCTTCAACCAAAACTCAAGAAAACTTGTGTCTAAATAAATCAAATAAAAAAAGCATAATTTAAGATTCTTTCTTTGACCATCAATGAACATATCAATGATGACCAACCACCAATATGATGTTTTTTCTTCATATATAAATGGATATACATCAAGTCAGTTATGTATACAAGAATAACCATACCTGTTGTTCCCAGGAGCCTAGCACACTCACTATGTCGACCCACTGTAGTTCCTTTAACTAGAGTATGTAAAATATATTAGTAGAGATTAGTTAGATGATTAATTAGCTCTCTCTCTCTCCTGCCTATAAATAGCAATACGCTGTACATTTCTCAGTCAACAGAATGAATACAAACAAAAACATTATCTGTCAATATGCAGATGCAGCTTCTTCTCCAAGTTTTCATGGTATCAGAGCATTTTCTCATTCTGGATGATTCTGCAACAATTTCTTCATGAGGTTTGCTGCTTCGTAAGTATTTGTTGATATTCTTTTCAACAATCACCAAAGCTGTTATTTTTCCTCTGCGTATGCTGTGTGAGTTCTTTGGTCGATATCTTTCGACGTTTATCGAAACTTTTCTGTCGCCTGTTTCTCTGTGCTGCTGGTTACTTTGTGCACCTGTGCTGCTGGTTACTTTGTGCACCTGTTGGATATTCTGTTCCGAGTTGTTGTCCGCTGCTCTGTTTCTCTGTGATGTTGGTCATTTTGCCCTGTTTCCCTGTTTCTCAGATTCAGATTTACTGAGTTGTTGTTGGATATTCTGTTTTAAGTTGCTGTTTGCTCCGACTTTGTCGATAAGTTTAGACTATTACAGAAATGGATATGGACTTACCTGGTGGTGCAGTTGAACGTAATGTTGGAATGGCTATAGATGATCGCATTTTCCTCCATCCTTCGGACACAACAGGGACTACACTTATACCCTTTCAGTTAATGGGAACTGACAACTACCAGATCTGGAGTAGAGCCATCATGGAGGGCTTGCTGGTGAAGAACAAAGTGTGCTTCATCGATGGCACCTGTCCGAGGGAATCAGTTCCAGTTAATCAACGTTCGCAGTGGGATTGCTGCAATGCGATTGTTAAAGCATGGCTCAGAAATGCAGTTGTGAAAGATCTTGTAAGTGGCCTCATCTACAATCCAACCGCTCAATCCATTTGGGAGGATTTATGTGAAATGTTTAACAAAGTAGATGGCACTCGCATATTCCAGCTTCATAGAGACATCTACCACGTCACTCAAGGTACGCTGTCTGTCGGACGTCGGATCCGACTTTCCCCGACCCGTTTTGAATTTTTTTTTTAAATTTTCGTTTTTGAAAATGTCGGGTCTTGGCGAGCGAAGGGTCCGATCGAGCGGGGTCATCAACCGGACCAAAAAAAATTTGAAAGAGTCGCCACCGATTAATTGAAGGCTAATCGGAATCCTAAAATTGCCTAGGGTACATGGAGTTTACATCCTAGGGCTTAAAAAGGTCTACGTCCAGAGAATCGAGTTCGGGGGTTTGATTACGCTTTAAAAGCTCGCGAGCTTATAATCCGCCCTTTCGGTACTTTAATTTGCTTTTGAAATGTTTTTCAATTTTTGCCTGAATTGCCCATTTTAATCATGCTTGACAAAAAAAAAACTACATGCATTTTTTTAAAATTAAACAAACCATGTACAAACAAATTTTTTTTTTTTTTTAATTTTCAAATAAACAAGAGAGAACTAAAGTTAATCCTGCTTGAAAAGAAAATTGTTTAACTCTCGAGCCATTTTAAACATGTCAGACATGCACGAATAATTTTTGAAAATATTAAGCTCGTTGGACTAATTTGTCCCATTTTAAGAAGTTATAGGATGTCCAAAAACTAATAGGGACCAAAATGCAATTTATAAAAATTTGAGCTGAATTGGACAAATATTTTCGAAAATTGCAGAAATGACCCTAAACTATTCTGGACTTATTTGTAACACTTGGTAAAGTTCTAAAATAACCCGAAAATTATTCTAGACTTATTTGTAACATTTAAAAAAAATCATGGAATGTCCAGAAAAATTTAGGAATAAAATTATAATTTCCGAAAAAAAATATAACTTAACTGAAAATATTTTTTTTTAAATTACAGAATTGACCCTAAACTATTCTAGATATATTTGTAATACTTGGTAAAATTCTAAAATATAACCGAAAATTATTCTAGACTTATTTGTAACATTTTAGAAATCATGGAATGTCTAGAAAAGTTTAGAAATCAAAATGAAATTTTTTTTAAAAGAGCTGAATTAAGAAAAAACAATTTGCACAAATGGCCCAAAACTTTTCCTGTTTGGTTTATAACACTCGATAACGTCCAAGAAATGACCCGAGAGTCCAAGGACCGAGTTGTAACCTTCATCAAAGTTTGGGAATGACCTAAGTCAATTTTGAATTTTTTTTTTCATATACATAATATACATATATTATACATAATATATATATATAGTATTACATAGACATAACATAAATAGATATTATACATATAGATAAATAGATAACATAAACATAATATAAATATATTTATACATATAGATATATATAGTAATACATAAACATAATATAAATATATTATACATATAGATATATATATAGTAATACATAAACATAATATAAATATATGTTATACATATAGATATATATATAGTAATACATAAACATAATATAAATATATATTATACATATAGATATAATAATATTACATAAACATAATATAAATATATATTATACATATATATTATACATAGTAAAAACATAATATAAATATATATTATACATATATATTATACATAGTAAAAACATAATATAAATATATATAGTAATAGATAAACATAGTATAAATATATATTATACATATAGATATAATAGTACAAACATAATATAAATATATATAGTAATACATAAACATAATATAAATATATATATTATACATATAGATATAATAATATTACATAAACATAATATAAATATAATATACACATATATATATATATATATTAACAAGTATATTATGCATAAATAGATAATATGTGTATATAAACTCTCAATTTTATTTCACATGTATAAAATACAAATATGATATTGAATATGAATATGAGAGAAATATACCTAACTCAATGGAGGATAAAACACCGTACGAGAAATCGAGACCGATAATTATCGATATTTTTTTTTTCACTCTTTTTCTATTTTTTTTCACTCTCTCTATTTTTTTTTTTTCTCAATCTTCCTTCTTCTTTCTATCCTATTTCTCACGACACTACCCTCCTCAATCCTTTCACCACTCCCCTCTATTTATACACAAAATAAGTAGATATTATTTTGATTTTTTTATTACTTTTTGATTTTTTATTATTTTTTTTTTCAGATATTCAGATATTTATTTTTCGGATCTTTCAGATATTTTTTTTTTTTAATTTTTTTTTTTTTTTTAATTTTTTTTTTTAATTTTTTATCGATTCCTCGCGTACGGTATTTTGATCCCGAGCCAAAATCAGGTGTTTACAGTTGCCCCTCTTTGGACACGCGCTCATGAAAGTGATCTCATGAGTGTGTGTTCAAAGACAAACAACTGATTTTGACTCCTCTTTATTCATTATTTACATAGTAGACAAATATCATCACGCAACTTTCGGAAGCTAGACACCTATAGGTCCCGATCGTTGACGATGATTTGTGGAGACTGAGCGTCTAAACTTTCATCAACTGGTGATTCCCAGACGTTGGACACCTACAGGTCCTGGTTGTCGAGGATGACTTGCGGAGGCTGAACACCTAAAGGGTCCGCTCGTCGGCTTGTGACTCGTTGGGGTTGACTTGCGGAGGATGAGCACCTAAAGACTCCACTTGTCGGCTTGTGACTCCCAGAAGCTGGATAACTACAGGTCCTGTTTGTCGAGGATGACTTGCAGAGGCTGAACACCTAAAGGTTCCGCTTGTCGGCTTGTGACTCCCAGAAGCTGGATAACTATAGGTTCTGGTCATCGAGGATGACTTGCGGAGGCTGAACACCTAAAGGCTCCGCTTGTCGTCTTGTGACTCCCAGAAGCTGGATAACTACAGGTTCTGGTCATCGAGGATGACTTGCGGAGGCTGAACACCTAAAGGCTCCGCTTGTTGGCTTGTGACTCGTTGATGATGGCTTGCGGAGGCTGAGCACCTAAAGACTCCACTTGTCAGCTCGTGACTCCCAGAAGCTGGATAACTACAGGTCCTGTTCGTCGAGGATGACTTTGCGGAGGCTGGACACCTAAAGGCTCCGCTTGTCGGCTTGTGACTCCCAGAAGCTGGATAACTACAGGTTCTGGTCATCGAGGATGACTTGCAGAGGCTGAACACCTAAAGGCTCTGCTTGTTGGCTTGTGACTCCCAGAAGCTGGATAACTACAGGTTCTGGTCATCGAGGATGACTTGCGGAGGTTGAACACCTAAAGGGTCCGCTTGTCGGCTTGTGACTCCCAGAAGCTGGATAACTACAGGTTCTGGTCATCGAGGACGACTTGTGGAGGATGGAGACCTAAAGGCTCCGCTCGTTTTTTTTTTTTTTTTTTTTTTTTTTTTTTTTTTTGTGTGTGTGACTCCAAAAGCTGGATAACTACAGGTCTTAGTCGTCGATGATTTTTTTTTTTTTTATTATTTTTCTCTCGATTTTCTTTCCTTTTGCTACGATTTTTTTTCGCACCTCTCGGTTCCCTTAATTTTTGCCTAGGTCGCCCTTTCGGGTTTTCAACCTAGCAGGGATTTGATTCCTCTTTCTTTTGCCATGATGGTCCTTTTGGGGATTTTCAATCATGCCTCTCTTCCCTAACTTTTGCCTAAACCGCCCTTTCGGGTTTTCGATTTAGCGGGAATTTTCTCACTTTTGGAGGTTCGTATTCTGGTTACGAATCCTTAAGGATAGTATTTTCTGACTGCGTCCATATTGATTGGACTAGGGAGTTCTTGGCCGTCCATATCGGTGATGATTAGGGCTCCTCCACTGAAAACCTCTTTGACAACATAAGGCCCTTCATATTTAGGCACGAACTTGCCCCGAGAGTCTGGATTGACTCGCAGGATTTTTCTGAGAACTAGATCGCCTGCTTGTAATTCTCTTGGACGTACCTTCCTGTTAAATGCACGAGCCATGCGTTGCTGGTACAATTGCCCATGACACAGCGCAATGAGCCGCCTTTCATCTATGAGATTTAATTGCTCGTATCTGCATCTCGCCCATTCTGATTCGTCCATCTCTGCTTCAGCGAGGATCCTTGCTGACGGGATTTCTACTTCAATTGGCAGCACGACTTCAGTCCCGTAAACAAGGGAAAATGGGGTTGCCCCTGTTGATGTCCGTATTGAGATCCTGTATGCCATGAGTGCCCAAGGCAGCTTGTCGTGCCAATCCTTATAATTGACAGTCATTTTCTCTATGATCTTCTTGATATTCTTATTTGCTGCTTCTACTGCGCCATTCATTTGTGGACGATATGGAGACGAGTTTCTATGCTTGATCTTAAATTGGTCACACAATCCATCAACCAATTTATTATTCAGATTTTTGGCATTATCTGTGATGATTGACTCCGGAACCCCATAACGCGCGATGATATCCTGCCTAATGAAACGCTCGACCGCTTTTGCCGTTACTGACGCTAGGCTGATAGCCTCTATCCACTTGGTGAAATAATCAATCGCCACCAATATGAATTGATGACCATTAGACGCCTTTGGAGAGATCATACCGATTACATCAATACCCCACATTGAGAAAGGCCACGGGGAAGTCATGGGATAGAGTTCGTGTGGTGGCGCGTGGATTTGATCTGCGTATACTTGACAGAGGTGACAATGTTGTACGTGTCTCATACAATCAGACGTCATGGTGGACCAAAAGTATCCAAGTCTCATTATCTTTTTTGATAGCATTCGCCCGCCCATGTGTGGGCCACAACAACCTTCGTGAATTTCTTCCATTAAGCGCTCAGCTTCTTTGGCATTCACGCATCTCAAAAGGGTATCATCAAATGATCTTTTGTATAAGGTCGGGCCACTGATAAAATAATTGCAAGCCATCCTTCGTACGACCTTCCGGTCATTTCTTGTGGCACCTTCTGGGAACTCTCCGGACTCCAGGTATTTTTTTATGTCAGTGAACCACGGCTGACCGTCTGACTCTTCAACTGCATAACAATATGCTGGAACCTCTTTTATCTTGATCTCCACTGGTAGTACCTGATTTCCTGGTGAAATTTTACTCATTGATGCGAGCGTTGCCAATGCGTCTGCAAATTGGTTATTATTTCTCGGCATATGAGTGAAAGTGATTTCTTCAAATTCTGCAGCTAAATCCTCAAGGTGCTCGTGGTATGGCTGGAGTTTGGCATCCCTCGTCTTCCATTCCCCTGTCGTTTGGAGGATGATTAACATTGAATCTCCAAATACTTCTAGTTTCTTCACTTCGAGGTCTAGTGCAGCTCGCATGCCGAGAACGCATGCCTCATATTCTGCGATGTTGTTGGTACAGTGGAAGATGACCTTGGCTGCCACTGGAAAGTGTTGCCCCTTTGGTGAGATGAGCACTGCCCCGATACCCCCTCCGACTGAATTCACAGCACCGTCGAAGTACATTCTCCAATTTGCCTTTGACATCCCTTCTTCTTCTACTTGCATAATCTCCCCATCTGGGAATTCAGAGTTGATCAAGTGATCATCGTCTATGGGAAACTCCGCTAAATGATCGGCGATTGCTTGCCCCTTCACAGAAATTCGAGGCACAAATTCTATGTCATACTCAGATAATTGAACTTGCCACTTGGCAATATTTTTTGTCCATGCTAGTTTATTTAAAAGGTATCTCACGGGATCCATCTTTGAATACAGACGTATGGTGTAGTACAACGTATACTGGCGAAGTCGCTGCATTACCCACACGAGTGCGCAACATATCCTTTCCACCTCTTGATACTTTGTTTCACCTTCCGTGAATTTCTTACTCACGTAGTATATGGCATGCTCATTCTTTCCAGTCACATCGAGTTGTCCCAACATGCACCCCAACGAGTCTTGGCGCACTGTTAAATACATAATGAGCGGTCGTCCTGGAGTTGGCGGCACCAGAACTGGTGGGCTCATCAGGTATTTTTTTATGGACTCTAAGGCGTTCTGGCATTCTTCATCCCAGATTATACGAGCGTTCTTACGTAAAAGACGAAATAAAGGTTGACACTTTGTTGTCATATTTGCGATGAAACGCGCAATGTAATTCAAACGTCCTAAAAGGCTTCGGACCTGCTTGACGGTCGATGGTGGGGGTAACTCTTGTATCGCCTTGACTTTGTCAGGGTCTACTTCAATTCCATTCTCACTGACTATGAAACCCAATAACTTGCCTGATGTGACTCCAAAAGTGCATTTAGTCGGGTTTAAACGCAACTTGTACTTCTTGAGCCTTTCAAATAGCATGCGTAAATTGATCAAGTGATCTTCACCTTCTTGAGACTTTGCAATCATATCATCTACGTACACCTCGATCTGTTTGTGCATCATGTCGTGGAATAGTGTCACCATTGCCCTTTGGTAGGTTGCCCCTGCATTTTTTAAACCGAAAGGCATAACTCTGTAACAAAATGTTCCCCACATTGTGACAAATGCAGTTTTAGACTTATCTGCCTCAGACATCTTGATCTGGTTGTATCCTGAGAATCCGTCCATGAACGAGAACATCGTATGACGTGCCGTGTTGTCGACCAACATATCGATATGAGGCAGAGGGAAATTATCCTTCGGACTGGCTTTGTTAAGATCTCGATAGTCGACACAGATGCGGACACGACCGTCCTTCTTGGGTACTGGAACAATATTTGCTACCCATTCAGAATAGTTGCAAACTTCTAAGAATCCGGCGTCAATTTGCTTGATGATCTCTTCCTTAATTTTAAGGATTAGGTCGGGACTTTGTCTCCTCAGGTGTTGTCTCTTGGGTCGAAAGTTCTCAGTGTCTAATGGCAGAACGTGCTCCACGATTGACGAATCAAGGCCTGGCATGTCAGCATATGACCAAGCGAAAATCTCCTGGTATTCTTTTAGCAAATCCATCATCCGAGTTCTTTGGTTAGGACTCAGACTTGTCCCAATCTTCAATTCGCGTGGTTCCTCGGGAGTGCCGATGTTTATGACCTCAGTGACTTCTGTTGTTAGGAGTTTGTCTTTCTCATACCTGTCCCAACTTTCTTCAATTTCTTTCGTTACATCCTCCTCACCGGATCCTTCTCCGTAATGTACAGAGTCAGATTCAGCAAGAGTGTCTTTGTACGAGATTGAATCATGATTCCCCTTGTGTTCTCTAGAGGTATTGTTCCTAAAGAATGAAGCAGAAGAGAGGGAAATTAATATCATAAGTAGGTAGAAGGAGATATAATATTGATAACATGATTAACACAAGAAGGGATTCATTTGATGTGGTCATGACAAGTTTTCCTTATTCCAAAACCGTGAGGCTCATAACATATGCCCTACGCGGAATACATCCTTTTTCAAAAGGTCTTACTCATTATTACTACGAGAAAATGCATAAGCAGGTAATGTCATCCAGTTTGTGGTATTCTCCCCACTAGCAAGTGGACGGACAAAAAGGCATGAGGGAGCTTCATCAAGCAGGGCTCCAATGGTAACACCGATCGAAAACAAGTTTGATAAGCCTTTGTGAGAAGCAACGACGTCGGGTTGAATCATTTGTGGTGGGCCAGGAAATGAAACAGCGAGGGGAGGAAACAACAATGCCCGTGAATTTCCGGTAAAACGTTTCCTTCGAGCGACTTCGTAATCTTTGAAATTAGGAAGGAAACCCAGTCCGAAAGTGCCTTTGTTCTTCCTTGGAGCTATTGGGTGTATGATGCCCTGACCGTGGATTCCCAGACCGCGTCCTAAGATGAAGTTGTTTCCCAACATGATCTTCCCGACCATTAGCTCGGCTTTGTCTGGTGCTGGCTCTCCCCAATCCCTAATTACAGAAATGAGATCGAAGGCATGGAAAGACAATGCATCTTCGGTTTCGATTCCGATGAAAGGTACGGAAGTCTCCTTATAGATGTTATAATCTTCCTCCCCATCGATCACAACCATGCGGTCCTCAGATATAAATTTTACTTTCTGATGCAGAGTAGAAGGCACTGCACCAGCTGCATGTATCCAAGGTCTTCCCAAAAGTAGACTGTAGACCCCTGGAATGTCCAAGACTTTGAAAGTTACGCTAAACACGCATGGACCAATCTCCAATGGTAATTCAATTTCTCCTTCTACCTCCCTTATAGTGCCATCAAAAGCTCGAACAACACTTTTGGTTGGACGGATGAGTGATGAATCTATCTTCATATGTTGGAGGGTGGACATCGGACATACATTCAAAGCTGAGCCGTTGTCAATCATTACTCTTGAGAGAATGTATCCCTTGCTCTTGCACACGATGTGGAGGGCCTTGACATGTTGTTGTCCCTCAGAACCCAACTCTTCATCCCCGAAGGCGATTTGGCTAGCAAAAACCGAACCGATGAGATTCTCCACTTGGCGGGTTGAAATTTCCTTTGGTACTATGGCTTCCTTCAAAACATTCATTAATGTCTCTCGGTGTGGTTCAGAACTCAACAACAGAGCCAACAAAGATATCTGCGCTGGGGTTCTGCGCAACTGGTCCACGACCTTGTACTCAGCATCCTTTACAATCTTCATGAAATTGCTCGCTTCTTCTTCAGTTACCTTCTTCTTTTGGGCTCCCTCTACCTCCTTTTCCTTGGGCGGGTTTTCTGGCTGGATATAGCAACGTCCAGATCGAGTCACACTGAAAATGTTTTCATTTTTCGCCGATCCTTCCGCATGCCCCCAATAGTTCCACGGTACCCTTTTGTTGCTCTCGTACTTAAATGGTGCTGGTTTTTGCGGTATGTAGTCAATGATTAGTGGGGTAATCATCGACACATAATTTTTTATCATTTCCCAACCCATAGGGCTGAGCAAAGGGGTTGGTCCTTCTTCTAATAAGATCATGTTGACTGAGCCTGAAGCATGGTTGGGTAGCGGATTGGTATTGACATTCGGTGGCGAAATGGGATTTAAGACCAGATACTTATGATCGATAAGGTCTTGTATTCGGTACTTCAGGCGAGGGCAATTGTTAGTGCTGTGCCCAGGTGCTCCCATGTGGAACTCACATTTTGAATTTGGTTCATTAGCCAGAATTCTCGTTTCGGGACTTAGAACCTCAGGACCTATAAGCCCTTGAGCCAAAGCCTTTTTGTACAATTCAACCAACGGTATTGGAAGCGGGGTAAATTGTCGGGGCTCTCGGAATCTCCTTTGGTTCCCACCTCGGTTGACAAAATCTTGTGGGTTAGGCAGAGAGGTTGATCCTTGTGGGGCTCGAGGAGCCTGAGGCATCGGGACTACCGGTGATGGTTGGTATTGTTGATACGGAGCCGAGTATGGAGCCTGGTAAGGGTTTGGATAGACTGCGCCTATGGTCGGAGTAGGCTTCTTTGTTCCAGTTTTCTTAGGATCCGCTGCACTTTTGTAAGGGTCTTCAATCTTTCCGGACCGAAGCCCTCGCTCAATCAATTCACCCGTCATGATGAGATTTGAAAATTCCGCTGTGGATTGACTCATCATTTGGGTATAATATATACCCTTAAGAGTGCTGATAAAAATCGGAACCGCCTCGTTCTGTCCGAGAGGCGGGTTCATGCAGTTGGCCTTTCCCCTCCATTCAGACACATAATCTTTGAAAGATTGTCCCTCTTTCATCTCCATAGCCTGAAGATCAAGGCGTGTAGGAGCGTTATCCAGATTGTGCTTATATCGGCGGTGGAAAAGCTTGGCCAGCTCCTCCATAGTTGGCACTTGTTCCGTTCTTAATCCTGCGAACCAGACCAGCGCCTCCCCTTTCAAACTTTCCTGGAAAGTCTGGACCATCAACTTGGTATACTGCTGATATGGAGTCATTTTTGCCATGTAGATTTTGAGGTGAACAATCGGATGTCCAGTTCCATCGAACCTTTCAAAGTCTGGCACCTTAAATTTATCGGGCATTGGGATTTCCTGAAATAGAGCAAGATCAGAGAAATTCAAATCTCCCAATCGATCTACTCCTTGAATAGACCTCATCTTTTCTTCAATATGCTTCAACCGCTTGTCTTGTTCAGTCTCGACCGGGACGACTGTGACCGAGTAATTGGGGAGGCCAAACGCGGGTCGTGTGACCTGGTTGGGGTAAACAGGTACAGGAGGTGCAACACGATCATGTTGAATAGGAAACGCTTGATCATTAGGGTCATGTACGTGTAGTGGAACTTGATTAAGACAGTCGTATGTAGGAGGTGGAGCTTGGTTGGGATGGCCATATGTGGGAGGTGGGGCTTGGACAGGATAAGTGGGAGGTGGAGCTTGGTCAGGATGACCATATGTGGGAGGTGGAGCTTGCTCGGGGTGACCATATGTGGTAGGTGGAGCTTGGTCGGGTAAGACCAAAGTACTTGGCATGGATTGATGAGGTACTACGGGCGGAGGTATTGCTTGAGAAGACGAGGTGGCTGCCTGGGCGTTTAGAAAAACCAACATTTGCTCGAACTGGGATGTCATACCAGCAATGCCAGCATTCATGCTGTGTATAGTCTGTTCGAGCTGGATGATCCTCTCTTCATATTCCTGAGGTGCCGGATTTGTCAACTGTCGCATGGGTTCCGGAAAACCTGGTGGAGGGCTTTGATTTGGTTGCTCCATTCGTTCCCTTTGAACGAACCCGCGAGTGCGTATTGGGCTTGTTCTTGCCAGATGTGCCTAAATCATTCAAATATCATAGTAAGAATGGTAAATACACAATTGATCATGCATGTTTTTGTTTTAATATGCATGTTCCGTTCATTCCATTCGTAGGCTTTGATGACATATACGACAAAAGTTTTTTTCAAACAATACTCTAAAAGGAGTTGGTCAATCAAAGTCTAATTCTTAAGACGTTTCACACGACGACGCAGCTCGTTGAGTGCATTTGTCGCTTGCTCCTTGGTTCGAAGGAAGGTCGGGGACATGCATTTCGAAAATCTTTTTAATTGCCTCGCCCTTCGTCTGGACTGTTCAAGGGTGTCATTCAACTCAGCTATTTTGCCCTCACGTTTCTCCAAGGTGCGATCCCGACTTTTCACTTCATTTCGCACACACCGTACCTCATTGCGGAGGCGTTGGATTTCTTTCTTGGATCTAGAGTGTTCATCAGCCCAAGCAATACTTTGAATTTCCACCCTAGATTTCATGATCGCGTAGATGTCCTCGTGAGATGACGGTGATTGCTTGGGTCTATCCCCGATTATCTCCTCCGGGTCAAAAGGCGGACTTGCGGGTGCCGAGTAGAACTTATGAATGTACTCTGTTGTCGCATGGTACTCATTTTCCTTTGTCGTGGAGTCTTCCATCAGATTTATGAATAGTGGGACTCGATTTCCCCAATCATCATTCACTTGTCGAACTGAGTCTCGTAGTGAGTTTGCAATGTCTGCTCGGCTGTGCCACTTGTATGATCTTGGGGGTCCATGAATGTGCACCGGAATATCTTGGAAACCACCGAATTGTCGAATAACTCGGGAAGGGTAGGTAGTCATGGATCCTCTATGGCTGAGAAGCGGAACTCCCTCGAAAGTTTTGCATCTAAGGATGGTAGAACGGTGGATGGGTAACCATCTAGCCGTCCATAAAATGTCCTTATGCGTTAATTTTGAAATATAAATTTTCCAATCGAGGGCTTTCCATTTCTCAGCTTCGAACAATGATCGACCTAACATTCTCGAGATAACCCTTTTGTCACCTAAAAAGTTTGCCCGGGGAAAATTCATGCCAAATTCTTTTATATGGCTTAAGAACCAAATCTGAAGTAAGGCCGGACTTGCTTTTAGTTCTCCTTTCCCTTTTGTTTTTAAAATGTTTAGAGATGCAATGGTTTCGGAGAGCAATGCCGTCACGAAACCCTTGCCTTCTATTACTTGGGTAATGATCTTAGCCATAGCTGAATCGATGAGACCATTAGAAAAGGGAAATACGACCGTTCCCAAAACAAGTAAAATAAAAGCATGGCATCTCCCCGGGGCATTTGTTTTATCGGCAATTTGGTGCTCTATCCAATATACCAAAAGTTCAATAGATAAGCCATGACCCCCATTCAACCTGAGCTCGGTGGACATTTTGTTTGTTGTGACTTTGAGCAGTTTGGCCAATGTACTATCTTCGCCTCTTTGTTGGAGGTCGGGTTGAACAATTCCACGATCCCAATCTACCCCTTGAACGAGTTGACGGTATTCTTCGAGCGTAGGTGTGAGTTCATTGTTGTTTATCACGAAGACGGCATTTTTTACATCCCAAAAATCAGACAAAGCATCGAGGAGAGCCCAGTTGACTTTGTAGTTTGCGAGTTCATGAACCTCGCCAATGTTCTCATTCACGTACTTCTGATCCTCTTTTGTCATGACTTTCCATATTCGGGCAATTTCGACCGTGGGGGGCTGAATGACCTTGGTGCGAGGACAGTGGTTTGTCTGCTTCATCCTTACCAAAGATGATATGTGAAACGTCCTAAGGATACAAGACAAAATGAACGGAACTTACATTTTTTTTTTTTTTTAGAAAAATGCAATGCAAGTGCGAGAAAGTAAATGTCACTACTAAGTTATTACATTTACAGAGGTTTATGGAATACAAAAGGCCCAATCCTATACATGTCATAATCTATGGCCAAAACAAAACACGAGAAAAGTAACAAACACGAAACTGATAGAAGGTTAAGCGTGGTGTGGAGCTTTTGTTCTAACGGGATGGAATTTCTAGGTCCTCTGAACCGGCGGAACCTCACCCCCTGTAGAGGATCATAGGCCCATTCCGATCATCGAGTTGAGTTTTTTAGGTGCGTGCCGGCGGTCCAAACCGCTCCGGGCGCATTCCCCTACTAAACTCCCTAAGCTCTTAATGTGCTCCAGGTCCGAGCGGGTAATGGTAACCAGCGTGGTGTGTGCAAAACAAGAATTTAAATATATATTTTTTTTTTGAATTATTACAATTACATCGCCTTTTGGACAAAAGTTGAAACTGCAAGCATGAGCAAAACGGTCAAAACGAATAAGGCAAAAATATAATATAGCAAAGCAAACATAACAAAGCCTAAACCCTCTAAAAGATGTCCCCAGCGGAGTCGCCAAATTGTCGGACGTCGGATCCGACTTTCCCCGACCCGTTTTGAATTTTTTTTTTAAATTTTCGTTTTTGAAAATGTCGGGTCTTGGCGAGCGAAGGGTCCGATCGAGCGGGGTCATCAACCGGACCAAAAAAAATTTGAAAGAGTCGCCACCGATTAATTGAAGGCTAATCGGAATCCTAAAATTGCCTAGGGTACATGGAGTTTACATCCTAGGGCTTAAAAAGGTCTACGTCCAGAGAATCGAGTTCGGGGGTTTGATTACGCTTTAAAAGCTCGCGAGCTTATAATCCGCCCTTTCGGTACTTTAATTTGCTTTTGAAATGTTTTTCAATTTTTGCCTGAATTGCCCATTTTAATCATGCTTGACAAAAAAAAAACTACATGCATTTTTTTAAAATTAAACAAACCATGTACAAACAAATTTTTTTTTTTTTTTTAATTTTCAAATAAACAAGAGAGAACTAAAGTTAATCCTGCTTGAAAAGAAAATTGTTTAACTCTCGAGCCATTTTAAACATGTCAGACATGCACGAATAATTTTTGAAAATATTAAGCTCGTTGGACTAATTTGTCCCATTTTAAGAAGTTATAGGATGTCCAAAAACTAATAGGGACCAAAATGCAATTTATAAAAATTTGAGCTGAATTGGACAAATATTTTCGAAAATTGCAGAAATGACCCTAAACTATTCTGGACTTATTTGTAACACTTGGTAAAGTTCTAAAATAACCCGAAAATTATTCTAGACTTATTTGTAACATTTAAAAAAAATCATGGAATGTCCAGAAAAATTTAGGAATAAAATTATAATTTCCGAAAAAAAATATAACTTAACTGAAAATATATTTTTTTAAATTACAGAATTGACCCTAAACTATTCTAGATATATTTGTAATACTTGGTAAAATTCTAAAATATAACCGAAAATTATTCTAGACTTATTTGTAACATTTTAGAAATCATGGAATGTCTAGAAAAGTTTAGAAATCAAAATGAAATTTTTTTTAAAAGAGCTGAATTAAGAAAAAACAATTTGCACAAATGGCCCAAAACTTTTCCTGTTTGGTTTATAACACTCAATAACGTCCAAGAAATGACCCGAGAGTCCAAGGACCGAGTTGTAACCTTCATCAAAGTTTGGGAATGACCTAAGTCAATTTTGAAATTTTTTTTTTCATATACATAATATACATATATTATACATAATATACATATATTATACATAATATATATATATAGTATTACATAGACATAACATAAATAGATATTATACATATAGATAAATAGATAACATAAACATAATATAAATATATTTATACATATAGATATATATAGTAATACATAAACATAATATAAATATATTATACATATAGATATATATATAGTAATACATAAACATAATATAAATATATGTTATACATATAGATATATATATAGTAATACATAAACATAATATAAATATATATTATACATATAGATATAATAATATTACATAAACATAATATAAATATATATTATACATATATATTATACATAGTAAAAACATAATATAAATATATATTATACATATATATTATACATAGTAAAAACATAATATAAATATATATAGTAATAGATAAACATAGTATAAATATATATTATACATATAGATATAATAGTACAAACATAATATAAATATATATAGTAATACATAAACATAATATAAATATATATATTATACATATAGATATAATAATATTACATAAACATAATATAAATATAATATACACATATATATATATATATATTAACAAGTATATTATGCATAAATAGATAATATGTGTATATAAACTCTCAATTTTATTTCACATGTATAAAATACAAATATGATATTGAATATGAATATGAGAGAAATATACCTAACTCAATGGAGGATAAAACACCGTACGAGAAATCGAGACCGATAATTATCGATATTTTTTTTTTCACTCTTTTTCTATTTTTTTTCACTCTCTCTATTTTTTTTTTTTTCTCAATCTTCCTTCTTCTTTCTATCCTATTTCTCACGACACTACCCTCCTCAATCCTTTCACCACTCCCCTCTATTTATACACAAAATAAGTAGATATTATTTTGATTTTTTTATTACTTTTTGATTTTTTATTATTTTTTTTTTCAGATATTCAGATATTTATTTTTCGGATCTTTCAGATATTTTTTTTTTTTAATTTTTTTTTTTTTAAAATTTTTTATCGATTCCTCGCGTACGGTATTTTGATCCCGAGCCAAAATCAGGTGTTTACACTGTCAATAATGGCTTATTTTGGAAAACTTAATATGTTGTGGGACGAACTTGCTGCGATTGATGATCTTGTTCTAGTTTGCGAAGATGATATTGTTCTGTTGAATGCTAATAAGGAGAAACAGAAATTGATACAGTTCTTCATTGGGTTAAATGAAACATTTGCCTCTGTTCGGTCGGCTCTTTTGATGCGACAGCCATTACCAAGTCTTTCTGTGGCATACTCCGTTCTTTTACAGGAAGAGAACCAACGTTCTGTGTCCAACCTGCTTGTCGATGATCCAGTTGACCCCAACACAGACATTAAATTCAGTGGTTCGATACGGGGATAATGGAGGAAACCCGAGTCGGAAGAGGATTGACAAATCGGGGTGGTTATGCAGCTTCTGTGGTAAGAAAGGACATCGAGTTGATACCTGTTGGAAAAAGCATGGTCTTCCGGATAATCTCAAGCAAAAATGGAATGTGCCCATGAAAGCCCACATTGCTGTTTCAAATTCTGCAGAAGCTGAATTCACCGATCCCTTGCAGCATCCAGCAACAAATATACATGATGAACACCAGAATACAGCTATAAATCCTTTATTGCAGCTCACCTCCACACAAGTTGGACACCTCCTGAAGCTTGCTCAACAGAACACCTCACCTATATCACAGGATGCTCATGCAAATATGGCAGGTACTGTCTCTATCACTAATACGCAAATGCAGTGGATTGTCGATTCCGGAGCTACTGACCACATGACATATTGCAGTTCATGGTTCTCTAATGTCAAGATTAATAACGATGCTAATCGTTCTGTTCTTTTACCAAATGGACAACGATGTCGTGTTACTCACACGGGATCCTGTTTCATCGCCTCTGGCCTTATTTTGAAAGATGTGCTTCTCGTGCCAGATTTTAGATACAATTTGATTGCCGTGTCAAAGCTCACTCGTGATTCGAATTGTTGTGTGCTTTCCTCTGCTAATTTACTGGTTATACAGGCCCTCTCCAATGGGAGGATTCTGGGGAGTGGAACTAACGTTCGTGGTCTTTATCTCTTGGAGCCTGCAATGGGGCCGAACCAGATCACTCCAGCTCTTGCTACTCCAACTCTTGCTGCACCTGTTCGAAGCAAAAATAAAGTCGTGGATTCGTTTACATGGCATCAAAGGCTTGGACATGCTTCTTATTCTAAGTTGTCCCATTTTCCTTTCATTGATAGAGATGCTACTATGTTTCAATCTTGCTCAGTTTGTCCAGTTGCTAAACAACATCGCATACCTTTTGAACAAAGTGGTTCTCGTTCTTTGCAACCATTTGATTTGATCCATCTTGACATTTGGGGTCCATATAAAACCTCCACAATTAATGGTTATAAGTATTTTCTTACGGTTGTTGATGATCACACAAGGAGTACTTGGATTTATTTGCTTCGGTGCAAGAATGATACAGTTTTGCACATCAAAATATTCTTATCAATGGTTAGAAATCAGTTCGGCAGAGGTGTTAAAGCTTTCCGCAGTGACAATGGTGGGGAATTTGTTAACTCCAACTGTCGTGATCTATTCCAACGCTTGGGCATTCTACATCAACGGAGTTGTCCTTTCACTCCGCAACAAAATGGTCGAGTTGAGAGAAAACATCAACATTTGCTCGACATGGCACGCGCTCTTCGATTCCAAGCCTCCATTCCCATTCGTCTATGGGGACATTGCATCTTGACTGCTTGTTACGTAATCAACGTTCTTCCGAAATGGATACTAGACGGAAAATCTCCTTCTGAACTGTTATATGGGAAACAACCGAACTTAGGGCATCTAAGAGTGTTCGAATGCCTCTGTTTTGCTTCTATCTTGAGTCACAATGATAAATTTTCAGCTCGTGCTGAACCTGCTGTTTTTCTGGGATACTCTAGCACACAAAAGGGTTATCTAATCATGCGCCTCGCCGATTCCGTCTTCCAAGTGACTAGGGATGTCACCTTCCGTGAGCAAGTATTTCCCTTTAGCATGTCGAAATCAGACCTTCTCCGACTGTTGCCACACATATCGGGCAATTCTCCTCCAAACATCCTCGATGACTTAAGTACAAAGTCTTCAAATCATTCACCCACATCTGAATATATTGCTCCGCTTTTTCAAAGTTCAGATATCCATGAAGATGTTGTTGATGCTTCGCCCATTCCTGAAGAAGTAGATGCTAGAGACACATATGCTGCTCCTGAGGAAGAAAATACTGATGATGATTCTATCTCACGATCATTACCTTCCGAACAACAATTGCAGACCCTGCAGACCCCTCGTCGATCTTCACGCATCAGCAAACCTCCATCCTGGCTTGATGACTTCATCACAAGCCGAAAACAAACCAATGCTGTTTTTGGACTGCATAATTATCTGCAGTATACACATTTGAGCCCATGTTTTCAGTCCTTTTTGAGCAATGTTTCCAAAGTCACCGAGCCTCAATCCTATAAGGAGGCTATTGGTGATCCGAACTGGATTGCTGCCATGCAAGAAGAGATTGCAGCTTTGCAAAAGAATAATACTTGGATCCTTGTTGATTTGCCTCCTGGAAAGAAGCCGATTGGGTGCAAATGGGTCTACAAGGTAAAATATAATTCAGATGGTACTCTCGAGCGCTATAAAGCCCGACTAGTTGCAAAAGGCTACACTCAAGTCGAAGGGACAGATTTCACTGAGACATTTTCACCGGTCGCTAAAATGACAAGTGTTCGCATTTTACTAGCAATAGCTGCAGCTCGGTCTTGGCACATCTGTCATATGGACGTCAATAATGCGTTCTTACAAGGGGATCTATCGGAGGAAGTTTATATGGAGATCCCACAAGGATTCTCCCATGGTCCAACCCAGTCCAGTCGATCAACATAGGTATGCAAACTTTTGAAGTCGCTTTATGGCTTGAAACAAGCTTCACGTCAATGGAACATCAAATTGACTACTGTTTTGATCAATGTTGGATACACTCAAAGCAAATCGGATCCATCTCTATTCACACGAACAAAAGGAAAAAGGATTGTTTGCTTACTCGTTTATGTAGACGATCTCCTTATTACTGGATCCGATCAAGAGATGCTTGAAGATATAAAACGGGTTCTGCTGACACATTTCAAAATAAAAGACTTGGGCGATCTTCGATATTTCCTCGGGCTAGAGATCACGCGCTCGAAATATGGGATTGTGGTTAACCAACGAAAATATGCTTTAGAACTCATTGGGGATGCTGGATTGACTGCTGCTCGACCTGTGCCGACACCGATGGAGTTGAACCTAAAATTGACCACACCCGAATATGATAAAACGTGTGGTCTCAATGGAGATGATCCGTTGTTCGAAGATGAAAGTCGTTATCGTCGGTTAATAGGACGCTTACTTTATTTGACGATGACGAGACCCGACATTGCTTTCGCCGTCCAGCACCTCAGTCAGTTCGTTCACAATTCGAAAAGATCCCATTTTGATGCAGCCATCCGTGTCATACGATACATAAAAGGCAGTCCTGGTCAAGGATTATTTTTCCCCTCAAACAACTCGTTGGATCTATCCATATATTGTGATTCGGATTGGGCGTCTTGTGTTTTTACTCGACGATCGGTGAGTGTTTTTTGCGTTAAAATGGGAGATGCTGTCATTTCATGGAAAGTCAAGAAATAGGGCACGATTTCAAGATCGAGTGCGGAGGCGGAATATCGGAGTATGGCAATGGCAGTTGCAGAAGCGATATGGATACGACGCTTATTGCAGGAACTTGATTTCAATATCTCAGAACCAACCAAGATCTTCTGTGATAGCAGAGCAGCAATACAAATAGCAAAGAACCAGATGTTCCATGAACGGACAAAACACATTGAGCTAGATTCTCATTTTATTCGAGAGCGGTTCGTCGACGGCACAATTCATCCGTACTATGTCACCTCCAAGGATCAAATGGCAGACTTACTAACCAAAGCTCTCACCCGTCAACAACATGAGTTTCTTCTTCAACAATATGGAGTCAAAGACGTTTTCCGGAAAGAACAAGAAACAGATAGAAATAGGAGAATGTAAAATATATTAGTAGAGATTAGTTAGATGATTAATTAGCTCTCTCTCTCTCTCCTGCCTATAAATAGCAATACGCTGTACATTTCTCAGACAACAGAATGAATACAAACAAAAACATTATCTGTCAATATGCAGATGCAGCTTCTTCTCCAAGTTTTCTAGCATACCACAGTATGCTTCTTGATCGTCAGCACCCCCTTCGAAACTTCCTTTTCTTGATAAGATCAATTCTTTCAAGCACACAACCTGTTAGATACATTCTCACTGCATTACATATCAATCTTTGTCGGAATTGGAATTCATCTGTCCCGATCGATCAATTGAGGCCCGCGAAGAGAATTCAAATTGCAGTGAAACGATTGATCATTTCCAATTTTTTGTATTTTACCAAAAATATCGGTCCAAGATCGAGACCGGACCGGATCAAGAAGACCGATTCGGGCGGACTTTTTTGGCCAAAGTCGGTCTCGGTCCTTCAGAAGTCAAGACCAAAATTTTGGTATCAGTCTTGCCTCCAATACCGCCCGCCCCACCTATGATCACTCTAATTTTCATAGGGTTTCTCCATTGTAACATACTATATACAGTATTAGTAATTTCTAAAATATTAAGTATCTTATAAACGAATGATATACCTTCTTTTATCCTCACTAAATGGATTTAAAATTAAAAAATAAAATTATACAAGTGATATCTCTTTATTTACTTACTAATTTAACTCGGCTAAATATAAAATATAATATTTAATTTCAATAAAATCTAAGAAAGCGAGTTTTCTTTTCCGTTTACTTTTTACACTTCTTGAAATTTTGTATTTTTTTGGTAGAAAAGATAATAATATTACAAAACAAAAAACACACTTAGTTAGGATATACACGTTTTGTTTTGCTCAAGTCAAATGTGTCTGATTTAATATTCGATAACACTCCTGGGATGATCATTTAAGATCACAAAATATTATTCAAGTCTGACCGTTGTCTTGGAAAGATGGTATGCTACACTGTTTGCTTCCCGATAAATGTGTCTGATTTTGAATCTTTTAAATTCCAACAACAGTTTTCTGCAATCGAAAATTAGTGGCATTAAATGTCTATCATTGTCCACTTCTTCTACTATCATACCTATTGTCTATTTGACATCTGATTCCATGTGGATGTTGTTGCTCCCCATGCTTTTGGCCAAAGCTAAGCCATCTCTAATTCCCCACATTTCCGCCACCAAACTATTTGAAGTTCCAAACTTTCTTTGGAACTCCTTAAGTCATCCATCAAGGTGATTTCGTATGACACATGCACATCCTATCAATTCCGGATTTGTAGTGGCTGACCCATCAGTATTTAATTTTGTCTACCTGACTTTCGGTGCTTTCCACCTGACTTCCACCGGTATTCAGTTGGTTTGGTCGAGCTTCTTATTAGGGTGGAAGCCACATCTTTTGCCTGCAAAAAGATTAGTTCCCCTGTATTTGTATGCAAAAGTTTATTATTAAACACAATAAATTTTTTGTTTTTCCGAATAAGCCAGATCAAAATAGAAAACACAATACACCACTTAGTTCCATTAGTGTGAACAATTTTATTTCAAACAATTTGAGATTGGTACCCCAAGTAAGTTAATTTTAACAGGGTATATCAAACCAGATTTGTCTAGCAACCACACAATCTCTCAGGACATGAATCATGTTTTCATCCGCAACACCACATAGCTAATGTCCATGCTCATTTTGTGAAGTGACAAAGTAGTGGGGATACAAACTTGATTACACTATCACATGAAAGAATTGAACCGGATGTACTTATTCTCCATAACACGTCCAATTCCAATTTTCATGGTTTTGACTCAGATATAATTGTGACGTTTCTATTTAATACTCCATATCCTATGGACCAGAGCAATAGGAGAATACCTTTTGTGTATCAAATCCAAATTTGCTATCCTTCTAATTCGCACAAAAACGTTTTTTAATTGACTGGGGAAATTTTTTATAATTGCACTTCTTGAAATTAAGTCTATAATAATATGATCTGCCTGCCGACCGTAATTTGTGGTGGGTCCAAGTGTCTTTCGCTAAATTAGCTTTTGTTGTACGACGCGTGCAATCAAATATAATGGAGGATTGACTAGCTCGCATCTTGAGTTCTTGACCAAGACTTGAATTGGGATAATAAATAATAAAATATTTTCACTTTGGAGGAAATCAAAATGACAAAATGTTTACTCTATTGCACGGTTGAATTCCGATATTGTGGGGTGTTATTCGAGTCTTATTGCATTTTGGTTGGTGGAATTGAAATGCATTTTGGTTGGTGGAATTGAAATGAAATACATATTCTGTATTAAGTTGTTTGTTTTGCGAAATTGAAAATTTACGGAATTCGTATTCATAAATAAGTAAGAATAAACTTTTCGTACGAAAAACTCGGACTAAGTATTCCAAACTGTCCCGAAATACGAAATAGGGCGTGAAATGATAAAAATACTCTCTATCTATTCTTCATATGGATGAAAGTGCCCATGTGATTATGGTTATTTTTTCTTTACTAAATAATTTTATTTTAATTAATATAATTTTTAGTTAATTAAATTATTATAAAGTTTTTAATAAAATATATCATTTTATTAATTAATGATATTTTTAATTTAACTAATTTTTTATATTTTTAATTTAATTTTACAATTTTAAAGTATTTTAATTTTTTTAATTAAATATATTTTAAGTTTAATTATTCTTAATTTAATCTTTTCAAATTAATATTATTTTTCAATTTTATTTTATTATATATTATACATATTAAAGTAAAGGGCATATATACTATTTTATTATATTATATTTCATTTTCATATATCATTTCACCACTAAACATTAAAATTTCATATTCCATTATATTGCAACCAACCAACCAAACAAATAAAATCATATTATTATCTATTTATTATTTCTTATTCCACCTACCAAATACTCCTTTAGATTCTAAGAAGGAAAATTTGAATTAATTCCTTATTTTTTTCTCCGATAATAAAGTTAATTGAGAGTTATTAAAAAGTAAATTTTAATGCTTCTCGATTAACTTTAGGTTTTAACTTTATGGTCAAGTATACTTTTATCTGGTATGAGAGTTTTTTTGAAAAAATAGACATTTGTGTTGTTATTTTTAGAAAAGTAAGTATACAAAAAATATATTTCGAACAATAGGTATACGCGCACCCTCGGGTAGCGCGTATTCACTCCATTTACTTTGTTATTTTATTTTGTTCGATAACGACGACTCGATTTTTAATTAAAAATAAAATTATGTATCTATTAAAAAAAATAAAAAAATTATAGTAAGTAGATATTTTAATTGCGATTGAAATGATTCAAAAAATATTAAATTTGAATTTACGGATTGATTGGACGCTCTGCCGTAAGTTGAGATATGATTTACTATTTAAAACACTATTTAGAAGTTTTTGTATCGTATGTAGAGTTTTTTACGTATCGTATTATACAGTCAGTCTAAAAGTAAAAAATTAATGCATAGTTAGCGTCATAAATTAATAATTAAATTATCTACACACCGTAATTTTTTTTATAGTAAGTACATAATTAAATTTATCACCTAATGCATTTAATTATTTCGGTCAAATTATAAAGCAAACAATGTTATGTTACAAAATCACTGTATTTCTAATCAAAAAAATTACCCTAGGTAGATAATTGAATTACGACATAAATGACGTTAACCGTGGTGAGTTTAGACTTACATTGTCTGAGTTATAATTTTTTAAGTCAAATTTTCATATCTCAACTTACGGGCAGAGCGTACAGTCAATCCGTAAATCCAAATTTAATATTTTTTTGCATCGTTTGAATCGCAATTAAAATATCTATTTTTTTCACCTCAAAACACTTCAAATTTCATTCCAATTCCGATCCCACAATGTCCAAAATACATAATGAAATAAACGAAGGTGGATGTATTGTAATCCAGTTAACCGGGCACATCCCCTGTCTGGATTTCCGTGCAATCCAGTTCGCGTATCTGTTTGCGCTTCTCCTAGCAAATTCCCATTATACGTTCGGGATTCTTCGCGCCATCTCCAAAATATCTTTTAGAATATCTCGGGTTTCCCACGGGCCTTCTACACTCGGTTCCTGTAGCTCCTGTATAATACCCTTAGCATCGGATTCTATAATTACATATCCCCATTGATTATACAAAGCTATATCAACCGCGTTCAAGATTGCCTGGGCTTCCGCCATCGTTGCGCTTCTTTCCCGTGCTACCACGGTTCCACGCCAGTCCCGTGCCACAACTCCGGTACCCGCCTTTCCTGTTGATGGATCCCACGCGCCATCACAATTGAGCTTGACCATGCCGATGCTTGGTCGGGTCCACCTTTGTTGTCGGTTTTGCCCCCTTGCGTTTGCTACCTCTCGTTCGGCTCGTGCCTCCCGCCAACAATCTTCGGCCAATGCGCTAGCTGCCTCGATGACGCGCTCTGGTCTCGGTTCCGTCCCCTCGTACATCGCTCGGCACCGCTCCTTCCATGTCTCCCACGTGAAGCACTCGACCTGCAGTCTGCACCTCTCCCCGTCCGGACCTTCGGTTTCCATCCGCATGATTTGTTGAAGCCAGTATTCCCGCTCATCATCGGTCATGCGGTCCCATCTAATATCCATCCCGTCGTGCCACACCCTTCTCGCCCAAGCACAGTCAAACAAAGCGTGTGCCACATCTTCCTCCATAGTACAAAACGAGCATCGCGATGTTACTCCGATACCTCGCCTTGCCAATATCTTGAACACCAGGATTGCTTGATGACCTGCTTGCCAAAGAAAAGTTTTTACCTTGGGTGTCGATCGACTCTTCCATAGTTCTCGCCATGGAGGTTCGACCTCGCCTCTTCCTCGGTTCCCCGTTGGAGCTCCTTCATTAACCTCATCTCGGCCCACCTCTCAGAGCTTCCTATACACCATCTTTGGCGTAACCTTTCCATCTTTTGACTCCGACCATATCCACCGGTCCTCCCTCTCGGTCCGACTTAGATAGATTGTGTTGATCGCCTTACGCTCCGTTTCCGTTATCACTTCCTCTATCGGTTGCAACTCCCATTGTCTCGACCTCATATTGATTAATTGACTCGCTTTCATATCCATGTCCATATGTCCCTCTTCCCAACGCTTAACCGGTCGGCTTGGTTCTCCCGGTATTCATCGGTCATGGAAGACTCGGATACTCTTCCCATTCCCGACTTGCCACATCCCATGTTGACACATGATATCTCGGCCTTGCAGTATACTACTCCAAGCCCATGAAGGTCTAGCCCCCTGCTTTGCCTCTTTTAAAGCACCCCTCAGATAATACAACCCTTTCATCATCTTCCCCCACACTGTGTTCAGATTGTCATTTAACCTCGATGCCATTTTTGTGAGCATTGCCATGTTGAAGTCATTCAAGTCCTTAAAGCCTAAACCTTTCATCTGTTTCGGCATAGCCAATTTCTTCCAACTTACCAAATGCATGCTCTTTCTCTCATCCCGACCATTCAACCAAAACCGTGCTATGATCCTAGCAATCTCCTCGCACCACGTCTTGGGCAATTTAAAAAGAGTCATACCATACATCGGTATTGCTGTGATCACGACTTTTATTAGGACTTCATTCCCTGCCTTATTAAGGAAAATCGTTTTCCAACCATGAAGTTTCCTCAACACTCTATCCTTGAGGTAGTTTAGGGCATTCTTCTTTGATCTTCCCCAATTAGTTGGGATACCAAGATAGTTCCCCGCATCCTCAACCGCCTCTATCCCAATTACCTCTTTGATAAGTGCATTTGTATCTTCCTTTACTGTAGCCCCAAATTGAATGCATGACTTATGTAAGTTGACACTCTGCCCAGATGCCTTACCGTACTCCTCAAGTATCGATCTTAACCCCCTAGCATTTCTTTCATTTGCCCGAATAAAGAATATTGAATCATCTGCAAACAGAAGATGATGTATTTACAGGCAAGTGCTTTTCATTCAGATGCCCTCTATCCGCCTCTCTTCTATTGCCTTGCTCATCCTCCTAGACAGTATATCCACAATTATAATAAAGAGATAGGGCAAGAGTGGGTTACCTTGTCTTAGGCCTCGTGTCGGTCTAAATCTCTTTGTCTTCTCCCCATTGACCACTACACTGTAATGTACCTTTGTCATACATTCCTCCATCCATTTACACCACCTCTCTGCAAAACCAAATGCCCTTAATGCACCAAGTACAAAATTCCATTCAACTCTGTCGTACGCCTTGTTCATATCCAACTTAATCGCACACTCTTACCTCGTTGCGCTATTGTTCGTTCTCATCTGATGGAAGACCTCATGTTCTATAAGGACGTTATCATGGATGAACCTTCCAGAGACAAACGCACTTTGGAACGGGGTTATAATATCTGGTAAAATGGGCTTCAATCTATTAGCTAGCACTTTGGATATGATTTTATAATTGAAATTGCACAAGCTAATTGGTCTAAACTGCATGGGGTTAATTGGGTTAGACACTTTAGGAATGAGCACAATGTCAGTGTAACAATAATTGGAAGATAATGTATTTGTTTCAAAGAACGAGTTTACCGCATGGAATAAATCGTTCCCTAGCATGTCCCAGAAACGGTGATAGAAAATCCTCGGGAAACCGTCTGGACCAGGTGCTTTGTTCCCCCCCAACTGAAAGACCGCCTGTTTTACCTCCTCCATGCTCACCCTCCGAGTCAGGGCTATGTTCATTCGGTCAGTAATCATTTGGGGCACCCCAACCATCTGTTCTTCCATTCCCCTACAACCTTCTGACTTGAAGATCTTCTTGAAGTAAGTCTCACACTCCTTCTGGATCTCCTTGTCCTCTTCAGTCCATGTACCATCCGACCTTTGGATCCTCCGGATTTGGTTGCCCCTACGTCTTTCCATCGTAGCTTGATGGAAGAATCTCGTGTTTCTGTCCCCGCCCCTAAGCCGCTGCACCCTCGATTTCTGGCGCCAGAACTCTTCTTCGTGTTTCCATGCATCCTCCATAAGAGCTTTTACCCGCGCTTCATCTTGCTTGTTTATGTCTATTCCTTGTCGTCCTTGAATTTCAGCTAACTGTGTTTGAAGTTCCTCAATCCTCTTTTTGTAGTTCACCCTGTTTCCCTTACTCCACTGAGTTAGCTTGATTCTGCATCTTCCAAGATTGGTGTCTTTCAAAAAGAGGGGTGCAACACGAGGACTTCTCAGGAGGTCACCCATCCTAGTATTATTCTCGCCCAAGCACGTTTAACTTCGGAGTTCTGATGGGATCCGGTGCATTAGTGCTGGTATGATCTACTTAATATAATTTTTTTTTATAGATACATAATTTTATTTTTAATTAAACATCGAGTTGTCGTTATTGAACAAAATATAAAAAAGAAAGTAAATGTGCTGAATAGGCGCCACCCTGGGTGCGCGTATTGCCAATACGCACTACCCGGTGGTGCGCGTTTACCTATTTTTCGAAATATTTTTTTGTATACTTACTTTTTAAAAAAAAAACACAAATGCCTACTTTTTAAAAAAAAAATGAACTATAATTATTTTTTATCCTACATATCCGTATTATTATATTTTGAACTCATTTCATACATTAAATGCACTTTGTCCATTTTATCTCATGGGTGTCGCCCATATTTGCGTTAGAGGGATCATAATGTCACCACATAGTAGGCGTCACTAGCATTTACGTATCATTCGGGGTGTGAGTCGTGTGACTCCTTGATGAAGTATGTTTCAGACGGATTATGAATTCAGATAGTTTCAGCTTCATTATTCGGGTATCAATGCCTGACAAGTGACATCCATCATTTATGTGGATTTTCTTTTTCTTTTTTATTACCAATAAAAGTTTAGTATATAGTATATACACAAGTTTTGGGACTGTACCGGAACATATAATAGTTCGTTTTTGTTAGGGGTGAGTTCGGGACGGAATAGTCTTGTGTTTGAAATTCATGTATAGAGGATCGAGACCGAGTTCATCTCACTAAATTTCACTTAATGTGGTATTTTTTGACTCGGTCCTATATCGACTTTTTCTCTTAAAAAAATATCCAAAACTTTTAAATACAAAACAGAATGCAAATATTATACAAAAATTACAAAATATTCAATACAAAATAAAATACAAATATCATACCAAATATTCAATATAAAAAAATTCAAATTTCAAACACAACCCTATACACGCAATAAACTAATTAAAAACACACAATAAATGTTGATTTCAATCTATATTTGAGTCGGGTCGATTTATTACGTTTTTTGGGGGGGGGAAAACAGACCCGACCCTAAATTTGCAATAAAAAAACATGTCCGTTTTAACTCGATTTTGAATTCGAAACGGACTATTTGGATAGGATTCGAACGTTTTTTTTTTCGATTTTCCGGTAGTCTTTTTTTCTCACCCTAGTTTTCTGTGCTTTAAGATGGATTAAGTTTGGTTATTTACAACCAATAATATAAAGATTGCTGCTCTTCTGGGTAATCCTTGTTCACATAATTCTAGCAGCGTTGAATATCTAAATTTGTCAATAGCCATTTGATTTCACATGGATATGCTATTAGGTATTCCCTTTCCAGGAATGAGAGCTTCATACTGAATTTTTGCTGGTCCAGATCTGTGCTTGAGGTTCGGGTCTCTATTCCTTTCCATGATTCTTTCCTGTATTTGCTTTAAATTTTCATCAAATCTTGCAAGACTTTGTTGGAGTTCTTCATTGTCAGTCCATTTTGAAGATGCTCTTTGACCCAAGTAAACTTCATCTGAAGTTTGCCTGGACAATACTTGTGTCATTGCAACCATCATGGTCATTTCTAATCTTCCAGGCAACATATTGAGGTAGTACTTGTCACTGTCTCTTAGGAATTCGGCAAATTCAAAGGTACCTTCGACAGGGATGAATTGTCTGCACATTGCAGGGCGATTTGGAGGATATCCACAGTATGCATACTGTCCAGAGGATACAGAAGCATGGAGTCCTGAAGCAATCCATATAATGGTTGTGAGGGTTTCAATGAGGTCAGAAAAAGTTTTCATTTCACTCCACCAATGTTCTTTCTTCTTATCTCCATGACCCACATTCCGAATTTCAGACCACCATGCTTGTAGTTCTTCGTCAAACCTAACAGAGGTGTCGTCTTTGTAGAAAATGGAGCAGAAGTCCTTGACCCATGTGTTAATTGCAGTCCATATCTCAAGTCCATCTGCAGCGTATGGATAGTCTTCAAATACAAGCTTCACTCCAGCTGGGCTGTCTGGATCTTCAACAGCCATACCTCTATAAGAAAAATTGTCAGAAAATACGGTAATTCTAACTTGCAATGCAAATTTTCGTGTACATGAAGCTCTGATGTGAACAATAAAATCTAGGGATAATTACTTAATTGGTTACACATGTTTTACCAATGTTCAGAATGGTTACACATGTTTCAAAATGTGATTAATTGGTTTTGAAATGTGACTATTTGGTTTTTTCACTATTCACCGTTAAAATCACAGTTAAGTCACTATTTAGATAAGTAAAATGACGAAATTACCCCTAGAATCATCTTCAAGAACATATCATCATCTTCAAGAACAATAATTGAAGAAACCAGAAATCTGATTTCTGGGTCTTGAAGAACCCAGAAATTTGATTTCGGGGTCTTGAAGAACCCAGAAATCTGATTTCTGGGTTCTTCAAGACCTCAGAAATGCTGTTTCTGGGTTCTTCAAGAACCCAGAATCGCAATTCTGGGTTCTTGAAGTTCTGTATTGCAGTATATGTTATCACCAAATGTGATTAAATGGTCATACATGTTTCTCTATAATGTGATTAAAAGGTCATACATGTTTCTCTATAATGTGATTAAAAGGTCATACATGTTTCTCTATAATGTGATTAAATGGATACTGTTGTTTGAAATGATGTGATTAAAAGGTTCGACATGTTACCCACATTGTGAAGAACCCAGAAATGTTGTTTCTGGGTTCTTGAGGAACACAGAAATCAGATTTCTGGGTCTTCAAGAACCCAGAAATCTGATTTCTGGGTTCTCAAGAACATCAAATCGAATTTGATTCGATTTTGGTTCTTCAATCCTTCCAATCTGTTCTTCAATACAACTAAGGGCATAATAGTCATTTCACAATTCAATAATATGTTCAAAAAATTAATTAACGTTAAAATTAACGGTTTACTAACGGAATAACCAATTAATCACATTTGAAAAAACATGTGTAACCAATTAGTCACATAGCAAAATCAATTAATCACATTTTGAAACATGTGTAACCATTCTGCACAATGGTGAAACATGTGTAACCAATTAAGTAATTAACCCTAAAATCTATGGTAATGTACAAAAAGTTATTACCTCTTCAATAAGTCTGAAGGAAGGTTTTGTTCATCAAATTTCCACTTTTTATAAAGCATGGAAGACAGTTCCATCGACATGTTTTTGGTGAACAATGTAGTCTCAAGGATTCCTCCAGAGTTTATGAGAAACCTCCTAGCCAATGCATTGATGTGAATCGTGTCTTTGAAGTGTGGATCTAAAAGCTTGTGTATTGGGTGCATCATACTTAATTGTCTTCTTGAGGCAATGACGAATGGCTCGATAACAGCATGAGTGTGTAACCTACAACACCAAATTTTAAAAAATGAAAATTCAAAGAGAGCTATTAGAGAATCTTTTCTCCTATATATGACCTAAGTTATTTAATGTACAATTCACCAATGACTAATCAGATGATGATAAGCAGAATCATTTGCTCCAACATGAGCCTTTGCGAGTTGCCACAGAGCTGCTTCAGTGCCTTGACTAGCTGGAAGAAATACTCTATCAACATCCATGCTATATGAGGAACGAGGTAAGGTCAACTCTATCACCACTGGCTTTAAAATACCATCTTCTCCTAGGAAAAGCAATGTTCGAGATGCATATGCCCGAACATCCTTCATGTTTATTTTTGCTAGAAAAGGCAGAAGATAGTCATGGTGGTCCAGTATGAACAGTCTATTCTCGAACAAAGCCTGTTCCACAGTTAGGCCATTGAGGTTCTGCTCTAAGTGGTGTGCCCTTATTGAACTTAATGCTCCTGTTTTGCTCACTGGAGGAAAACCCTGCAATGATTTACTGAAAGATTGATTAATATATGAAGCATTGATGCAAGATATTCCATTTCTTTTAATATTATAAGTACCTGCAAAAGCTCAATTCGTGCTGGATTTGTTCCTGCAAGCATTTGGCGTGCAAACTCCTTGTCATCTTTCCAGGCCCATTCATTCTCTGAAACACAAAGAGAAACTGAGTATCACCTTTTGTTCCATGACAAGCATTATTGTTCAAAGTTGAAGATGGATTCTTTATTTCTAGTTATGTTTCAGCACACCTGCTATAATTTGAGGTACTGGGAATTTGGGGGTCTTCTGTTTTCTTCTTACACATGTACTTTTTTTTGGTTGCTTGTCTAATACCTTCTTCTTCTTTACTTCATTTGGGACGAAGCTCTCTGTGGTTGAGAACAATTTGCGTATCGTATCAAATGAACTGAAAGTACCCAGATCCTCTCCCTGCAGTGATGACGCCTCAGGTACAAGGAAATGTACGATTGAATTGGAAAGCAGCTCAGGTAGTTTCTTGGGGTTGAATTGTTCATATGGGGGAACAAATACGTTTGTATTAGTCATTTCGAGCCTGCTCTTTGTTGACGGATCTGCCAGCAAGAAATAGAATTGATCTAAATTCTAACAACGTTCATATTTCTTAGCACTGCTTTGAAGAACAAGGTATTAAAAAATAACAAAATGGAATCTTTTCAAGGTCTTTTATCTGTTTATGATTCATTTGTCTGCTGAGAATTGTTTTACCATTTTTGCAGCTGGGACGGCCTGTTCGAAGCCTTCGAGGATAAGGATGAGAAAATGTCCCTCCCAGAACAGGTCTGTCGTGTTCTTGACCTTTGTCGTGATTACCAAGATCGTTGTAGTAATCATAGTCATAGATCCGATCCCCATCTTTCCTTTCTCCTGTCCCATCTCCCCTCAAACATTTGAGCTCTTCTTTCCTCAGTTCCACCAATGCTTCTGGTGTTTGGTTTGGAAGATAACTCTGTGAAAGTAAATTTGATCGTTTTACTTCTCCAAGATTAGTTGATAAAGATTGATCTAACTCACCGTGTTTGAGAAGAATATGATGCCAATCTGTGTGTCTCTAACTGGATAGACCCATGAATTGCAGTCAAAATGTATTCTTTGGCTACCATCGACATGGAAAGAAGCTGACTGGAGGAAGATTTTCTGCTTATCGCAGTTGGTTATGAGAAAAGCTCCTGGTATCCCAAATCCCGCATCTGTTGTGATGTTGACACGGTAAGTGATGAGTTTGAGACCTTTGTGTTTGTCTATCTCACTGCTCTTTACATTTTTGAGGCAAGCCTTGTTGCTTAGTTTTGCTCTCCCAGTTCCTGTTTCAACAATAATAACATTCATTTAACCATCGTAATATAGTGTCCGGTTGGTCCGTTAAACCGGTAAGAACCAGTCCGAATCGAACCAAAAAACCCGTTCCGAAAACATATGGTTCGGTTCACGGTCGGTTTGTTTTCTTTATTTCGGATTTTCGGTCTGGTTCGGTCTTTGAATTAAAAAAATCATGGGATCCGATCCGACCGAATTAACTATATATAATATATTAATTAATGTTGATTTTTTTTTGGTCAATAATTAATGTTGGGTCGATGGCATGCACTGATGCAAGTTGGCAGCTTTGTGCATCTTGTTTAATATAATATATATTAATAATTATTAAATAATATATTAATATGAAGCATTGGACCAATGCCATTGGTGGGGTGGGATGAATCCAAGACATTGTGCAGTGTACTCCTCCACCAAGTTGCTGCACTGTGCATTATACAAATGCACACTCACACATATATCAAGACATTTATTTGTCTGATCCGACCTAGTATTTTTCTTTCGGTTTAAACCGAAAATACGGTCCAAAAATTCGAAATCCGAATGGACGGTTTATTTTTCCTTATACGGTTTTTTGGTCAGACCTTTTTTTAAAAGAAAATCCAGTCCGAAAATATAGGACCCCGACCGAAATCGTATAAAAACCGGTCCGACCGGTCTGGTTTCACCCAATGTTTCATCTCTTTATGAGTTGATTACCATACAAATGAGGGTTATTGTAGACAGGGACGGAGCTACATGGGGACTAGTGGGGGCAATTACCCCCCCTCAACTTTTAGTTATGCGTAAATTTGACCCTAAAAAATGTAATAATTTTCAATTTAGCCCCTTTAAATCATATATTTGCCCCCACTAGATTTTTTTTAGTTCAACTATTTGTCATTACTCTTATATTTGCCTCCACTCAATATTTTTTCTGGCTTCGTTGTAGAGAAGTTAAAATTGAATCAATGATAAAAGCTAGGATTTTTTTTTCTTGTGACAACTCCTATTTAAAATTAGGGTTGAATAGTTTTGAGTATTGTGTAAATTTATGAATTCCCGAAACCTACTTAATATAAATTGGTTTCTGATTTTCATGTCTGAAACCTACCCAATTAGTATTGGAATCTGAACCTACTCGAAACCTGTTGATATCAACAAGTTCTGAGTATCTAACTAGATAATTTTTTTTTTCTCTTTCTAAAATCAATACTAATAATTTTTTAATAAAATTATTTTGAATTATGTAATTTATATAATATATTAATAATAATAATAAAACATATAAATATATAGTAAATAATATAAATTAACAATAAAAAAATTAAGTAATCAATAAAGCATTATTTATTTATGATATATCAATATTTATTTATTTAGACATGTAGCAGTTCCAATTTAATCGATTTCTATATTTCTCTCACGGACTCTACCAAATTTCAAACATTCTACCCGAACCCTACTTAATAAACCGGTCCCAAGTAGGTTCCGAATCTAAATAAATATTTTTTCTCACCCTTATTTAAAACCTTGGACATATTTTTTGGACTTTCTGGTATGCTTGTTAAGCACTGTATTTTTGCTACTTATGAGAAAATCAAAATATTAGTGGAGTAAGTGAAAATTTCCTTGACCTAAATTTAAACCTCTCTCCCATTATGAATTTGTGATAGTTTGGTTGAGCAATGTACTTACTTGGGTCAACTTCAGTTCGACTGTATAGACGAACAGAAACTAATTTACCGGGACCGGATTGACCATGGCACGGTATAACGAGAAGCTCTCCAGTTATTTTACAGTGCTTGGATCTCATAACGGTACCGACGTTTACTCTCTCTGTAGTTTTTGACTCTTCCTTCTGTATTGGCATGTAAGTGTATGAATTTGTGAGTAGATGATGAGCTGAGAGCGCTTTGAGTGGAAGAAATAGGATGTGTTTTTTGTGGATGGAATCATGACTTGGGTAGCAAGAAAGGGATCTATACCTGCCTTTAGCCATTGACCATGAATCCGATCCATTGCTTCAACTATGGAGTTTTGTTATGGAAAACGTTCAATTGCACATGCTCATACATCACATGTAGAAAGGAGAGAAAATAATTCAATTTTTTTTCTGATTTTTTAATAACAAATAAGGGTAAAACGGGAATAGTATCTTTAAAAAATAATGAGTAATTTTTAAATAAAACTTCTCTTAAACGAATGGAATGAAAGGTATTATGATAGATGGAAAGATGGAATGACAAATAAATATTTTCATTTCAAAAAATAAAAATGTATTTTTTTTATTAAAAAAGTATGTAAAAATACCGTAAGTATGAAAATTTTCAGAAATAATAATAACTTAGTTAAAAGAATCTGAACCCTCTATATAATTTCAAATAAAGGTATAATAATTTTTATATAGAAATAAAACAGTTTTAAATTTTTAAAAGTTATAATAAATCCAAAAAGTATCTAAAATGGTATAAAATATAATAATAATAATAAAAATGAATGAAAAAAATATATGCTATCTTTAACCACTCCAAATCCAAGGGTGTCAATTTCTTTTTTAAAAATAATGTATTTTGTTTTTGGATTGCATTTTTGTTTCTTCTAAATTTTTATTTTTCAGTAAAATATTATATTTTGGCAAAGTTAATATTTTTGTCAGATTTTCAATAAAATTTCATTCTTTTTGAACTGCCATTTAATTATGTATCCTTACATTACAAAAATGGTTAATTACTTGAAACGTTACACATGTTTGCGCATGTGACTAATTGATTATAACTTGTGCAGTATGGTTATACATGTTTCATCATGACTAATTGGTCATTTTTACTGTTCATCGTCAAATATCACTCTTAAGATACTATTCTAACACATAAAATGACAATATTACCCTCTTTAATTAGCTTATTAACAACAACGCCACTGATGAAGGATCTGTCAAGCTTCAACAAATTTGAGCAAGGATTAACACATGAGCTACCAACAAATTGGGTTCTTCTTCCTCTGTATGGATAGGATTTCGACGATTTTCTTAATCTCTTCAGTTCATTGTTGGATGGAATGAGCTCCGGCTACGGAGGTTGTAGCGGTGACAGTAGCCGACTGCTGAAGGCGTGGGTTGAGGTAGATGTTACAGGGAGCTGGTGAGAGAGTGGGGTGGAACCCTAGAGTGACAGCAACGGGATTGGGTCGGCGACGACGGGATTAGAGTTGAGGGTCTGGTTGATGGTGATTTTGACATCGGTGCTGAAGAAGTTAGCTTCATGCATGACGCGGCTAACGCTTGGGTCAGAGCTTAAGCAGAGCTCGGTACTGCAGGGGACACTGAAAAAATCTGTTGTGACACCTTCGCCGGAATGAAGTAAAACAAAATTCCATCGAAAGTAAAAAAAAATCCTCCTTCGAATGAAGTAAAATAAAATTATGCCAGAAGTAGCTGTAAAGGGACGGTGGCGATTGAAAATTCTCAGGAGTGGTAGTGGTCAGAGCTTCAATTGGACCTATCTTGACTGAAATTGGAAGAGTCTGTCGAACAGCTTCAATTGTCGAACAACAAGATTGATTGGCAGCTTCAAAATTGTCCATGGCAGTTTCCCTTCTTCTTCTTCTTCTTCTTCTTCTTCTTCTTCTTCTTCTTCTTCTTCTTCTTCTTCAGTTAATCATGTTGTTTTACTCACCATATGTTGTTTCCCTTACTCACCAAGATTTGTTGTTGAATATTTTGTTGAAATGAGTTTCAGTTTTGATGTTTTGCACTGATGTTCTTCTGACTGAGTTTCAGTTCTTCAGATTCTGAGTTTCATTGAATAGTATCTAAATTAAAGAGTTCATTCTAACATAAAATTTGATTAAATTGTTACATATGTTATCCTAGAATGTGATTAAATGATTACATATGTTATCCTAGAATGTGATTAAATGGTTACGTATGTTCATTGTAATGTGATTAAATGATTACATATGTTTTCTTAAAATATGATTAATCGGTTAAAATTGGGCATTAATAATGAGGTTAAACTAAACCCAGATTTTAAAAAAAAAGTAGTGTTGATCCCTAAAAAACTAAACCCAAATTTTCAATTATCTCAAATACTGCAAAATCTCATACATTATTATATATTTAATTTCACCAATAATTGTAATTGACATGAAATATAAGATGATAAAGTAGAATTTCAGACTCCTTACAGATAACAAAGAATAAGAAATAACTTTGCTATAGTTCAAGGAAAATGATTATTCCTTTGATATGATGTCCATCAAGTTCAAGGATTGAATCTGCACATCTGCAGGGAAGAGCTTACACTCCTCAGATAATATTTGAGCTTGTTTCTCTGCTATTGCATCTATCAGCTGTATATCTTTTGCTGCTTGCTCATCGACACTGCAACACACAATATGAAGAAGACACCCCGTTCAGAAGTAAATATTAGGATAAGAAGGAAGGGTCGGGCCAATAGTAATCTAAATCCAACCAGAAAACTATTTAGGGCCACGATTAACATAAATTCAAGTAGCAGGCCCCACTAATTTCAAAAACAGCTACTAAATTTTCAATCAAATTGAACTAGTACTATCAGAATTAGGCCTAAGAGTAAAGTACTAAATAAGGTAATAAATTGGTTTCACTCCATTATCTATAGAAGAAAAACAAACGCAACACTTAGAAATGAAAAACTTTTTAATGGAAAAAAATGAAGCATCTTCAACCTCGAGTCAAGATTATCAGCACAGATGCTTGCCTCCGCAAGGTCTTGAATAAATCGAAGCATTTCCGTGCGATCGTCATAGCTACCTCGTCCCTGCAATGAAAGGATATAATTAGTAGTGTATTCTATTGACAACCATAATGCACATTTCAGAACCGTTTTAGTTTGCAAGTCACTGTTAGAAGCCTATCAAACAACCACTAATCCCAGAATTGAGATTGAGTTTATATGGAACTAGTTATAAGAAATTAATGCAATAATGGAGGATTTCTTATTTGCAGAAATTATATGTAACTACCATTAATCCTGACAGATTTCTTATTTGCAGTAATATGTGCCCTATTATTACACTCAAAATGCATAAATGGACACTACAAATTCTGAGGCAAAACGTAGAAAATTGCTGGCTAAATTCCCACAAATCATACGGGATTAGCAAACCCTTTTATTTTTGCACTATATACCCTATATAAAATGACCATATCTAAATTCTAACGTGATCTTTTGGCACACACCATGGAGGACAATCCATAACCAACCTACTTCAAGATGCTTCAATTGCCGACACACCCAACGCTCCAATTGCCGACACCCTCTTGCACAAATTGATTTATTGCTCCGTCCATCATCTTTCAGTCAGAACCAGATACTCCACATAGACCGGTTCCTTTGAACCGACACATCAACAATCGCGATGGTCTTCGGAGATTTGAAAGGAAAATGAAGAGGAAATGTGTAGCAGATTATCTGAGGTGAGTTCGGAGGTGGATCAGTTGTGGAGAGGCCAAACGAACGGGAGAGTTGGAGAAGGAGTACCGCAAAGATGTAGATAGTATGACATAAATGAAGGAAAATTAGGGAGAGGGTCATGAAAGGTAACAAAATGGCAAATTCGTCATTTCAGAAGGGTTACATGATTGTCACATGCGAAACAGACGGAAAACTTTAATAGTTCAGTAACAGAGTAACCAATCAGTCACTGGAACATGTGTAACCATTCAGTCACGCAAAAATATATGTTTAACCAATTAATCACATTGGTCAAACATGTGTAACGTTGTAAGTAATTAACCTTACAAAGATTATACAATTAACAAAAATTAATGAATGTTAACAAAATGATTTTTTTCTCCATACTCTTTTTGTTTTCCTACTTGTCAGTTAATCCTTGGTCAAATGTTGCTGAACGACACAGTTTTAACCCAAAGGGTGACTCCCTACTCGAGGAGTTTCAGTGAGTGAACCAAGAGGTTCTTACCAGTTGGCCAAAAAAAAAGAGGTTCTTACCAGCGGGTCGCCAAGCTTCCTTCCACCTCCGAATTCGACAATGGCGCTCTCTTCAGCCCTACGGAGGCTCTCTCCCCAAATCAACAACCTCCCTTCTATCAGATCCTCCTTCTATCGCTCCACCGCCACGCTCTCCCATTCCGGGCATTCGGCGAAAGTCTCCGATCGCATCGTCAAGCTCTTCGCCATCGATCTAGACGGCCATAAGCGCGAGATCATCGGCCTCACCGGCCACACCCTCTTGAAGTCTCTCGCTAACAATGGACTCATCGATCCTGCTTCCCATCGCCTGGAGGACATCGATGCCTGCTCCGCGGAGTGCGAGGTCAACATCGCACAGGAATGGTTCGAGAAGCTCCCTCCCAGATCCTACGACGAGGAATACGTGCTCAAGCGCAACTCCAGGGCTAGGGTTCTGAACAAGCACTCCAGGCTTGGATGCCAGGTCGTGCTCACCCAGGAACTCCAAGGTATGGTTGTTGCCGTACCGGAACCTAAGCCATGGGATATTCCGTAATTCGCGCTCCTCGTGCTGGGTCTATTGCAAATCGGATTTCGCTTTTCTTTTTTGACCAATAATTCGCACTATTTGCTATTTAATTTGGCCGCGGAGAAGTTTGCCATTGGATTTCATGATTCGGACAGGGTGATGCTGGAAGATTGTATGTATTGGAAATTTCAAGCAATCGTTTTTACTAAGGATGATGTATGGAGTCTTTGCTATTTCTTCTGTGGTCTGGTTGTTCTAATGTTCCATAATACCATCGACATTGAGGACATATAATTAGAATACTGAAATGTGTGCTTAGGTTTTCTTGTCAAAGTGCTTCATAGTCGATCATGGATACCTGAAGCAAAAAACAATTTAAAAAAATAGGGCACAATGATTCTTATGTTCATTGCATCAAAACCTTATCCTCCTACTGTAGTTTTTTTAAATAAAAAATTGGTGTGTGAGTTGTCGAAGATGAAAATTTCTTGTGCAATTTCTAACTTGCTTACTCACGTTTGATCCAAATTCTAGGATTTCTCCAGTGTCACATTTTCTATTGATTGATGTCTTCTTCTCTTGGGTAGTTTGCTTAAATCTGATATCTGTTCGAGTTTAATAGAAAACCTCATCATATTATTTCTAAAAGGGTTCTTGGAAGAGCTAGTCTCCAATTTCTGAAAGTTGTATTTGTACTATCTCTTTGAAAATTTCAAATACTCAATCGTTGCAGCAAGTGGTGATCTCCAGTTAAATGATTGATTAATAGCCTGCTGAATTTTACTTTTGGTTGGTGTGAACTCCATCAAATGTCAACCCAAATGCCAAATGCTTTCCTTCATTATCATTAGGCAGCTATAAGCAAACAGATAAGCTCATAGCATATCAGTTCTCATTTAGTCAGGTATAACTTGAATGAGGTATTTGTTTTGAATGGCCAATCAAACCCATGAAAGCAGTTTGTGTTTACTAAAATTTGCCTTTGTCTGATAACCTTCCTGTCTGCTGCTGCTAGTCTGCGGCCTTACTAACCACCAATAACTGCCTGGGGAGTTTTGTTTTTAATCTATCCTATCCAGTTAGGTTACTGGTTTGTGTTCCTTCCACTGCTCCTTGATGTTTCTTATTGCTGAGAACAAAGCCAATATGATCCGCCATCAACACTGTATGATTGTGTGATTGATGCTCTTCTTCTGAATTTAATTCAAGCTTCCATCTTGAAGAAACTAAGTTCGTACGTATGTGTGCTTCTTGAGAGGAAATATGGTGATCTGAATTCGAAAATTGTGGTGCTGAATGCTGATACGATTCACTTGGTACTTAGCTCAATCGGATCGTGTCTCAAATCACCTAATTCAAATATGGGTTAAATACCAAGTAGTTACCTGAACTTTGGACGTTTTGCAACGGGCTACCTCAAATTTGAAGAAGGTACAAATAGTTACCTCCGTCCAATTTTCAATGACTTTCCGACGGATTTTCGACGACAATTGACGGAAAATTGGACGGAGGTAGCTATTTGCACCTTTTTCAAAGTTGATGTAGCCCGTTTTGAATTTTCAAAGTTCGGGTAGCTCGTTGCAAAACGTCGAAAGTTCAGGTAGCTAGTTGGTATTTAACCCTTCAAATATATGAATACTATACAGTCGTACAGTTTGTAACTCGGTCGTATTCAACCCTAATCAAAAATAATTATGCTGAAAATGTTAGATATTGATAAAGTTTGCATGCACGTTAATGTTAAACCCCATGAAGAACATATAGGTATATTATTGGTGATCGTGGATAATTACGTACTTAATTAGTTGGGGTATTTTAATCCCTTGGAATTAACTAACTAGTGGCTAATCGTTCATCTCTCCACTCCACACGTTTTGATCATCTTTATACCATCTATAAAAAAAAATTATCTTCTTCACCAGTTCTCCTATTCTCCATATTCTTACACCATTCTTTTCTCTCTAAGCTTCAAAACTATATACATTTCTCTCTCTCTCTCTCCCTGGCCATACTATCAACTCACAGATCACAAACCCTAACCCTAGCCCGGCAACCCTATGGATCCAGCGGAGCTACGTCGGATTTTCCAAATGTTTGACCGAAACGGAGATGGCCAGGTGACCAGAAAGGAGCTCAGCGATTCGTTAAAAAATCTTGGTATCCACATCCCCGACACCGACCTTGTCGAGATGATCGAGAAGATTGACGTGAACGGTGATGGTATCGTAGATATTGACGAGTTTGGGGCGCTTTATCAGACGATTATGGACGAGAGAGACGAGGAGGAGGACATGAGGGAGGCGTTCAATGTGTTTGATCAGAACGGAGACGGGTTCATCACCGTGGAGGAGTTGAGGTCCGTGCTGGGTTCTCTAGGGTTGAAGCAAGGGAGGACGACGGAGGATTGCAAGAGGATGATAAAGAAGGTGGATCTTGATGGAGATGGAAAGGTGGATTTCAAGGAGTTTAAGCAGATGATGAAGGGCGGCGGGTTTGCGGCCTTGGAATCGGGCGAAAACGGTGGATTTCATGCAGAACGCACGGCGTAGATATCATCGTCGGTAGTATATTACGTACTACAGAACCATTTGATCATATACATACGTGCATGTGCATGGTACGTAGATCTTACGAAGAATTTTGAGGATGGTGTTGCATGATACGAGATCGATTGGAGAATCTGTTTTTGTAAGATAAATAATTGTTTGCCCATCTGATGAAATGAAACACAAGAAAAAAGAGTTTTTTTTAATGCTTATTTGATAAATTATTGTGTTTTTGTGTGTCAATAACTATAAGGTAGTAAATATTAAATAAGGGTTAAATACTAAGGAGATACTTGAACTTTAGACGTTTTACAACGAGCTACCAGAACTATGAAAATTCAAAACAGACTACCTCAACTTGGACGAAGGTGAAAATAGTACATCCGTCCAATTTACCGTCAACTGTTTACAAAATTTCGTCGGAAATTCGTCAGAAATTGGACGGAGCTATCTATTTGCACATTCGTCTAAGTTGAGGTCACCCGTTTTGAATTTTCAAAGTTCGTGTAGCTTGTTGCAAAACATGCAAAGTTCAACCCAACCCTGAGGAGTTTATTTGGGCTCGGACCCAGACTAGGTCGTTCAACCACGGGGACCTGATCTGGGTCTGAACTCAGACCAGGTCGACCCAATCATGGGGACCTGGTTTGAGTTCGGTCCAAACCGATTGGAGCTCCAATTGAGCCCCAATCGGGGTTCTATGGTCTGAGTCTGAACCCCGTTCTCCTGGTATTTAACCAATCAAATAATGAATATTTAAAAGGATAGAATTGAAAATAACTTAAAATCAAGTAGCACTTCCGCATTTAGCAGAGACCTAACTAACAAACGTCATCTTGAAAGTTCAATGCAAGCTGAAATCCTAAAAATCAAAATCCTCATTTCTCGATCAAATTCGTTTGATTCTGAAACCTGGGACAGTTAATTGGCGTTACCTCTTGATTCACTCTCCTGGCGCATCTGAAACACTGCTGATCTGCGATTCAATCTCGTCTTTGGACAGAAGCGAGCTCCTTTCTGCATCTTTTTAGTTTAGGTGAAAAAATAGTGAGTTCCTTTTCTGTATATAAACTGCTGAACTTTGTGATGGTAAATCTAGTTTATACATTTCTGAATCGCGTTAGATAGAATTCACTCCTTCCATTTGAGGACGCAAGTATTTATAGAGTTACAGATTTGTGTCATGTTGAAATCAGACTCTGAATCTCATAGTTTTATCTTCGAACTTAACATTTACCTGATTCTCCGAGGTAGTGGATTTGGAGGAAGAAATCGTAGAAAGCACTGTTAAAGAGCAGAAGGATGAAACTGAAGAACAAGACTGTGATACCTCAGAACCATATGTTGGAATGGAGTTTGATTCTGAAGATGCTGCGAGGCAGTTCTATGCTGACTATGCAAGGAAGATAGGATTTGTGGTTCGTGTCATGCAGCGGCGTCGATCAGGAACCAATGGCAGAACCATTGCCCGCCGCCTTGGATGTAACAAGCAGGGTTTCTCTCCTAATCTTAAGGGACCAGATAAGAAGAAGAAGCTGGGGTGTAATGCACGAGAAGGTTGTAATGCTACAATCCTTGTGAAGATGGAAAAATCAGGGAAATGGGTCGTGACTAGATTTGTCAGGGATCATAATCATACTTTGGCAGTAGAAGTCAGTGAATTTAACACAATGGTGATTCTTTTCTTTCTCTAAGCATCGATGAATATGCAAATTAGTGTCTCTATGGTGTTTGTGAGTTTGTTGGTCTTGTATGATCTGACTGTCGATACTGCAGGGCGACAAGGACAAGAAGATTGAAGAACTCATGTTGGAGTTGAGGCATCATGACCAGTTATGTGTGGCTTACAAAGAACAGTTGCTTAGTTTCGTGAAGAATGTGGAATTGCAAAATGAAGAACTATCTTTGAAACTCTATTCTGTTGTTGACAACTTACAGAGACTTGAAAGAGAGATGCATGAGGATGCAGACCAAAGATGAGTTTTTTAACCTTCTGATTGATTGATTTGGTGATCATTTGTGGTAATATGATTTACTTACCAACAAGTGAAAGCCTCAGTAGTTGGAAGTTTTTTTTCATTGCTTGAATATTAGTTAGCCGTATCACCCTGTTAAGTGTTTGTAGCTAGATTTGTATACCCTGTGACCCGCTTAAAAAAAAATCATAGGTAAACAGAACAATGTAAATGCTGGTGGATGAAATAGAAGTGAAGATTGATTGTCCCTCTATTTCAGTTTCTTTTTGCACTGATATAACTTGCTATGCAGTGAAATACGAATCTTCCTCCTTATATATATAGCGGAAATGGTGCATTTGACACCTTATGTTTGTGTCAATGTTGGTATTACCTACATTTGTTTTTTTTGCTATATACACCCCGTATATTTCTCATATATTTGTGTGCTGCAGTTTGTTTCTCATATTATGTTGTTTTTTTAAACATTTTAATGGAGGTAGTTTAGTGCAGCAATTCCGGAAAACAGATGGTGTGTAAAACACAAAAACTGTATGTCCCTACATTGGCACAAACATATGCAGGTGGTAATGCACCATTTCTCCGTTTAATATAATATAAGCAGACCAAAATATTCAAGAATGTAGCTCTGGTTCCTTGAGCTCAATGGAGACAGAGTTTGAAGCTTTTTCCAATCTTCTTCACCAGGCAGCTCTACAAGTATACTTTCTTCACCGCACGTCCAACAGAGTAAGTAAAAATCAATAAAGCAGAGGAGACCAGAACAATCATGGTGGTGGCAGTAGGAACAGCATATTGGCTCCCACAAGACAGTAGCCCCAGCCTGATCTGAATAACATTAATCATGGACAGCATCAAGAACATGCAACCAGACACAGACCCAATCCCCGAACCAATGACTCCGAAATTGAGTAGAAATTGGTCCACGTCAGCTTGCATGGCATCCTCTCTGTTGCTGCTGTTGAGGAGATTGATGTGGATCTTGAGGCCCTGAGCCACCAGGGAGGAGAAGAGGAAGCAGCTGAAGGAGATGACCTCAAAGACCACGAGCCTCTTGACAATGTCGGGCCCTGCTTCACAGGAGGTTGCACTGGTGGTGGTGGAAGTGGTGTTGAAGGAAATGCCAAGGAAGACAATGGCGGTGAATAGGGTGTTCACGTTGACTATGGCGTCTAGGGCTGTGATATGCACCTTTGTGGTGTTGCTGCCGCTGCAAAGAGAAACACAGAGAAAAGGTTATTATGGCATCATCTGAGAGATTAGTGTGAAAAATTAGAGAGAGACCCCACTTAGCCATTATCGCCTAATCAGAACTTGAGGATAGCAGGCTAAGAGGACAATATCGGCTAGTTGTTGAAGTAAAAATCTATCAGCCAGTTCAATATGTAGGACTGCGATATTTAGATCAATTCTAGTAACAGATACTCTACCAATTCCAGTTCACAGAAAGGGATTTCTTGAAGATATTCGTTACGGAGGTATACACTCTATAATGACAGATAAACAAGGAAACTTAAGAGAGAAAGATCTAAGAAACGCCAATTTGTGGATGTTGTAGGTTGGGCCAATCCTGTATGGTCCAGGATTTCATAGCTGTCTCTCAGTATGAAATTTGTCACTTACGGGTGATGATTGACAAGGATACTAATGTCGTTTCATTTCCATGGATACTGGCTAAGCAAACAAGATAGGATATTTAGTCATTAAGTTTGCTACAATTGATTTAATGGTTGATGTTCCAAGCAAACATGTTCACACTATGCAGGGTGGTGATAGACTGTCAGGAGGCAAAAGCATGGCAGCCTGTGTATTATTTTTCAAGAGGCATTTATGATCTCAATTTAACAGTGTCACTAAGATATGGTCAATTTAGCAGTGCAAGCAGTTTACAGAAATTAGCATACCTCTGTTCATGCTCTTCACCAATAGTCTCCACAAGAACAAGCCCCATTCTCAAAATGATGAAATCTCTTACGATCCCTAACAACAATTTTTCTCCGGGTAACCTTAGAAACAACCTTGATCATCTCGTGGCAATCGTTGCATACTCTCAGATTCTTTGTCACTCTTATCGTGCTGCCTTGGTTGGTAGAGATAAGGCCGTAGCTTATTGCAAGCCTTTCACTGTGAATTGCTAGGGCGGACTCCTTTTCTCCATCCTCAAGATCATGGAGAACTCCTTCAGTTGATGGGAAATAACCCTCCAACCTTAGAACTTCATTCAATTTCTCCAATCTTTGGTAAATTTGCTTCCTTTCAGGATGCCTGGTGTCTCCAAGAATGAACTCGTGGATTGTGCCATTTACTTCGATGGAACTGCAACCGGGCTCTTTAACAACTCCACTCTGCTTCATTGCTGCCCTCAACTGTGCAGCTTCCTTCCATCTCCCAAAAGCCGAATATGTATTTGCAAGAAGAATGATAGTTCCTGGATCTGCAATATTGTGATTTAACAGAAGATTTGCGACTTGATCTGCTAATTTGAACTTGCCATGTAATTTACAAGCACTAAGCAAGGATCCAAGCAGTATATCATCGGGTGGCATTTTCATGTTCTTCATAAAATCATAAGCTTCTTCAACCCGACCAACTCTGCCCAGAAGGTCGACCATGCAACCGTAATGCTCTAATTTTGGATCAACACCATATTCTTCTTTCATGGAGTTGAATAGTTTGTATCCAAATTCAACCAATCCACCATGGCTGCAAGCATTCAACAAACCAACAAAAGTTACTGCATTTGGTCGGATCCGGTTTGATCTCATTGTTTCGAAAGTTTTGACAGCATCACTGCATCTTCCATGCATGGCAAGGCCAGAAATCATAGCATTGTACGTGCTAACATCTTTAACCTTCATCTCAGTGAAGACACTAAGTGCCTCATCAATGTCTCCACACCTCGAGTACATATTGATCAATGCTCCTCCTACAAAAGGATTGAGATTGATCTCAAATTTCTGCATATATGAATGAACCCATTGCCCAAGATCCAATGCTCCTAGCTGAGAACAAGCTGATACTATGCAAACAATGGTGACTGCATTTGGCCTCACATTTTGCATCTGCATCTCTCTGAAAATATCCAAAGCCATGTTCATTTCTCCATTACGGACTAACCCACCAATCATGGCCGTCCAACAGACAGTGTCCTTCTCATTGATCCCATTGAAAACTGATTTTGCCTCTGCGATACGACCATGATCAAGATAAGATGTGATGATTACTGTCTGTGCAACTGCATCCCGTTCATGCATTTCGTCGAACAGTTTCCATGCATAGACGAATTCCCCACACTTACCGTACAACTCAACGAGCCTGATTCCCAGAATTCTGTCACGGCTCAACCCAAATTTCAAAACCTGCCCATGGATTCCTTTCCCTTCTCCTAGAGCCATGTTGAAGTTGAACGCGCAAGCTTTTAAAGCTGAGGCTATAACATATTTATCGGGGACTATAGATTCCTGAATCATTCGGCAGTATAAAAGAAACCCATCCTCATAAAATTCTGAAAGCACGTACCCATCAATGAGAGCAGTGTAATGGAACACATTTGGAGTCTCCAATGTTGCGAAGATCTTGGCAGCGTAGTCAATGGAAGAAGTGCTCGCTGAGGCTCGTAGCAGCTCAAAGACAATAAATGGGTTCTGCTCATAGCCGTTCCTGAGGATTCTTGCATGGATTTGATGGATTTGGGTAAGGGTCCTGCACGATTTCAAGAAATGCGTAATATCCTTTCCAGATGAAGAAGATTTCAGGGATCTTCTTGACTTCAGAATTGAAACTTCCCGAGGAAACGAGTTCCCCGCAGGAAGGTTCAGCGTTGAACAACTCATCGACGCTGGAAATATGATATCTTGTCAGAGACGGTCGGTAAGTGTTCTACAATCCACATATCCATGTATGAGAACGAGACTTGATTTTCCAATGTTTGGCCAATGTCTAAGTACGTACTTCCAACTTTTCTATTTAAATTTAAAAGAATAAATTTTAAAAATGATAGAAAAATATCACAATTTACCTTCCAAACTTTTTCAAATATTACTACAATATTACTATGCAGTTCAATTCGATAGACACTAGATTGAACTCAATTGAAGGGATTCAAGTCTGAATCTTAATCCAGACATATCCTCATAGGTAGGGGACCAAATTTGGATCCCTGAGCCCCCAATTTGATTGAGGCATGGGTCTGAGTCTTGATTCAGACTTGATCCCCTACCTATGGGAGGTTAATCTGGATCAATACTCACACATGAACTCTCTCAATTAGGGCTCAATTAAGTATTAGTCGAATCAAGATTCAATTATATCATTTGAAAATCGTGAAATTGTAACATTTTTGAAAGTTTTCTATTATTCAAAACTTATTTTATTAAATTTTGATAGAAAAGTTAACGGATGGGGCAAACTTGCACTTTAACTAAACATAAGGGAAAAAAAATTTACAATGAAAAATTCGAAATCTGGTCAAATATTAGGAGTAAATGTAATATTTTACCCCATATGCTTAGTATACTTTATAGTTTTTTTTTAAAAAAAAAAAATCGTTTTTTCTGTATCCTAAGTGTTATTCAAGGGGTCATTAGGAGGTGGACGTGGACAACATTAAACATTTTTTCTATTCACCGATAAGCAATTTAAATTATTAAATATTTTTTTTCAATCTTATCTATATAAAAAAAAACACGATACGGTAATGAAATAAATAAGAACAGCAATTTTGCAGAACTTAAGAGTAAAATAACATATTCACATAAATTACAGCAATTGCAATCGACTCTTTAATTTATGAAAATATCATGTTAAATAAGTAGCATTGACTAATTTTTATTAATGGTGATATATATATATACCAAAACGTTGACTTTATTTATCATGTTTTTTTAGCAATAGTTGGTGTCCACGTCTAACTTCTTTTTCTTTCTCTCTACTGCAAATTCTTTTTGGATTGTTATATAAATATATTATTAATTTACATTTCACTAATAACGTAAAATTGTTTTTCTAGTATTTATAAACCTTGAAGGAAACCGTTAGGGCCTCAACTAATAAAAATTAATATTTTATCCTTACAAATTATGAATTAATAATATAAACTAAATTAAATGTTAGTTAAAACCATAGTTATCATAACCGGATCGGCCATCGAACCGGTGAGGGGGCGGTTCACGGTTCGTTCGGTCCAATCCGGTTCAGTGTGCGGTTTACTGTTCACATTGAGAAATTTTTTGAAAACTTAAAATACATATATAGTCTCAAACACACCCGTACAAGATTTACAATTCTAGAGTGAATTAATAAAGTTTAACTTTCACAAAAACACGACCTAATTGTTTTTAAGGATAATAGTGTCAATGCAAGTGAATGTTTAACTATTGTTAAATGCATTAACATGTTTTAAATTGTTTTTATGTGCACTCTTAAATTATAAAAAATTGTTGCACCAACCGTTAACTATTTATCCATTTTTACTGTAAAATATTTCAAAATGACAATTTTACCATCTTATTATTTTTCATATCATCTTCAACACATCCAGCTCCAAAATACAGTTATGAGTTCAAATTTTACCACAAACTGCATTTTGGGGCTCAAATTCAACCCCAAAATGCAGATTTAGAGTTCGAATTCAACCCAAATTTGCATTATTGAGATGAATTCAAAATCATATCTACATTTTTTAGTTGACTATGAACCAAAGTTTGTGTTTTAGATTTGTAATAACTAATAAGTGTTGAAGATATGTAGATGAACAATGTGGTAAAATTATCATTTTGACATATTTAACGGCAAAAATGAATGTATAGTTAACTGTTGGTACATTTAACAACATGTTCAAACGTGTAGACGCAAATAATTACATGCATTGTGCAAATAACAACATGAGTAAACATATGAATTCATTTGAAACTAACTACCCAATTTTTAATTTTACATTTGTAACACGAAATTGCAAAAATACTTTTATAAAGACCATATAATTATTTTCAATCATACTTGTTGAACCACAAAATTTATTCGTATTGACTTGAGAATATATATATAACAAAACATCAACTCATATATCTATAGAATAATCCTAGGAATATAATAACAATACCAAGTTTTGTTTTCTTTCTATCATCAAATATTATTATCATCCCCATTCTCCAACCACCATTCTCCATGAACTTGACTTTATAACATAGCAAAATATAACATCTGAGATTCTCATTATACTGAATCTCAAGGCTGGTGATGCATCTCTGCTGCTGCCGTAAGCTCCGCCCGCGCTTCTTCTTTCCGTTTCTCCCGTTTCTCCCGCATGGTCGCGTCGTAGATGGCGTACAAAAACATTAATATACCAGAAGAAACCAGGACGATCAAGATAATGACAGTAGGAAGTGAATATTCAGAACACGATATTTTCCCTAACCTAACCCTAATCACGTTGATCATAGCGACCATCAAGAAGATGCACCCTCCACCGGACCCTAAAGCAGACGCCACCAGACCGTAGGTCAACAGGCTCTTGTCGATCATAGCTTGGTCAGCGTCGTTCTGGTTATAGCAGTTGAGGATGTTGACGTGGAGCTTCAGGCCTTGAGCTAACAAGGAAGAGAAGAGGAAACAGCTGAAAGAGACGACTTCGAAGATGACCAGCTGCTTGATGATCTCCGGCCCTGATGCGCAGGGTGACGTGTCGCCGATGGCTGTCATGTTGAAGGAAATGCCGAGGAAGACAATGGCGGTGAAGAGACTGTTCACGCTGACGATGGCGTCCAGGGCAGTGACGTGGATGCTAGTGGTTTCTCGAACTTTGCTGTTAATTTTTCTGAGGAGAACAACAGAGAGCAAGATTAGACAAAGAACAACAAATAAATGAGATTTTGGAGAGAGACTTACTCCGCCATGGCAAAAGCTTGAGAATGTTTCAGAGAGACGTTGGAGGAGGAGTTCTTCCAAGTCTCCGTACGTAGGGATGTTTATTTATTGGTGTCCTGTATAGTTATATATAGAGAGAGATTTTTTTTTAAAAAGTAACTATGTTCTTTTTTTATTTAAAAAAGTAAGTATATAATTTTTTTATTTAGAAAAATAGGTATACGCGCACCATGAGATTGCGCCTTTTGGACATAGGCGCACCCCTAGGGTGCGCCTATTCACAGGCGCCACTTCAAAGTGGCGCCTGAGCAATGTTTTTTTTTTTTGAATATGATGGCTCGATGTTTAATTAAAAATAAAATTATGTATCTATTAAAAAAATTAAAAAAAATTATAGTAAGTAGATATTTTAATTCCGATTCAAATGATGCAAAAAATATTAAATTTGGATTTACGGATTGACTGTACGGCATGCCGTAAGTTGAGATATGAAAATTGTACTTAAAAAATTATAACTCGGACCATGTAAGTCCAAACTCAACACGGTTAACGTCATTTAGGTCGTAAATCAATTATCTACGTAGGATAATTTTTTTGATTAAAAATACAGTGATTTTGTAACCTAACATCGTTTACACCCAAATTTAACCGAAATAAGTAAATGCATTAGGTGAGAAATTTAATTATATACTTACTCAAAAAAAATCAAAAAACTTACGGTGCGTAGATAATTTAATTACGAATTAAATGACGCTAACTATGCGTTAATTTTTGACTTTTAGACTGACTGTATAATACGGTATGTAAAAAACTCTACATACGATACAAAAACTTCCAAATAGTGTTTTGCATAGTAAAGTTACTTTTTAAACCGTAAATTTCACTGTGTAAACAATAACTTTACTATGCAAAACACTATTTGGAAGTTTTTGTATCGTATGTAGAGTTTTTTACGTACCGTATTATACAGTCAGTCTAAAAGTCAAAAATTAACGCATAGTTAGCGTCATTTAATTCATAATTAAATTATCTACGCACCATAATTTTTTTGATTTTTTTTAGTAAGTATATAATTAAATTTCTCACCTAATGCATTTACTTATTTCGGTCAAATTTGGGTGTAAACGATGTTAGGTTACAAAATCACTGTATTTATAATCAAAAAAATTATCCTACGTAGATAATTGATTTACGACCTAAATGACGTTAACCGTGTTGAGTTTGGACTTACATGGTCCGAGTTATAATTTTTTAAGTACAATTTTCATATCTCAACTTACGGCATGCCGTACAGTCAATCCGTAAATCCAAATTTAATATTTTTTGCATCATTTGTATCGCAATTAAAATATCTACTTACTATAATGTTTTTAATTTTTTTTTAATAGATACATAATTTTATTTTTAATTAAACATCGAGTCATCATATTCCAAAAAAAAAGATTTTAAAAAAAAAACATTGCTCAGGCGCACCCCGGGGTGCGCCTATGTCCAAAAGGCGCAACCCCGGAGTGCGCGTATACCCATTTTTCTAAAAAAAAAAAATATGTATACTTATTTTTTTAAATCATTACTTCGTTTGGAAGAGTCATTAGCGAATTAAATATTCCATTTTTTCCCGGGAAATAGAAACGAGCGGTAGCTGAACAGAAATTACGTAAAAGTTAAATATTACTTATGCCTCTAATATTTAAGTTAAAATTGAGTTTTTTTTATTATTAATATTTAAAAATTAAAAAGTATATTCATTAATATTTGGTTAGAGTTTCAGTTTTTCCATTACATTAAATTTTCTATTTAGACGAAACAGAATATATTTTAAAAATATAACAATAAAATCCTTCAAAACAATTCTAAAAGTTACAATAGAGTACTTATTCGATATACAATCAATTGAATCTCAATCCAAGTGTCTAGGGCCTTGAACTAGACCAACTCATCCATGAGTGGAGTCTGGTATGGGTCAAGACACATACCCCTCGATTGGGGATCAGTCGAACCCTAATCGAATTGAGGTTTATTCGAGCCCTGATTGAATTGAGACTACATTGAACCTCAATTTGATTCAGACTCAATCAAATTAAAACTCAATTGTAATATATAAAAGAAGTTTCAAATGATTTCGTTGTGACATTTTAAATTTTTTTATGTTATTTTCAAAATATATTATGTTAAGTTTGAATGAAAAATTTACTAAATGTTTGACAAAACATTAATAACTGGATCTTTTATTTGTAAATATTAGGAGAAAAATTGATATTTAATCCTATTTTGAGTCTCTCTATATAAAATTAACTGTGACAAATTAAATTATTTACAATGATGATTGTTGGGTATTGGAGTATGATTGATATGTAATGTTAGATTATGTATTAATGTACGCGTCTCGCGGTTCCCTTGTATATGTATTTTGTAACAGTAACATGTCATCAATACAAATGAGCCAAACCGCGTAGAGGTTACCTTAATTGAGTGTTACCACGGAAATCAGCTACCTCTCTCTCTCTACCTCTCTCTCTAATCTCTCTAGAATTGGTTCTTCTACTTCATCAGAATTCATTGTGTGTTTAAGAATCGATCCTAACAACTGGTATCAGAGCTAATGAGATTCAACACGATCACTGAAGATGGAGAGTTCGAAGTTTGGAATCGAGAAGTTTGATGGATCCAATTTCGGTTTCTGGAAGATGCAGATCGAAGATTGTTTGTACCAGAAATATCTTCACGAACCCTTGATCGGGGTGAAGCTGGATTCCATGACAGAGGAGCGGTGGAAGCTGAAAGATCGCCAGGGCCTAGGGATGATCTGATTGACTTTGTCGAAGAACGTGGCGTTCAACATCGTCAAAGAGAAGACTACAGACGATATGTTGAAGGCGCTATCAAATATGTATGAAAAGCCATCAGCGATGAACAAGGTATATTTGATGCGTAGATTCTTCAATTTACAGATGTCTGAAAGTGGATCTGTTGCTGATCATATCAACGAGTTTAATATGATTGTGAGTCAATTGAGTTCTGTGGAGATTAATTTCGAAGATGAAATTAAAACCTTGATTTTGATGTCATCTCTGCCTGAGTCTTGGGATACTGTTGTTGCTGCAATTAGTAGTTCCCGTGGTTCTGAGAAACTGAAATTCGATGAAATCCGAGATGTTGTTCTCAGTGAAAGTATTCGCAAACGCGAAGTGGGAGATTCATCGGGTAGTGCTTTCAATGTGGACAGAAGGGGGAGAAACAATTCGAAGGGCCAAAATCAACATGGTCTATCAAAATCAAAGAATCGGAGAAAATCTCCGAACAAAGCCAACGTGATTTGTTGGAATTGTGGAGAGAAAGACCACTATCAGACAACTTGTAAGAAACCCAAGAACAAGCAGAATTAGAAATCAGGGGATGATACAGATTTTGTAAATTCAGCAGAAGACATTGGGGATGCTCTAATCCTTAGTGTAGACAGCTCGGTTGAATCCTGGATTTTGGATTCTGGTGCATCCTTTCATTCGTCTCCAAGCAAGGAATTGTTTCAAAATTTCAAGTCTGGAAATTTTGGAAAGGTATATCTTGCTGACAACAAAGCTTTGGAGATTGAAGGAAAGGGTGATGTTTGCATAAAGACACCTTTGGGAAACCAGTGGACATTAGAGGATGTCAGATATATTCACGGACTCAAGAAGAATCTGATCTTTGTTGGTCAGTTGGTTAGCACAGGCTACGCAGCAGAGTTTGGTAAATGTTCGTGGAAGATTGTAAATGGTGCTATGATTGTAGCTCGTGGAAAAAAAATATGGAACCTTATACACCACTACAGGGTGTATAAACATGGATGTTGTCGCCGAGGGTGTTTCTGGTTCATGTCTGTGGCATAACAGACTTGGACACATGAGTGTTAAGGGAATAAAGATGCTGGTTGCAAAGGGAGTTTTAGAAGGGTTGAAGTCTGTTGATATGGGTCTTTGCGAAAGCTGTGTTATGAGCAAACAGAAACGAGTTAGCTTCACAAAGACTCCGAGAGAGACGAAGAAAGTGCAGCTGGAAATGGTTCATACAGATGTATGGGGGTCATCTCCAGTTTCATCCCTTGGAGGATCCAAGTTTTATGTCACATTCATTGATGATTTCAGCAGGAATGTATGAGTTTACTTCTTGAAGCATAAGTCAGATGTGTTTGCAACATTCAAGAGGTGGAAAGTTGAAGTTGGGAATCAGACCGGATTGAAGATCAAATGTTTGAGGTCTGACAATGGAGGAGAGTATGACAAGTCAGAGTTCAAAGCTTTATGTGCTGCTGGGGGAATCAGATTGATGAGGACAGTTCCCGGTAAGGCTAGGCATAATGGAATTGCTGAAAGGATGAACATAACATTGAATGAGTGTGCGAGGAGTATGAGACTGCATTGTGGGCTGCCCAAGATGTTCTGGGTAGACGCAGTGAGCACAACTGCATACTTGATCAACATGGGGCCATCAACTCCCTAGGGGATCAAGATTCCAGAGGAGGTATGGACAGGAAAGGATCTCAAGTACTCACACTTGAGAACTTTCGGTTGCACGGCTTATGTTCATGTTGATCCAGAGAAAAGAGATAAGATTTATGCTAAGGGTGTGAAGTGTTACTTCATAGGATATGGTTCTGACTTGTTTGGTTACAGGTTTAGGGATGATAAGAACAGAAAAATCCTGAGACACTGTGATGTGACGTTTGATGAATCTGTCTTATACAAGGACAGAGAACAGAAGGTTCCAGAAACTACGAAGCAAGTGGGAGTTGAGTTTGAGATGCAGAAGATTATTCCCATAGAAGATACTCAAACAACTCCAGACACTGTTGCTGAAGAACCCGCAGTGGAACAAATGACACCTGATGAGTTGTTGAGTAGATCATCCAGAACCATCATAGCACCAAATATGTATGGGTTAATAGGTTCAATGGTACCATATGTTTGGGTCATGTGATCGGATGGTACCCCTATGTTGTTTTTTGGTACCTTATGTTTTCATAATGTTGTTATTTAGTCCAAGTTACTGTTGCCGTCAAGTTTAACTAACGGAATGCTGACGTGGTGCTGATGTGGCGGATTGCAAATACAATTAAATAGAAAAAATAAAATAAATAGAAAAAATTCAAAAAATTATTTTTAAACTTTATATATTAATAAAAATTATTTTTCATAAATTTATTTTTAAAAAAGAAATCGAAAACTGCAAAAAAAACTAGGTTCGACCCTTGGGGTCCAATTGACCCAGCCAAGGTCGAACCTTGGCTGGGTCAATTGGACCCAAGGGTCGAATGCTAGCTTTTTTTTTAAAATTATTTTTCGGTTTTTGATTTCGTTTTTAAAAAATAAATTGTATTAATATATAAAGTTTAAAATATTTTTATTTATAATTTTTCCGATGTTTTTCATATTTTTTAAAATTTTTCTATTTATTTTTAAAATTATATATTATATTATATATATACGTGGTGCTGACATGTACCATTTAACAGAAAAAATTAACAGTTGACTAACAGAATACCATAAGACAACATCCTCCAAACATAACGAACCATTTGACCACATCAAAAAACATACGGTACCATCCGATCACATGACCCAAACATATGGTACCATTGGAGCTATTAACCCAATAAGTATTCACCTTCATTACATTATCTATTGTTGACTGATGAAGGGGAACCAGAGTCATTTGATGAGGCCCTACATGTGGAGGATTCAGTCAAGTGGGAGCAAGCCATGGATGATGAGATGAGCTCACTTGAGAAGAATGACACGTGGTTGTTGACTGAATTGCCTGTAGGGAAGAGAGTCTTGTTGAATAGGTGGGTGTTCAGGATCAAGGCTGAACCAGATGGCAAAAGACGTTTCAAGGCTCGGTTAGTAGTTAAAGGGTATTCACAAAGGAAATGTATTGATTATGCTGAAATATTTTCTCATGTTGTGAAATTAACTACTATCAGGATTCTATTAAGTATTGCTGCTTCGGAAAATTTTCATCTTGAGTAAATGGATGTAAAAACAGCATTTTTACATGGAGATCTGGATAAGGAGATCTATATGCAGCAACCAGAAGGATTTGTTGTTCCGGGCAAGGAACACATGGTGTGCAAGCTCAACAGGAGCTTGTATGGTTGAAGCAAGCACCGAGGCAATGGTACAAGAAGTTCGACTCCTTCATGACCAAGGGTGGCTTTTGTAGGAGTGAAAAAGATCAGTGTTGTTATGTCAATAAATACACTGATTCTTATGTATTTTTACTCTTGTATGTGGATGATATGCTAATTGCAGGATCCAGTATGAGAGAGAAAAACAATGTGAAGGCAAGTCTGTCTTCAGTGTTTGAGATGAAAGACTTGGGTGCAGCGAATCAGATTCTTGGGATGAGAATATCTCAGGATAGATCTGCTGGCACCTTAAGTCTATCCCAGGAGCAGTACATTGAGAAGGTCATGACCCGATTCAGGATGACTGATGCTAAACCCAGGACTACTCCTTTGGCAAATCACATAAAATTGTTAAAGGGGCAGTCACCCGAGACAACTGAAGAACGTGATCAGATGACACTGATTCCATATGCTTCAGCAGTTGGGAGTCTGATGTATGTTATCGTCTGTACAAGATCTGACATAGCACATGGAGTTGGTGTGGTTAGCAGGTACATGGCAAATCCGGGTAAAGAGCATTGGGAAGCTGTAAAGTGGCTTCTAAGATATCTAGAAGGTACATCCAATACTTCACTTTGTTTTGGCAAAAATAAAGTAATTCTGCAGGGTTTTGTGGGTGCTGATCTTGGTGGATATGTAGACTCTAGCAAGAGCACATCCGGATACATCTATACCATAGGTGGTACAACAGTGAGTTGGATGTCCAGGCTTCATAAATGTGTTGCTCTTTCATCTACTGAGGCTGAGTATGTGGCAATATCTGAAGTTTGGAAGGATATGATATGGTTGGCAGATTATCTGGAAGAGTTGGGCAAGAAGCAGAGTGAGAAGATTATGTATTCAGATAGCCAGAGTGCCATACAGTTGGTGAAGATTCCAGTCTATCATTCGAAGATTAAGCATATCAGAAGGCGATATCATTTCACTCGCAGGGCAGTGGAAGAAAGCGACTTGTGCTTAGAGAAGATAGAGGGTGTAAAGAATCCAGCAGACATGTTAACAAAATGTGTCGATGTTGGGAAACTGGGGTTGTGCAAAACCTCAGTTGGTCTTCTGTAGTTGTGTTACTACAGATGGTGCAGTGAAGGTATTGATGAGAGAATACTGTGTTTGGTCACTGAATCAGTCTCCAAGTGGGAGATTTGTTGGGTATTTGAGTCTGATTGATATGTAATGTTAGATTATGTATTAATGTACGCGTCTCGCGGTTCCCTTGTATACGTATTTTGTAACAGTAACATATCATTAATACAAATTAGCCAAACCGCGTGGAGGTTACCCTAATTGGGTGTTACCACATAAATCATCTCTCTCTCTACATCTCTCTCTAATCTCTCTAGAATTGATTTTTCTACTTTCATTAGAATTCATTGTGTGTTCAAGAATCGATCCTAACAAGCATTACTTTAAATTTTGTAGACAATAAATCAATGCTTTAATAGGATTGTGTTTTATTTATTTATTGTCTTATATAAATTATTAAAAATACTAAAAATGGAGAGCCAAAAGTCTCTAATTTTTCTAAGTATATCTGTCACTAATAGTCTAATACTCGATAAGAACATAAGGTTATTCTCATGTTGATGATATATGACTAGAAATAAAAATTACGATTTCACTAGAAGATTAAAGTAGGGTATAATTATAATATTTTTTAGCGTAATAGTGAATATAAGAATTTAATCAATAAAGTGAAAATAAATATTGTAAAAATCTTAAATAAATTGCAGACCGTTAGAAGTTGAGACTTGAGAACGGTGTGCGTGTGTCTCTCTATAACTAACCATTCTAGGTAGGCAGAGGACCAAAATGCCACTAGACTAAGGTTATAACTTATAAGGAGTTTTTTCAAAAACTGTTTAGTTTAGAAAAAATATTTGAAAAAGTGTATATCGAATTTTTTTTTTTAGGAAAGTATGTATACGCGCGACGCGCCTATTGAATAGGCGCATCCTAGGGATGCGCCTACTGCAATAGGCGCACGCCAGGGGTGCGCCTATTGCCCAAACTTTTTTTTTTTCGCAAAAACACCAATCTATTAGAAACCACGTTGATTTTAAGTCTGCTTATGGTTTTCCTCCTAAATAGAAATTGAGAGATAGTCTCACGCGTTGCTTTATCTCAGTATTCACAGTTTTTCCTCCAAATTTTCCAACTTGTTCTGAACAACAATGAAACAAAGTTGTTTATTCACAAGTTTCTGAATTAGACTTTTCTTCAGATACACTAGCTAATTTGACATTTTCAGGAATTACTCCTGCAAAAGAGCTCTTTGGGGTTACTTTAGGTTCCTGTCCTAAATTTTCCAACTTGTTCTGAACAACAATGAAACAAAGTTGTTTATTCACAAGATTCTGAATCTTCCGAATATCTTGTAAAGCTTCTCCAATGACTATAGCTTTTTATCTGAGTTCAAGTCTGCTTATGGTTTTCCTCCTAAATAGAAATTGAGAGATACTCTCTCCAGTAAAGAAGAAAGGAAGTTCTAAGAAGAAATGGTTTTCCTCCTGAAAATGTCAAACTGGCTAGTGTATTTGAAGAAAAGTCTCATTCAGAAACTTGTGAATAAACAACTTTGTTTCAGTGTTTTACTTCGCGGATGTTGTTCAGAACAAGTTGGAAAATTTAGGGCAGAAACCTAAAGTAACCCCAAAAGAGTTATTTTGCAGCAGTAATTCCTGAAAATGTCAAACTAGCTAGTGTATTTGAAGAAAAGTCTCATTCAGAAACTTGTGAGTAAACAACTTTGTTTCAATGTTTGACCTCGCGGATGTTGTTCAGAACAAGTTGGAAAATTTAGGGCAGGAACCTAAAGTATTTAACTTCTGATAACTTCCTTTCTTCTTTATTGGAGAGACTATCGCTCAAAATCAGATGTTTTTCAAAAAGTAAGCATATAGTAGGAAAAAAAGCATACATGGAGGAATTTGGTGCGCGTAGAGGAATTTGAACTTGTGAATACTGGGATAAAGCAACGCGTGAGACTATCTCTCAATTTCTATTTAGGAGGAAAACCAGTGAATTTGACTCATCTCCGCGATTGATCTTCTGTCATCTTGATCATCTCCGTGGTTTGTTAACAAATTGATCTTCTGTCCTCTTGATCAAAGACCCTTTTGTTAACAAATTGATTTTCTGTCCTCTTGATCCAAGACCCTTTTGTTAACAAATTGATCTTCTGTCCTCTTGATCCAAGACCCTTTTGTTAACAAATTGATCTTCTGTCCTCTTGATCCAAGACCCTTCCTAACCATTGGAAGGGGACCAACTTTCTTCTGTACTCACCGTACGACTAACCAATACAATTCAAATTCATGTACGCAATGATCTCCTAAGCAGACTTAAAATCAACGTGGTTTTTGATAGACTGGTGTTTTTGCGAAAAAAAAAGTTTGGGCAATAGGCGCGTCGCGCGTATACATACTTTCCTAAAAAAAAAATTTCGATATACACTTTTTCAAATATTTTTTCGAAAGTAAATAGTTTTCGAAAAAATCCACTTATAAGTTATAACTCATAAGAAATAAAGTCAACTAAAGACAGCAGGTCATCAGTTACTTTCCTGAATTATGGCATCTGAATAGCTGGATTTCGACAATAATATAATTTTTCCATTAGATAAACGATCAATTAAATATAAAACTTAATATGTTTGTTGGAAATATTTTAGAAGTAATATTTGTTTTTTTTGACATTTGCATTCTATTGTCTCTTAATAAAAACTAGACTCCGTCACGCGCTACGTTGTTGTTGTCTTGTCTTGCGTGAGGTGTTAGGAGAACATGATCGGTCTGATTCCTAAGATAGTAAAATAATTAAACACTTGATGAAAAATATTAGTGGAATTGTAAGACTAAACTTAAATTATCTAAGATAATGAAATAAAATTAATTTTGTTTTAAATATTTTTAAGAAATTGCTCGAGCATCCAGGAGCAAGAACCACAACTAAAGAGGTTCCCGGATGCTCGAGCAATTTTTTAAAATAATTAAAACAAATTTAATTTCATTATATTAGATCATTTAAGTTTAGTCTTACAATTCCACTAATATTTTTCATCAAGTGTTTAATTATTGTACTATCCTAAGAATCGGGTCGATCATGTTCTCCTAACACGTCACACAAGACAAACGACGACAACGTGCACGCGCGCGCCGGAGTCTAGTATAACCATTAAGAAAATACACTTAAGTGGATTCTAGAACTTCCATTTTAATTTAATTTTACATTGTATATGAATTTTTGTCTATAACTATTCATTGAGTAGATGAAAATTGACTCTTAGAGAACAATATAGATATATAAACAATATTATGATTAATAGTAAACGAAAATAGTATACTCAAATTATCAAATACAATGAAAGAAAATTAAAATGTATATCTTTCTCCTAACTATAACAAAATTGAACAGTTAATTGATATAGTTAAATGAATAAAATATAAATAAATAAAATTACGATTCACATTTTCGTCCTTACTATAACAAATTTGAAGAGTTAATTGATAAACCTAACAAAATATTAGGTAGACTCTATTCGAGTATATATATTGATAATTCTTTTGGAATCCCATTTCTTAACCGAAACTTTTGTTGGTGACTACATGTAATATTTTTGTTAATATAAATTTTTGTTACCATTGCGTGAGAAAGTAATATATAATTATTTGTTACTAAAAATATGATCAAACAAATATATGTCGATATTTGATAAATTTGACTTTGCGCATTGTTTATAGTAACATATAATCATACTATGAGTATTTTCACTCACATATCATGTCATACTATCTCATCTCATACTAACTACCGCTTAATGTTCGACCTTGAACTTTCTATGAGTATTCATACTGACTATTACAAATCTACCTTGATAACATCAACTATCGCTTAAAGCTCGATCTCAAACTTTCTATAAGTATTTTCATTCGCACACCATGTCATACTATCTCATCTCATACCAACTATCGCTTAATGTCCGACCTCGAACTTTCTATGAGTATTCATACCAACCTCGAAATTTCTATGAGTATTTTCACCCCCAACAACTTCCCCAGGATTCGGTTCTATGCGCTCATACCATTTGAGATTTAAGACGTACGCTCATAAGTCAGAATTTATCAATGAATGCATTCAATATACTCTTAAGATATCTTAACACCTCACACACGATAAATATTTATCATATTTGTTTCTAAGAATATGATCAAAAAAATATATATCGATATTTGGACAAAATTGACATTTCACATTGTTTATAATCAGAAGGCAAATGCGCTCCCTCGAGGCGTTTTTTTATAAATATTTTACACTCGACATCCCCAGGCCGGGCAGGCCCAGACCCCAAGATTTTAAAACCTGGGCTCTCTGACACCTTCACCCTTTTTCTTTGAGTAATTTACTTCTGACATCCGACCTACCTACCTTTCTTTGAGTATTATACTGTCGATATCCGAGCTTTCTTTGAGTATTATACTCCCAATATCCGAGATTTGTTTGAGTATTATACTCCTGACATTCCCATGATTTGAACCTGGACACTGTTACTATCTATGATTTAAGATGTACGCCTTAACCGACTGTCTCATAAGTTCGAGCATGTCAGTGAAGACATTCAATATACGCTTAAGATATCTTAACAATCTCACTAACATGTCTATGAAACGACGACTATCAAAAATCTATTGTGACAACATCAAGAAATTACCCGTAAAATTTACACCAAAAAATAAAATTAGATATTTGATTAATTTCTTCCTTATTTTTTATTTAGAAATTTTCAGAGTTATTGTTTACTTTAATATTTTCAGAGTTCATAAAGTAAGGTTAGTTAAGTATATTCATATTTTGATTTTACATATATTTGGAATGTAGGGTTAAGTAAAGAAATACTCATAGAATCTAAATTTGACTGATCCTAAAAATATTTTGTAAAGATAATAAATAATAAACCCTGAAAATAAATATTGATTTTTATATTTCAGTAATTTGTAAAATATTATTTCAACACATCACCAATGTTATTTTAATTTTGTAGTAAAATATATTTGTTATTTTGTTTTGACATATAATACCTAAATTTTGGATGATATTAGTTTGGACTAATAACATATTAACAACTTTTCGTAAAATTTATAAAATAACGAAGAAAAATATTTTACTATTTTATTAAAATAACATTGTCAAAATGTTGGAATCATCTATGCATTAATATAAATAATACTAAAAAAATCTATAAGTTTTTTTAACATATAAATATACATCAATTTTGATCGATTTTAATTTTGTTTGAATTATTAAATTTTATGGATGGAATGTATTTTTGTAACGACAATGCTCACAATTAAAAAAATATATAAATTCTTGGAAAGAAGAGAGAATGTTTTGAATAAAAAAATCTATATAATTGTAGAAATATTAAAAAGTCACAATTACCAAAATAATATGACGACTTGAGAACATAATATAACTTATTATTATGTAAAATTGTAAAGTTATATAAAATAACAAATATAATAATAAAATAATTTAAATTAAATTAAAAAATTGGATAAATAATGAATGAGATTTCTTCTTGCACTCTAATTTAAATTTCAAATTTGATTATATTGTACATCTTAATTAATAGATAATGCATATTTGACATTATTAATTCAATATGAATTCTCTCAGTTGTAGATGAAATTATAACTTTTATAAATTATCTAAGTTTTTAGATTCATTGTTATCTTAACGTCCGATAAAGTGAAAATATAATTTCATTTGTGAGCGAGATATAAAAAATGGTGCATGAGAAATGATGAATGAATATTGATAGACAAATATATAATTATCATCTTGTAAAATTTGTAATGTTACATACATGTGAAACTGGTTAATATGTATGTCTTTAATGTATAAGGTCATAAGATTTAGTCTTCGTACAAATAGTTTTTTATAAGTTTTTTAGAAGATATTTGAACGATCAAATAAGAGAGGGATGATGATAAAGAAAATATAATTATCATCTTGTTTAATTTGTAATGTTGCACACGTGTGTAGCTGATTAATACGTGTGTCTTTAAGCTATATTATAAGGTCATAAGTGTTGGGTATCGATAGTGACGGCTCAGTAAGAAAATGCCTCGAAGGCCCAATAACTATAGAGGGGGTAAACCCATGACATCCGAACCGGATCGGCCCAAGTACAAGCCAAACTTGGCCCACCATCGAGTAATCCAGAATCGAGCCCAAAGTCTATAGAGACGCCAAAGGCTCTCAGACTGCTCGCCATTCTCTACCAAGTCGCGACCTCTCGCTGCTCGTCATGAGAGTGCTCGCCCCGAAGAGAGCCCTGCATCTCTCTTCTGGTCCCACTAAACCGTTAATAACAGAGTGGCCAAGATATCCCGCATATCTCGGTCACATATTCACTAAAGATTAGATTTGGTAACTGCAATATCTCGCAGTAACTGCCATATCCCACGATCCGAATCTTCAGCAACTCAATATACATTAAGATATTCAGTTGCCTTTATACGGTTCTATCTCTCTTACCCTATAAATACCCTTGCTTTACATACGTTCTTTACGTTTTTGAGTTTTATACACACACATACTCATTTAAGCATCGGAGAGGGACCCAGAGGCACCCCCTCTGTTGCGCTCCCCTACTTGCAGGTTCACAGGAGTTGAAGCTGAAGCGTCATCCCAACCTTGTCTGGCATTCAATTCACTGTCAGATCAGCATTCAGGATTTCACGATCCAACATTTGGCGCCGTCTGTGGGAACGATCAATTTAGCCATGAGAACTCGATCCCAAAGCAACCATCGGAATCAGACTAGGGAGCGATCCTCAGATAGCTCTGATTCCGCCGCCGCTTCACCGCTTCAACAAGAACCTGCCAGCCGAGCAGGAGTTAATGCTGTTCCTCTGCGGACAGCTCGAGAACATGTCGGTGATTCAAGACCGACCCCAGCTGCTGATCAAAACGGAGCCCCTGCTCCTCAGGAAAACAATCCCTCTACTCCTAAAGAAAACCACCGCCCTGCTGCCACAGGGCCTTCACCTTCAGAAGCGGCCAATCCTGGTCCTGTTGCGCCTCAGGAGGATCAGGAGATGACGTCAGGTCAGCAGTCCCTACCTCCAGCACACACCAAGGAGCCAGCAGCCGCATATACTGCCAATCCTTCCGGTCCGCCTCCACCCGGAGCCTCTCCCATGTACTGCACTGTGGATCAGATGGATGACCTCCTCAACAAAAGGCTCCAGGAAAGACAGTTGACAGTCATAGCTCCCTTCAAGGAGCAGTCCTCTCATCCATTCACCGACGCGCTCGTCGCTATCAAAATCCCGAAGGATGTGGTCGCTCGGGCCATACCTGAGTATAGCGGTGGAGGAGATCCCACCGTACATGTCAACAAGCATGAGGCCTCCCTTCTGGGTAAGTCAAACGATCCCAATCATTTGGCTTTGCTATTTCCATCTACTCTTTCGGGCTCGGCTTCGTCCTGGTTCTTCGGCCTCCCTGCAGGATCAATCGGAACTTGGGCAGAGTTAAGAAGCAAGTTCCTGGAGAGATATATGGGCGAGCGCCAATTGCTGAAGAGCGTGGTCGCCATTGACTCGGTCAAACAGCAGCCTGGAGAGTCGCTGTCCAACTTCTACGGGCGTTTTCATCAAAACGTCACAGAATTAGATCGTCGAATCTCGGATGGGGAAATCATTCGAGCATTCTACAGAGGTCTGGATGTGGCCAACAAGGCCTCGAGAAAGCTGCGAAACAGCTATCACGTGAAGGAGATAGAGACATTGGAGGAGTTGGCGTCCAGAGCAAAAGGTTTCATAGACCTTGAACGCGCAAACATCGAGGCTAATCTCCTGACGACCTCGCTAAGGGTAACCCATGAACCCCGACGCGATGGTAAGAAGGAGATAAAGAAGGAGAAGAAGGGAAAAGAAAGTAAGCCCCGAGTCGAGTCTCTTCCAGCACCTCGCCATCCAGAGGTCCCTGAGTACTTCACGCCTTTAAATAGGCAGATCTCAGCGGTACTAGTCGAGATGGAGAGGAGATCCTTGGCGAGGCCACCGATGCCTCGCCGAGGTGGGTTACCCATGGGCAAGGATGTCGAGAGCTATTGCAGATACTATAAGTGCAAGGGCCATAAGACAGACGATTGCAAGATTCTGAAGCGAGATATAGAGAGGCTGATTCAGGGGGGAATGTTGAAGGAATTTGTGGCAGGGCGAGACCGAAGTCGAACGCCCCCCAGGAGACATCGTTCACCAGCCCCTGCAGATCAAGCTGAGCCTTCTGGAAGCAAGAGGAGAGTGAATCTGATTGCGGGAGGATTCGGCGCAGGCGGCGAGAGGTCAAGCGCCAGAGAGGTCTACGCCACTCAGATCTCTACGGCAGTTCAGTTGGGGAAGCGGCCAAGACCTGAAGAAAACATTGTCATCTCATTCTCTGAAGATGATTTGGCACATGTCACCATGCCCCACAACGATGCTCTGGTCATTACGGCAGATATTGACGGCTGTGATGTTGCAAGGATTCTGGTCGACGGAGGCAGCTCGACAGACATCCTGTTTCTGGACGCCTTCGAAAAGATGGGCAAATCAAAACGCGACCTGAAGAGGGTCGACTTTCCGCTGATCGGATTTGCGGGAAGGACAACTTATCCACTGGGGGCTATAACCATGCCAGTGATTTTTGGCGAGGGGTGGAAAAGCATCAAGGTGTCGGTCACTTTCCTGGTGGTCGATTCACCTACATCCTACAACGCCATCATAGGGAGGACCACGATCAACCCAAATAAGATTGTGGCCTCCACTGTCCACCAGAAGATGAAGTTCCCTACTCCGAACGGGATTGGAGAAGTGCTCGGAGATCAGCCTTCCTCGCGGCAATGTTATGTGAACTGTTTACGCAGGAAGAACCAAAGGGAGGCGCTCGCCATCGAGACAGAGGCCGATCCCCGCGAGGACCTGGCTCGACCAGCACCCATGGAGGAATTGGAGGAGGTCGAGATCGATGGTCCAGACAAAAAGGTGCGCATTGGGACCACCTTGAAAGAGGATCAGAAGGAGGCCATGACCGCCCTCCTCAAGGAATTCAAAGAGCTCTTCGCCTGGAAGCCGAGCGACATGCCAGGAATCAGCACAGATATTATCTCTCATGAGCTCAGGATAGACCCCTCCATCAAGCCGATCGCCCAAAAAAGAAGATCATTCGGGACTGATAAGCGTTTGGCGATCAGGCAGGAAGTCGGCAGGCTGATTGAAGCTGACTTCGTCAGAGAAGTAAGATTCCAGAGTTGGGTCGCCAACCCGGTTTTGGTCAAGAAATCAAACGGCAAGTGGAGGATGTGCGTCGACTTCCGCGATTTAAACAAGGCTTGCCCCAAAGATTCATATCCCCTTCCGAGAATTGATCAGCTGGTCGACGCTACCTCGGGTCATGAGATGCTGAGCTTCATGGACGCCTATTCAGGCTACAACCAGATCAGAATGCATCCAGATGACGAGGCGCACACTGCTTTCTATGCTGACGGGGACATTCTATGCTACAAGGTGATGCCCTTTGGTCTCATCAATGCCGGGGCAACTTATCAGCGGATGGTGAACCGACTGTTCCAGGACATGCTGGGAAGGAACATGGAGGCCTACGTGGATGATATGCTCGTTAAATCCATCAAAGGCAATCCTCATACCACCGACCTCCGTGAAGCTTTTGAATGCATGAGGAGACACAGCGTTCGCCTGAACCCAGCAAAGTGCGCCTTTGGAGTCAAGTCCGGGAAATTCCTGGGTTTTATGGTCAGCGAAAGGGGCATAGAAGCAAACCCGGAAAAGCTAAAGGCCATAGAAGAAATGAAGTCGCCAACCTGCCATAAGGAAGTCCAGTGCCTGAACGGCCGACTAGCTGCTCTTAACCGCTTCCTTTCCAAAGCAAGCGACAGGTCCCTCCCGTTCTTCAAAACCTTGAGGGCCAACCGCAAGTTCGAGTGGACGCCAGACTGCGAGGAAGCATTCCAGTCCTTGAAAAGGCATATTCAAACACTCCAGCTCTGGCAAAACCCGTTCCAGGCGATCAGCTTTTCCTCTATTTAGGCATTAGCGATGTGGCAGCCAGTGCTGTCTTAATAAGGGAGGAGAATAATGTTCAGAGTCCAGTGTATTTTATTAGTAAAATGTTCAACTCAGCAGAAATAAAATATGTCCAGATTGAGAAGTATCTCTATGCCTTAGTTATTGCTGCTCGGAAGCTGAGACCTTACTTTCATGCGCACGACATCACGGTCCTCACCAATCAACCTCTCAAAAACTTCCTGATGAAGCCAGATACTTCAGGAAGAATGGTCAAGTGGGCGATCGAGCTCATCGAGTTCAGGATCAAATTTGCGCCAAAAACGACCATCAAAGGTCAAGCACTAGCTGATTTCATAGTGGAAAGCACGAGTAACGGTCAAGCGGAGGCAGAAAACAGGCCAAGTCAGTCAGCAAACGACAATCAAATCTGGGAACTCTATACGGATGGGTCTTCATCAAAAGAAGGCTCGGGGGCAGGTTTAATTCTTATTCCTCCTGAGGGTGAGCCTCTGAAATACGCGATCGCCTTGACATTCCCGGCGACCAATAACGAAGCAGAATACGAGGCTCTTATCACTGGACTCAGACTAGCAAAAGGAATGGGTATAGCTGCGCTTAGAGTAAAAAGCGACTCAGAGCTCATTGTCAATCAGGTTAATGGCACATACGAGGCAAAGAGAGAAAATATGAAGAAATATCTCGGCATTGCCAAAAAGCTGGTCGCAGAAATCCCAAATTTCGCGATTGAATTCATTCCTCGCCAAGAAAACCAGATGGCAGATTCTTTGAGTAAGCTAGCCTTCGGAGGGGCGACAATCCAGGATGTGCAATTTCTGGAAAGGGCCCTATATTCAGTCCTTGAAAACAGAGCGGAGATCTTCAACATTCAAGAACAGGTCACCTGGATGACCCCGTTCCAGAATTATTTGAAAGAAGGCATCCTCCCAGAGGACGAAGGCGAATCCAATAGGATTAGAAGACTCGCAGCCAGTTATCTAATCATCGATGGAGAACTCTACAGAAGAGGTTATTCGACGCCTTACTTGAGATGTGTTGCTCTGCCCGAAACAGAAAAAGTTCTTCGAGAAGCTCATGAAGGGGCAGCAGCATGTCATGAAGGCGCTCGATCGCTAAGCAGAAAAATATTCAGATTGGGATATTACTGGCCGACCTTGGGAAAAGACGCGGCCGAATTAACACAGAAGTGTGAAATTTGCCAGCAGTTTGCACCACGATCGGGTCGACCATCGACATTATTATCCCCAATGGCGGGTGCCTGGCCCTTCGCTCAATGGGGAATCGATATATTAGGTCCTTTTCCCATTAGCACTGGTCAGCGTACTCACATTATAGTGGCAATCGACTACTTCACTAAGTGGGTAGAGGCGAAAGCTCTAGCTTCGACAACGGAATTCCAAGTTATCAAGTTCCTGCAAGTCAACATATTCTCCAGGTTTGGTATTCCCAAAATACTCATCAGCGATAATGGTCCACAATTCGTTGGAAAGGAGTTAAAATGGCTCTGTGAAGAGTATCATATCGACCATCGTTTCAGTTCAGTACATCACCCTCAAACGAATGGGCAAGCTGAAGCAGCCAACAAGGTTGTCTTAGCAGGACTCAAGAAAAGGGTTCGAGCATTCAAAGGGAACTGGGCAGACGAACTGGAAAACGTATTATGGGCAATCAGAACAACGCCTAAGGCGGCCACAGGAGAAACGCCTTTCAGTTTAGTGTACGGATCAGAAGCAGTAGCACCAGCTGAATTAGCAGTGCCTACCCACAGAGTCCTACACTTTAACACGGAGGAAAATGAGATCGAGCGCAGAACTGACCTCGACTTAGCAGAGGAAAAGAGATGGCTCTCGGAAAAAACACAGGCAAAGATGCGCTTGGCGACCGCTCGGTATTTCAACAGAAAAGTTAGCGCTCGCCAATTTTTCGTGGGGGAGATGGTCATGAGAAGGAATGAATTCACAAGGCTGGACAGTAAAAACAAACTTTCAGCCAAATGGGAAGGACCATACAAAGTAGTAGAGATCGCCGCACCAGGATCCTACTATTTGGAAACCATCGAAGGCGAGAGGTTACCCCGTCCATTTAATTCTGAGCATTTAAGAAGATTTTATGCATAGTTTGTAATCAAACTGATTATGTCAATAAAAGAAAGCCATTCCTTCATAAAGCGCGTCCACTCGAAGCAAGCTGAAGCCAAAAAGCCCTGACGCCAAAGTCAGGCCTTAAAAGCCCTAGCAACAAAGCTAGGCCAAAAGCCCTAGCAACAAAGCTAGGCCAAAAAGCCCTGTCGCCAAAGACAGGCCAAAAGCCCTGACGCCAAAGTCAGGCCAAAAGCCCTGACGCCAAAGTCAGGCCTCAAAAGCCCTAGCAACAAAGTTAGGCCAAAAAGCCCTAGCAACAAAGCTAGGCCAAAAGCCCTAGCAACAAAGCTAGGCCAAAAAGCCCTGTCGCCAAAGACAGGCCAAAAGCCCTAGCAACAAAGTTAGGCCAAAAAGCCCTAGCAACAAAGCTAGGCCAAAAAGCCCTGTCGCCAAAGACAGGCCAAAAGCCCTAACAACAAAGTTAGGCCAAAAAAGCCTTAGTAACAAAACTAGGCCACAAAAGCCCTAACAACAAAGTTAGGCCTCAAAAAGCCTGACGCCAAGAGTCAGGCAAAGCCCTGACGCCAAAGTCAGGCCAAAAGACCTAGCAAAATGTTAGGCAAAATGAAAGTCCTGACGCCAAAGTCAGGCCAAAGAAAGTTTAGGCGATCACTATCGATGATAAAGCCTGACAAATTACAAATCCCCTGTTATTAGGCCAACACCTCAAAGGTTTAAACTTCAAAGAAGCTAATATCTCTTTGAACTTAGAAGTTTACACTTTTAAGTTTCAAAAGTGTTATCCTCGGAAAGTTTAACTTATGATTGGTCTAAGGCTTTAAGGGTCGACGACATTACCAAGCAAGGAAAAAGTGGAAAGTAATTATGAGTAAGATATTGGATAGCTGAATATGTTCAAAGTCGATTAAAGGCTCAACAATATAAAGGCATCCAATAGAAAAACCCAAGTCTTCGATAAATAATTACAAACCAAAAACAGAAAACACAAAAATGGCTATCTAAAAAAGATAAATATGGTCGCCAAGGAGTTGGGGACTTCAAGCTTTGGGGTTCTCGGGGGCAAGAGCGCTCTGCTCGCCTTCGGGGGCAGAAGTACCGGGCTCGCCTTCAGGAGCAGCCTCCCCAGCAACAGAGGGCTGCGAAGGCCGACTCCGCAGGAAGGTCTTCAAGGAGGCAACTTCCCCAAGAGGAAAGTTGGGAGCAACCGCCACGAGCAAATCGAAGCGACACAGAGGAATGATGGCACCTTTTTGGAAAAAACCGAAGCAATGTCAGAATTCCAAAAGACACCTTGGGGAGACAGACGGTTGGCTGAAATGGACAGCTGTCAGACTACCCTGGGTTTACGGAAAAGTAAATGTCAGGCGTGCCTCAAGGGACCGTTCGATTTCTGGACAACTGTGCAGTTATTAAATGCTAAAATTCCACTAGGGAGACAATGTGGTCGCCAACGCACTAATAAAGCTTTAGCAGAAATACCTCGGGTAGGTAATGATCGCCTAACTAAGAAAGATAGACTTCCATAAGCCTGGGTCACCTCGAGTGATCGCCAAAAGGGAATAAAAGGAAGGATATTCTTTCGGCTTTGAACAGATAAGGAATTGCTCGCCAAATGAGCTAGAAGTGTCTCAAAGGCACTGAACCATTACCAAAGACGTCACTATCTAAAACCCTACCAGGAAATCAAGCTCGACTGAAGGAACTTCAATCAAGCTTCGGGGGCAAATGTTGGGTATCGATAGTGACGGCCCAGTAAGAAAAAGCCTCGAAGGCCCAATAACTATAGAGGGGGTAAACCCATGACATCCGAACCGGATCGGCCCAAGTACAAGCCAAACTTGGCCCACCATCGAGTAATCCAGAATCGAGCCCAAAGTCTATAGAGACGCCAAAGGCTCTCAGACTGCTCGCCATTCTCTACCAAGTCGCGACCTCTCGCTGCTCGCCATGAGAGTGCTCGCCCCGAAGAGAGCCCTGCATCTCTCCTCTGGTCCCACTAAACCGTTAATAACAGAGTGGCCAAGATATCCCGCATATCTCGGTCACATATTCACTAAAGATTAGATTTGGTAACTGCAATATCTCGCAGTAACTGCCATATCCCACGATCCGAATCTTCAGCAACTCAATATACATTAAGATATTCAGTTGCCTTTATACGGTTCTATCTCTCTTACCCTATAAATACCCTTGCTTTACATACGTTCTTTACGTTTTTGAGTTTTATACACACACATACTCATTTAAGCATCGGAGAGGGACCCAGAGGCACCCCCTCTGTTGCGCTCCCCTACTTGCAGGTTCACAGGAGTTGAAGCTGAAGCGTCATCCCAACCTTGTCTGGCATTCAATTCACTGTCAGATCAGCATTCAGGATTTCACGATCCAACAATAAGTTTGAGTCTCCGTGCAAATACATTTTTTATAACATTTTTGAGAAGACATTTAAATTACCAAAATAGTCATGATAAATATAAACTAATTATATTATTAAAGGGTATTTGTGTCATTTTACAGATAGCGGTTACAAAAATCATTTCTGCCTTAATAATATAAATAAAATAAATTCAAAGAAAGTATTTGTTTTGGATTGTATATTTTATTAAAAATATAAAATATAATATAATATCCAAAAACAATTCAATCAACATTTTATTGCATATGTTTTTGAATCTCTCAAGTATATTTTAGTTCATTTCATATTATTAATAATAAACTAAATAAGTAAAATAAATATCTTCAGTTTTTTTTGAATTTCTTAATTCGTATTTTTTTCATATTTAGAATAATGTTTTTTTTTTCATATTTTCTATTCTAATATTAAAAAAAAATCCCTTATTTTAATTTTTTTCTTTAAAAAATATACATTTATCATGCCATCATTTTAGTACGTTATCAATCGTTAATTTCATTCAAAAATATATATTTTGTTTTTCTTCAAAACAAAATATGTTATTTTTAACAAGCTGCCTTGCAGTTGCTGGTATGGATGTTTCCAACTTCAATGCATGTATGACTATGAGCTCGGAACTTTCGGGTCTCCCAGTAGAAGGCGGGTAACCGGAAGATAACTGGGCCGTACCCGTAGATGACATATATACAAGAGGCAAGAGCCTCATAAGTCATAACTACCTCCTTCCTCAACTACGCATCGATCTCCATCCCACTTGACGTCACCTGATTCGAAGATCAACAGCAAAATTAGTAACCACTTTCGCGTTCGCCTCTCTGATTCCTCCGTATTCGTTTCGATTCAATTCCATTTTCGAGCAGTAAGTATCGTTCTACTCTTCCGCTACTGTGTTTGAGGTCGATCTGCCGGTGCATTTATAGATTTCGTTCAGTTTCGAGGTTAATTTCACAAGTGTGTCGCCATGTTTATTTATGAAAATGGACATGAACAAGATGGATTATAGATGGATATAACTAAATTTGTCAATGCAAAATTATTTCTTTTTATAAATAAATAAGTATAAGACGGTGATTAAAAGGGACGTGATATCAGTACCGTACCTTAATTAAAAAGCTTTAAGCATGGCATTGTGAACTAAAATCCCACGTCGGGTTGGATTTACAAAACTATCATATATTCAAATTAAGTAATTATTTTATCATCAATTGAAATTAAGTAATTATCTTATTATCATTTGATTTTAGGATGAACAATTGAGCGTGACGCAGAATTTAAGAGTTAAACATACATGTGTTTTTCAGATTCACAGACTATAGAAGAAGAACGCAGATACGAACAGCAAAGTTGAGGTAAATTCAGACACTGGAGTTTTGTAAGGAAGGTAAGTTCATTCTACTTGACATAGTAAGGCAGGTCGAGGACATAGAGAAGGAAGTAAGCCCAGACGACACCAGATATGCCACCAAAGAAAAACCCGCCGGTGAACTTGGCCCAGCCATCGGCCGTCTGCAATTGGTCAGGTACCTTCTTCCTCCCTGTCAAGGTCAGTGATGGAGCCGTCGATGGCTCGCCTTCCTTGAACGAGGCTACTCCGTACATTGTCAAGCAGATCGATAGGATCACAACGAGCCCTCCAGCTGCCAACGACCCAGCCGCCCCTGCAAACTCTGTGTTTCTCAAAGGACCCGCTTTGACGAACGGGCCTACGAGGAGGTAACCGTGGGCCAAACCCACCTCGACTCCACGAAGAAGAGGACTAACCGCGGTCCGGTATGCAGGGAGGTTGGAGAGGTACCAGGCGATGAGTGGGCTCGAGGTGACGGGTGTCTCGAGGCTCCCAATGAAAGGGTCTCCGTTGATTGGTTGGACAACTTGGTAAGTTGGCTGCAGTTTTTCGAAACCAAGCATCCATCACATCGCACTGTATAGAAATAAGTTAGATTATATTTATGGAATTCTTGGTCGATCGCTACTTACCTTGTCGGCTTGAACGGCTTTCACGGTGAAGCGAGGTGTTTTCCGGGTGGACAGTGCAGACCCAGAGACGCCCTTGGGAACGGCTAGTGCCCTTGTAGTGGACGATGCAAAGCTGCTCCTCAGTTGGCTAGCCATTGGAGATGCTGTTGCAGCCGCCATTGTTGCTACTTCCGTTGACAGTCACTGGGGGGAGCGGAGAGCAGACAATGGAAGATCGTATAAGGGAGGAGGAAGAGAGATTCTTTGGATATAGGAATATCTGTTTTGTGGCTGATGGAGGTGGAAGCTGACGTGGCACCATGATTGGGTGAGAAGCTCAAGGGCTTATCTCTTTATCTAAATGAAATGGTAAGACGCGCACCTTGCAATTTGTTTTGATTGGCCAAAAAAAAAAAATTGTTTTGATAATTTCAATCAATGATTCAATGATATGATGATTTTGTTGAATAAATAGCGTAAAATTGATATATTTGGTAACATTCAACTTCTCATTCTCATTTTAGTACATACATTATATAGATTATATTTTGTTTTACTTTTACTGTAAATATTAATGATGATAACTGAAAAATTGGTTCTGCTCTTTTGACATTTGTTGCTGCTAGAATAGGCTAACTTTGTTGACAAATGTTGAACTTAGGACTGCACTTTTTGGCTGGTGGGGCTAGCTGCACATTTTGACGGGTAAAGTATGCTAAATTATTACCTTTGTTGACACTCCCCCTCAAGTTGGGTAGTAGAATCTACAATACCTAACTTGCAAAGGACTGTTTGTAATACCTTCTCAGTAATTACTTTAGTCAAAATATCAACTAACTGGTCCTCTGACTTAACCCATGGGAGCTCAACCAGTCCCTTATCTAACTTTTCTTTGATGAAGTGACGATCCACTTCAATGTGTTTCGTCATGTCGTGTTGCACATGATTTTCAGATATACTGATTGCAACTTTATTATCACACATTAACTTGCACGTATGCCTGATTGGAAATCCAATTCTGCCAGAAGTTTTCTCAACCATAAAACTTCAGTTAGGCCCTTTGCAATCCCTCAAAACTATGTTTCAGCACTTGAAAGGGCTACCACTTTTTGTTTCTTACTTTTCTAGATTATTAGGTTTCCACCTACCATAGTGAAGTATCCTGAGGTGGATCATCTGTCAATGGGATTACCAGGCCAGTCTGCATCCGTGTATGCTTGAACATCAAGATGTCCATTTTTCTCAAATAGGATTCCTTTGCCAGGGGAACCCTTAAGATACCTAACGATCCTCAACGCAGCTTCCATGTGATCTTCTTGTGGATTGTGCATAAATTGACTTACTACCCCCACATCATATGAAATGTCTGGTCTTGTGTGTGCCAAGTAGATAAGTTTACCAACTAACCATTGATATCTCCTACAGTCTGCTAGTTTGGCTTCATCTATCATCTTCAGGCCATGGTTTGGAACCAAAGGTGTATCTGCTGGTTTGCAATCCATTAACCCTACTTCTGCTAGAAGATCAAGTATATATTTCCTTTGGGAAATATATATAATTTTTCTTGATCTCAAAACTTCAATTCCAAGAAAGTATTTGAGACTTCCCAGATCATTCATTTCAAAGTCTGAGAATAGATTCTTTCGAAGTTGACTAATTTCTTCCGTGTCGTTCCCAGTAATTATCATGTCATCCACATAGATAATTAGACAGTTAATCAACTCACATTTGCATTGATAAAACAACGTATGATCTGCATTGCTCTGTTTGTATCCATATTTCTTCATGACAATAGAGAATCTTCCAAACTAGGCTCTAGGTGACTGCTTGAGACCATATAACGGTTTTTTAAGCTTGCATACTTCATTTGGCTGAAAATTAGCCAGCTGGAGCTCTCATATACACTTTTTCTTTGAGATCTCCATGCAGAAATGATTTCTTCACATCGAATTGGTGCAGTGGCCAGTCTTGGTTTGCTGCTATTGAGAATAATACTTGTATTCTTCATGAGAGCTTCCATCTCAACTTCCATTATCTGACCATTGTCTGTTTCCCTTGGCTTATTCTACCGTCTGAAACCTTTTGCTGTCGCAGATAGACTCCCCCTGTCGTCATCCTCCACTGGATACCGCAGACTGCTTGGTTTATGGTATGGTGAGTACCTCTTGGGAGGTATTCCCCTGGTTGTTCGTGGAGGTAGTTATATCTCCCAGAGTTTTCCTCATCTACTACTTCTTCTGGATCATCAGTTTCGGATATGAGAAAAAAATGATCTATAATGGGAGTAGTACATACCTCAGGATTTCCAAATATCAAAGATTCTTGGGACATATTGCTACGGTCGATGGACCGTCCTTCTGTTTCAGAGGTTACATCGGTTGGACTGATATCTAGTTCTTTTGGGCCAGTATTGGACATGTTCTGGTTATGTTCAGACATCTTAACCCAACTTAGGCGGTCATACTTATTATTTTGGTCCCCCCCTGACCGTTAAGTTGAGGTAAGTAATAATACTCGGTTTCTATAAAATTAAAATCTAGTGTAGTGTAAATGCGATGTGTAACTGGATTGTAACACCGTTACCCTTTTTGATGTGGCACATACGCGACAAAGACACACTTGATAGCACATGACTCGAATTTAGTCCTTTCATACTTCAGAATGTGGACAAAGACATAACACCCAAAAACTCTTGGTTTGAGATCCGAGACTTGAGATGTTTTGGCGTGTTGAGATAATATGTGGGACGGAGTACGAAAATCAAGAATTTTTGTGGATAGTCGGTTAAGATGGTAGACTACTGTAGCTACAGCTTCTGGCCAGAAATGTTGGGGCACATGAGACTCAAGCATAATAGCTCGGGTAATTTCTAAGATAATCCTGTTTTTGCGTTCCGCAACTCCGTTTTGTTGTGGTGAATTAGGATAGGTAGTCTGGTGAACAAGTCCATGTTGTTTAAAAAATTGGGTGAGAATTTGATTAACATATTCTTCCCCATTATCTGATTGAAGGACGCGAATTTGTTTTTGGTACTAGGTATTCACAAGGTTATAGAAGAACATGAATTTTTCAGAAACTTCTACTTATTTTTTAAGAAATATACCCAAAAATACATCTAAATAATTTAGGATACCGGAAATGACCGTTTATAGAATTTGAAGTTGGACCCCAGACATCTGAATGAACCAACTCAAACACTGAATTGACACGCTTATTTGCTGGAAAAGTAGTTCTATAAAACTCTTAGCATAAATGCAAGTTTCACATGGACCACAATCTCTATTCTTAAAGCTAGGAAATAAAATACTGAGATAGGAGGGTGATGGGTGCCCTAACCGACAGTGCAATAACCAGAACTGTCTTTTTACCGTCCTGTGAGCCAGTAGCGTAGTCCCTTGTTGAGCCACCTCATCCACATAGTATATTCGATATCGCTCAGTTCCACGCCCAATTATCTATTTCGTCTGGATATCCGGTAAATTACAGCAATTAGGATATATCAGTACTGTACAATTTAATTTTCTAGTGACGTGACTAATTGATAATAATTTGCACGAAACTGACGACACATAGAGACAATTTGACACTTTCAAATTCGGGGAAACTTGAATTGTGTCAGCACCCATTACTGGTGTAATACTCCCATTGGCAGTCTGAATTTTTGCCTTCCGCGGAGTAGTCCAGAAAATTATATCTCGACCATCGTGAGTCATTGTATCCGTTGCTTCGCAATCAAATATCTACTCAGAATATTTATCAGGGTTAAAATCCTGTTTATCACAAACTTTAGGGTCATTTTTGCAAATATGTTTTATTAGGTCATCTCTTCTCCCTTGCACAGCCGCAAATCCTCGTCTAAGCAACAACTCTCCTTGGTCTTCACTTTGGAATTGCTCCCTTCCAAGCTTTCTCCCCTCCGATTCGTGCCTCCCCCCGGTCACGGCCACACCGCCTCTGCTGAGTCGCATATCCTTCGACTCTGCCATGCCTCCGTCGTCCAGGTAAGTTACGGCTCGGCCCCGCGGTTCGAGCCTTCCTCCTTCGGCTACGTAAGTCACGGCCAGCTCTTCCCTTCCTTCATTAGCTCCGGTGCTAGGGTTCCGTCTGTTGTCGCTGGTGGCCGCAAGGTTGCCCGCAGCGGTGATTCCCACGACAGCCGATTTACCTTTTTCGGTCTGTTTTTGCTCGTCCCACCAATCGGGATACCTGACTAGTTTGAAACACTCATCCTTTGTATGTCGATTGATTCCGCAATGAGAACATCAGAGTTTATTTTTCTCTTCCGATTGCTTCTCACATTCGGCCTTGCTTAGGGTTTTGCTCCTTCCGATTCCAGTTGTGGTTCTGGCTCGGGCCGAGAGACCACTTTCGATTGTTGGTTCGGTGGTCGATTGATTGAGGATACCACTTAATTGACACTCCTCTGATACCATGCTGAATATAGAGAGTAAAACTGATGTATTTGGTAAAACATTCAAGTTATCATTCTTATTTCAATACATGCATTATATAGATCCTGTTTTACTTTTAGGTTCACTCTTTTGACATTTGTTGGTTTAATATAGGCTGACTTTGTTGACATATGTTGAACTTAGTACTGCACCTTTTGGATGGTGGGGGTAAGTGCACCTTTTATCGGTAAAGTATCGTAAAGTTTTCTCTTTATTGACAGATTTCGCCTCTATTCTTTATATCTATATTCAGTCATTTAATAAAAATTTAGTAATAACTCTGATCTAGGAGCTACAGCCTACACATGCCACGATATATATATATATATTACACGTGAACATCTTTCAAATTTCTCACAATCCGGACTCACATTGCCATGTGCCCATGTTGGACAAATTTTCTTGATAATGTCTTTTTGGAATTATTATTTTTCCCAATTGTTAGAAAATAAGATGCGACCTTTTGACCTTTACGGTGCGTTTGTTTGACGAAATTCGGAATTCGGAATACGGAATAGAAATTGGAAATACGGAATAGAAGTTAAGAATATGAAGTTGTTTTTTTGGTGGAATTGAATAGAACGGAATAAGGAATTTTGTTGTTTCTTTGGTGGAATTGTGTACGGAAAATGAATGGAATGTGGTAAAATGACATATTTGCCCCTCTTTGTATATGTATAGTATATACTAAAAATAATTTGTATTAATTAATTATAAAACTTTAAAATATTAAAAACGTTTATAAAAAAAATAAATTTTAAAACGATTTTTTTTTTTAAAAAGACCAACTTATTAATTCTATTTTAAAAAAATAAAGAATGTAAACATGACCACATACATAATACATCTTACATACATAATATAAAATGTTGTTAGTCACCACATACATTACACAAAACGTGAGTTTGTCCTTAATCAAAATTATACATACATGTCGATCCGATGAAACTATGATAAATCTACATCTTAATTGGCCTTTCTTTGTGCGCAAGTAACTCAATGATTCACAGTACCTCTTCAATACGACAACCCTTTCTTGAAGCACGGTCAATCTGGAAAACATAGCCTTTACTAACACAAGAGCTAATGAGATCTTCGAGCACAGATTTCCGATACAGCCTATTTTAACACGGAACAATCACCTCTGATATGTGATGCCAACGAGAAGGGAAAAGCAACAGTTAGAAAAGTTCACTAACCGGAAAGATCCTGTCAGATCTGACACACCGGGCCATAAGAGCGTCTGAGCAAGAACATTGGCTCCTCTACTTGTCAATTTGCGCATAAGGTTCCATCCATGTACACCCGCCTTTAACATAACGGGTTCCAGTAACTATGCTTGCACCAGTCTCTTTCTGTTTCCTAAGATGGATCGTAGATAACAGAGGTCAAAGGGATTTCAATATATATACATCCCATGAAATTTGAAATAGAGAGAGGTGCTCACTTGATGAAGCTTGGCAAATACTTTGGCTGCAAAGAAGATTGTAGTTTGATTCAGTGATCAATGGTGGACCATAAAAGATGACAGAGCGAGAGACTACACAAATATTACTTATACATTTCGTAATCTCAAAGAATTAGTTTCTGAAAATTCATACTAGTGGTGTATTATAACAATACCAGCAGTGATGTGCAAGCAATCTGTCATTCAGCAAATACAGGAACGGTATTAAATATACAGACTTACGTGATGCGACAAATCAGCATCCATGATCACTACAAAATTGCCAGATGCATGCTTCAGACCATGGGCATAGGCAGTACCTGAAATGTAAACCCAGATCAAGATAAAGCCGTGCTCAGAAAAGCATAACACCAACGGAGAATGGAAGTAGCATACCTAATCCAAGCTTCTTTGGCCTTGCTCTTAGTAACTAAAAAACACAAAATTAATGTACCACAGTAAGTAAGAATGAACTTGTTAAATCAGCCTTCGTAACTTTGTATCAACTTACAACACGATCTTCACCATAGACTTGCTGCAACTGTTTTACAATATCTTGTGTGCCATCAGGACTTCCATCATCCACAATAATTATCTCAAAATCAACATTCCTGACAAAAGAAAGAAGAAAGAAAATGCAGAGTAAGTTAACTCATGAAAGATTAAAACACTATCTGAACTGTCACTGTGTGCGATCTATAGTAGACTATATTCACAATTCATCAAATGAAAATTGTGAATATATCTCTATCTAAGTTAGACATGATTTTACACAAACAAATGAAAATTGCGGCCAATAATCATCCACATCAATTATCATGTATAATTTTCTCTATCTAAACACCAACCAATTTTCTCACTATTCAAATGAAATTGGCGGAGAATTAATAAAGAAGTATAGAAAAAACAGCTCAGAGTCGATACATTCACTAAATTTGACCTAGAATCTCCATCAAGATCAGTAAACAAGATAGGACTTCCAGTAGCTAGATCGAACAACAACAATAACGTAGTTTTGAACTTCGATGAATCCAATCAAGCTCAATTCAGAAAAATACATAAAAAATCATAAAGAGAACGAAACAGAGACGATAATAAATTCGATAGATGGATACCGGAGATGCTTGAAGACGAGGAAAACGACGAGGGCTATGTTGAGTCGCTCATTGAAGACGGAGGTTCTGCCATTTCCAGAAGCTGTCAATTAGACCTGTCAATTCGGGTCAACCCGCCGGGTTCAACCCGACCCGTCGTACTGTACGGGTCGACCCGGACCCGACCCGCCGGTCGGCACGAGTCAGTTTATGCGACCCGAACCCGACCTGCCGGGTTGACGGGTCGACCCGCCTGACCCGCCTGACATACCACTACATCCAATATATTCATTCATTTTGTAATAACACAACTGACCCATCAACCATCATATTCAGTCATTCAGATACAGAAAAATACCAATACCACACACCAACACACCATACATCATTGCATCCAATGATCCAAGTACTACCATTGTACCATCACCTAAACTTCTTCAAAATAAACACACTAAGAAGAATCCAAATTCCAACGAAAAACATCTAAATTAAAACCACATAATTTCAAGTTTCATGCGTGTGACTCTTCCTCATTCGGGATAAAATCGTCAATCTCTTGCTCCAAATTAGTTTCTTCATCTTCTTCTATGCATTTGCAAACATATATTTGTCATATATATAATCATAAAACAGTAAGAAACAAAAATTTAAAAAGATTATAGATATTACTTGTCTCGTCTTCAATCCAATCTCTAGTGCACATAATAGCTTCCACAGTTTCCGGCTTGAGCGAACTCCTGTATTGATCGAGAACACGACCACCAATACTAAATGTTGATTCAGAAGCCACTGTTGTAATAGGGATGCTGAAAATATCACATGCCATAGCAGAAAGAATAGGAAATCGAGTCGATTCCCCATGCCAATAATCAAGAACATTCAAAGTCTTCTTCCTATCAAGTAGTTCTTCTTCCAAATATCGATCAAGTTGCGATTTTTGAGTTGATTGACTGTTGGATCTTAAATCATCAAATTCCTACAACACATATTAAGAAATAAGAAACATATAAAATAATTGAAAGATTAGGAAAAAAAAATAGCATTAAAGAACTTACATTGAGCACATTGCCTCCAACGGTCGAATGATGCAACACTTGATCAGTGTAAGAAAAGGTTGAACGACCCTTTTTACAAGCCTGAGATTTCTTCTGTAAAGAAGAAGATGCTACAACTGACTTATCCACATACGCATTATATAACTCATACAACTTAGACCGAATAATTTCAGTGGAAAAACTCACCATCCAAGATCAGTGGATTGTGAAGAGACAACTTCTCCTTCAATACTTCAACACAAACATCATTTGATGAGGCATTATCCAAAGTCAAACAAAATACTTTATCAAGAATTCTCCAACTCCCCAACATGTCATAAATTTTGTCAGCTAAAGCCCTACCAGTATGTGGAGGTGGCATAAAGCAGAATCCTAAGAGGACCTTACGCAATACCCAATCAGCATCTATAAAATGTGCAGTCAAGCATATATAACCATCAGTTGTAAGAGATGTCCACAAGTCTGACGTTAGACAAATCTTACTACGGGAACAACCTAGCAACACCTTGATCTTCTCCTTCAAAGAAATGTATTTCTTCATAACATCAGATTTAACTGTATTTCTACTAACCAATTGCACATTTTGGCGTAGATATTTAAAAACTTCTTTGATACCAGCATATTCAACAAACTGAAAGGGCAAGTTATGTGCTACAATAGCATTTGTAACCAACTCTCTAAATTTTAGAGGATCAAACTGAGCACTTTCGAGAGTAACAGTGTTTCTATTTGCTGCAATGAACATTTGACCTACGTCCTTAAAATCTCTTTTTCCACATTTGTTCAAATGACGCTTCATATTTCCAGTTCCATAACTAGCATCACAACGATATTGTGCTTTACACTTCAAACAACTACTTTTGGTTATCCCATCTGTCTTATCTAACGGAAGAATTTCAAAATAATTCCAGACATCAGACTTCAATAGTTTTTTCCTCTTACTATCACCTTCAGAACTTTCTGGAATTGATTTCCCACTAACCTTTTCAACACTTTCTTCTTGTTTGCGCTTGCCTTTAGCTTGTTTAGTTGTTGATCCGGTCTCAAGTATATCAATTCCGTCGACATCAACATCACCTTCATTAAATCTATCATCGTCAAAATCAAACCTCCAAACTTCTTCATCATCCATGTTCACAGTTCACTGCATTACATATCACAGCACAAATCAGTTACAAATCATCCTTCACTAATCTATCACATATCACAGCACAAATCAGTTACACATATCAGCACTAATCTGTGAAGTAATCTATCACATATCACAGTTACACAAACTCACAGTCACAGTGAATTAAAATCAGTGAACCAACAACATGTTTAGGATACAACCGATTATTGTAAAATTCGAATAAACATAGATACAACCGATTAGTAACAGGTAAAATTCGAATAAACACATATACAACCGATTAGTAACAGATACAACCGATTAGTAACAGAACCGAACATAGAGAAAATAAACATATCGTGTTTTGCAAAATTTTATCTCAAGTCGGAAAACAACTCGAATATGATGATGAAGTACACAAAATGTGAAATTGCTTTTATGACTACCAACTGCACATAGACATAGAGCTGTCATACATATTCTACGAAGTACAGAAGAAGTACAGAAGAAGTAGCAGCATTCGAACAAGAAAAAGTAGCAGCATGAGAAAAAGGGTTTTGAAATGGAACCAACTATGAATAATCATATTTTAAAAAAACAAGAGAAGTAGCAGCATTCGAACTTCGAAGTACAGAACACATAGATAAGAAGAACCCATTAGTAACAGCAACCAACATTCGAACTTCGAAGGACACCATCATGTGTTCAGAAGGACTTACACAAGGTACGGAGGTAGCACCGTAGCAGCGAAGGCGAGGTAGCAGCTGCGACGATCAGGCGAAGGCGAGCCGAGGTCAGCGAGATCAGGCGAAGGCGAGGAAAGCGAAGGCAGAGACTTGAGAAAGTTGAGAGACAGAGAGTACCACTGACTGTCTGACTGCGTGTGTCTGCCAAAACAAAAGAACGAAGTAGAATATTAGAATTTAGGGTTTTGTTTTGGCGGGTCGGGTCCGGGTCATAAGGGTCAACCCGGACCCGACCCGTCTCTTGTGGCGGGTCAGACGGGTCAACCCGAAAATGACCCGCCGTCCAATTTTTGTGACCCGAACCCGACCCGACGCCGGGTCGATTCCGGGTCATTTTCGGTGGTCATTTTTTGACAGTTCTACTGTCAATCACAAATTGCGATAGCACGCTCGTAATTTCTTCAAAATGGCGAGGGCAATTCGGTCATTTGGCAGCTGATTCCGGATTCCGACCCGTGTGGGCTTAGGAAATCCGAGATTTTTACCCGGATTCCCTAAGCCCGAACAGCCCGGACAGCCCGGATTCCATTTCCAAGGAATGACCAATTCCACCAAACGAACATGGGCTTACGAATTCCGTAAGCCCAAATCCGTGGCCATTCCTTGAAACGAACGGGCCATTATAGTTGATTAAGAAGAAATGAACTAAAAATACTAACTTTTTTTTTGGTCAAGAACTAAATATACTAACTTGTTTTTTTTTCCTTCTCTAAATATACTAACTAACTAGGTGTTTATTACCGTTTTGCACAGTAAATATTAATCTAAAATCTTTCATAATTTTAAGTTATGGTTGATACTACCACATAGCGTAGAACTTATTAAATTTATTTTTGTAAGTGAATATATAATACAATAATTTTCAAAAAATAAGTTTACCATATTTTTAAAATTTAGTTCTATGTCGGAGTATTTATATGTATTTATCTATAAAATGTTTGTAAGTTGTTTTAATTTTAATTTTATTATTATTATGCATACTTTTATATTGTAAAATTAGTGAGGATGAAATACTTATTAAATATATATAGTTCTTTTTTAACTTATAAAGATTTATTTAACTAAAAGTTGATTTAGTTTTAAAATTCTACAATTTTGAAAGAAAATATATCTAAGAAAATTAAAATACTTTTATATGATAATAAATAATAATATTTTGATAATAAAAAAAGTTAAATATAATATATGAAGAGGTGAGAAAGAATTTATAATATCTATTAGAAACTTTTGAAGTTTTTTAGGACTTTTATAAATATAGATAACAAGTCCACATCATTAACGGTTATACAAATAATTTATTAAACAATAAAAATATTTTATTTTTATGAAAATTAAGCACAACAAAAACTGTGTTTATAAATATTCTAACCAAATCGATAGATAGTTTTAATTAAAATATCTACAAACCCGAATCAACCGATATTACAAGAAATTTCAACTTAAAACGTACAACTTGAAGAAATCTCAAGAATATTAGAATTAGCGACGCTTAGAGGACACTAACGTCGCCACAAACTCATCAATATTCTTCGCAGAACTTCCTCCTTCACTAATGGCATCCACGGCCACCTCCCTCCACTTCTTCACCCTCTTCTTGATGTCTCTCCCCTTCTCTCCGTCCATCAACTCCTCAATGCAACCAACCAGATCGTCCCTCAGAACGAGTCCGCCACAACCAGGCCGAGCTGCCCTGAGCCCTACTCCCCAAACATCCTCCACAAACTTCGCATTCGTGATCTGGTCGCTCCACTGCGGCACCGCCACAAGCGGGACACCCAAGCTCAACGCGTCGAACGTCGAGTTCAGTCCACAGTGTGTGACAAAGCAGCCAGTCGCAGGGTGGCGCAGTACCTCAAGCTGCGAGCACCACGTCAGCACCAAGCCCGAGGAAGACACTGTGGCAACAAAGTCCGGTGGCAGTTTGGCAAGTTCCTCGTCTCTGACAATCCATAGGAAACTGCGACGGCCGGAGTGAGTCAGTAGGGTGAGGGCAGCCGCGATTTCGTCCATCTGCTCCGGCGACACCTTAACCATACTGCCAAAAGACACGTAGATGACGGAGCCAATGGGTTGATGGTTTAGCCACGTGTCGCAGACTTCCGTGTTGGGCTTGAAGAGATTGACTGAGTAGTCGTCGTCACCTTTGAGCTGCTTGTCTAAGTAGTTGGACGGAAGTGTTGGACCGATTGTCTTAACCGGCCAGAGGTTCGAAGACATCCAATCGACCACCTGAACATTGCAGACAGAGAAGCAGAAAAGATAAACAAGAGAGCGGCAAGCAGACATACATAACAGTACATAGATACAGACAAGACGCAGAAAATTATAAATTTACTACAACTTGTAAGTAAAAAAATTTAGTATACTTTCATCTTAAAATAATCTTTTAAAATTTTCGGTTTTGATATATGTAAAACTTACATATAAATTAACCAAAATGTCTCATACATTCGAACTTGTGATCGGTTCTAATACCATGTAAAATTTAAGATGTATGTTTTAATTAATTATCCCATAAATCTCTGAACTTGTGAGTGAAGTCATTCGGTATACTCTGAAAATATTTTTACAATAGTCTTAAAATTTTCAAATGTTATTAGATTAAAAATTTCAAATGTCATTAGAGCATGCAAATTCAAATCTTAAATATGGCGAAAATAATATACTCCCTTTAAAAGGTCGATGTTGGACACTAAGATTAATTCTAAACTGATATTCATAAATATCAAGCGTTAAAATTATACAAAACACTTTCACTTATCATTTTGAACTTATAAATGAGTCATTTTGAACTTATAAATGAGTTTGATGTTATGTTTTTTTAAAAGAAATATTAAATACCTCCTTCTCTAGCTCATAAAAAGTGCTACAGAGCACGTAATCCGCTTGCTCCACATTCGAGAACTGATTCACGACCAGATCATAGAAACTCGGGTACTTCCCAAGTTGGTGGACAAACGAAGGTGTCTCTAACGGATCAAGTGCAGGCAAACCCGGAACCAATACATCCGATCCGACCTGAAGAGGAAGCTTAAGAAGACCTTTATTAACATGGTAGTAAATATTATTTACCGCGCAGGTTTGGGTAAAAAAAGTGACCCCGAGCATCCCATGCTCCTTGGCCACATCTAGAGCCCACGGTAAGAACCCATCGTAAATGACTGCATCCACGTGTCTACCCGATGCACCCATCTTCCTTATTGCACAGGCTAGGGTTTCTGAGCCCACGACTCGGAGGTGTTCCAGGTAGGCTTCTCTTGACTCAGCCGAAGCGTAGCCTCCTTCATCGTAGCCATCGGAGAAAGTCTCTATATCGATGAGGGTATTAGGGTGTATGTGGATGGATCTGGACTGATGGACGGTGAGGGCTAAGGTGGCTCGGACGCCTCTGTCAAGCAAGCGCTTGGAGAACTGTAGCATCGGGTTAATGTGACCCTGGGCGGGGTAAGGGACGACAAGGACATGAGGTGGGTAGGGTGTTGGGTTAGCCATGGGTTTCGTTTTGGATATACCCTGCTGGGGGAAGGGATCCTATAAGTTTAGGGGACATGAATGAAATAATGAAAAGGACGAATGCTCGTGGTGTTTTGTATTATTGGTCTGCGTTAGCAAAGTTGGACTTCGTCACTATAAATAAATAATTAAACGGTTACGTGTAACAAAATTATTATTACGTGTAACAAAATTATTAGTTCACTTTGAGAATGTGACTGAAAACTTATTCCATAAATTTTTTATCAAATATTTATGTTTGTCTCTGTCACGAGGAAAACACGTGATTTTATTTAAACGAATTAAAAATTCTATGGAATGTCTATTTTATCATTCTGTCACCTTCTTTTCAGGTTCTCTTCCTTTTCAACTCTCATTCTCCTTTTCTAACTTCCCATCAACTCCCATTTACCCCTTTCAACTTCCCTTCTTTGCACAATTTTTTCCAACATCACATCAATCCCTTACCAACATTGCGGTGCAGAATTCTCCTCTCCAAGCAAGTTTTCAACTTTTGGTGTGTTTCGATTACTGGGTTAGTGACGTTTCGACTCCTGTTTGCAATCTGAAGTTTCGATTGTTGTTTGAGTTTGTGGGAATATTCCTCACTTCGATTCATGTTTGTGATTGTGCGATTACTTTGAAGTTTCGTCTCTTTCTCTGTGCGACTCCTCTGAAGGTACAACATTGATGTATATTCGTTGCGCAAAGTTCGATTTTTTTGCTGCGTTCTTCTTTGTGTTATCAGTTTATTGTTTGTTTTTTTTGCGAATTTTCAACTATTGTTTGGTGGACATTGCTGATTTAGTGCTAAAGTTTGATTTTTTTACTGCTAAAAGTTAAATTTTCTTTTCAAAATTTTGATTATTGATCGTATTTCTGCTGTTCCTTCCTGTTCTGATCGACAAAAGGTATATATATGGTGTATATGTTTTGCAACTGGGTGATTTACCTTCTTACGTTTGTGATTAAATGGTCTATTCTGTTTAACGTATATGTGATTAAATAGTCACATATATTTCATTTTTAGTTATTACATGGTCATCTATATTTCTAAACAAATGTGATTAATTTGTCATTTTTTAACATGCATAGAGATTGTGGCAATCTGTGCAAGAAATGTTACATGATTCTAAGCATAGATATCATTCTAGTTCTTTAGGAATGAGGATGTATGGTGACACCTCTACAGACCCTACAGTTTGTGTTGATCGCTCCACTCTTGATACAACATGTCATTGCTTTCTTTCTTAGCTAAACGGTGTAAGGTTAGGATTTATGATTCATATTTCTCATGGAATTTTCTATTATAAATTTCACTCAATCCGTCTACCTTGGAAGTGGAAGTTCTCGGTCTAGTATTTTATGTGATTTGTGTAGGTCTTGTGTTTGTTACAATTCAGTTTTTACTGTTTCCTTTCTACCAACATATCAATTCTTCGATTCGGTCTACACGACTCCAGACTCAATTAGAAGATACAGAAAACTTTTGGAGTCTCATACCCTGGCAGTAACAGGGTCGTTGCTCAGACACCCACACTTCTGTATGTTATTCACCAAAATCGATAAACTTTCGGTTCTCAACCACCATATGAGCAGATTTGCCCTCAGACTTAAAGGTACGGAAGCTCAAGAATTGTTCTTTCTTCCTTCGATGACTGAGTCTCCTTTTCACGACTTCAGATCTGCAAAGTGGACATAGAGGCTAATGGAGAAGGATAAGAGCATATTAAGAAGTTCAAGACTGAAGAAGGTCACGTGCACAACACATGCCTAATTTTAACGGGAATAATTAAGGAAGTTACTAATCTGAACTATTTAATCACATTTTGAAACATGATTAACAGTTGAACTCAAGTTTCAACTATTCAGACACATGTGTCAACATAAGTGGTTGTTCAAGTAATTAAACCTAAATAATAAAATAGTGTAAGAAATGAGAGTACTTACATTAATTTGAGGTAGATTCTAAGGGTTGTGTACTCCCATTTTCTTTATTAAATTATTCATTAAAGGTTTATTATAAAAACAAATAAAGGGAATATTTGAACCAATTTTTTTTTTGAAAAGTTTGTTTTTAAAAAATATCACTAATTCATATTTTTTTATTAGTAAAAAAATTATCAAATTTAATAGAATATATTTTGAAAATTACAACAAAAAGATACAATGATGAGATCTGCTTTGAAAAATAACATCATTTTTTATGTTAATTTACGACGTTAACTAATTATCTTATACGTTTAATTTTTTAAAATTTTTTTTTTCTTAAATTAATTTTTGCAAACATTAGTAAAACTTAATATGATGCTTATAAACATCAGTTTACACTATATGATTTAGTAGAATTCATACTATGAGCTATACTCTGGCCACCTCAAGCTTTTAAAGGTATATTTTTGATTTTTTTTCAAAAAGTAGTCATATTAAAAAATATATTTAGAAAAGTATATATCCGAAAAAAATATTTAGCAAACTATGCATAAGCGCTAACTGTAGTAGCGTTTATTTTTTTGTTTTTATAAAAACGCTACACAGGGTAGCGTTTGTGCTATATTTTTTCCTTCCTTTTTTGACGACTCAATGTTTAATTAAAATTTAAAAATTAAATTATGTATCTATTAAAAAAGATTAAAAAAATTATAATAAGTAGATATTTTAATTGTGATTCAAATGATGCAAAAAAATATTAAATTTGGACTTACGGATTGACTGTACGCTCTGTCGTAAGTTGAAATACAAAAATTTGACTTAAAAAAATATAATTCAGACTCTGTAAATCCAAACTCAACACGGTTAACGACATTTATGGAGTAATTCAATTATCTACATACTCTATTTGTTTTTTGATTGGAAATATTTTTAATTTTTTAACCTAACATCGTTTGTCCTATAATTTAACCGAAATGATTAAATGCATTAGGTGAAAATTTTAATTATATGCTTACTCAAAAAATAAATTAGAGTGCGTAGATAATTTAATTACGAATTAAATGACACTAACTAGGAGTTAATTTTTGATTTTCGAACTTACCATATAATACGATCCGTAAAACATTTATACATGTATATAGTTTTAAACCGTAATTTTACTGTTTAAACAGTAACTTTATATATATATACTTATATATAGTGTTTTACGTATCGTATTATACGGTCAGCCCGAAAGTAAAAAGAAAATAATGTATAGTTAGCGTCATTTAATTCGTAATTAAATTATCCACGCACTGTAATTTTTTATTTTATTTTTTTGAGTAAGTATAGAATTATATTTCTCATCTAATGCATTTAATTATTTTGGTTAAATTATAGAACAAATGATGTTAAGTTACAAAATTAAATATATTTCTAATAAAAAATATCCAAAAAATTACTCTAGGTAGATAATTGAATTTCATCATAAATGTTGTTAACTGTGGTGAGTTTGGAGTTACATAGTCTGAGTTATATTTTTTAAGTCAAATTTTCATATCTCAAATTACGATAGAGCGTACAGTCAATTCCTAAGTCCAAATTTAATATTTTTTGCATCATTTGAATCGCAATCAAAATATCTATTTAGTATAATTTTTTAATTAAACATCGAGTCGTCAAAAAAGGAAGAAAAACAAAAAATAAAAATAGAGCACAAACGTCACCAAATGGTAGCATTTTTGTAAAAATAAAATTAAATGTTATTACAGGTAGCGCTTATGCATATTTTGCTAAATATATTTTTTCGGATATATATTTTTCTAAATATATTTTTAATATGATTACTTTTTGAAACAAATCATATTTTTCTCATATAGTTTACACTGAACTCTTCCACAAAAACTAATATTTTCATGTATCATGTAAATTTTAATATGATATATACGAACATCGATTTACAGTAAACTCTACAATTGAGTTCATATTAACCATTTAAGGGAGATTTGTTTTTATTTGAATATGCGTACTCTGGCACAGCTAGTTTAGGATATACACTTGGTCCAACGGTATCACCCTTGCTTATAAGCAAAAGGTCCCGAGATCGATTCTCGACATGTACCAAGATTAATGGCCAAAAAAAAAAAGGTGCCCCCACAAGGAAAATCCATCTTGGACCAATGGGAACAACTGGGCAAAACTACACTACAAAATCGCAGCCATGTAAAACAAATTTCCAACTTGAGTTTTAATATTTTATTTATTCATTCTTATCTTTACATTCCTAACCTTGAAACTTTATATCATAATGTTAGTTAAAATCAGGTTTTTCATACTAGTGAAATAATTAGCTAAAGATAGTGGAAGTAGTGAAGTAGTGGAAGTAGTGGAAGTAGTGGAATAATTAGCTAAAAATAGTGAAGTAGTGGAAGTAGTAGAATAATTAGCTAAGAATAGTGAAGTAGTGAAAGTAGTGGAGTTAGTGGATTAATTAACCAAAAATAGGTAGTAACTCTTGTATAAATTCCCAATTGCAGATCAAATAAAATCAATCCAAGTTCTCCATATTTTGTTTATGTTTTATGCTGTTCTTCAAATTATCTTGCTTGATAAACAACAGTGGTATCAAAACTTAACTTCTTGAGGGATCTGTGAGGTTGAGCGATTGTCGATTTCTTGAGATCATTCACCCATAGCTTAATTTCTTGAGGGATTTGTGAGGGTGTGTGATTGTCGATTTCTTGAGATCATCCACCCATAAACACTCTAAGCTCTCATCAAATGGAAGAATCCTTCTCAGGTGTTGCTCCACCAAAATTCAATGGCTCAAACTACCAAGCTTGGGCTGTCAAAATGGAAGTTTACATGGAGGGCACTGATCTGTGGGAGACTGTTGAAGAAGATTATGAAATTCCAGCTCTTCCACCCAACCCCACACTTGCTCAAATCAAGGTTCAAAATGAGAAGAAGATGAGAAAGGCACGAGCCAAGTCATGCCTTTATTCAGCTGTCTCACCTGCAATTTTCAGTAGAATCATGTTCATAAAGTCAGCCAATGAAATTTGGGACTTCCTCGAAGAAGAATACAAAGGAGATGAGAGGATAAGGGGCATGAAATCTCTGAACTTGATAAGGGAATTCGAAAAGGAGCAAATGAAGAAATCTGAGACCATCCAAGAATACTCAAATCGATTGGTGGGACTCGCAAATCAGGTTAGAATACTTGGTAAGGAGATGAAGGATAGCAGAATTGTGGAGAAGATATTAGTCTCTCTTCCTGAAAGATTTTAAGCAACCATTGCCTCATTGGAAAACACCAAGGACTTGTCAACTCTCAAATTGGCAGAGCTCCTTAGTGCTCTTCAAGCTCAAGAGCAAAGACGATTGATGCGTGAAGAAGGGGAAATTGAAGGTGCTTTGAAGGCCAAGCTGCACTTAAACCAGAAGAGTAAGGAGAAGAAATGGAAAGGCAAGCCTAATTCTAGTGATGGCGAGTCAAGTGCGGCAGTAATGGGACAAAATGGAGGAACTCTTCCTCCTTGTAAGCATTGTGGTAAGGAGAACCATCCTCACTAAAAATGTTGGAAGAGGCCAGACATAAAATGCAGGAGGTGTCAGAAGATGAGGCATGTAGAAAAGATTTCCCCTGAAAAATACAATCAGGCGAATAGAGAAACTCAAGCTGCTGTCCATGAAGAAGAGGAGGAACATCTGTTTGCGGCTTCTTACTTCACAACAGGAGCATCGAGTGATGGGTGGCTGATCGATAGTGGATGCACTAATCACATGACTGGTGATATGAGACTCTTCAACCAACTTGACAGGTCAGTTCTTTCCAAAGTGAAAATTGGAAATGGAAAGTTCATATCTGTTAAAGGAAAAGGGACAGTAGCTATAAATAGCAATTCAGGTACGAAGCTGATTGATGAAGTGCTATATGTGCCTGAAATTGATCAAAACTTGCTTAGTGTTGGTCAATTGCTAGAAAAGAATTTCAAGCTGTTGTTTGAAGATAAAAAGTGCATTATTATAGATTCTAGTGGTAAGGAGCTCTTTAGGATCAAAATGAAGGGAAAGCGTTTTGCACTCAATCCATTGGAGGAGGAGCAATATGCTTTCACAATCAAAGAAGGCATCACAGAGTCTACACATCACGATGTCCATATACTCCGTATGGAGCTCTCTGAAACCCTAAACTTGGTGGAAACCCTAAGGAATGAACTTGCTGACTGTACAGAATCTGAAGCTCAGGCAAATGAAGTCATAAGGAACACCAAATGTCAACTTGAGATTGCAAATGTGACCGTGGATACGCTTCGCTCGGAGTTGGAGTGGTCAAGGGATCAGATCAAGGACAAACCCTTCCAGTCTTGTTCTTTTGTTTATCCTACAGTTGAAGGCGAAAGCGTCTGCCTTGATGATGATGAACTGACAGATGATCAATCTGTTACGGGGTTAAGATCTCTTGTTGAGATTTATCAAAGATGCAATCTTGCAGTCCTTGAACCTGAAGGACATGAGGAAGTCAAGATTGATAAGAAATGGCTAGATGCAATGAAGGAGGAGCTTGTCATGATTGAGAAGAATGAAAAAGGAGAGACAAATGCAATTAAGAAGGTTCTTCAGGATAAAACATGAGCTACGAATGAAATGACAAAACACTTCGAGGTCAAGTATTACTTTCTTAGGGAAATATTGGGAGTTTGCAACAACCTGATTTAGGAGGAGTGTTAGTTAAAATCAGTTTTTTCATATTAGTGAAATAATTAGCTAAAGATAGTGGAAGTAGTGGAATAATTAGCTAAAAATAGTGAAGTAGTGGAAGTAGTAGAATAATTAGCTAAGAATAGTGAAGTAGTGAAAGTAGTGGAGTTAGTGGATTAATTAACTAAAAATAAGTAGTAACTCTTGTATAAATTCCCAATTGCAGATCAAATAAAATCAATCCAAGTTCTCCATATTTTGTTTATGTTTTCTGTTGTTCTTCAAATTATCTTGCTTGATAAACAACACATAATAATAGTTCATGCAAAGAGCTCAAATGTCACTAAAACTGGAATGAATCTCCACACTCTTCATATTACAGTTTTTCTATTGACTAGTACAGGTTAAGCCATCAGTCAAATCCAAAAGGGGAAGAGATTGATGTACAGATTCCCCTTCTAATCAAAATCTAAGCATGTGTTGACTAATAATCAAAGCTGAAATACCTGAAAACACAAACAAACTAGCTATAGAAGTACACTAAACTCTGGGTTTATAGACACAACGTTGGGTATAATGGAGACAAGCTTCAATTATGATACACCAACTTTATACAACAAACATGTTCATTCGCAGTAAATTTTACCTCCAAGTCAAGATACTCTCACAAAGCTACTTCACCACCTTCACATTCTACATGAATAACTCTGCGTATAAACATGAATATTAGATTAATGCTGATCACACATCAGTACAAAGAATCTCATGTCATATAGGTTAGATTATAGCACATTCTAAAGCTTTATTTAAGCTTTTTAATTAGGTAAGTGCAGGAAAAGGATCTAGATGATGAGGATAAGAATGCTCTTAGGTGTAATTGTCAAAGGCAGGAAAGCAGCAGTTAAACATAGTTGGGATGAACTCACCAATTTTACTGGAGATTAGTCCTCCAAGCTACAATATGTTGAATTTAGATCACCACAAACACATTTGAACAAGAGCTTAATGAGCTCATACTTTCATTTACTGGAAAACTGAACAACTAAATTCTATTACATACATTGCTACTATTTATTACAATCAGAATCTGTTTGTCTAATATTTGTCTAAGTCCTAACCCATGCTCTCGGTGGTATATTGATATGTTACAACCAAATGTGTCCCATGTGTAAGGATGGGTGGAACCTGAGTGGATCTGTGCTTGTCAGCAGTGAGATTCCTTACTTGCACATGCTCCACATATTGGTATGTTTCAACACTCCCCCGCAAGTTGAACAGCGGGGTCTCCAATGTTTAACTTGGATAGAGCTCGTCTGAAGTCTTTTCTGTTCACTGCTTTTGTAAGAATATCTGCAAGTTGATCTTCTGAGCGTACGAATAGAATAGTGATGGTTCCATCTTCTAGCTTCTCCTTGATGAAATGCCGATCAATTTCAACATGTTTGGTGCGGTATATTGAACTGGATTTTCAGAAATACTTATAGCTGCACGATTATCACATAATATCTTGCATGGTTCTTGGACAGGGTAACCAACTTCAACTAATAATTTGTATAACCATAGTACTTCTGTTAATCCTCGAGCAATCCCTCTGAACTCCGCCTCTGCGCTTGAAAGTGCTACCACTTTTTGTTTCGTACTCTTCCATCTTACCAAGTATCCTCCAACCTTGGCAAAATATCCTGAAGTTGATCTTCGGTCAATCGGATTTCCTGCCCAATTCGCATCAGTGTACACCTCGACCTTCAGGTGGCCATTGTTCTGAAACAATACTCCACTGCCTGGTGAGCCTTTTAAATATCGAAGAATTCTGATTGCTGCTTCCATGTGATCTGCTTCTGGCTTGTGCATGAATTGACTTACCACACCTACTGCATATGCAATATCTGGTCTGGTGTGGGATAAATAGATCAACTTTCCTACTAAGTGTTGGAATCGAGTTTGATCGGTAAGCTCAACTCCTTCCACTATCTGAAGCCCGTGGTTAAACACCATTGGTGTCTCTGCTGGCTTGCAATCCACCAATCCGGTTTCTACTAGTAAATCTAAAATGTATTTCCTTTGTGAAATGAAAATACCTGTTTTAGATCGTAGAACTTCAATCCCTAAGAAATACTTGAGTTCTCCCAAGTCCTTCATTTCAAACTCCTGAAATAAGTCTTTCCTGAGTAGGGATATTTCTTCTGTATCATCACCTGTAATAATCATATCATCCACATATATAATTAAACAGGTTACTAGACTCTTTCTTCTCTTGAAGAACAAGGTATGATCTGTATTGCTCTGTGTGTAACCATTTTTTCTCATGGCTACTGTAAATCTCCCAAACCATGCCCTGGGTGATTGTTTGAGACCATATAGAGCCTTCTTCAATTTACATACCATTGATCCCTGGAACCCTGTCATGAACCCTGGAGGGGGTTCCATATAGACTTCTTCCTCTAGATCTCCATGTAAGAATGCATTTTTTACATCAAATTGATGTAACGACCAATTCTGATTTGCCGCTATAGAAAACAAGACTCTTATAGTACCAATTCTAGCAAGAGGTGAAAAGGTTTCAGAATAATCAATATCATAGGTTTGAGTATACCCTTTCGCCACGAGCCGTGCTTTGTATCTCTCAATCGTTCCATCTGCCTTATGTTTCACGGTGAACACCCATCTGCATCCAACCGCCCTCTTCCCGTATGGAAGATCGCACTTCTCCCACGTCTTATTCTTCTCTAAGGCCTCCATTTCTACTTGCATTGCCTTCCTCCATTCCGGATGTTTGACTGCTGACTCCACCGTACTAGGTATATCCTGAGAATATACTGCAGTAGCAAAAGCACGCGCCGTTGGTGATAAGCTCCCCCTGGCTAGGTTTGCTACTGGATATCGGCTTGCTTTTGGACTATACTCCGGTTCATATCGTACTGGAGGAACACCTCTGTTTCTCCTAGCTGAGAGTACATATCTCTCTTGTACTGGTGATTCTTCCAAAACATTAGAAGTATCATTACAAGGAGTTGCATCAGGATTACTAACCTCGGGGATATCAGTCGAGGTTGACGTGGAAGCTGAATCATCCAAGACCTGTATTATGGGAGTCAACGTCTCGGTGGTTCCACCAACTTGCTATTTTGGAACTATCTCAGTCAACATTGGTGTGGTTAAGGTCGTCAGGTTCAACCAATCTAATAGACTATCTTCATTAATACTCTCCCCCTGGACATGAGATTGAGATAGTAACTTGCATGCTAAGCTAGATACATAAAGACAGTTCTTCAATTTAATATCTGAAGAAATATTAACGGTTCCTGCTCCTTGAACCGGTATTAATTCTCCATTGGCTGTCTGAATCATCTCTCTCTCGGATTTTGACTGACTTACAAAATTCCGTCTGTCAAAGGTCATGCTATCAGTGACTCCACAATCAAATAACCACTGTTCACCTTTTTTTTTTTTCCTGAGCAATAAATGTCTTTCCAATAATTGGGTTCCGATTTTAATTTTCAGCATAATCGTTACCGGTTTTATCGGGATTTAAACATAATTGACTCATTGAACCAGTATTGAACCGCCAGGGGTAGGAAGGTAATTTCCTTCCTAACCCTATACCTTCATTCGGGTTAGGAGCAGAATGTCGTGCCTCTCATTCTGTCTGCAGCTCCTCTCTCGGGTGAGCTAAGGTTTCCGCTGCGCCTGTCGCCGCGCCTCTACGTCGGACTTCTTCCGGTGGACAAGGTCGAGGGATGAAGGCGCCGGACCTCCCATCCTCGACTTGACTCTGCTCTGGCCAGGTAAGGCTCCTTGACTCGCCTTGTCTCTCGGTTGGAACCCTAGCCGCCGTGGCTACAGCCCCCATTGGTTCAGTCCTCCACCCTTCGTCACGGTTCTTTGCCGCCGTGACTGGGTGGCCAACTCTGATCCCGTCTCTCCGTAGGCTCTTCCACCCATCGGGAAAACCGATGAGTTGGTAACACTCTGCTTGGCCATGCCTCATTTTTCCGCAGTTGCTACACCTGATTTTGTTTCGGTCGACGCCACCGCTCCTGACGGGCTTTCCCCCTTTGCCGGGAAAGGTCGGGGACTTGGAGGCGCCTCCGTTCCGTGTTGCTCCTTCCACGGGAAAGTGTTGGGCTGACAATCCTGTGCCAAGTTCGAACCCAGCAGGTTCAATTGCCCTCCTCGTAGCTCCCATTACGAGCCTCCGGTCGCGTTCCGACCGAATTGTTGAGTAAGCCACCTCCATCTCCGGTAACGGTATGTACCTGAGTAACCGCCACCTCCCATTACTGCACTTAAGAACTGATAGAGCTTGGTTTCAGCCCTTTTTGCATTCCAAATTTGTATGTCCTATGGACATTTCATCTGATTTGGATCCCGTAACTCGATGTCCCTCCAAAGCCCCTGCATTTTGCTATATAGAGCTTCTAAAGAATCGGTTCCCTGTTTTGTATTGTTAGTTCGAACACTCAAATCGAACAATTGAATTCCGTCTTTGCCTTTACCATATGTTGTTGCTAACCCGTTCCATAAGTCTCGTGTAGTAGGGAACTCGGCATATTGATGCACCGAGTCCGGAATCATGTTGTCCAGAATCCACGAGCAAACGATCAAATCGTCTTGATCCCACTGTGGATAGTTCGGTTCTTCGGGTTGAGGTGGTGCTGGAACACCTGTGATGTGGTGCAGCTTTCCTTGCCCACCGATCTTCATCCGGATAAGTCTCGCCCACAGGGAATGATTGTTCTCATTCAACTTTACACTTAAGTTGATATTCGAAACTGGTAAGGACTGATTACGTACACTGTTGTTCTGTGGCAGGGATGAAAACATTGTCGCCCATTGAGCCGCCATCGACTCGTTCGCTGAGCCCGGTTCGTTGGTGCATGTGGTGCTATCTTCTTCTGATTCCGCCATGGCTAAGGTATGGTTGGTAAATGATGATCGCCGAGAAAGGTTCACCGATCAATTGGTCGAACAATCCGGCTCTGATACCATGTTGAATTTAGATCACCATAAACACATTTGAACAAGAGCTTAATAAGCTCATACTTTCATTTACTCGAAAACTAACAACTAAATTCTATTACATACATTGCTACTATTTATTACAATCAGAATATGTTTGTTTAATATTTGTCTAAGTCCTAACCCATGCTCTCGGTGGTATATTGATCTGTTACAACCGAATGTGTCCCATGTGTAAGGATGGGTGGAACCTGAGTGGGTCTGTGCTTGTCAGCAGTGAGATTCTTGACTTGAACATGCTCCACATATTGGTATGTTTCAACAGAATACACAGCTGAAAACAATACATAATCTATAGTGCTGCCCACCAAATTAGCCTGCTACCCTTATTGCACCCAAGTCATCAAGTTTTGAACTCTTATGCTGCAACAAATAAAAAATTGATTCGTCAGGAAATGAGTAGGTGAATGGAATCAGAAGAACAAGCGTGTGTGACCTGCATTTCAAATGTACATTTGGCATGTATTTCTATTTACCTTACTCTTCTTGTGTCTATGAACATCATTGATATTCTCATCACCGCCGTGCTTCCTTTTCTGCAACCATACAATAATAGTATCACATCACATAGCAATGCAAACAAAGAATCCTATTATCCTCTCTTTTTTCAAGTGTTTCCTCCACTCTTCTTCTGATGTCCTCTTCTAAATACATAGTACTCTGGAAGCAAAACGGAGCATATGCACCAAAAATATGAACAAAAAAAATATCAATTTTGTAACCTTTTCACGCTTCTTTGATTGATCAACTCCAGAATCAGGATGTGCACTTCTATCCTTCTTCTCCTTGTCCCTGTCCTTGCTTCGATCTTTATGACGATGCCTGTGCTTCTTGTGCTCTCTATCCTTCTCTGAATCTCTATCTTTATGTTTTCTATGCTTCTTCTCCTTGTCCTTTATTTCACTATTAGATTTTGATGGGAAGGCAGGTACCCCCTTTTCTGCCTAGATAAGGTAAAGTTTCATCAGTAACATACCAAAATGACTACAAAACGAGTGAAGGAAATTTTGTGGAGGATTAGATTTTTTCATAACTCAAATAATAGAGAAGGTAGAAGCCAACACCAAATCAATTGCAATGTAGACAAAACATGTTCATATGATTCTTACTTGAGGCAGATCAACTGGACCACTTTCCTTAAATTGAAAAGCATCTCTAAGAACATCAAGATCAAAAGGCCGTATATTGATGTTTGTGTCATTGGAAGATGCATTTTGAATAAGTTGATCTAGCTGCATTCCGTCCCCCTTTCTGATCTCAGTATCCCCCACCACGCGATGAAGGTAATTGGTATCGGAAATTGATAAGGGCAATGGCCTCTTGCAAAAATATTAATAATGCGGCAACAATTTGAAGTGGATTAAGAGATCTCTGGCACCAGTTAATTCTTTTGGTCCTAGAGGTTAAAAGTTTATATTTAAGCCATATATACAACACAGTAGATACATGAGAAATGTAAAGATCCCACAATCAGATCAGCATAAAAATTGAATAGTCCAAGAGAATTGAGAATAGACATCCTATCATTCCGATCCAAAATTATAAAGCATGAGGAGAGGAAAAAGAGTACCAAATGAAACAGTAAACACATGAAATTCGCATATTACAAAACTCAACATTGACGTTTACTTTAGCGGAGGTCATTGAACGTGCATTGGAAAGGAAAAGTTAACATCTGTTAACGCATAGAAGAGAGTCAAACCTCAAACAACATCCATGAGTAGGAGCAGATATTTTCATGCAATCCATTTAACTTCTAGCAATATGAGATGACACCGGTCTAAAACTGAAAAGAAAGATGGTCGCTGATTCTCAGGTAATAGAGCTAATGAGAAGAGATGGACCAATCTGAAATGAACATATTTCTAAATAATTGGGTAAATAGTTACGATTAAACGATTATTTATGATTTTTTGTGTAACTAAATAATCGCTTAACTTGACTGAAAAATTCTTCAATGAAATTTCTGTCAAATATTTCTATCCGTTATTAACGAGTAAATCACGTGATTTTATTTAAACGAATTAAACTTCTATTTAAGAACCATTTTACCATTCCGTCACATTTTTTCCAATTTCCATCCCTTTTCAACTCTTATTTCCCCTTCTAACTTCCCATCAACTCTCATTTCCCCCCTTTCAACTTTCCTTATGCACATATTTTTTTAACACAACAATCCCCTTACCAACATTGTGGTGCGAAATTCTCCTCTTCAAGCAAGTTTCCGGTGTGTTTCGATTCATGAATTAGTGACGTTTCGACTCCTGTTTGCGATATGAAGTTTCGCTTGTTGTTTGAGTTTGTGGGAATCATCTTCACTTCGATTCATGTTTATGATTGTGCGATTGCTTTGAAATTTCGTGCGACTCCTCTGAAGGTACAACATTGATGTATATTCGTTGTGCAAAGATCGATTTTTTGTCACGTTCTTCTTTGCATTATCAGTTGATTGTTATCTTTTTTTTTTGCGATTTTTCAACTGTTGTTTGGTGGACATTGCCGATTTAGTGCTAAAGTTTGATTTTTTACTTTTAAAAGATAAATTTTCTTTTCGAAATTTTGATTATTGTTCGTATTTCCGTTGTTCCTTCATGTTCCGATTGACAAAAGGTTTGGTGTATATTTTTTGCAATTGAGTGATTTACCATCTTACATTTGTGATTAAATAGTCTATTATGTTTACCGTATATGTGATTAAATAGTCATTTATGTTTCATTTTTAATGATTACATAGTCATTTATGTTTCTACAAACCCGAATCAACCGATATTACAAGAAATTTCAACTTAAAAGTGTTTTTTTAACGTAAACTTTAAGAAAACTCAAGAATATTAGAATTAGCGACGCCTAGAGGACACTAACGTCGCCACAAACTCATCAATATTCTTCGCAGAAGTCCCTCCTTGACTTATGGCCTCCACGGCCACCTCCCTCCACTTCTTCACCCTCTTCTTGATGTCTCTCCCCTTCTCTCCGTCCATCAACTCCTCAATGCAACCAACCAGATCGTCCCTCAGAACGAGTCCGCCACGACCAGGCCGAGCTGCCCTGAGCCCTACTCCCCAAACATCCTCCACAAACTTTGCATTCGTGATCTGGTCGCTCCACTGCGGCACCGCCACAAGCGGGACACCCAAGCTCAACGCTTCGAACGTCGAGTTCAGTCCACAGTGTGTGACAAAGCATCCAGTCGCAGGGTGGCGCAGCACCTCAAGCTGCGAGCACCACGTCAGCACCAAGCCCGAGGAAGACACCGTGGCAACAAAGTCCGGTGGCAGTTTGGCAAGTTCCTCGTCTCTGACGATCCATAGGAATCTGCGACGTCCGGAGTGAGTCAGTAGGGTGAGGGCAGCCTCGATTTCGTCCATCTGCTCCGGCGACACCTTAACCATAGTGCCAAAAGACACGTAGATGACGGAGCCAATGGGTTGATGGTTTAGCCACGTGTCGCAGACTTCGGTGTTGGACTTGAAGAGATTGACTGAGTAGCCGTCGTCACCTTTGAGCTGCTTGTCTAAGTAGCTGGACGGAAGTGTTGGACCGATGTCTTTACCGGCCAGAGGTTCGAAGACATCCAATCGACCACCTGAACATTGCAGAGACAGAGAAGCAGAAAAGATAAACAAGAGAGCGGCAAGAAGACATACATAACAGTACATAGAGAGACAAGAGGCAGAAAATTATAAATTTACTACAACTTGTAAGTACAATTTTTTAGTATACTTTCTGTTAACATACTAAAATCTGTTTTACTCAATAAATGATATTTTTCTTTTTTGCTCAAATTCAGTCATACAAAGCTAGTATCTATGGTAATTATTATGTTTACCACATATTTCAAACTTACTATTCTACTTTTGACAATAACTTACAACTTTCTTGAATATTGATCATTGAATTGCTTTGTTGAATATTGACTAGTTGACTCCATCTACTCCAACTTATTATTCAGACACTCCCCTCAAGTTGAGTGGTCGGATCCCCGATACTCAGTTTGCCCAGTACTTCCTTAAAAATCTTCGAGTTCACTGTTTTGGTCAGTATATCCGCTAGCTGATGTTCTGAACGAACAAATGGCAACTTGATTCTCACTGCTTCGAGATTTTCTTTTATGAAGTGTCTGTCCACCTCAATGTGCTTGATCCGGTCATGTTGAACTGGATTTTCTGAAATACTTATCGCGGCTTTGTTGTCACATCGTAGTTAACATTACTTGGTTGGTGGAAAACCATTTTTTGTCATTAACTTCCTTAGTCATAGCACTTCAGTTATTCATCTAGCTATTCCACGGAACTTTGCTTCTGCACTTGAGAGAGCCACCACCTTTTGTTTTTTGCTTCTCCAGGTTACCAGATTGCCACCAATAAAGGTAAAATATCCAGATGTGGATCTCCGATCAACTGAGTTGCCTGCCCATCTGTGTATCCTTGGATTTCCAGATGATCATTTCTCCTGAACAAAACTCCATGTCATGTGGTGCCCTTCAAGTACCTCATAATTCTCATGACTACTTCCATATGTTCAACCTGAGGTTGATGTATAAACTGGCTTACTACCCCAACCGCATAAGCTATGTTTGGTCGGGTATGTGACAAATATATAAGTTTGTCCACCAGTCTCTGATATCTTTCTTTATCTTCTCGTCTCGCTCCTTCTGATAGTTGTAATCCATGATTTACTACCATTGGAGTTTCAGCTGGCTTGCATTCCAACATCCACTACGTCTCTGTCAAGAAATCCAGAATATACTTATTTTGAGATATAAAGATTCCTTCTCTGGATCTTAGTACCTCAATTCCAAGGAAGTATTTCAAATTCCCGAGATCCTTTATCTCGAATTCTTCAAACAAATTATTCTTGAGCCTGCGCATTTCTTCTATGTCATCCCCTGTGATAATCATGTCATCGACATAAATTATCAAACAGGTGATTAGGGCTCATGTCTTCTTCAATAATAAGGTGTGATCCGAGTTGCTTTGACTATACCCATATTTTTTCATGGCTATAGTGAACCTCCCAAACCATGCTCGAGGAGATTGCTTCAGACCATAAAGTGCCTTTTTCAGTCTACACACCTTTTCTTCCTGAATTTCATTTATGTGTCCTGGTGGGATTTCCATATACACTTCTTCTTCAAGGTCTCCATGAAGGAATGCATTATTCATATCGGACTGGTGGAGAGGACAGTCTTTAATTGCGGCTATCGACATCAATACTCTTATTGTGTCCATCTTGGCGACGAGCGAGAATGTCTCGGAATAGTCAATTCTGTATGTCTGAGTGTATCCTTTTGCCACAAATCTTGCTGTGTATCTATCAATGGACTCATATTGCTTGTATTTGATAGTATACACCCATCTGCAACCTACTGGTTTCTTTCCAACCGATAGCCTGCAAATCTCCCATGTTTTGTTCCTTTCTAGTGCCTCCATTTCAACATCCATAGCTAGTTGCCAATTCTTTGATTGTTGAGCCTCTTTGATTGTCCTTGGAACTTCTTATGTGAGAATATACATTATGAATGCCTTTGCTTCCCTACTTAGTCTCCCCCTTACTGCATTTGCCACCGGATACCTGAATCTGCTTAACTCCCTATCCGGTGTGTATCTCTTAGGCGACCTCCCTCAATTCTCTCTTGGAGGTAATTTGTATCCTCCAATCATCACCTCCTCTTGTTCTTCTGATTCTTCAACCAGAATGTTTTCATCTTGAGGTTCAGATGGGCTTACCGGGCTTACCTCGGATACCTCAAATGGTGGAATATCAGTTGTGGCCCTTAGTTCGCTGGTCGTGACTGGCGTATCAGATGTTGGCCTCATAGTTCGACTCACCAGCTCTGTTGGACCATCATAGGAGAGACTTTGTCTATCATAGGAGATGTTTGGACTACACACCCAATCCAGTAGATCCACTGTAACACTCTCCCCCTGAACACTGGACTGGTGATAAAAATACTATGTTTCAAGGAAATCACAGTTCATTGTGGTGAACATGTGACGAGTTTTAGGATCATAACACTGATACCCTTTCTGGTTGACTCCATATCGTACAAATACACACTTGACTGATCAAATTTGGTGCAGTCATTTTTAGGTATGTGTACGAATACAGAACATCCAAAGACCCGAGGATTTAGACTGAGTGTTGAGGGCACTTTGGTAATTTCATAGAGAATATCAAGCGGAGTTTTGAAGTTCAGGATTTTTGTAGGGAGACGATTAAGGAGATATGTTGTTGTGGCAACAGCTTCAGGCCAGAATGTTGTTGGTACTTTGGACTCGATGAGTAAGGACCTTCTCATTTCAAGGAGAATGTGATTTTTCCTTTCGGCCACACCATTTTGTTCTGGAGTGTGTGGACAAGAGGTTTGGTGAATAATTCATTTTTCTGAAAAGATATTTTTCATATGTTGATTGACAAATTCCCCCCATTATCAGACTGAAGGACTTGAATGTTTTTCTGAAACTGATTTTGGATCAGTTGGAAGAAGTGAGTGAACTTGTCAAACACTTCAGAATTTTGTTTTAAAAAATACACCCACGTTATGCGAGTGCAATCATCGATAAACAACACAAAATATCTAAAACCTTGACCCCCAGATATAAGTGTTGGACCCCACACATCAGAGTGTACTAAGGAAAACATGGATTTCACACGAGTACTATTTGACTTAAACGTTTGCCTATGACTTTTTGCAAGAACACAAGTCTCACAAAAAATATTATCACTCTTATTCAAAACACAACTTAGGAAATAAAATTTTTAGATACCCCGAGGATGGATGACCCAATCTCCTATGCCATAGTCAAACCTCTCTTTCTGAAGATCCGTGAGCAAGTAACAGTGAACCTTGTTGAGCCACTTCATCAACGTAGTACAGACCAGCGTGTTCAATGCCACGCCCAATAATCACTCCCGTTTGGATATCATGCAGTATGCAAAAATTCGGATTCATCACCATAGTACAATGCATTTCCTTAGTGACATGAGATACCGAGAATAATTTATTCGAGAGATTTGGAACAAGTAAACAATTTGATACCTCAGGGTTGGAGCAATTTCTAGTGTTCTCATCCCCGTCACTTGAACCTTCGCCCCATCTGCAGTATTAATATATTCAACTCGAGACTTCACAATATCCCTAAGATCACGTGCATCATACGTCATAGTGTCGGTTGTACCACAGTCAAAAATCCACTGGTGATTTTTAATATGTCTTTTTTATGGACTGAATATGCACGTGTCACATGTTCAGGGACTGATCTGAAATATTTTGGTCTGTTTCGTAACTTTTCATAACTTTCGGTCCAAAATTGCTATGGTTTAAAGTAAAGAGACTTGGATGCAATTTCTAAGTCCCTATACCTGATGGACAGCGTTGCCTTGCTCCATTTCACCCTAGGAGCTCCTTCTTTATTCGTTGTGGGGTTGTGATCTGGACGTCATTTTAATCAACGACGAATTGGAGCACCCTTAGGATTGGATGAGAGAAGTTTAATCCCAATGGATTTTCAGCTCTGATACCATGTAAGCTCACTGCAGGGGCGCAAGCTCAACCATGTAAGCTCTGATACCATGTAAGCTCAACCAGACGCCTCCTCGGACCTTGCAAGCTCACTGCAGGGGCGCTCATAAACCCTAACTCTATAACTCAAATTCACCCTCGAGACCACCCTTAGGATTGGATGAGAGAAGTTTAATCCCAATGGATTTTCAGCTCTGATACCATGTTAACATACTAAAATCTGTTTTACTCAATATATGATATTTTTATTTTTTGCTCAAATTCAGCCATACAAGGTATTTATACAATTTTTCATATCTAGCTAGTATCCATGGTAATTATTATGTTTACCACATATTTCAAACTTACTATTCTACTTTTGATAATAGCTTACAACTTTGTTGAATATTGATCATTGACTTGCTTTGTTGAATATTGACTATTTGACTCCATCTACTCCAACTTATTATTCTGACACTTTCATCTTAAAATTATCTTTTAAAATTTTCGATTTTGATATAGGTAAAATTTAAGACGTACAAATTAACCAAAATGTCTCATACATTTGAACTTGTGATCGATTCTAATACCATGTAAAATTTAAGATGTATATTTTAGTCAACTAACTCATAAATCTGAATTTGTGAGTGGAGATATTTGATATACTCTTGAAAAAAATTAATATATATTACAAAATATGTCTTGAAATTTTCAAATTTTATCAGCAAATTCAAATCTTAAAGAAACCGAAAATAATATACCTCCTTTAAAAGTCGATGTTGGACACTAATGACATGTTCTTTTCACAGAATGGAAAAAGAATTCGGCTTACGGATTCCGTAAGAAATTGTTCTTTTCACGGAATTGTCAGAATTTAGCTTACGTGGATTCTGTCCCAAAACCTCAGAATTCCTAAGCCGGGCGCGCTAGGAATCAGGAATAGAAGGAAAAATGACTGAAATGCCCTCATAAGCTTTTCTTAAGGCCGGAACTACCCTTCACTTCACTTCTCCTCATTCGGACTGAAGCTCTTCCCATCGTCTCCTCGCCTTCAGCCCTCCCTGCTCAGGTATGCTTCGATTCCTCAAGACGATTCCCAATTTGCAGATTCCTCTAAATCTCTCCATCTCCTCTCCACTTTTCTTCTCCGTCTTCTCAGTATTTGGCACATCGCTTCCCTCTCCCGCTTTTTCTACTATCCTTTCTGTTTCTTCACTGAGGAAAATCACATTGCTCTGATTCTACGGCTCTCAGACATGTAATAATTCCAAAGAAGGTTCGATTTTCCTCTCCCTCTTTCGCTTTTATTGAAGCATTTCTAGTTATTTTGTCTGTGGGTGTCATTCAATTAGTCACTGCAGCATGTTAGTGTGCATTGCGAAGTAGGTTGTTCATCCCAGTGTGCTCTTCACCTGCTTGAGCTTTTGCCCCGAGCATTCATGCCATTTTTCAGCTCGATGTTTATTCCTTCTATCAGAATGTGCTGCAAATTGGAACAAAAGTTTTTTGTTTGATTGTTTTTCTTCCAGTTTTTCATGATGAATGGCTTGTGGACGGACATGTATTGTGTTTTGGGTACAAATTGTTGGGGCAAAAGTTTTTGCAGTATAATAATCTCACGTCCGGTGTGTCATTATAGTTTTGCTTCAATTCTGACACAATAAGATTCTTTATATATGATAAACCTTGTTTATTTGGTTTAAGGATTGAACAGAAATCATATGCATTCGACTTCTCAGTCGTGCATAAATTGTTCATTATCCCTGGTGATTCTTGGGTCATACCCTCTTCATAGCTTGGCTTGCTATTCAGGGCAGATTAAGCACTAAAGATCATCTTAGCAATGGGGGTGTTCATCTGGATAGCTTGGCCAGTGTTCCAGGTTGTTGTATTGTCCTGTCATAACACTAAGTGGGTTTATAATCATCTATATGGTGTGAAAATAAAGTGTTGGATTCTGATCTCCTAAAATGCTTCTAGCGGCGCTCCGACGTCCTGCAATAAGGAAAACTCGGGTTATGCCCTTTGTTTCCCCTCCGAAGCTTAAGTGAGCTAGGAGGTTCGTTTGTGAATATAATTGTAATGATCAACAGTAATGAATCTCTGAAGTAGAGAGGGGTGAAGGTATTTATAGCATTCACCCTTAACCTGAGTAGAGTTTGGATCTGACCCCGGTTATCCGATGTGGCGTCCAGCGTGGCTGAGTGGAGCCTCATTGGGCAGTGTGTTGCCTAGTGTCTGGTGCTTAATGGGCTCATTTTCCGTTCCGGAGCTCCACCTCAGGAGCGGAGAGCCCCCCAATCCCTCCCTATTGGGTCCTCGTGCCTTGAACCTATCAGAGGGATGGGTAAGTCTTCGTGTGGCGCGCCCTTCGATGGCGTGCCCTCCGGGCAGGACTTGACTGACAGGCCAGATCACTGGGCCTGGGGTTTCTGCTGTAGGGGCCTGTGAGGCCCAGACCTGTTCGGGCCCATAGGCCAGGATCCATCATCTGCCCCCGAAACCTAATACGAGTGACGCTGTTAGATTTTATCAGGCGGCCTAATGCTTTATGAGGCGATGGAATTCCCTGAACCCTTTGTTAGTTTACTTTATTTTGATCTCTAATGGCGCGCGGTACAGTAGGCTCTCTCTTCAACGTCTTTCTTTGAATCCGTATTTAAGGAAGTAGTTGTTGCGATTGAACCGTTTTGGGAAGCCGTACGGTTTCGATCCAACCGCTGGCAATCCTTGTATTCCCGAGGACGTTACGTCCAATCGGGCTCCCTAGGAGTAGGGTGACCGTTGGGCTTCTGCAGAAGAGCTCTATAAATAGGGCCCCTCCTCTCCATTTTGTCACTTTAACTTCTTTAAGTAACTTTCTCTCTCTAGAAAGCTCTGCCTTCTCTCTAGATTTCTCTGGTCACTTTACTCTGATCGCTCTAGGATTCCGGTTGATTCTCCGTTCGCTCTTTCAAAATAGCTCATTGTTCTCCCTTCGAGCCCAGCCTCTACCCCCGTCACGAGCGCCTTCTTTCGTTAATGGCGAGCGGATCGACAGGAGGTGAGGCTAACGTCTTTTTTCCTCCGGGTTTCAGCGATCCTAGGCCCAATGTTATTTCTAGATCAATTTACAATAGGGCAGTAGATGATTCATGTATGAGCGACGCCATGACTCGTTTTCCTCTTCCTGACGCCCTTGACCCTGGTAACGCCACGTCCATCTCAAAGGCAGGGCCAGGCGAGGAAACCATCTATCCCTTCCAAATAGATGCCGGACTAAGATTCCCCCTTTGTCCTGACCTGGCCGAGGCCTGTCGCTATTATGGCGTATCCCCTACCCAATTTTCTCCTTGTTCTCTCCGCACCTGGGTAGGTTTTAGGTGTTTGTGTGAAAGGCAGGGCTATACATATTCTTTAGTATTGTTTCGCCATTTCTATAGGATAGATTCCAACCGCTTCGGCGTCTTTTGCTTTGTCAGTCGTTTTCCTGACAATAAGTACCAAAATTGGAAATCCTCCGCCCCCTTAGTTACCGGTTATAGGACCCGAAACTCTAATTGGAAGAATTCTTACTTCTTCTTCAAAGGCGGGGTTCCTTGGTGTATTACCTCCAAGGCGCTCTGTGACCCCTTTCCCCTGGATGACGAATTATCCCTGTGGGATAAGGAGTCGCTCCACATGGTATACGTCGATCACCTCGAGGGGCGCGCCACGTGGATATCCAAGGAGACCAAGGAGGAGGACCTTTTCAACGCTGGCATTTCTCCAGTTCAGTATCGCTTATATAGGACACTGGTAATAATTTGTTTCCTTTTCTTTTTGCAGATAAACTTGTTTCGCGCTTTTCTCTTGCCTTCACACTATCGGATGATGAACAGGAATTGGAACCGCCCGCTTCTCCGGCTGTCGACGTTGTCGAGGGTTCCAAGAAGAGGAAACGACAGTCGTCAAAGAAGAAGGCGCGCCCTGAGGATGAGATAGATCCACTCTTCGTGGATCTTCAGACGCTGAGCCCCGATACTCAAGAGGCGGTGGGTCTTTTAAAAGGTGCGGTCCCTTACTCTCTCTATTGCAATGATTCTGTTTTTACTAGGAGGCTAAATATTCTCCACACTAAGAAGTGGGGTGCGCCTATCGTGACGGATTCGAGCATGGCTTGGACTTACCATGTCTTCTCTGATGGTACTTCCACAGAGAGAGCTATTAGGAGCGATGGAGCCCCATATCTGGGGAAAAGTCCCAGCGCTTCCTCTTCTCGGAAGAAGAAGACCCCGGCGAGGGAATCCACTTCAGCAAGGGAATCCGCCTTGGGGGCGGATAAGGAGCTGCCCCCTCCTTCTTCTACGGACTTGGAGGCGCCATTACTTCTTCCCAGTGGTCAAGAGGGGCGCTATAGGTCATACACGGGTCCGGCGTTCGATCTTCATAGGAATTTGAAGGTCGACGGGCTTCCTGAGTGAGTTCCTCAGGAGGATCCGAGCGGCGCGCCATGGGCTCCATGGGAACGCCTTCAAGATGTTCCCCTAGTGCGGGGAAATACCTTGCTGGATCCCAATTTGGGTCTCCATCTGCTGACCGGCGCCTGCCCCTGTTGATCGTATGCCTATTGAAAAGGCTAACGGCGCTTTGGACAATTTGGTGAAACAAGGCCTGAACTTGTTTTCTCAGGTATCCCTTACCCCTTTCTCCTTAGTTTTTGTTTATTTTTAACTAAGTATTTTTACTAACTGTTGGCCCTCTTGTAGCTTTTGCCCCTGCAACTCCAAATGGGTACCGCCATCGTTGAGTTGTCTGAGGAGCGTGAGGCCACTGCTGCCCAGCTAGAGCGCGCCAAGGAGCTGGAGAAAGACCGTGCTAACCGTAAGTTAGCCGCGGAGAAATCTGCGAGGGATGAAGAATCTACTCGCCATGCTCAAGAGATACTGAAGGTGAAGGACAAGCTGGCTGAGGCAGCGAGGGCTCACGAGAAAGTCTCTCAGGCACATGAGGAGCTTTCTGACCTTCGCAGGGAGCTTGAGCGGGAGAAGAAGAAGGCCAATTCCTTCGAACACCGCGTCGTTGCGGCTGAGCAGGATGTTCGCCGTATGGAGGAAAAGGTGGCCCTTCTTCAAAAGGAAGCTCCCAAACGCTTTGCCGAAGCGGTGGAGGAGTACAAGGACAGCAAGGAGTTTGATATTGCCTGCGCTCGCTGGTGTCGTCAGGCCTTGGTGGAAGCCTTTACTGCCATCCGAGAGGATATTTTGAAGGTTGACCCTCATTTCGATGTGGCGACGCTTCCTTCTTTTGGCGACTTTCTAGGCATGGAGGCCAAAAGAGAGGCTAAGAAGAAGAAGCTCGCAGTTGAGGCTTCCAGGAAGGAGAAAGCGCCTAAGTCTGCCATTGAAGAGGAGGAGGAGTCTCCTGCGCCCTCTCCTTTACATCGAACTAAGCGCACGTCTTCCTCTCAACCTATCCTGCCTTCAGATGGAACGATCCCTTCCGGAGAGGCCCAAGACATTCTTCCTTTGGCGATCGAGGCGTTAGATGTGTTGCCCATTCATCTTTCTGAAGATACCGCTTAGCTTATTTTTTGTTTTTAGAAAGTCCTCTTTTTGGTGAGGCGTATCCTTTGTAATGAACTGGGGCGTTTGCCCTTCTTTTCTCTCTATTTGGCTAAGTAATTATATCTTTTCTCGATATGTCTGAACACATAACCTGCTTATTTTTTGGCTAAGTGTTTTATATTTGTTTCTTTTGGAGCGCCAATATGTCTGAACACATAACCTGCTTATTTTAATATAAGGGGAATACCCGTTTTTTACAAATCATGGTAATTGCCTAAGTACATTGTTAACGCTTCTAAGAATAGAACTTTTTTAAGTGTTCTGCGTTAAACGTGTTTTTCAGCGTTTTCCCTTCTTTGTTTTCCAGTATGTAGGCGTTTGGATGTGGAATGGCGATCACCTTATATGGCCCTTCCCATTTAGGCGAGAGCTTGTTGATTTTGTCCTGATGGGCGAACTCATTCTTTCTTAACACCATCTCCCCCACAAAAAATTGGTGAGCAGACACTCGCCTATTGTAGTATCTGGATGTCACTAATCTGATGCCCATCTATTTTCATCCGCCAAATTCAATTCCATGCGCCTTTGGCCCTCATTCGCCATTACGTCAAAGTGTTTTGTTCTGTGTGAGGCGACCGCTATTTCTGTTGGTGCCACCGCTTCTGATCCGTATACCAGAGAGAAAGGCGTCTCCCCTGTTGGTTCTAAAAATGATACAGTTAAAGGTGTCGCCTGCCAAGCATACTTGCTTAACGCGTCCGCTTCTTTATTCTCTTCCCGGGGAATAGCCTCTATCTGGAAGCTGTTAAATCCGTCAGCTAGATGGCGCGCCATTTGGAGGTATACTTTCATCTGCTCGCCCTTGGCGGTATATTCTCCCTTAAGTTGGTTAACCACCAATTGGGAATCGCAGTAGACGTTTAGGTGCTCGATGCCTAAACCTTTGGCGAGTCGTAGACCCGTGACCAACGCTTCATACTCTGTTTCGTTATTGGTGGCTTTGAAGGTAAGGACCAGAGCGTATCGAAGGGGCACGCTTTCGTCGGGTGGGGTTAGTACTAAGCCTGCCCCCTAGCCATCTATTGATGAAGACCCATCTGTGTGGAGAGTCCAAGTCTCTTTTGGCCCACTGATTTCTGGAGGCGAAGCTTCTAGGGGGCACGTGGATTCCACGATGAAGTCTGCCAAGGCTTGTCCCTTGATGGCGTTCCTAGGTGCGAACTTGATTCGGAATTCGCTTAGTTCGATCGCCCATTTGATCATTCTTCCTGAAGCGTCAGGCCTTTGGAGGAAGTGCTTTAAAGGTTGATTTGTTAACACTGTGATTTCGTGCTCATGAAAGTAAGGGCGGAGCTTCCTAGCAGAGATTACTAACGCATAGAGATACTTCTCAACTTCGACATAGTTCATTTCGGTCTTTGTAAGGACCTTGGAAACATAATACACCGGCGCATGCGCCTTATTAACCTCCTTAACTAAAACAGATCCTACAGTTATAGGACTGATGCCTAGATACAGAAAAAGAGCATCGCCTTTCTCAGGCTTGGCTAGCGGAGGCAGCGTCTTCAAATGATTCTTCAAGTCCTGGAATTCCTGCTCGCATTCCGGGGTCCATTCGAACCTTTTACTGGCTCTAAGGACCTGAAAGAAGGGGAGAGACTTCTCTCCAGATTTGGCCAGGAAGCGGCTGAGCGCCGCCAATCTCCCACTCAGGGACTGACCTCCTTGTGGCAAGTAGGGCTCTGCATGTTCTCGATCGCTTCCAGCTTCTCCGGGTTTACTTCAATCCCTCGGTGGCTCACCATATAGCCTAGGAATTTTCCTGAATGTACGCCGAAAACGCATTTGGCGGGGTTCAGTCGCACCTGGTGGAGGTGCATGCGCTCGAAGGTCTTTCTCAGATCCTCCACATGGTCTGCGCTCTTCACAGACTTCACCAGCATGTTGTCAACGTACGCCTCCATGGTGTCGCCTATCATCCCGGCGAAGATCTTGTTGACCATCCTCTGGTAGGTCGCCCCTGCATTCAGTAAACCAAACGGCATCACCGTATAGTGATAAATATCGCTATCTGCATAAAACGCTGTGTGCTGAGCGTCGCTGTCTGCCATTCGGATCTGGTTGTACCCAGAGTAGGCGTCCATGAAGCTAAGTAGTTCATGTCCCGACGTGGCGTCTACCAGCTGGTCGATCCTTGGCAGGGGATAGGAATCCTTGGGGCATGCCTTGTTTAAATCCCTGAAGTCCACACACATGCGCCACTTGCCGTTGTTTTACTTCACCAAAACTGGGTTCGCCACCCAGGTCTGGAACCTGATTTCCTTTATGAAGTTGGCTTCTACCAACTTCCCCACCTCCTCTCGTATGGAGATCGCCTTTTGCTCTCCCACAGGGCGTCGCTTCTGAGCTATGGGCTTGATTGCAGGATCAATCCTTAGCTCGTGGCAAATGATGTCTTTGCTGATGCCTGGCATGTCGCTAGGCTTCTAGGCGAACAGTTCCTTGAACTCGATCAATAGCATAGACAAGGCTCTGGCCTCAACTTCCGGAAGCGACGCGCCTATCTGCACCGCCTTCCCTTTTCCTTCTATTTCAACGCTTCGCAACCCTTCAATCGCCTGTGGGCGATACCTATCTTCTCGCGGGTCCTCCTCTGTCCGGATTGTCAGGGCCTCTTGCTTACCCTTCAAGACGTGGCGACGCGTGGAGTTGACATAACAGATCCGCGACGCTGGCTGGTCCCCCTTTACCAGTCCAATCCCATGCGGGGTTGGGAACTTCAGCATCTGGTGGTAGGTAGAGTGGACCATCTTATGCGGGTTCAAAGTAGAGCGCCCTAAAATGGCGTTGTAGGCGGCTGGGGCTTCCACGACAATGAAAGTAATGCTTGTGTTTAAGACCTTCCAGCCGTCTCCGATCTCGACTGGCAAGGTCACTGCTCCTACAGGGTAGATGGTGAGCGAGGCGAATCCCATGAGTGGGAAGTTCACTTTCTTCAGGTCCTTCTCCTTTTTGCCCATTCGCAAGTAGCTCTCCAGAAATAGCACATCTGAGGAGCTTCCCGAGTCAACTAACACCCTCCTCATGATCCAATCTCCGACTGTTAGCGTGATGACCAGAGCGTCGTCGTGGGGTGAGGTGCATGCTCCATCTCTCTCTTTGAGAAGGAGATGACCACGTCATCCTCCTCCCTGGTTCGCTTTCCTGCCATGGTCGTCCCCGCTAACTGGGCTTCATAAACTTCCCACAGACGGCGCCAATGTTGGATTCTGATCTCCTAAAATGCTCCTAGCGGTGCTCCGACGTCCTACAATAAGGAAAACCCGGGCTATGCCCTTTGTTTCCCCTCTGAAGCTTAAGTGAGCTAGGAGGTTCATTTGTGAATATAATTGTAATGATCAACAGTAATGAATCTCTGAAGTAGAGAGGGGTGAATGTATTTATAGCCTTCACCCTTAACCTGAGTAGAGTTTGGATCTGACCCCGGTTATCCGATGTGGCGTCCGGCGTGGCTGAGTGGAGCCCCATTGGGCAGTATGTTGTCTAATGTCTGGTGCTCAGTGGGCTCGTTTTCCGTGTCGGAGCTCCACCTCAAGAGCGGAGAGCCCCCCATCCCTCCATGTTGGGTCCTCGTGTCTTGAACCTGTCAGAGGGATGGGTAAGTCTTCGCGTGGCGCGCCCTTGACGGCGCGCCCTTCGATGGCGTGCCCTCCGGGTAGGCCTTGACTGACAGGCCAGATCACTGGGCCTAGGGTTTCTGCTGTAAGGGTTGTAAGGCCCAGACCTGTTCGGGCCCATAGGCCAGGATCCATCATAAAGCTTACTGAGTTTGCCTTTGAAAAAAAAATGTTTAACTATAGGCAATTACATGTTTTTTGCTAAAGATGTTTGTTCTGTTGCAAATTATGACATCAGGAAGTTGATATGGAGGAGCATCTCGACGATTTAACCGATGATTTTTATTTTTACCTTCCTATGGAAGATTTGGAGGGGAATCAACTGACAGAAGAAGACTGGGACGCCTTGAGCTTCCATCTGATGATTTGATCGGTGGTTTATCAACCCCTTTCACTATTAAAATATTTGATGAAAAATCGTTATTCCACACATGTTCCTCCAAGGTGAGTCCCTCTATCAATCATCAAACCCTACAGCATTTATTTAATAGCTTTGGCCAATAAATTATGGATTATCGTAAGAAGGGAATAGACAACTTAGAACCACCATTGAAAGTTAAGAAGAGAAAGAAACGTTGTTTGCAGGAGGAATCAAAATCCAAAGTGACACAAGGCAGCACTGAGATGGAAGCACGTAGAAAACTATACCATCATGTGAAATGTGAAGACGGTGAAGACCTTGCCCGGTGATTGAGTATCTCATTATGCTATTTGTTTCAATGGACTTATAGGTTAATTGACAATGCTCTCTTGAAGCAAAGCAAAAAATAAAGATATTGAAGATTATAAGCGTGGGGATATTGTATTTACCTCTAGATTTTGTATTTGTGATTACAAGGTGTATTTGTATTTTCAAGCAAATTACTACCACTTTGTCGGACCGACTATTATCGTGTGTTCATGAAATGTTATATAGCTGATATTGTATTTAACGTTATTTCTAATCATGTTATGCAATCAATTGATTGTGAAAAGAAATATTATTTTGTATTGTAATTTACATTATTAAAAAATATATATATAAAAAATGTTGAGATTGGTCTTTTAAATAAATAAAAATTTCGTTTTATTTTTTATTATTTATTTCATTGTTTTTATTATTCTTAATTTTTAAAATTAATTAATACAAATTATTTTTATTATATACTATACATATAGGGGCAAATATATCATTTTAACACATTTCATTCTTTTTTCATATCTAATTCCACCAAATAAACAACAGAATTCCTTATTTCATTCAATTTCAAACAACCAAAGAAACAACATTCATATTCTTAACTCATATTCCTTATTCCCAATTCCTATTCTCTATTCCGTATTCCGAATTTCGTGAAAGAAATGTCCCGTAAGATCAAATCTAAACTGATATTGTAAGTATCAGTATTAAAATTATACTAAATGCTTTCTCTTATAATTTCGAACTTATATTTTTTAAGAATATATTAATTACCTCCTTCTCTAGCTCATAAAAAGTGCTACAGAGCACGTAATCCGCTTGCTCCACATTCGAGAACTGATTCACGATCAGATTATAGAAACCCAGGTACTTCCCAAGTTGGTCATACGAAGGTGTCTCCAACGGATCAAGTGCAGGCAAACCCGGAACCAATACATCCGACCCGACCCGAAGAGGAAGCTTAAGAAGACCTTTACTAACATGGTAGTAAATATTATTTACCGCGCAGGTTTGGGTAAAAAAAGTGACACCGAGCATCCCATGCTCCTTGGCCACATCTAGAGCCCACGGTAAGAACCCATCGTAAATGACTGCATCCACGTGTCTACCCGATGCACCCATCTTCCTTATTGCACAGGCTAGAGTTTCTGAACCCACGACTCGGAGGCCTTCCAGGTAGGCTTCGTTTGACTCAGCCGAAGCGTAACCTCCTTCATCGTAGCCATCGGAGAAAGTCTCTATATCGATAAGGGTATTAGGGTGTATGTGGATGCATCTGGACAGATGGACGGTGAGGGCTAAGGTGGCTCGGACGCCTCTGTCAAGCAAGCGCTTGGAGAACTGTAGCATCGGGTTAATGTGACCCTGGGCGGGGTAAGGGACGACAAGGACATGTGGTGGATAGGGTGTTGGGTTAGCCATGGGTTTCGTTTTGGATATACCCTGCTGGGGGAAGGGATCCTATTTATGGATAAATTTAGGGACATGAATGAAATAATTAATTTTGCCAAAAAACCAAAAATGAAATAATTAAAAGGACGAATGCTCGTGGTGTTTTGTTTTGTATTACTGGTCTGCGTTAGCAAAGTTTGACTTTGTCACGGTAAATAAATTATTTATGATTTTTTGTGGTGCAGAATCTTCCTCTCCAAGCAAGTTTTCAGTTTTGGGTGTGTTTCGATTACTGGATTAGTGACGTTTCGGTTCCTATTTGCAATATGAAGTTTCAATTGTTGTTTGAGTTTGTGGGAATCCTTCTTACTTCAATTCATGTTTGTGATTGTGCGATTACTTTGAAGTTTCTTCTCTTCCTCTGTGCGACTCCTCTGAAGGTACAACATTGATGTATATTCATTGCGTAAAGTTCGATGTTTTTGTTGCATTCTTCTTTGCGTTATCCGTTTATTGTTCGTTTTTTTTTTTGCGAATTTTCAACGGTTGTTTGGTGGACATTGTTGATTTAGTGCTAAAGTTTGATTTTTTACTATTAAAATTTAAATTTTCCTTTCGAAATTTTGATTATTATTCGTATTTCTGTTGTTCCTTCCTGTTTTGATCGACAAAAGGTGTGGTGTATATTTTTTGCAGTTGGGTGATTTACCTTCTTACGTCTGTGATTAAGTGGTCTATTATGTTTAACGTATATGTGATTAATAGTTACTTATGTTTCATTTTTAGTAATTACATGGTCATCTATATTTCTGAACAAATGGGATTAATTTGTCATTTTTTAACATGCAGAGATTGCGACAGACTGTGCAAGAAATGTTACCTGAATCTAAGCATAGATATTGCATGAGCATAGATATCATTCTGGTTCTTGAGGAATGAGGATGTATTAGGGGTGAAATTTAAATCTGGTTGGTCCGAAAAATCGATAAGAACCAGTCCGAACCGGACAAAAAAAAACGATCCGAAAATACATTGTTCGGTTTATGGACGGTTTTTTTTCTTTGTTTCGGATTTTCGGTTCGGTTCGGTCTTTGGGTTTAAAAAATCATGGGGTCCGGTCCGACCGAATTGATTATATATAATATATTTATTAGTAATTAATATGAAACATTGTGCACATATACCAACTTTTTCATTCATCCAAGAGTCAAAACTTGTTTTTTTCAACTTTCAAAAGGGAACATGTTTTCAAAAGTCGCAACTTTTTATCTTTCCCATGTCACCCATCAATTTTTCTTTTCTTCTCCCTAAGCTAACCCTCCTTAGTATTTATGAAACACCTACTATTTATTTTTTCGGTTTAAACCGAAAATCCGGTCCGAAAATACGAAATCCAAATGGACGGTTTATTTTCTCTTATACGGTCTTTTGGTCGGATTTTTTTTTGAAGAAAATCCGGTCCGAAAATATAGGACCCCGACCGAAATCGTATAAAAACCGGTCCGACCGGTCCGGTTTCACCCCTAGGATGTATGGTGACACCTCTGCAGACCTGCAGTTTGTGTTGATCGCTCCACTTGTGATACAACATGTCATTACTTTCTTTCTTAGCTAAACGTTGTAAAGTTAGGATTTATGATGCATATTTCTCATGGAATTTTCTATTAAAAATTTCACTCAATCTGTATACCTTGGAAGTGGAAATTCCCGGTCTAGTATTTTATGTGATTTGTGTAGGTCTTGTGTTTGTTACAATTCAATTTTTGCTGTTTCCTTTCTACTCGCAGATCAATTCTTCGATTTGGTCTACACGACTCCAGACACAATTAGAAGCTACAGAAAACTTTTGGAGTCTCACACCCTGACAGTGACAGTGTCGTTGCTCAGATGCCCACACTTCTGTCTGTTATTCACCAAAATCTATAAACTTTCGGTTGTCAACCACCATATGAGCATATTTGTCATTAGACTTAAAGGTACGGAAGCTCAAGAATTGTTCTTTCTTCCTTCGATGACTGAGTCTCCTTTTCACGACATTAGTTCTGCAAGGTGGACACAGAGGCTAATGGAGAAGGAGAATAGCATATTAAGAAGTTCAAGTCTGAAGAAGGTCACGTGCACAACACATGCCTAATTTTAACGGGAATAATTAAGGCAGTTACTAATCTGAACCATTCAATCACATTTTGAAACATGATTAATAGTTGAACTCAAGTTTCAACTATTCACACAAATGTATGTGGTTGTTAAGGTAATTAAACCTAAATAATAAAATAGTGTAAGAAATGAGAGTACTTACATTAATTTGAGGTAGATTCTAAGGGTGGTGTACTCCCATTTTCTTTATTAAATTATTCATTAAAGGTTTATTATAAAAAATAAAGGGAATATTTGAACCAAAATTGTTTTTTTTTTAAACATTTCACTAATTCATATTTGTTTATTAGTCAAAAAATTATCAAATTTAATAGAATATATTTTGAAAATTACAATAAAAAGATACAATGATGGGATCTGCTTTGAAAAATAACATAATTTTTAATGTTAATTTACGACGTTAACTAATTATCTTATACGTTAAATTTTTTAATTTATTTTTTTTCTTAAATTAATGTTTGCAAACATCAGTAAAACTTAATATGATGCTTATAAACATCAGTTTACACTATATGTTTTAGTAGAATTCATACTATGAGCTATACTCGGGCCACCTAAGCTTTTAAAGGTATAATTTTTGAATTTTTTCAAAAAGTAGTCATATTAAAAAATATATTTAGAAAAGTATATATATATGAAACAAATATTTAGCAAACTATGCATAAACGCTACCACAGGTAGCGTTTAATTGTTTTTTTTACAAAAACGCTACCCGGAGTAGCGTTTTCACACAAACGCTACCATTTGGTAGCGTTTGTGATTTATATTTTTATTCCTTTTTTGACAACTCAATGTTTAATTAAAAAATAAATTATGTATCTATTAAAAAATTATAGTAAGTAGATATTTTATATTTTATAGTAATTGTGATTCAAATGATCTAATAAAATATAAAATTTTGACTTACAGATTAACTGTACGCTCTGTCGTAAGTTGAACTACGAAAATTTTACTTACAAAAATATAACTCAGACTCTGTAAGTCCAAACTCAACACGGTTAACAAACTTTATGGCGTAATTAAATTATCTACCTACTCTATTTTTTTTTGAATTTTTTTATTGGAAATATTTTTAATTTTGTATACATCGTTTGGTTAACAAACTTTAAACCTAACATCGTTTGTCCTATAATTTAACCGAAATGATTAAATGCATTAGGTGAACAATTTAATTGTGTACTTACTCAAAAAATAAATTACAGTGCGTGGATAATTTAATTACGAATTAAATGACGCTAACTAAGCGTTAATTTTTTTATTTTCGGACTGACCATATAATACGATACATAAAACATGTATACATGTATATAGTTTTAAACAGTACTTTTACTATTTAAACAGTAACTTTATATATATATACATATATATAGTTTTTACGTATCATATTATACGGTCAGCTCAAAAGTAAAAATATTAACGCATATTTTGAGTAAGTATATAATTAAATTTTTCACCTAATGCATTTAATTACTTTGGTCAAATTATAGAACAAACAATGTTAAGTTACAAAATTAAATATATTTCTAACAAAAAACATCCAAAAAATTACCCTAGGTAGATAATTGAATTTCGCCATAAATGTCGTTAACCGTGATGAGTTTGGACTTGGCAGAGTTATATTTTTTTAAGTCAAATTTTCATATCTCAAATTACGACAGAGCGTACAGTCAATCCCTAAGTCCAAATTTTATATTTTTTGCATAATTTGAATCGCAATTAAAATATCTACTTAGTATAATTTTTTTAATTAAACATCGAGTCGTCAAAAAATGAAGAAAAACAAAAAATAAAAATAGAGCACAAACGCCACCAAAAGGTTGCGTTTTTGTAAAAATAAAATTAAACGTTACTACATGTAGCGCTTATGCATATTTTGCTTACTTTTCTAAATATTTTTTTAATATGATTACTTTTTGAAAAAAAAAATACTTTTCTCATATAGTTTACACTGAACTCTTCCACAGAAACTAATATTGTCATGTATCAATGTAAATTTTAATATGATGTATACGAACATCGATTTACAGTAAACTCTACAGTTAGGAGATTTTTTTTTTTTTCAGATTTGAATATAGAGTACTCTGATACCGCTATTAGTTTAATACACACACCTTAATAGGTCTAAAATATTGTGAGTGAATGTGTGATATACTCTTAACATTTGTTTGAGATACGTGTAAGAGTTTCCTTAAAACTTTCAATCTAAAGTCCCGTTTTATAAGAAAGTTACCTAATATGTATTTAAAACTATGGTTAAATACCAAGTAGCTACCTGAACTTTGAACATTTTGCAACGAGATACCCGAACTTTGAAAATTCAAAACGGGCTACCTCAACTTTGAAAAATTTACAAATAGCTACCTTCGTCAAATTTCTGACGACTTTCCAATGACTTTCTGACGACAATTGACGAAAAATTGGACGGAGGTGGCTATTTGCACCTTCTTCAAAGTTGAGATAGCCCGTTTTGAATTTTCAAAGTTCGGGTAGCTCGTTACAAAACGTCCACAGTTCAGGTAGCTACTTGGTATTTAACCATTAAAACTAATAGTGGTATTAACATATACGTGTTCGAATATCAGGAATGTCAAAAAAATACCGAAAGTCTAAGGTAGACAAACTATATAGCCCATACTATGAACTCGAGTAAAAATTTCAATTTTCGCAAATATCATTTTATGGGAAGGTGTTAAAGATATATTTAAAGTATACTGAAAGTTTTCACTTTTTAATATATGTCCTTTTAAAAAAAAATTGCTCAACTTTTATTAATCCCTTTCAATACAGTTTGTAATTTCACTGATTGAAGATGCGACTTTGCAGCACAGATCTCTTATAAGATTCCAACTGAAGAAGAGTTTGGCAATAAAACAACAAAAGCATATGTTGTTAATGAATAAACCAAAAAAAGTTCATCTGCTATGGTATCCTCTATCTATATTCTATAACCACAGTAGCCAGTAGGGCATAATGATCTTGAGTAGAACAATAGCAAATACATCAAGTTTAGGTTGTTTTTTAAGGTTGTTTGGAAGCTAAGGCATATCCCTATCAAATCAGTGCTCCCACAAGGAAAATCCATCTTGGACCAACATCAGATGGGAACAACTGGGAAAAACTACACTACAAAATCTCAGATGGGAACAACTGGGCAAAACTACACCACAAAATCTCAGATGGGAACAACTGGGCAAAACTACACTACAAAATCGCAGCCATGTAAAGCAAATTTCCAACTTGAGTTTTAATATTTTATTTATTCTTTCTTATCTTTACATTCCTAACCTTGAAACTTTATATCATAATAGTGCATGCAGAGACCTCAAATGTCACTAAAACTGGAGACTGGAATGAATCTCACACTTCATATTACAGTTTTTCTATTTACTACAGGTTAAGCCATCAGTCAAATCCAAAAGGGGAAGAGATTGATGTACAGATTCCCCTTCTAATCAAAATCTAAGCCTGTGCTGACTAATAATCAAAGCTGAAATACCTGAAAACACAAACAAACTAGCTATAGAAGTACACTAAACTCTGGGTTTATAGACACAACGTTGGGTATAATGGAGACAAGCTTCAATTATGATACACCAACTTTATACAACAAACATGTTCATTCGCAGTAAATTTTACCTCCAAGTCAAGATACTCTCACAAAGCTACTTCACCACCTTCACATTCTACATGAATAACTCTGCGTATAAACATGAATATTAGATTAATGCTGATCACACATCAGTACAAAGAATCTCATGTCATATAGGCTAGATTATAGCACATTCTAAAGCTTGATTTAAGCTTTTTAATTAGGTAAGTGCAGGAAAAGGATCTAGATGATGAGGATAAGAATGCTCTTAGGTGTAATTGTCAAAGGCAGGAAAGCAGCAGATTAATCATAGTTGGGATGAACTCACCAATTTTACTGGAGATTAGTCCTCCAAGCTACAATACACAGCTGAAAACAATACATAATCTATAGTGCTGCCCACCAAATTAGCCTGCTACCCTTATTGCACCCAAGTCATCAAGTTTTGAGCTCTTATGCTGCAACAATTAAAAAATTGATTCGTCAGGAAATGAGTAGGTGAATGGAATCAGAAGAACAAGCGTGAGTGACACATTTGGCATGTATTTCTATTTACCTTACTCTTCTTGTGTCTATGAACATCATTGATATTCTCATCACCGCCGTGCTTCCTTTTCTGCAACCATACAATAATAGTATCACATCACATAGCAATGCAAACAAAGAATCCTATTATCCTCTTTTTTTTCAAGTGTTTCCTCCACTCTTCTTCTGATGTCCTCTTCTAAATACATAGTACTCTGGAAGCAAAACGGAGCATATGCACCAAAAAGAGAAACAAAAAAAATATCAATTTTGTAACCTTTTCATGCTTCTTTGATTGATCAACTCCAGAATCAGGATGTGCACTTCTATCCTTCTTCTCCTTGTCCCTGTCCTTGCTTCGATCTTTATGACGATGCCTGTGCTTCTTGTGCTCTCTATCCTTCTCTGAATCTCTATCTTTATGTTTTCTATGCTTCTTCTCCTTGTCCTTTATTTCACTATTAGATTTTGATGGGAAGGTGGGTACCCCCTTTTCTGCCTAGATAAGGTAAAGTTTCATCAGTAACATACCAAAATGACTACAAAACGAGTGAAGGAAATTTTGTGGAGGATTAGATTTTTTCATAACTCAAATAATAGAGAAGGTAGAAGCCAACACCAAATCAATTGCAATGTAGACAAAACATGTTCATATGATTCTTACTTGAGGCAGATCAACTGGACCACTTTCCTTAAATTGAAAAGCATCTCTAAGAACATCAAGATCAAAAGGCCGTATATTGATGTTTGTGTCATTGGAAGATGCATTTTGAATAAGTTGATCTAGCTGCATTCCGTCCCCCTTTCTGATCTCAGTATCCCCCACCACGCGATGAAGGTAATTGGTATCGGAAATTGATAAGGGCAATGGCCTCTTGCAAAAATATTCATAATGCGGCAACAATTTGAAGTGGATTAAGAGATCTCCGGCACCAGTTAATTCTTTTGGTCCTAGAGATTAAATGTTTATATTTAAGCCATATATACAACACAGTAGATACATGAGAAATGTAAAGATCCCACAATCAAATCAGATCAGCATAACAATTGAATAGTCCAAGAGAATTGAGAATAGACATCCTATCATTCCGATCCAAAATTATAAAACATGAGGAGAGGAAAAAGAGTACCAAATGAAACAGTAAACACAAGAAATTCGCATCTTACAAAACTCAACATTGACGTTTACTTTAGCGGAGGTCATTGAACGTGCATTGGAAAGGAAAAGTTAACATCTGTTAACGCATAGAAGAGAGTCAAACCTCAAACAGCATCCATGAGTAGGAGCAGATATTTTCATGCAATCCATTTAACTTCTAGCAATATGAGATGACACCAGTCTAAAACTGAAAAGAAAGATAGGTCGCTGATTCTCAGGTAATAGAGCTAATGACAGGAGATGGACCAATCTGAAATGAACATATTTCTAACTCGTAGTCTGCGAACCAGCAGTCAAAGAGAGATACAGGTGAAAGGGGTAAAAGCAGGTCCCGGTATAGACCCTATAGCTCACTGGGCACTGTGTATTTAAGGTCTTTTTTGTATTTAAATAAGAAAAGAAAGAAGAGAAATAACTAGGAGTGGTGTATGTACAGAGGCTGCTTGCTTAGCAACTACCTAAGAAATTGATATTTGCAAATTCATGCTACATTACTCATTTTAATGAGCAAAACTAAGAAACTTAAAAGACACTCTTCTACTGAAAGTGAAAATGTTACCAAATTTGCAAAAGGTGTAACTTCTTCCATCGTAACACAAAAGGGCAGGATAAAAATCTATTAATATTCCAATAACTCCGAGATGTTAAAAATTAATCAACTCTAGGATATTACTTGGCTGGGGCTCAGGTCATGGACTGATAACTTCTAGAGATACTTGTTGAAAAACAACCTTGCACATGTAGATCCTTTCCAACGTAATGAGAGAAAAATATGATAGAGCAAAATCCAGTAAGTCGAGAAGAAATCTTTAGAACGTTTCCTCTAGAAATCACCCCGAACTGAAAAAGTATGATGATATTACCTCTTCCAAAATTCCTGCCTTCAGAATCCATGAATCAACCTTCCAAGAATCAGGAAACCATTTACTGCATCTGTTAAGATTGAAAAACAATTTCTTTAGAAGAATAAAGACTACTACGTAAGCAGGGAAGGTATAGACCATAGAGAACACTTATAAATAATTTATCTGAGGATTCCAGCATTTGCTCCAGTAGGAATACTTTTAATTTTATTTCTAGTACGACACCTTCCTGCTATACATAACTAGCATCTGTAACTCCTATTTTTGACTAACTGAAACAAATAAAATCAATTAGAGAATCCTGGTAAATCTAGAGTTTTTTTTATATGATGCTAATCATACATTCTAATATATCTATGCGCGTGACAGCTCATAGTGAACTTCAGTCAGAACACTTTGGATCAAAATTTGAGATCCAAGCGAACAAGTATGTACTGTAGCGATTCTAAACTACATGTTTTTATCCAAATAGACCCTACATCTGAACTTGAAGAGCGTTTTAATAGTTGATTTTCCATATTTGGTTGATAAATTCAACAATATCCGAAATAAGGCACTTTAAGGTCATATTTGTAGGGGGAAAACCACCGCTTGCTTTCTCATATCTGATCAAAATTAGTGATTTTAATGGCTACTCTCCATTAGCACTTTAAAGAGTGATTATATTTCTAATGTAACAGTACTCTTTTTAAGCTCAAATAGAGGATACACATGGCATAGAGAATACATAAGAAAGACTAGGTGACAACCTATTCTTGTCGCAGCAACTCAACTTTCAATATCATACTACGAATGGACTTTCTCGTTTCCAAAACTGTAGTTTGAAATATACTGCAGTCATGCATGACAGCTACTCCTTACTAAAATCTTACATAGGGATTTGAATCGAGGGGAAATTCCAAACATTATCAAAGTACCAATTATATCCAACACGTCATCTAATAGAAACCCATTGTAGCGGTCACACAGGTACCATAAAGGTACTGAACATGTCATAAAAGGGCCTCATACTAAATATCTTTGAAAAGTTTGGTTGGTACTTGGTAGGTAGCATAAGATCTGCTAAAAAACCGAGATAGTCCATTTCTTCAGTCAATGATAGGGAGCATGTCCCTTCTAGAACTCGTGGCAATCATTTTTATTATGCTAAAACGTCATCACTAACACTAACACATAGCAACCCATTGTAACGGTTGCAGTAGTTACATCAACAGATCTTCTCAGTAGTTACACAAGAATCTTGACATCATCAGCCATATGGTACTACAACTACTAAGATCACCCATCCTTTATCAGCCCTATCTACTTCATTTGTATCTCAACTTTGTTTGCATGCAACACTATATCCTATATACAGTAAAATGCATCAGTGATGCTACTTTGCATTAAATGATCCCTCACAATAAAACCGGCGTACACCAAGAAAGGAAATGGATAAGAAAAGGGCGGGTAATATCTTTGAGGGGATATACTGACAATGAATATACAAACAAGTATATCTGAACTCAAGATATTATTTAAAGAATATTTGAATTCTCTTTTTTTATTTTTCCCCTCTAAAACCTAACGCCACGGGGAGGATGTCTATAGCTTCTACTACTCAAATCAAATAGTTTTTGAGAGTTTAATTGTCACAGGCTCTAAATTCAACTTTCAAAAAGGCAAATTTTAGTGAGGGAACAATTTCTACACCATACATATTAACCTAATAAGGCTTCATTTTGCTATATCCTATTAAGATTCTTCAAATACAGTAGATTCTCATCAGATTAAGCCTTAACGACATTTTCATAAACATATGTTAAGTGGCTACTTGAGACTACAAGAATGTCAAACTGAGTTGCAACATATATCCTACAATATTAAGACCTCAAAATTACACCTTGGTTGATATGCTTTAATGATCGGTTATGCTCAAGGTGTCAGAATGGATATGACTATTTGCTGTACGATTAAAAGAAAAAGACGACAAAATCATTTAAGCCATCTTTAATGCTCGTCACTGCATCAAGGTAAATCTACGAACTTAAAAACCAAGTTGATGAAGGCAGAAACTGTGCTCTACATAGATAGGATAATCAAACATCAAATGAAGTGATACCAGGCACTATCACAAACAGCCTAAGGCACAACACGGCAGTAAGCACCCTCACACCCAACACTGTACAGTGTACAAGAATCTTGTTGTATATAGTTCTTCAATAGTTAGACAAATACTACGCCTGCTTATGTTTGAATCTTTTATACAAAATCTCCTTAATAAAGCCGAAGCATGGACAACTGAACCTAAGAAAAATCTGGCAAGTAGCCTAATTACTACTTGCTGAATATTCGTGTGATAAGCTCGAGCAGCATTCAATTTACAACGGGAAGGTTGCGGTTAAGCTTCAAGCTAATGGTATCGAAGAGAATAAGCAAGACAGTAGAAAACAAATGCCAATAGAAGTTCGATAAGTGAAAGAAGAGCTACTACGCAAGTCAAAGACAGCATCTGCTGCGTGGATCCGCAATAAGACAAGCTCACCCAAGATCTCCGAGCAACACGGCTAGAATAAGGAAGCTCTGTCCTTTTTAATGCTCTTCTCCACCCTGTCTCGCGATACAGGGGCTCTGGAAAATGTTAAGACCAATCCAGCAAATTCGAACTTCAATGAACAGAATTGCGTAAGAGAGGAATTCACGTACTAGGAATTTAGACAAGGGTATGGCTGCTGGGAGAGGAAATCGAGAGTCAGCTGATCAACAGAGATGAGCTTAAGGCTGACAAAGTGATTAGTGATGGTGGGAAGGAATTCTAGGGTTTCTGATAATGATAAATGGTAAGACAGTCAATGTCAATCTGACGAGGATTTCAGCTGACTATCTTCGCTAGTCCATTTTCTCATGTTCCTCCGAGTTTGTGAAGTGGTAGTGATATCTAACGAAATTACGAAAATACCCCTTACGAGAAGATTTTGGTTTCCTTTTTAAATCAGGGTTAATTAGTTAAATGATTACATATGTTTGTGCTGAATTGTTACATATGTTTCAAAATGTTATAATTAGTTTTGCTGTTTGACTTAATGGTTATACATGTTTTTCACAATGTGATTAATTGGTTAATCCGTTACTGAACCGTCAAATTTTTTGTCAATTTCGCATGCGTGTAATACGTGACCCTTGTTTCACTAATCTATTTCTGATTTCCTAGGGTTTGATTGTGTGTTAGTCAATGTACATCCTTTTTAGGCTACTTTCTTGATGAGTTAATTGCATTATCTCTGTGGTTGAATCTGTTAAAAAACTACTAAGTTATTTACTGTCTGCTATGTGTTTCTTATGATGAAGTTGTTGCATTGTTCTGCAATTTACCTCATATTATTGAATACCAATTCTCAAATATTTAAATTTGTTGTGGGCAGTGAGATTCTCAAGTCGTCATGGAACTCCTCAAGTTCTTAAGAAACACAAACTCAAGTATCATGGCACAACAATTTAATAATGAAGGTTCCTCCCGCAAACAGATAACTTCTGGAGAAAGTTCATATTCAAATGTTGAGTTGAATGTAAATACTCTAGATTCACGAATGTATCATTTTGTAGTTGACAAAATTGTAAGTGTTGAATAATTATCTTCATTGCTCTTGTATGATTTCAGTGATACCTGATAAATCTAATTGTGCATTGATCCATTTTTATTATGAATCATTACAGATGTCATTTTTAGCTTTTAAGAAAATATATGTAACCATTTAATCACGTTACAATGAAACATACGTAACCATTTAATCACATTACAAGGAAACATATGTAACCATTTAATCACATTCTAGGATAACATATGTAACCATTTAATCAAATTTCAAGTTAGAATGAACTCTTTAATTTAGAAACTATTCAATGAAACCCAGGATTTGAATAACTGAAACTCAGGTTCTGAAGAACATCAGTACAGAACTGAAATCCAAGTTCTTCATCTTCGTACTGTTCTTCATCTTTCTCCTTCACTATTCTTCATATTCCATAGCAGAATCAGAAATCACGATTGAAGAAATCACAGTGGAAGAAATTGAAGAAATCGCAAAATCAATTCCGACTGAAATTGAAGACTGATGCTCTAGAGATTCAAAATCGAGATGATTCGCGGCGGAGATTGGGTTCACGCATCTGGACGAGGATCTTCTGTTCGAGATTATGAAGCACATAACCGTTGGGGATCTTCTGCTCTGGCACAACAACTCAGATCTTTTGCACTTGGCCAACATCGATTGCGGCATACAACAACTCAGAGTGTTCTTCATGGTGTTTTGAATGGATTACATGGTTTAGGGGTAATATTGTCATTTCATATGTTAGAATAGTGGCTAATGGTGCTTTCTAACGATGAACAGTAGAAAAATCAATTAGCCACATATAACCATTTAAGTTAGGGATGAGCAAATTACCCATTTGGACCCGGAATCTATCCGAAACTGACACTTCAGGTAGGTTCCGTGTAGACATTTTAAAAATAGGATAGGTTTCGGGTAGACGTTTTAAAAATAGGATAGGTTCCGGGGAAAAAAATTGAGAACATATTTATTCGGTTCCGGTTCTCCTATCTAGGTACCCTAAAATAATAGGAACTGAAACTGGTTCTCTCTCTCTCTATATATATATATTAAAAAAAAAAAAAACTTAAACTAAAGGAAGCCTCAGACTTACCATGTGAAGAGAACCACAAACTCATTCTTTACTTCAACTCTCGTCTCTTTTCATTTCGTTCGCTCCTCCGACTCGGCTATGTCGCTCGCTCCGCCTTCAAGGTCTCTCTTTCTCTCCTCGTCTCTCGATTCTGTAACTAATCCTATGCCTCTAAGAATCGTAGATGCTCCAGATGCAAAATAAGTGCAAATTGATAACGCAAGGCTCCTCCGTCCTCGACCTAGGTTGTGCTCCCGATGCTTGGCTTCAGGTTCAGTTCCAATAATCCACTCTTACTTTAATTTTTTGATTTGGATGAAGTTGAAATGGTATATGGATGTTGATGATGAATTGTTGTTATCACTATGGATGATGAATTGTTGTTATCACTATGGATGATGAATTGATATTAGCGCTATGTGTGTTTTGTTACATTATTATGAGTCAATTTAGTAATTTGGAATTGTTGTTTGGACTGTAATTTGGAATTGTATATTTGGAAACTATGCGATTTGGACTTTAATTTGGAATTGTGTTGTGTTTTGAAACTTAAATGGGTTGTGTAATCAGAACCGAACTGGAACCAAACCGAGAACGAAAAGAAATAGGTTCCCAACAGGGTACCCTAAATCGTTTGTACAAACAAGTTCCGGATAGGTTCCAGTTTTACAATTAAACGGGTAGGTTCCGGTTTTAAAATTATATACCATGTATTAAACCATGTAGGTTCCGAAAATCTCTAAATTTACAGGGTACCCGGAACCGCTCATCCCTAATTTAAGCAATTAACCTTTAATTCAACTCTTTTTCAGTTTTATTAAAGTGTAAATGAGAGTTTTATTAAAGTGTAAATGACGGTACGGTTTAATCACGAACAGTATCAAATAAGGGACATGTTCATTCACTTATAATTATTTATTTACAAATCAATTTCTAAAATTTAAATACGATTTACAAGTTTAGAGACTAACTACACGATTCACAACTCCTTTTATATTTTAAAATGTATGATATAAAATTTGCGGATCAGCCCTAACTCGTAAATTTATGTAATGATGCAACTTATTAACGCATGTGATTTATTTACTCATCTAACTTGTGAACTTTTATATTATATTATATTTAATTGAACGATTCAGAAATCGAATGCTACAACAACTTAAATGTAATCATTTTACGTGTGAGTATTATTAAAATAATCTGTATATCAAACCATGATTAATTCAAACACAATTTTTTAAAAAACTAAAGAAATAGAACGAGAGCAACTTGAACAGTTTTCATGCGCATATGTTGATGATTGTAATAAATGTTGTGATCTCTGATGATATTTGTGTAAATGTGAATGAAATGACAATATTGAAGAACGTATCATTCTCAATAACAGGAACCGAACCAAAATTGAACCAAGACTGATCAAAACCGTTTTTTCATAAAAGAAACTTGTTCCTAATAGAGTACTCATGACCGTTTGTATAAACATGTTTCAGGTAGGTTTCAGTTTCAAAATTAAACGGGTATGTTACGATTCCCAATTTAAATATTCAGTTTCAAAATTAAACTAGGTAAGTTCCGAAAACCCCTAAATTTAAAGGGTATCCGAAACCGCTCTAGCGTAAATATACATCTACCAAGGCAAAGACCTTTGACTTTATTGTCTTCCTCTTCCCTACGGAGGAAGAGAAGGCCCAAAGTCACAGGTAGCAAATTTTCAGTCCACTCTGGGCCAGTTTGCATCTGAAAGCCCAATTACACCCCCCAAATGTTAGAATTGTACAATTGGATCCCCATGTTTAGACCATTGCGTAAATCACACCTTCACTAGTCAAACTGCACCATGCAAGATTAACATTATCTGACAGGTAATGAAGTTAATCTAGTACTTGAAATAATTCAATATAACACCTCCAAGCAATACAAAGTATATTAATTTAACAAAAAAAACGAACATTATCAAAATCCTAACCTAATTATTTTTTGAATTAAAATTAAGATTCGAGCAACCAAAACATTTGATTCAGATGAAATCCAAACCAAGGAGGCAACATGAATATTATTTTTATCTGATAAAAAAAATATTAAATAATTAATTGGGGTGTTGTTAAGAGTCCAAAACATTTTTTCCTAAAATAACAAAGTTGTTGAGTCTGTGGCTATTATTAGATGTAAATGCAACAAGAGGATTTCATCACAAATATCATTAGTTTGAGGACTAAATAGAGGGAGTAGAGAAAGAATATGCTTTTCAGAAGGTCTCTTTATCCGAAATCCGAATACGACGAGTGTACCGGACTCCTCGTGACCTTCCTTCTCCGGAGTACCTCTGCTCTCTCCCCTCAGCCACTGCCTATTAGAAGAGATAAATTATTGGCCCTCAATCAGCTCTCAATCTCCGATGGCTTCTCTGTCTTCTCTGACCTTCGTCTCGGCGGCCGTTCTGCTGCTGCTTTGCATCGCCGGAGAAGTCAACGGGAGAAAAGAAGTTCTGGACGCAGAAGGCAAACAGAAAGAGTTCGACTACTTCAAGCTGGCGCTGCAATGGCCTGGCACCTCGTGTCAACGCTCTCGCCGTTGCTGCCCTACCAATGGTTGCTGCAGCAAGTAATCTTTTCTCTTCATTACCTCACTTTTTTTTTTGATCGGATCATTACCTCACTTCGAAGCTAACTAAATTCCTAAAAAGGATGGATTTGCTTGGGCATGGTGATCCATTTAAATATTGTGATTCATCCGATGTGCGCATGCGATCGGTTTCCGTATTCTGGTTGCTGATCAGCTAATTGAACTTGAAGTAATTGCTATCGTACTAATTGAACTTGAATTAATGCATGCAATTTCATATAAATTTTGAGCAGATGAAGTAACTGATACAGTGGCTCTGCTTTTGCTAATGGAAGGCTCCCACAATCTGTTTTTTCACCTATCCGATTCATATAGATATTAAATTTATTGATTTTTTTAAATTTCCGAATCATTAAGGTTTGTCAGACTTGTTTCTTCAAGATTGGTTTTTGTTTTGTGATGTCCTATGCATATCTTCATGTCATCTACAGTTCCATGGACTTATGTTGACGTTTGTCTGTTGAAGTCTGAAGAACGCCTCAGAATCTAGAAACTGATGTTTTGTTTTATGAACACTTGTCTTGACAGGTCAAATTCTCTGAATGATTTCACCATCCGTAAGTATAAGTCTGTTCTTGAATATTCGATGTGTACCTGGGAAATGAAACTTTTTCCTCCTATTAATTATTATACGTGGTTTCTGGAGTTGTCTCTGTTAGTATGAGCTGCTCATGTTAAACTTTCTTTGAGAATATTTTTTTTTTACAATTATCGTGTTCTCCATTGGAAACAGATGGACTATGGCCTGATTACGACGATGGAACTTGGCCTGCATGTTGCAAGCGCTCTAATTTTGACGAGAGCCTGGTGGGTGTTTCATTATTTATTTGGTTGGGAGTGGATGTGATATGTCTGTTCATACTTCATAGAATTAAGCTGTAATAAGTTTTAATGATATAGAATTAGAAAACTGTTTCTTATGACTTTCATTGGGAATATGTATTTTGATTTTCTTGGTTGTGTGGAACGGGGGACTATTTCTTTTTCCCTGATCAGAAACTTCATGAAATGAAATTGCTCCATTAAAAAAAATGCCTGACATGTCTAGCGTTTCTCCATACTAATACCTACCTCTTGCAAAACTTTCTGAAAATGTAGATTGCAAAGCTTCATAGCAAGCTTGAAAAGAATTGGCCAAGCTTCAGCTGTGTTAAGTCTTCAACTTGTTACAGTGGAAAAGGATCATTTTGGGCACACGAGGTGGCTGACAAATTTGTAGTTTTATTCTTATTACTTCTTCTTTATTGATTGTTTTAAAAATTAACTGAAATTTTGTCTCATGATTCTTCAATCGCTGCCTTTGGGAATGAATGATATCTGAAGTGGGGTACGTGATCTAATCCTTTTTTCTTCATGTTGAAAAGCTTCTGTTTATATCTGTATCAAGCTAACATTAGGATCTTAATGATGGGAAGAAATTATTACTCCAGTCACCATCTCGTGCTCTGATATAGGCATGGTGATACTGTAATTTTAGCAATGGTTTCATGGTAAATCTTAAGGTGTTTTTAAGATTGCTTTTGTATTGAAGAATGTCTTTGCTAGGTTCTTTTAATTTCATGGACGACCAGGTCATTCTGTAGAGAGATTTTAACAAACAATTCAGGGTATTTTTACTCTAGGAAGTATTGCCCACACCAGGCTAGAACATGTATTGCTTACTTGTTTGAAGATTGCCATGCAGTTGATTTGTTGTTATTTGCAAATCATCCCTTTCATCTGCAGAAAAACACGGTACTTGTTCAGCTCCAGTGGTTCAAGATGAATACAGTTACTTCTTAACAGCTCTAAATATCTACTACAAGTACAATGTTACTGTGAGTTCTAAAAAAGCTGAATTTACATCTTATCATAAGCTTGACTTCTTTTTTCCTTTCCGTCTGCAGCCTCGTTTTTGCTTATCTATTAGTTTGTCTACGATAACCAATCACTTGTTGCTGAATAAAATTTTATTACAGAGAGTGTTATCGGATGCTGGATATGTACCCTCCAACACTGAAAAGTATCCTCTTGGAGGTATCATTGCTGCCATCCAGACTGCTTTCCACATAAACCCAGAAGTGATGTGTGTGGAGCGGTCTGTGCAGGAAATTCGTTTGTGCTTCCACAAGGATTTCAAGGTTTTCCTTTATTTTATCTCATTGCAGCATTCTCTTTTTATTCTGAATTGGCTTCACCAGGCAGTGCCTTGAAAACCATGAATTAATAATGATTTGCTTAGTTGTTTATTTGGTGTGATTGTTAAATTATGTAACTCAAACATTCTTTTGTTTCAGCCGCGTGATTGTGGAGCCGATGCATTGTACGGTGTAAACTCACAGTCCAATTCATGTCCTAAGACAGTCAGCTTGCCATTGAGAGAACCACCCAGTAAGTTTCAGTAGTTGAATTTTCGCAGCAACTAGAACTTGCATTATAATATGTGATAGGGTTAATTAACAACTTGGTAGCTGAACTTTGGAGTCTAGACAATTTACTAATAAACTTTTTTTACGAACAAATTGTTAGCTCGAATTTACATAAAATTCCAGTTTGCCATCTCCAGCTAATTTAATATTAAAGGGTGACGAGAACTTACACTTTTTTATTAACTCCCTATATTCTTTGTGCAAATCCCTAGCTATTTTTTTTAGAAATTTGCAAATTCTTAATTGAACTTTGCAAAAATTTATAATTTAGTAGTTGAATTATGATGATATGTGATAGTAATATGGATGTTTAACTAACAAAATGTAGTTCAACTAGTAAATTATTCAGATAAATATATAATTAACCTATGTGATATGTATACCATTTTCTCTGATCATTAGCTTGTGATTGGGTTTGTGTTTTGTAGAAGCAGTCAAGAAGGTGGAGATGGTGACCTCTTCAATATCTCTCATTGAATCCGTGTAGATACTTACACCTGCATGTCTACCGTCCTACCTTCCCAATAGGTAACATCATGCCAAACTAAACCCATCATTATGTAAATTATAAGCTACAAGCGTCTGTTTTCAATAACTGTGTAATGAATCGTTTCTCTTAAAATTTATCATTTCAGCTAGACTTGTGTAACTGGAGTTTGATGCAATAAAACAAGGGTTAATTAAAAAAAAACGAACTTTGAGGAAAAATCAAACAACAAAACAAATATATTTTTTACAAACAACAAATCAAACTTCTGAAATTAAGCAATCAACAAACATACCTCAAATTTTCATTATGTTTGAACGGATTTTGTAATGTTTGAGGGAGTTATTAAGTCGTAATACCATTTTCTTAGAATAGTTCAACTAATGTTGACTTAATAACTCTCTCAAACAATGAAAAATTCGTTCGAACATAATAAAAATTTGAGGTATGTTTGTTGATTGTTTAATTCCAAAAGTTTTGTTTGTTGTTTGTAAAAAACAAAAAAATAGTTTGTTGTTTGGTTTTTAGTACGGTTTATTTTTTAATAATTAACCCATAAAACAATCCGTAAATGTTAATTGTTCAAGGCAGCAATGCTGATTGCAGTTCATATGGATATATTCTCTCAACACTTATTGGATTCTAAGACATTTTTAGAAGGTTTTAAATTTAATAATCTCTGATCCAAAAATGCATTTTTACACAAAAAAATGTCACATTGACAATTCTCTTAAATAAATCATAAAATTAATCTATTGAATTGTTCACTTTAGAAAAAATATTTGAAAAAGTGTATATCGAATTTATTTTTTTAGAAAAGTATGCATACGCGCGACGCGCCTATTGAATAGGCGCACCCCTGGGATGCGCCTATTGAATAGGCGCGTCCTAGGGATGCGCCTACTGCAATAGGCGCACGCCAGGGGTGCGCCTATTGCCCAAACTTTTTTTTTTTCCGCAAAAACACCCGTCTATCAGAAACCACGTTGATTTTAAGTCTGCTTAGGAGATCATTGCGTACATGAATTTGAATTGTATTGGTTAGTCGTACGGTGAGGACAGAAGAAAGTTGATCCCCTTCCAATGGTTAGGAAGGGTCTTGGATCAAGAGGACAGAAGATCAATTTGTTAACAAAAGGGTCTTGGATCAAGAAGACAGAAGATCAATTTGTTAACAAAAGGGTCTTGGATCAAGAGGACAGAAGATCAATTTGTTAACAAACCACGGAGATGATTGTCTCACGCGTTGCTTTATCCCAGTATTCACAAGTCCAAATTCCTCTACGCGCACCAAATTCCTCCATGTATGCTTTTTTTCCTACTATATGCTTACTTTTTGAAAAACATCTGATTTTGAGCCTGCTTATACGGTTTTCCTCCTACATAGAAATTGAGAGATAGTCTCTCCAATAAAGAAGAAAGGAAGTTATCAGAAGTTAAATACTTTAGGTTCCTGCCCTAAATTTTCCAACTTGTTCTGAACAACATCCGCGAGGTCAAACATTGAAACAAAGTTGTTTATTCACAAGTTTCTGAATGAGACTTTTCTTCAAATACACTAGCTAGTTTGACATTTTCAGGAATTACTGCTGCAAAATAACTCTTTTGGGTTACTTTAGGTTCCTGCCCTAAATTTTCCAACTTGTTCTGAACAACATCCGCGAGGTAAAACACTGAAACAAAGTTGTTTATTCACAAGTTTCTGAATGAGACTTTTCTTCAAATACACTAGCCAGTTTGACATTTTCAGGAGGAAAACCATTTCTTCTTAGAACTTCCTTTCTTCTTTACTGGAGAGAGTATCTCTCAATTTCTATTTAGGAGGAAAACCATAAGCAGACTTGAACTCAGATAAAAAGCTATAGTCATTGGAGAAGCTTTACAAGATATTCGGAAGATTCAGAATCTTGTGAATAAACAACTTTGTTTCATTGTTGTTCAGAACAAGTTGGAAAATTTAGGACAGGAACCTAAAGTAACCCCAAAGAGCTCTTTTGCAATTATCTTCGTGACAGTTCAATGTATTTGCATGGACTTTTTTCGAAAAGTATTTATTTTCGAGTTTTTTTTGAAAAAAGTATATATATAAAAAAAAATATTTAGCAAAATGTGCATGTAGGCCAGTAGCGATTTTCATTTTTTTTTAGACGCATCAAAGTGTAAATGGATTTTGAAAATCGCTACTTTGAGAAGACACATCAGAGAAGACAAAACCATTCACAACAGTATCAAACAAGGAAAATGATTTTTTCAAATTTTTTTTCTAAAGTAAATACTTTTTGAAAAAGTTTAAGGAAAATGGAAGGTTTGATCAAGAGAAATGAGTCAATTTTGATTACTTTGAGAAGACACATCAGAGTGTAAATGGATTTTCAGTGGGTGGAGGAGCAGGATACGGAATTTAACCTCATTCACAACCAAAAAGGAAGTACCAATCAAGAAAAATGGAATTTGTTAGATGGGGATCGAGTAATCTCATCGAGTTTCTCAAATCGGTTGGTGTAGAGACGCATGATTAGATCTCTCAGCAAGATGTTGGAGCAATTATAGCGCGGTATATCAATGACAACAAACTGAATCACCCTACGAAAAAGAGAGTAGTTTGTGATGAAAGACTTCAATTTCTATTTAGGAGGAAAACCATAAGCAGACTTAAAATCAACGAGTACACTATGCAGAAAATCAAGAGTCTTCAGATGCCGAAGAAAAAGGCAGTGGAAACCCCAAAGAGCTCTTTTGCAGGAGTAATTCCTGAAAATGTCAAACTAGCTAGTGTATCTGAAGAAAAGTCTAATTCAGAAACTTGTGAATAAACAACTTTGTTTCATTGTTGTTCAGAACAAGTTGGAAAATTTGGAGGAAAACCTGTGAATACTGAGATAAAGCAACGCGTGAGACTATCTCTCAATTTCTATTTAGGAGGAAAACCATAAGCAGACTTAAAATCAACGTGGTTTCTGATAGACGGGTGTTTTTGCGAGAAAAAAAAAGTTTGGGCAATAGGCGCGTCCTAGGGATGCGCCTATTGCAGTAGGCGCACCCCTGGCGTGCGCCTATTGCAGTAGGCGCACCCCTGGGATGCGCCTATTGCAATAGGCGCATCCCTAGGACGCGCCTATACATACTTTCCTAAAAAAAAAATTCGATATACACTTTTTCAAATATTTTTTCTAAAGTGAACAGTTTTTGAAAAAACTCATTCGTTGTCCCTTAAGTAGGGCTGTCAATTCGTGCGTGCGTGCGTGCTATCGTGCACCAGGACACGACACGAAACGCACGAAAGTTCAACACGAAACACACGAAAATATAATCGTGTCACGAACACACGACACGAACACGACACGAAATTTATTGCCTCAACACGATACGAACACGATAACACGAAAATATTCGTGGAAAGTCGTAACACGATAACATGATTTCACGTTTTCACGAAAATAACACGGTAACACGATTTCACGTTTTCACGAAAATAACACGGTAACACGAAAATAACACGGTAACACGAAAATAACACGGTAACACAATAACACGATTTCATGAAAATAACACGGTAACACGAAAATAACACGGTAACACAATAACACAATTTCACGTTTTCACGAAAATAACACGTTAACACGGTTCACGTTCGCACGATAACACAACCTAAATAACATAAACACGTCCCCTCAAAGGCAAACAATCGTGTTATCGTGTTTTGAGACCTAAACACTAACACGACACGAAAAAACAATCGTGTTATCGTGTTCGTGTTATCGTGTTATCGTACCATCAAAGGCAAACACGAACACGACTTTTTCGTGCGTTTTCGTATCGTGTTATCGTGTCGTGAGTGAAATTGTCAGCCCTACCCTTAAGGTGTGATATTTAGTGTTTTTTAATATTATAACTGTACTCATAACTCATAAGACTAATTTTCGGTAGATTTACAATTGAGATATCCATACTTTTTTAGTCTTGTAAATCATATTTTGAGTTTTGACTACTACAAGCAAGTGACCGAAATAATATTTATCTTTAAAAAATTATTATTATTATTTTGAATATACATAATAATAAATAAATACATATAATGTTATAAAGAAACACATTTTCAAATCGAACCGACGAGGGGGTCGGTTTCCGGTTCATCCAGTCAAATCTAACTGGAACCGATTCAGTGTGCGGTTCACTATTTATAAGTAAAAATAGATAGAGAGAAGAAGATGGAAGCCACCTCTCGCCGCCCCTGCCCGCACCTCCACCCTGCCCCTCTCACCGCCCTCCCTCCCACCCTTCTACCCAGCCCACTCCAACCTCTCCTCCTCCAACCACTCACCCTTTCTCCCGCCCCTCTCCTCGCCATTTAGGGTTGAAAATTCGTGCGTGCGTGCACCAGGACACGACACGAACACGATAACACGAAAATATTCGTGGAAAGTCGTAACACGATAACACGATTTCACATTTTCACGAAAATAACACGGTAACACAAAAATATTTCGTTGTAACACGATAACACGTTTTCACGTTCACACGATAACACGACCTAAATAACATAAACACATCCCCTCAGTTTTTTATATTTCATGTTTGGTTCTTATTTCTTAAAATGATATGCATATAATATATAAATTATTAGATTGTTTTCATGTTATCGTGTTTTGAGACCTAAACACTAACACGACGCGAAAAAACAATTGTGTTATCGTATTTGTGTTATCATGTTATCATACCATCAAAGGCAAACACGAACACAATTTTTTTTCGTGCGTGTTCGTATCGTGTTATCGTGTCGTGAGTGAAATTGTCAGCCCTATCGCCATCCCTCCCACCCCGTCTCCTCTCCCCAGCCCACTCCCGCCCACTCCCTCTCCCTTTCTTCTGCCCACCTCCTCTCTTCTTCTTCTTCTTCTTCTTCTTCTTCTTCTTCTTCTTCTTCGACTATCAAACCGAAGAAATCTAAACCGGTCGGTCGATTTAAAAAATTAAAATTAAAAACTCTTCAAAAAAAGCAAATTGGAAATCGATCGATTTTTTAAAAATTGTCCGGTTTACACAAATTCAAACACTGCTGCTATGCAAAACGGTCTTTTAGATGAGCCAAATCAAAAAGAAATCTGGTTCCTGATCGAACCGCCGGTTCAGTTCGGGTCTGATAGCATTTGTATAGATTACAATGAATTCATCATTGTTTTTTTTAAGCGGTTGTTGTTAATTGTTATAGTGGAAGATATATCATTATCATCATCATCATTTATGTAAAGATTATTCTTTATTATTTTAGTTGGTGAATATCTAATCAAACCCTCCTTTTTGTAGAGTATGATTATGGCAAAAAGTTTTTTTTTTTTTTATCAAATAAACTTGTTAAAACCTCTTTATCTATATATTAATTGGATAATTTTTATGGGAAACCATCCGAACGAATTGGTTTGGACTCGTATCATAGTCCTCTAAATTTAAATGACCGACGTAGTTTTATAATCGACCGTTTCATTATGAAAATGAATAAATACGTGGAAATGAAAATCAAGATTTTTTCACCAACATATACTTGGAAAAAAATACGAAAATATTCTCAATTTTTAAAATATACAAAGTATACATACCCGCGAATTTCATTCACATTTGGATATAAAAAACATCGAATGTCATTCAGGAGTGTAAATACTAAATACTACACGCGAATGCGATTCACGAGTGTCATATTATTGAAAAACTCTCTCTTAGCTTTTGTTTTTTTTCGTACGAGTCAAGTCAAATCAACATTTTCTCTCCTTTAACTATGCTAATTTGTGAATTGTTGCAAATCCTTACACCTTAGTATGAGATTCGTGAGTACAACTTATAGGTTCACCCGCAAATTTCATTTACATGTGGTAAAAAAACAAACTTCTACCCGCGAATGAGATTTACTAGTAGGTATATTTTCGTATTTTTTTTTAAAAAAAACTTATGATATTTCATATATATATTGGTCAAAAGTTCGAAAATCAATAAGGGTACATACTTAGATAATCGTTAAGTATATTAGATAATTGTTAAGTATGTCGATATACAAATTTACAATTTAATTTATAATGTAATGTCGCAATTGACCGTATTGAAGACGAATTACATACTTAGTCAATTGCGCAATGTGGAAACTCAATAAGAGCAACCTAGTCCAGACGAATGTGGCTCAATTTGGGGTCCCATGGTATGATTCTTGTCTTGTATTTGTATAATATTTACCTTATTTTACATTGTAATAAGCTTCTTTATTTTTATTTTTAAAAAAATAGACCGGCTGTCTTTAGAGCTTCGTTCTGGCATTTTCTCAGCCGTATCGGAAAAATCAACGTGCCGTAAAAGAAACTTCCTTGATTTTCCCTAACAACGAACAAACAGTACTACTAACTACATAATTAATTAACCTAAACCATTATATTAAAAATAAGTACTTAAATAGGATTTTCACTACACATCATGAGAAAGGTGACAACGTTAGTTGTAATCATGGAGTCTTAAAATAATGGCATTCCTTTATATCATCGTCATCATCATCATCATCTAATTCTCTCCCATTATACTCTACTCATTCTATGCACAGAAGCTTAATAGAAGAAGAAGAAGATGATGATGAAAAACCTTCCTTCCATCACCATCATCATCATCAGCCTCTCCATGATTTCTGGATTAGCAGTGGTTATGGTGGATTCACAAACACAAACAGATTCTTGCAGTTCGAACCCGAATCTATACGGGGTCGGGTTCGATACATCTTCGCTCAACTGCATCTCCGCTTGGGATTCACGAAACTATATACTCAGAGTAAGTATAGATTCTGGAATTATATATATATATATATAAGAGTAAATAGTCTCAATGCACCCATATGTTTACTTATGTTGTTATTTGCACCAAGTTTCTTGCACCTATATGTTTGAACGTGTTGTTAAATGCACCAACAGTTAACTATTCATCATCTTTTACCGTTAAATATGTTAAAATGACAATTTTATCATTTTGTTCATCTTCAACACTTAATCAATCTCCAAAACTCATATTTAGTTTCAAATTCAACTCAAAAGTGCAGTTATGAGCTTGAATTCAACCCATTAATGCAGTTTTGGATTGAATTCAAACTCAAATATGCATTTTGGGGTTCAAATTCAACCCAAATATGCATTTGGGGTTGAATTCGAACCCTAAAAATAAATATTTGAGTTTGAATTCAATTCCAAAATATATATATTTGGGTTTGAATTCAATCCCAAAATGTAGTTTTGTGTAGAATTGAAACCCAAATTTGCATTTTGGAGTTGAATTTAGTGTTGAAAATGATATAAAGAAGAATAAGAGTGTAAAATTGTTATTTTGACATATTTAACGACAAAATTGGACAGATAGTTAACGATTGGTGAACTTAACAATTTTTTATAACTTAAAGGTGTACGGAACAACACTTTCAACTTCAAATATGTTAGTGCATGTAATAACAACAGTCAAACATATAGGTGCGCTGAGACTATTAACCTTATATATAATATATATACTTGTTTGAAATATTTTAACAAAGATAAGGATTATTCTTTACTATTTAAAAGTTGAGGGGGGTATGTACGTGTCAATCTATACCACTAACTAACTACTCCTCCATACCTAGCATCTCGAATCCTTTGATTTACTTGTTTCCTGTCACAGTACGCACAGAGCGGGCCCACGACGTGGAGTTTCCTCCTGTCTGTACCCACAGTCGATGCTTACGTGGCCATTGGGTTCTCCGACAATGGACAGATGGTGGGGTCCAGCGGGGTGGTCGGGTGGATTTCGGGCAACAGCGGCACTATCAAGCAGTACAAACTCGACGGTGTATCCGCGAGCATGGTCAGGCCTGACCAAGGGGACCTTGTGGTGAACTCTTCTATGATCATGGCTCAGAACGGTCGCATCTTCTTGACCTTCCAGCTCATCACGGTCCAGCCAAAAACACAGGTTATATATGCTTTGGGTAATGCGGGTGCCTTTCCGGTGGCTCCAGGCAATTTGCTTACTCAGCACCAGGATCAGGTCTCTACTTCCATCAACTATGTCTCAGGTCAGGCCTTCCTCAACACATTATTATGTACAAACTTGATAATATTTTCTTTTAGGGTTAATTACAAAAAAAAAACATGAACTTTGATGAAAAATTAAAGAGCAAATCAAACTTTTTTTAGTGACAAATAAACCAAACTTTTAGAATTTAGCAATCAACAAACCTATCTCAAATTTTTATTATGTTTGAACGGATTTTTCAGTATTGGATGGAATTATTAGGTAAACATTAGTTGAATTATTATAAGGAAATGGTATTACAACGTAATAACTCCCTCAAATATTGAAAAATCATTTCAAACATAATCGAGATTTGAGGTATGTTTGTTGATTGCCAAATTCCATAAGTTTAGTTCGTTGTTTGTCAAAAAATAAAAAATTTCCTCAATTTTTTTAAAAAAATTATAATTAAGCCTTTCTTTTACCAAAGTAAAAAATATATATTTATAAATGGTTTAATTAATATTTATTTTTGACAAAAAATAAAATCTTACAGAGCAGAGCACGTCTACACAGACCCCATACTCTAGGTTGAGGAAGAGCCATGGGTTCTTGAGCATAGTGAGCTGGGGATTCCTCATGATAATCGGAGGAATGGTGGCTCGGTACTGCCGGGAGTGGGATCCGCAGTGGTTCTACCTCCATGCCGTTATTCAGACCGCCGCCTTAATCCTCGGAGTGGTCGGGATCATCTGTGGGCTCGTACTAGAGGACCATCTTGGCTACAACATCTCCACCCACAAGGCACTGGGCATCTTCATTCTCGTCATAGCTTCCCTTCAGGTAATTATCACAAATCGCTAAAAATGTTCTTTTTTCGCTTTCACTTAACCAAAAGTTTTCTGGGTTAATGTTATTCGTCGGATTCTGCAGATGACAGCACTTCTGGCGCGTCCGGCCAAGACATCAAAGCCCCGGAAATACTGGAACTGGTACCACCATAACGCCGGGAGGATACTGTTCATCATTGCAGCCGTGAATATATTCTACGGAATTCATTTGGGTGAAAAAGGGACGGAATGGAGAGCTGGTTATGCAATTGTTCTTGCGATCTTGGGGGTTACTTCAGTGGTTTTAGAAGTAAGGATATTAATGAAAGACTAGTTTGATTATTTTCGAGTTTTCCATCTATCTATTATAGTTGTTGCTGGATTCTGCAGTAGAACACCCTGTTAGAACAAATTACATACCCGTTAGTTTATATATTGTTTATTTATTATAACATTGATTAGTGTTTACGGTTAATTATTAGTTCAAATTTCAACTTTTTTTGGTCGAAAAAAAGGAATGGGCCAGTAGTGGCGACTCTAGGACCATCCCGCTACGTAATGTCCGAGGTTTCCTGTCCGGGCCTCGATGGAGTTTTTATCCCTTGAACAACCAGCGCAAGCACTGACCCCGTCAACGTAGCCCCATCGACAACCTTGGCTCCAGGGTCACGAGTTCGAATCCCCCAAGTGTTCTTGGGAAATGGTCAACTTGTGTCCGAAAGGCCGACCTCTCAACTCTAGGCTGTCGATGGGGCTACGTTGACGGGGCCAGTGCTTGCGCTGGTTGTTCAAGGGATAAAAACTTCATCGAGGCCCGGACAGAAAACCTCAGACATTACGTAGATGGATGGGCATAGGGTCGCCACCACTAGCCCATTCCTTTTTTTCGACCAAAAAAAGTTGAAATTTGAACCTTATTTTGAACAAATTATTAATTGATTGATTTTACACAAAACTACAATTTATTAGTTTTGTCTAATTTAATGTTTAATTGCTCGTCACATGTCACCTAACAAACTTGAATTTTTTTCAACGTTCAACTAGTAACTAATAAAGTAAAAAATTTGGTTAGCAATTTGCACAACAAAAAGAGTAAGACACTAAATAAAATACAATATTATGTTACAATTTAACAATAAGTTTAACAAATTGTAACTTTATATAAAGTTAGCTAGCAATTTGGTAAAAAGGAAAATTGGCTAGTAAATTGTGCACACTTAATGTTCAGCTAGTAAGTAAATACTAAATACTCAATCTTAATATTTATGGAACAATTTTTCTATTGAATTGGCAGTAAATGGCCCTTAAATTAACTCATGAGCCCTTGGATAAATTTCATAACATCAATTTGCGACAGAATATCAAAGCCGGTATACGTATAACCCAACAAGTAAGCAAGATTTGTCAAGAAAACTTTAGTATTGAAAATCTGAAGTAACTTACAACCACATAAGAAGGAACGAACATACATCGAATCATTAGTCTTTAACTTTATTGACGCAGGGTAGGAACCGAACGTTTAATCAGTCTTCTCCAAATATCCAACCGAGTAGCAGCTGCAGATTCCAGGATCAAGAGTTCATACTTCAGCCTGAGATGGAACCATAAAAGTATTAAAAAGGAGAGATTCTAATGATAAACAGGTCATCTCCAGTAACCATGAAATCAACAAAGAAGGTATTCTGCATTGTTAACAAGGGTTGCATACCAAATTGCTACCTAAACTTGTAGCCTCTGTAATGGTTGCTAGCCGAACTTGTTCTTTTTGCAACAAATTACTCTTGAAGTGAATACATTTATAGTGCAATTTGTTAACTCCATCCATATTTTATCAAGTCATGGATGAAAAAACTAGAGTGGTGCACATGTGTGCTCTGCCAAAGTATGCATTAATTAACAAAAATTAAACGGAACTATCAAGTTGCATTTCAGTATTAGTTCAACTAGCAACCAACACATCTACCATAAGTTTAGCAAGCAATTTGGTATCACAAAATTCATTTTTTCGGAGGACTCGACAATTTCAAGTTTCAACAGAGATGTTTGTATACCAGAAAATAAGGAGCTTTCAACATTAGTATCATCATCATCAAATCTCATTCTTTACAAATTGAAATTCAGCAAAGCAGAAGATAACGAAATGCCAATGCAGTCTCTACTTCTACCGTTCAGAAAATTGAAATCATTGCCAAGCTGAATCACGTTAAGCATCACTTTTGAGTTCATGAACCCTACCTGAGCTGGTTCGGATTCTGAAAGAGGAACAGATTCAAGGCTCGAAACCCTAGCTCCCAAGGCATCGAATTTCTGGTGCATCTGCAGTTACCAACAATTGAATTGGGCGACATTAATCAAACTCAGTAAAGATCAGGCGTGGAGAAGCAAACAATACGAACCTCAGAAGCTAGGGCATATCGATCGACCCAGAGGTCCCTCCAGACCAATTGGGAGACCCCAGCTGCTGTGGCGGAGAACCCTAATCCGAACCATAACAATCTTGTCCTCAACATCGTGCTATAATTACGATGGGTTGAACGACGAGATATCTGCCAAACAGAACAAAACGGAGACGACGCAGAATTTGTCAGCTGAAAACATACTTTAGGGAGGGAGAAATAAATACAATGGAAAACTACTAAGGATCTAAATAATATATTTGAAAAGTTTGGGGGCTGAAGCTCATTATCAATCCGTATATTTAAGTAACACCAGTCTTGTATTTTTATAAATAAAAAAGTAACACCAGTCTAGTATAAATACAAGAAATTCATGTCGACAAATGTCCGACATCACCTCCGATGTCCTAAACTCCATATTAGTGATATCATAACCGGACCGGATCTCGAACTGGCGAGGGAGTCGATTTCCGGTTCGTCCGGTTCGACATGCGGTTCATAAAGAAAAAACTAAAAATACATATATAGCCTAAAAACTGACCGGTCTGGAAAAAAAAATGAAAAACCGATTGGTCTGAATAAAAATTAGTCTAAAAAATGAATCAGAAATCGATTGGTTTTGCAAAAACCGCCCGATTCAACCCGGTTCAAACATTGTTCATTTGCAAAACGGTATTTTATCTGAACCAAACCGGACAGGAATCCGGTTCCCGTTCGGACTGCCGGTCCGGTCCAGTTCTGATAACACTGCTCCATATTCAACTACTTGCAGCAGTGGTAACTCATTGGTACCGAACATAGAAAAGGATAAGGTAAAGAACAAAATTGAAGGAACTCATAATAATATCATCTTCAAAAACTGAGCCACGGTACAGTCTGAAAGCCGATATATAACCAACATGCATAACAACCTTATTCTAGAAGATGCTACTGACTAGGACTACTACGTGGCGTTATTCTTCACTCCTCTTCAGAGTCCATCTTCATGCAGTAGAGCATGTCCATTAGAAGAGGCCTCCTCCGAAGGATCCATGTTAGTGTCTCCTTGGGCTGGTATCATAGGGCCTGCAACAATCTCCCCCTCTCGAGCGCCTTGTCCTCGAGGCGAAATTGTGGAAAACGGTTGGTGAAGTCGAAGACTGGTTCCCAAGTAGCATCTGCAGGAGATGAGCCTTCCCAGTGGACAAGGTGCGCCTATCCAAGATAGTTAATGGTGTAGCAGCATGTGTGTCTACAGCAGCCTGAGGTAGATGAATGAACTATGGATTGAGGCCATGAACAGCGAAACATGAAAAACAGAGTGAATGCGTGAATGTGGCGAGAGGTCCAGCTAATAAGCCACCAAACCCATGCGCTGCAAAATGGAAAATGGTCCGAAATAACGAGGAAGCAGCTTGTGCGTCTGGTGTGACTTCAAGGAAGCTCGCTTGTACGAATATTTTAAGATAAACCCGATCTCCTACAACAAGCACACACTATGTCCGATTTTTATCAGCTTGGTGCTTCATCCTGTTGCGAGCATAATCCAATAGAAATTTCAATGCCGGGATGGCAGAATCTCTATTTCTGAGCAACAGGTCTGCAGCTGCCACTGGAGAATCACGAGGAACGTAAGGAATGTGCAAAGGAGTCGGATACCCATACAAAGCTTCAAAATGTGTCGTTTTAATAGTCGAGTGTGGTGTAGTGTTGTACCACCACTCAGTTAACGACAACCACTCCACCCACTTAGTCGGTTCTTTACCAGTCATGCATCGAAGATAAGTTTCAAGGCAACGGTTGACAACTTCAGTTTGACCGTCCGTTTGTGGGTGGTATCCGGATGACAACTTCAATTGAACCCCTTAATATGTGAACAAATGGCACCAAAATGTGATGATGAAAATTGGAATACGATCACTTACAATGGATTGAGGAAGGCCATGGAGGCGGTAGATATTCTCCAAGAATGCTTGAGCGACAGATGCAGCAGTGTATGGATGGCTTAGACTGATAAAGTGAGCATACTTCGTCAAACGATCAACAACAACCATGATGACTTCATTACCCTTAGATTTAGGAAGACTGGTGATAAAATCCATTGATAAATCTGTAAAAATGCCTGCAGGAGTAGGAAGAGGCTGGAGAAGACCTGGACTCACAACATTCTCATATTTATTAGCCTGACAAACGTGGCAAACCCGAATAAACTGTCATATATCTTTCTTCGCCCCTTTCCAGTATAACATGTCTAGAACCCTTTGAGAGGTCTCATGGATTCCTGAATGACCCCTGACAATCGACGCATGTAACAATTCCAACAACTCTGTGGGAAGTTCCTTATCCAGTCTTATGACCAACCTGCCCTTTTTCCATAGGAGCCCATCCTTCCAAGCAAAAGAGCTAGGAGTCGAACCATCCTGAGCTTGTTTTAGGAGTTGGGAATGAGCTGAATCCAATAACCAGCTGGCTTTAATGCGATCCAAGAGAGCCAGTGGCATAAATGAGACAGTGATGGTGTTTACTTCAGGAATCCAACGTGTCCGCCACGACATTCTCATTCCCGATCTTATAAGCAATCTCGTAGTCGAATCCGACAAGTTTAGTAAGCCATGTGTGTTGTAACAGTGTTGTGATCCGTTGTTCGAGAAAATCCTTTAGACTTTGCTGATCCTTCCTAATAATAAATCTTCAGCCGACCAAAGAATAGTGTCATTTCTTCACCGCGAATAGTATAGCTAGCAGTTCTTTCTCATATGCGGAAAAGACCTGGTGTCGGGGCGCGAGAATCTGACTTATATAAGCAATAGGATGTCCTTTCTGCATGAGGACTGCTCCAATGCCCACAGTCGGTGCATCCGTCTGGATTTCAAATGGTTTTGTGAAGTCAGGAAGGGCTAAAACAGGGGCATATTGTAGAGCCAACTTGAGTTGGCCGAAAGCTTCTTCTACTTGGGGTGTCCAATGAAAATTATCCCGTTTAAGCAGTGAGGTCAAAGGCTTACTAATCGCCCCATAATGCTGAATGAACCTCCTATAATAACCTGCAAGTCCCAAGAAGACGCGCAATTGCTTAAGAGTAGTCGGTTTTGGCCATGCTACAATTGCTTCAATTTTTGAAGGGTAGGTGGAGACTCCATGGCGTGTGATGAAATGGCCAAGATATTCCACCCTGGAACCAGTGAACAAACATTTTGATTGCTTGGCGAACAATTGATGATCACATGAGTTGAAGAGTGAGACGCGGGTGCTCGAGGTGAGGATCCAGGTTCGGGCTATAAATCAGAATGTCGTAAAAAAATACCAGAATAAACCGGCGAAGGAAAGGCTTGAAGATCATATTCATCAAATTTTGAAATGTCGTCGGTGCATTTGTCAAGCCGAAAGGCATACCAAGAAATTCATATAGACCTTCATGAGTGTGGAAAGCGGTCTTGTGAACGTCGGCTTCACGCATCCTTATTTGATTATACCCCGATCTCAAATCGAGTTTAGAATAAGCAGATGCCCCATGAAGTTCATCCAACAACTCTTCTAGCAAAGGAATGGGAAACTTATTCTTAATCGTGACAACATTAAGTTTCCGGTAATCCACACACATGCGCCAAGAGCCGTCCTTTTTCTTGACCAAGACGACCGGTGAAGATAAAACACTCTTGCTCGGCTGATTAAACCCGTTTTGCAACAGCTCATTAGCCAGTTTTTCAAGGACCAATTTCTGCACACTAGGTTATCTATATGACCGAGAAGAAACAAGACCCGAACCATGGAAAAGTTCTTTAGCATGATCGCACGAACGCTTAGGCGGAAGCGAGGTTGGTGGAGTGAACAGATCACTGAATTCAGCTAACAGAGCTGTCACTGCCTCATCTTGAATATCCCAAACTTGAACTGGTGGAGAAGCAGGGGTTGCATCAACATCCATGCTACATAGATGGATGGAGGCAATGGCATGTCGTTTAGAGAGTAGTTTGTCCAACCTCGTCGAATCGCAAAAATCAACTGAGTCGACCCCTTTCCCTTTGATCAAACAGAGATAATCTCCATTGTAAAATTTCATATATAGCTCCTTGAAGTTCATCACCACATCGCCGAACTGAGCCAACCATTGAGTGCCCATAATAAGATCATAATTGTCCAAGGGAAAGAGCAACACATCTATCAAGTAGTGTTTCCCCTGAATTGTCCAAGCAAAGTTATGACAAGCTAACTTATAACACATCACATTACCATTGGTAACAGAGACATTAAGTGGATCAATTTTCACGCAAGAACAACCCAGTCGAGCAGCCATGGCAGAGTCCAAAAAGTTGTGAGTACTACCTGAATCCACTAGAATATGCAGTTGGCGGTGACCGACATACCCTTCAACCTTGAACGTCGATTTTCCCAATGACCCCGAGATGGCGTGCAAGGAAATCAACGATTGATCATCCAGGTGTATGGATTCTTCAAGTTATTGTTCTGCTACCGTATCGGCTTCTTCCACCTCCACCATAAAAATGTGGTGCTTCTTGCACTTGTGCCCCATAACATACTTCTCATCGCAACCAAAACAAAGACCCTTCGAGCGCTTATCTTCAATTTCTTTTGGTGAAAGAACCCGACTGGTACGTGGGTTATGACCCTTCCATGGAGGCGACCCGTTTTCACCAGGTGGTGGTTTGGTCGGCACTATAGGAGTTTGTAACCGTGAACGGAAGGGTGGATGAGGATTCTCAGCACGCACCTGCAATGTCGACTCCTATAGATTTACTAAAGAAAATGCATCATATAAGAGCTTGGGTTGAATCATACTAACAGGACCTTGGAGCTCTGGTTTCAGTCCACCCACGAAGAGGCTGAGCACCTGTCTTTCGGTAATGGGGTCGGCGAGCTGTACCCGGTAAAAAGTAGAGGTAAAATCACGGTAGTATGAAGTAACCGAACCTTGTTGTTTCAAGTTCTTGAGTTCAAGGATAAGGTCATCAAATGATCCGTCACCAAATCTGGACCGAATAGCAGAACTGTAATCCTCCCATGAAACGTAAGTGTGTTGTAGCTCCTGCATCTTCATATACGATTGGTGCCAAAGCAAGGCTTCCCCCTCCACATGAATCGTCACAAGATCAAGTTTGACATTCTCTAGCACCGCATCCACTTTGAAAAAGTGTTTGCAACGATAAATCTATCCGACGACATTATCCCCATTGAATTTAGGGAAGTCGATTCGACCGATACGAAAGGAACGACCCCCCGAAGATCCACTATGTTCAGCTGGAAGAAAGGGACGGTCAACTGCTGATTTCTCACCCTCCGATGACTCTGTTAACACACCTTTCTGTCAGATATAGTCGAAGTGTTTGAGGATACCATACATTGTATCCTTGATTTCCACCATGGTAGCTGAATGTTCCTCCACCATTTGGCGAAGTTCTGCCAAGGTCCGATCATTCGTCTGCCATCTGGTTTCAGCCATGAAGAAGAAGTGAATAGAACATTAATAATTTTTTTTTTTGGAAAAGAACAGATTGCATGGAAGGGTAGTGAGTGGCTCTGATACCAAATTGGTACCGAACTTAGAAAATGACAAGGTAAAGAACGAAATTGAAGGAACTCAGAATAATATCATCTTCAAAAACTAAGCTACGGTACAGTCTGACATCCTATATATAACCAGCATGCATAACAACCTTATTCTAGGAGATGCTACTGACCAGGACTGCTACGTGGCTTTATTTTCACTCCTCTTCAGAGTCCATCTTCATGCAGTAGAGCAGGTGCATTAGAAGATGCCGCATTAGAAGAGGCCTCCTCCTATGGATCCATGTTAGTGTCTCCGTGGGGTGGTATCATAGGGCCTGCAACACTCATTAGCAAACAGAGCAGCAATAGAGAAGTGAAATGTGTTGAGGTGCTTCAACCATGGTTTCCTTGCAAAGTTCAATTTCGTCTCCAGAACGAGAAGCCTTACTGTGGTTATATGAGGGAAAAACCAGAAAGCTTCCTTCTTCAATCGCCCTTGTCATGGAAGGATTTTGCTGAATCAGAAGAACCACTCGCCATAGCTGCTGGAGAAGCTCGACCAATACGACTCTCCTCGAACCCTAAACGTAATTTCTCTGGGAAGTGCTCCATCCGTGGAGGAGCTTTACCAGAAGACGTGCCTCAAGAAGATGAACAATTGCAGGTGAGTGTTGTGCAGGCGTTTGTGACTTAACCTCCTTCCAATTTCAGAGTGAATTTGAGCTTAACCACTTTCCTTTTGTCATTGTAGAGACATCAAGGTCAATGGACTTTTTTGAACCAGTCTTATGAACTTGACATCAGGAAGTGCAGTGTGTTCTTCTGAGGGAAGATATTGGAGATTTTGTCCATATCTTCAACCATTCAACTTAAGATTTTTGTAGGAAGTCAACTGTTATAAAAGGATCGGTCTCATACTTTTTATGAATCTAAATTGTTCTTAGTAGTGCAAACTTGGCTCCTAACTATTTTGGTCACTCAACTTGACATGGCTAGAAACTTAGTACACATATATAACCACGAATTATAAAACCATTCAGAATATCAGTGGCAAATTGTTCTTCAAGCTCTCTCTCTTTCTGCAGCATAAGTAATTATGTGTACTCTAAACTCGCGACAGAGCCATATCCCCTGCTCTTTGCTTGTTCACATATCCCTTTAGAGAGGGTGATTGAGTGAGACCATTGGGAGCAACAGTCATGTTTAGGATCGCATTCTTCTTCTGCATCCTTCTCTTAGCTAGATAGCCACGCACCCACGGAGTCACATCTTCATTGATCTTGATACATAAGAAGAAGATGATGCGGTACACAATGATCATGCTTAGCAGAATGCCAAGGTTTATCCACTTCGATCTGTGAATGTCGATCTGGAAAATGTTCTCGAGGATGTACTCTCCTGGGATTTTGCCGAACCCTGATTGTGTGTCAAACATCAAGCCCCTCAAGTCGTTTTGGTATTGACCCTGCAATACAGCTTTTTGTTAGTACACCATTTTCAGTTTAGGGTTTTGGAGAGATCTTTGAGTACCTGGAGAGCCCAGTAATGGAAGCTAATGAATGTCATTGGGTAGCGCCAGAATGGCTTCGGGATATCCTTTGGGAGCCGGAAGTAGCCCGACACAAGCATAAATATACCCTGCACACCAAGCAAAAGTAGAAAGAATGATATAAATGAAGATAGGTGCTGCAGTATAAACTGGAGCCTCCATTAGGGCTATGTATGAAATGAATTGAGGTACAAGTTTAAAGAACTGACCTGGATCCCGGCCCCGATGATGATCCCCATGAGGAAGTTTGGAACGATACTAGCGATGGCCATCATTAAGCTCTCTACAACTGTGACACTTGCATAGAGACACAGCACGAAGAACAGATAATGCAGAAACCCTGGATGGAGGCGGACCATGTAGTAGCATATGGTTCCCGCTATAAACGTGATGATTATCAGGAATGGCATTGCAGATAGCGTGTTGCTGATCACGAATGCTGTAACCCCGTAATGTCCATTCAGCCTCTCTCTTTGAAAAACCTTAAATTTATTCAAAATTTCCAGTTTAGCCATGGTTTTGATAAGATCTTGAAGCAGCTAGCTAGCTGTTTTCATCATCACTCACCTTCATGTCTTCCACGAAAGAGGGGAATCCACCGATCGACATGAAAGTGACAAATCCGAACACAAAGGATGCGCAAGACCCTCTTGCCTGAAGCAATGAAGATTCAGTGACAAACTCAACTCAAGTAATAAATCATTAAGTGGTAATAGAAAAACGGTTTCTTTCCATCTATAAGTGTTTCTGGTAGTGATTGTAGTACCAGGATTGAATTATAACCCGTTCCGACATTGAAATAGATCGTTCCTATGCAGATTGTAACCACAACGTAGATGACGAGGCGGAGCCAATAATATCCAAAGTCTCGAGACATGTTGATGAGGGAACGCTTTGTCAAAGTATAAGTCTGCATCAAGAAGCTAGCTTGGCTGCCTCCTGAATCTAGCACAGTTCCTCTCTGCAAAATACCATAGCAACTCAGTTCTTATAATGTAGCTTTCAAAAAATATGTATATATGTATGGTTAGCACTTACCACTTTGGCGATCTGATCGACTTTCTCATTGGCTGCATAGCATTGCTGTGAAGTTCGATAGTAGTTGATGAGAGATCGAGTGGCTTCTAATGTGGTAGTCTTTTCAAGAGGATCATCAAGTGCCACGAACTACATAACAATTTCATCTAACTATATTAATTGATTATTCAACCGCAAATAGACTAACTCGGTTTGTATAATTACCCTAAGTTTCATCGACCCTCGAAGAGTAGCTTTAACTTTGTCGAAATCGGAGTTGATGCATCTGAGAAAATGGTCCGATGGGTTCCTTAGAGCAGGGCAGGGAAATCCAGCTTGAGCAAAGAACTGAACATAAACCAACCAAAACAACATAGAACATAAATTTCAGACATGTTTGTTGTGTTGTATATATGTACCAAGATCATAGATTCTCAGCTACCTCATAAGCTTCCGATGCCTGACCGAAATAGACTGTTTTGCCTCCCGACAGCAAGAACAGCCGATCGAACAACTCAAACACCTCACTGCTCGGTTGGTGGATGGATGCGATAACGGTTCGCCCATCACGCGATAGTCCACGCAGAGTCTGTGTCACGAAAAAAGCCGAAGCACTACAATATAGCAACATAATATATCATGATCGTATGCTTTTTTTAGTAAGAACATGACATTATTTGCAAAATTTTTGTTGGTTAATTACCTGTCTAGGCCACTAGTAGGTTCATCGAGGAAGAGGAGCCTTGGCCTCATCAAGATCTCAATAGCAATACTGACTCGTCTCTTCTCTCCGCCGCTTACACCCCTCAAGTGCCAGTTCCCGATAACGGTGTCCGCACAGTCCTGAAGACCCATCTCTATAATGGTGCTCTCGACCAGGGCCCGCTTCTCCGACCTCGGCATCTTGTCTGGGAGACGCAGCCGAGCTGAGTACCATATTGTCTCCCTCACCGTTAATGTCCCAATAAGGTTGTCATCTTGGGTCACATAGGCCTAATTTTATGATCACCATTGCGCACTCATTAGTAGACCATATGAATTTTCGAACCCATTAGATTAGATTAGCAACCTAATTCAGGCACTGTAAAAAATTTAGTAGGTCCGTTTCAAGAACAGACACGCAAGAGTCCCTACGGTTTTCAAAGATCCTTCATTTCTTCAAACTAGGGAAGATTTTATGCCTCCAGTTTTGCAGTTTTTCATGCAAAAATAATAATGATAGTAAAAGATAACATTTAATTAAAAAGTATGTTTAGAAATGAAGAAATCATTAGTGTCCAACTGTCCATTCGTTCATTCCATGAGAGACAGCAAAGCACCCACGTGGCAAATATTAAATGTAAATTAGCTGTCTAATATAAGGTTTCACACGTGATCTAAGATTAGTCAGATTAAGTAATGTTTTGACATATTAGACGTGAATATAGCTTCAATCTAACTACTAATTAATACTTATAATCAGATTACAAATCTACAAGCATTAATATAAATATTTATATTTGTTGTATATACTTACAGCTGTTCCGAAGGAGAGCTTGGTTTTCCGGCCGTTGAGGAGGATAGAGCCAGAAAGGAAAGCGTTAGCCGCAAGGCGGCTCGAAAGTGCATCAAGCAGGGTGGACTTTCCGGAGCCAGAAGGACCCATGAGAGCCGTGAAGGTCCCTGGTTCCGCATACCCGGTGAGCCCTTCAAGAACTCTCTGGCACTCTCCGTTGCCTAGGGTTACAGTCACTGTCAGTTCCTTCCACGTCAGCCGCGCCGACACATCTCCTGCATAGTTCGGCTCCACCTTGTTCTTCCACAGCGTCTCACTGAGCGGACTCAATCCGATGCGGTTCGCCATGGTCTTGTTTGGCTCGATCTCCATCGATGTTTTGTCGGCCAAAACCAAATCTTTAGTTCTGAATCACAATCCTAGACTTCACAACACCATATATGGCATATATGCACACCAGAATCAGAGAGAGAGGAAGCTTAAGAGAGAAGGAAATGCGAAAAGTATGGATTTGACTGGGAAGAAGACCACAAAATGATAATGCCGTGAAGCTGAGTAAAAGCCTAAACCGACATGCCAAAAGGGTTTTCTATGTCTCTCTAACAGACACTTGCTTTCCACTCAAATGGGGTTTACGTGGTTGGTTGAGAGAGACAGTTATAGTTACACAGAGAGACAGCAAGGGCGTGAAAATCTATCTAAATAATCTCTGTACTTAGAGTGCAGTTAGTGATCCTTAACTATATTGATCATCAACAGCTTCAGCGAGAGAGAGAGTGTAAGACGTATATGAATTGATAATAAAGAGATAAATGAAAGGATGGGGATGGGATAAATGGTATATATAAGTTGCATTTAATGGTGAATAGGTGGGTGTTTGGTGTGGCATTTATTGGTTGCAGATGGACCACCGACCCAAAACCCTAACCATCTCTAATAATAAACCTATTTCCCTACCTCTCTTGACAAACTTGTGTAATGTAGCTGCATGCGTTGGTCCAGTTCAACATTAGGGTTCTTAATTACCAACGAATCTACTTGAGAATTTTAACTTGATATTGTGTAATATTAGTCCTAAAACTTAAATGTGGGTTAATAGGTCCAATGGTACCATATGTTTGGGTCATGTGATCGGATGGTACCCCTATGTTGTTTCTTGGTACCTTATGTTTTCATAATGTTGTTATTTAGTCCAAGTTACTATTGCCGTCAAGTTTAACTAACGGAATGCCGACGTGACGCTGATGTGGCGAATGGAAAATAAAAATAAATAGAAACAAAATCGGAAAAAATTTCAAAAAAACATTTTAAAACTTTATATATTAATAAAAATTAATTTTCATAAATTTATTTAAAAAAAAATCGAAAACTGAAAAAAAAAAAAAAAAAAAAAGCTATGGTTCGACCTTGGGGTCCAATTGACCCAGTCAGGGTCTAACCCAGGGCTGGGTCCGACCCAGACCTGGTCGCCCAGGTCAGGCGACCTGGTGGGGGTCCAACCCCGCCCAGGGTTCGACCCTTGGCTGGGTCAATCGGACCCCAAGGTCGAACCATAGTTTTTTTTTTTAAATAAATTTATGAAAATTAATTTTTATTAATATATAAAGTTTAAAATATTTTTTATAATTTTTTTCATATTTTTTAAATTTTCCTATTTATTTTTATTTTTTAAATTACATATTATATTATATATATACGTGACGCTGATGTGGCGCTGACGTGATGCTGACATCTACCATTTAACAGAAAAATCTAACGGTTGACTAACGAAATATCATAGGATAACATCCTCCAAACATAACGAACCATTTGACAACATCAAAAAACATACGGTACCATCCGATCACATGACCCAAACATATGGTATCATTGAAGCTATTAACCCTTTAAAGTTTATCTTTAAACGACTAAGCTCCTAATTACATTCTACAAGAGAGATTAAAAAAAAAAAACTATTTCACCTTCTCACCATGTTGATGCAATCATTTTTTTGGGCATACTTAACGTTACATTCTACATGATTTTACAATGCGGTTGACTAGAATAACTAGTAAAACGAGTTAAGATTTTGAATCTGGTTTCGTACACTATCATAAAAAACGGTAAAACGATTGTCGGTGCATGGTAAGACTTATTTAAGTTCCAATTATTATCCTCCTCACGGACCCACTAATGATGATGTCAATTTAGCTAATACTGGTTTGTAATTTAACTAATCCCCGTCCCTTGATTCTGGTAATTACGGTAAAAGAATTGTGGTATAGATCATCATTAATTAAGTATGACGTGTCATCTATCTTTGTATTATTTCCAATTGATTTGTTTCCAACTGTCCCAATAAAGAGAAATAGGAGGGATACGGTTACCAATGAGCTTCCCAACTGCTAATTTAATTGGCCCGGCAGACATATGCGGAGGAGGTAATGTCAATGACGAGTCAATTGTCGAACAACGCATACGAGCATACTAGTGGAAAACTCAACGAAGATGATGCGTGTAGAAACGATTACTTAGAAAATTTGGAAGGAAATGTGTCCGACCACTCCATTAACGAGATCAACTGGAACCCCGGATCACCCTTGAAAGAGGGATGAGATTAGCTGAAGAAACGTGAGAGGCTAACGGGCAACAAGATCGGGACCAGACCGAAAGAGGTGTAGCAAATCATAGTGCAAGATGACAATCGACACCACCGGAGGAAATCAAAATGAATTGTGATGGAGCCTGAGACCCAACAACAAAAAGGAACGAAAATAGGGGTTATAGCTCGTGATCCACACATAATCATGATCGATGGACTTCATTCGACCCGGCGTGACACAATGTCAATAAAAGTGCAGAAGCATGCGTCGTGCTGCCGGCGGTTGAGTTGGCAATACACCGGAACTTGAAGAACACTATCATCGAATCTGAATGTGAGAAGCTCATAAAGCAAATCAGTGGAGAAGAAGAGGAAATAGACTGAAGATTCGAGAATATTATAGCCACGATTAGGAGGAAAGCAAGTCAAATCCGACAATTAAATAGAAATGAATAAAAAGACAAGCAAATAGCTATGTTGATTGAATTGCTAAACAATCCAAAAGAGAGATGTGTTCGACGAATTGAGTCTTCGTACCCCCATTTACTATAGTTTCGTTGTTGATTTTAGATACACCTGCTGATATTTTGAACTAATGGAATGAAGTAAGTTTATTGGCAAAAAAAAATAATAATTGTCAAACAAAGCGTAAGGCATTAATTGTATTTTAGTAGTTTCAGAAATTTGAATAATATTTATTCGGATCAAAATAGACTGATATTAACATTAGGGTATGTAAATATAACTAGCTGTTCAAATAACTGTTTATCGTTAATCTAATATTTAGTTACAAGGTCGGGCCTGCGTTCACTATGTTAGTATGTTGCCTACGCCCGTCCATTTCTTTCAAGCGCCCTTAGACTCGTTATGCTCTTCAACTATACTCGTTGGCTCCGAGTTTTGGAATTGAATTAAATATAGATTCACATATACTAAAAATTCAAAAGATTTGATTCAGGTGAAATAATTACTTACCACCAAGCAGTTGTGGTATAGTGGTTGAGAGCGTTGACTCCAAATTAATTTAGTTCTAGATTCACGAGTTCAAATCCCCTATCAACTTTAGGTTGTCAGTGAGGATACGTTAACGAGGTCAGACTCACATGTGACACTAATAGCCCATTTTTTTCAGTGATAAAAAAATAAATAAATAACAAACTTTAATTATAATTATAATTTGATATATTGGGTTAATATACTATTTAATTGTGAGGAAATTTATTACTTTTTTGGAAATTTCTAATTGAACTTGTGATTTATTTTTTGTTAACTGAATTTTCAAACATTTACACTTTGTTTGCTGAAATTTACAAGTTAGTTGCTAGCGGATATGTGCATGTCTATATCATTATTTAACAATAATTTTTACAAATTTAAGTAATATTAGATAGTAAATTTACTATACCCTCAAATAATTTAAAAATAATAGTTTTACCGTATTTGTTTATTTATACTATTGTTTCCTCTTGAATACGTCATATATCTTTAAACTCTAATGACATGTTCTTTTCGCGGAATAGAAATAGAATAGGTGTTACGAATTTCGTAAGAAGTTGTTCTTTTCACGAAATTGAAATTTGTTGGCTTACGGATTCCTAGAAGGCTTGGCTTAGACATTCCGTCCAAAATGCTCGGATTTCCTAAGTTGGGCGCGCTAGGAATCCTGAATAGGTGTGTAAATGACTGTTTTGCCCTCAATACATTTCATTAATTCCTAAACTACCCTCGTTACTTCATTACATCAACTCCTTCTCCTTCATTACTTCGTCCCTGACGAAGAGAAGATTTCCAGCAGCTGGGGTGCCTCTCCTTCTCGAATGAACTACCCTCACTTGATTCCATGGTAAGTTCGATCGAACCCATAAATTGTTGGGGATATATGTTGTTATTGGTGTCACTGTTGTTACTTCCCGAAGTGTCGGGGATAGTGTACGTGTAATTGATGTTGTTTTCTGGATATATGTTGCCAATGCTTGATTGCCAGGAATGTTTGATACTGTTTTCTTCATCGATTCTGGGTTATATACTTATATCAGAATCTAATCTGGGTTTCATCATATAACTTGTAATTGATGTTGTCACTGTTGTTACTCTTCATGTTGTAATTGGGGAATATATATATGTTGTTAAATGCCGAAACTAAGATTGCTGTTATTTAAATTACCTGGTTTTGCACTGAAGATATAGTTATTTAAATTATTGTTGTTATATGCACGATTTTCTTCATGAAAGAAACTCTGTTTTGCATTGAAGATATAGTTATTTAAATTATTTGAATAATTTTTTTTTTTGGCCAAGAAAGAATCTATTATTTGAATAATTAACTATAAAGTACCGAGCACATTTATGGATTCTCTATGTATTGAAGCATTTTGCAGGACAGTTTTTACAATTTATATGACGCAATAATTAACCTATCTAAAATTACCTGCCAGTGACTTTGAAGTTAGAACAACATTTTGAGAATTGAGAAGTACATAACAGCACGTTGTTCTTGTTCTGATATGCTATTCTTGTTCTTGCTTCATTTAAGTTGATTTAGGTCAATTAATTGATATTTTTGTTATGTGTTATTGATGTTCTTGTTCAAATAAATTGAGAAATCGATTGGGTTGATTTTGACGCCATAATTACTTTGGCAACACTTTTAATTTTGGGTCGAAAATTATCATGGCTCATTTTATAGAGCGTGATAATTACCCCACTTCATGTCACGGTTGAGCCGTAATAATTTAACGGCTAAACTTTTCAGCCGTTAAAAAACTATTTTCCAGCCAATAAATAACCCATCTCCGGTAGTGTTAATATCATGTAGACCGATGACCCACATATCACATATTAAACTTATAAAATAAATATTACACTTATCTTAGCCAAAAGACTAAGAAACATATGATTTAAAAATATGAGGAGATCTATATTTATAAATGCGTGGAAAGAGTGGAGGATGTCTGTTGACCGATGTGGGACTCTTGGACAAGGGGGAGGACTAGAGTGGAGGATTGGGCTGCTTGTGGGAACCACAGATGGGTTGATCCAAAGGAAGGAGATGGGTTGGGATGTGGAGATGATGTCCATCCCAAAGTATATCAAACCCAAAAATGTATATCTTATTTCTAATACACTCTAAAAATGTTGATCTTTTTTCTAATACACTCTCATAATCTATATTTATACTTAATTAATATATTTAATTTTTAATTGCAAATATTTATATGTTCATACTTATTATCCATCAACTATAATATTATGTATTGTAGTCTATATAATACTTGTTTATACTTGATATAGATATACATTATATATCTTCTATGTATATATTTATTTGTCTATAATGTATATAATTATGACAAGTAATATTTTTAATACATTTTCATTCCTAAGTCCTAATGTTAAATTTATAAATTCTTACTGGTCCATGTCAAACATATAATTTTCATGCATATGTGGCATGCCCCTTGTAACTCACATAACTTACAAATCAAGTAAGTGTACATATGAAATTTTGTTATTAAGTTTTATTTCTATGACTAAATTATAATTAATTTTATGTATTACATATAATTTTTTTTCTAAATTAATAGTTGCATGTCTAACATTATGTACCCAATTATAATTATGAATGCAATATAACTTTTAACACATATATAAAACAAATATTAATATTATGTACCCAAATTATAAGTAATTTTGTGTGTTATTTTTCGTTTATATATATATATATATAAAGTAATAGTTCCATGTCTAATATTATGTACTATATTATATTTATGTGAGACAATACTCTATTAAAGAATTTTTTTTTGTCTTTGTCATGATAGAGTTGTTAAACTTGAAACTTCTAACACTTATTTACAAATATTGATCATGATTACTTGTGGGAATATAAAATTTAGTGTATGATATTTGATTAAAATATCACTGATTAATATTATGATGTAATAGTTATTTAACTATAAAGTACTAAAAATATGAAGTATAAAATAGAATAAAAAAAATCATCTTATGTATTATTTTTTGCAAATGGAAAGAAAATAAATACATACGAAATTTGTTATTATAAATACATTATGTTAAATGTTAAAATACATTCGTTATGTTAGGAAATTTGTATTATTAATATATGTGTTTAGAGTAGCCTAATTGTAAACTAATTATCAGTTAGACCCAAGTATAGTTTTTTGTAACGGGTTATTGTAAATGTGTACAGTTGGACATGACACAATTAGACACGATTAATTCATTGTGTTTAAACATGTGTTTGTCGTGTATTTGCAGGTTAGAGGTGTTTAGACACACTTAGTAATCATGTCATGTTATTATCGTGTGAAATGCAGGTTGTTACATGTCGTTTAATCGTGTCGTGTTAGAAATTGTCACCCCTAGTGATTTTAGCCCGCTACTATAGGATGGTGTGAGTTTTTTTCACAACGAAAAAATATTTGGTTATAAATTAAATTATGTATCGATTAAAAAAATTAGAGTGAGAAGATGTTTAAATTGCGATTCAAACGTCACAAATAATATTGAGTTTCGACTTACAAATTGACCATAGACTCTGTTCTAAGTTGAGATATGAAAATTTAACTTAAAAAAAACTCATACCATCTAAGTCGAAACTCAACACCTAGCGGTATTTATGGAGAAATTCAATTATCTACCTACTGTATTTTTTTATATTAGGTAAATAATTAATTTTTTAACATAACATCATTTGTCCTATAATTTAACCAGAATAAAAATTGTTTTTGGTCATAAATCAAATTGCATAGTTACTACAAAAAATACAGTACCTAATATTTGAACTACGACATAAATATATCTAACGACATTGAGTTTTGATTTTCGAACTAACTGTTATGATAGAGAAAAAATTATGCATTTATATATTGCATAATGTTGACGTTAGCGATATTTATGTCGTAATTCATTTATTTATATGTATTTAAAAGACACTAAACGAGATTAAAAAAAAAATAGACGTATCAATCCAACTTTATCGTGTATGTCGTGTTACACAAACACGATTTTTTCTAGGCTTGTTCATTTAATCGGTTCGGCTGAACTGGTCTGGTTCTGGTATGATTCGAACCAGTTCGACCGAACTAATATCAAAATCAGACCAGTGTTTTTAGGCTTCAAGTAGACCAGTTCGAATCAACTCGTTTTTTATACTGGGTTATACTTAAATTTAAATCAAACCACTTTAAACCTATATAATTTTAGAACTGGTTTGAAGCAAAATCAACTAAACCGATCTAAAATTAAACCAAACCTAGAGATGTCTTCAATAAACCAAACCTAGAGATGTATTGGACTCTCGTATGTTGATGTTGGACAAGATTTTAGTTGGTTGTGGAATAGATTTTCAATCGGTTAAGTGTGTTTTCAGTTAGTTCAGTGTATTTTTCAGTCAATTCAGTGTTTTTTCAGTCGGTTCAGTGTGTTTTTCAGTCGGTTCAGTGTTTTTTTCAGTCGGTTCAGTGTTTTTTCAGTCGACTCAGGTTGTTGGACATGATTTTCAGTCGGTTCAGTTTGAACCAGATTATTTCATAACCAAAATTGTTATTAAAAAAATAGACCAGACCAGTTCAAACTGGTTCGAACCAGACCAATTTTTCCCCTTAAACCATACCAGTTCTTTTAATGACAATAAATAATGGTTTTATTAAAATCAGACCAATTCAGTTTTGATCGAACTGGTTCGTGAACAAACCTAATATGGGGAAAGTGATTGCCACTTTTGAAATTACTAAATTTTGTGACAAAAATTTTTGTTGGTAAAAATGAGTTTCATCAGCAACGATAAAATCTCATCGCTAAATGGCTAAACATTCATCAATGGATTTTTTCTCATCGGCAAAGCTAATCTCGTTGGTCGGTAATGTTACTTTCTGTGATGAACGTTTACCTATTTCATGTCAATAATTTAAAGTAATAATTTGATTATCTATTTTTTATATATGCCATAGTTTCAATTCGACAATTTGTCTCGTTACATTGTGATACATTGTCCCATGTCGGATAAAAAGTTATTTGAAACTCATGTAAGTAGACATATGCTACTCAAGTCAAATATGAATTCCTCTTTTTAGTCTCAAGTAAATACAATAGTCTAACTAGTGGGGACGTTCGCTCGAGCTTGATGCATTATAAAAGATTTTTCAAGTGGGACAAATATTGAGGAAAATAATGGGGGGATAATAAAGAGAATTGAGGGGGATGGAGATAATATTGGGCCTACCATATATGAGGAAAGTGACGATCACTTCTGAAATTACTAAATTTTGCCACAAAATTTTTTGTTGGTAAAAATAAGTTTAGTCAGCAACGATACATCGGTGGAATTTTTCTCATCGGCAAAGCTAATTTCGTTGGACAAAAATTGCTTTAGTCGGGAATGTTACTTTCTCTAACGAATGTTTACCGACAGAAACAATTCACGTCGATAAAAGTAATATTCCACGTAGTGTGTGAAAGGGCGACTCTGGTTAGTTTCAGCTGCTATAGTAGTTTGGTACATCTATGATCTAACACTGATTATAATAATATTATGTCGGGTTATCTTGACTCTAAATCGATCCGAACCGCCCGATGTTTTAATGAATATAGTTTTATTATTTTTCAAAAGTATTATACTTGCGTATTACTGTAGCATGATACGTTCTCCAAGTGTTGCTGAGCCCAGCCCACCAATCACCGCGTGCGTCTCCATCCAATCAGTTCTGTACCTTCTTTCTTTAACCGTTTTAAGTTTCTAACGTTCCCACTCAAAAACTCACCCAATGAAATCATTTAAAATCAGTTGTACCTCGCATCCTTCCTTCTCCAAGAAGAAGAGGAACTGAAGAAGAAGGGCTCAAGATTCCGATTCTCGTCTTAATTCGCTCGTAATCGCGAGCCTAGTTCCTTCATCGTTCGCCGGAACCATCTGCCAACAACTGTATCGGTGGCAATGGCGGTAAAAGCTCATTGACGGAATCCACTGCTGTCGCTGCTTCTTGTCTCCGCTTCCTCGATTAAAGAAACACAGCATTGCTACTTTTCTTCAGTGTCACTCTGCAGTAGCAGTTATTATCGGTAAGGTCCTATCAGATTCCGTATTCTTGGTGCGCTGTAACGATTTGTATATGACCCTGGCATCCATCTACCAGCTCCACGATTCGATTGTTTGCCTCGGTTCTTGAGTTCGTTGACTGATTGAATCAAAACGCAATCTCGTAGACTGAGATTGCTATGGAGATCCTGGTTACCGTGTTTCTAGTGGGTTTCTTTCTCGGGGTAGTTGTTGTTGTTGGTCTGGAAGTTATGGCAGTTTGGTTCTTGATTAGGAAATTGACCCAGAAGAATAGCAAAGTGGAAAAAGAAATCCAAGCCGTATCAAAGGATGTTGATTTTCAGCAACCCCTCGAGTTTGCTTCCCACAAGAAGGTTTGTGCAATTTGATTTTTCTTGTCATTTTTCTTGTTTGCGTAATCTTAGCAACAAAGAATCAAGATGCATACAGAAGTAAACCGAAAAAATTTGCATGACCCTGTTCTACGACTGCCACTCTTAAGGCTGTTGTGTCTAATTCACTAGCTCAATGTCATCGTTTCTCAGGGGTATGTTTGGGTTCTTGAAGCAGACAAAGTTCCAAAGACATGGCTTGAGAAAGTATCGCAAGAGCAGGAGAAAAAGAAGATTTTTTTCGAGGTTTATCCTCTTCGAAAGCATGCGTCTATTAAGGACTATCGGCTCATTCTGAAAGAATCAGATGGTTCTAGTAGTCCCATCCCATTGAACGGATGCTTAATTGAGGCCGTGTCTGCTACAGACCAGTCCTCGAAAAAGTGGTAATGTACCAGTATCCTAAAATTAATACTTAAGTTTGCCTCTACTTTTTATGTTGTGTAACGACGGATGTTTAATTCAATATAGTACGAGGTTGTGCTTCTTATTGCTTAAATGAAGTTGGAACTGAAGGTTAGTTGAGAATAAGGATAAAGGGGAAGAGGGTGTGTACGATACCTTAAGAGAGGTCCAGAAACAACTAAGTTGAAGTTCTTCAAGCAAATCATTTTCACATAACATTAAGAGATTAAGTGATTATTTACAATGAAATACTCGAAACATGGTCGTATTTGTCTCGTGTGAGCATAATTCTGCTATTCCTTCTTGCCTTATATTTCATTGGCTTAGATTTAGCTTTTAATGATTTTTTTTTTGATATTTAGGGCTAAAAAGTTTCCCATCAAACTAGAAAGCAAGACTTCTGCAATTTATCATGGAAGTAAGACACTGTACATTTATTTAGAGACTTCCTGGGAGAAAGAATCATGGTGCAAAGCCCTCCGTTATGCTTCCAATGATGACAAGAAAGCCCACTCCTTGGCTTCTGAATCACAGGTGGAGTTCAAGAATTATGTAATGTCTTTACTGTCATTCATGAAACCTCAGGCAGTTTTTCGTTCTGAGCCAATCAGCAAAGAGAATAGGATGGATGATACCTCCTCAAAAGTTCGTTTGATGTGGAAAAAAATTTCACGGAAGATTTCCAAGGCTGGCGTGAATGAGAAATCTCGTGCGTACCAAGATTCTGATTCAGCCAGTGGTTCTGGGAAGGCAATTTCAACCACTAAAACACCCAAATTCGCAACAGAGAATAACAGCAGTGTGCGCTCTCCTCTTTCTATGTCCTTACCACGTTCAGCAAGTCACAGTCAGTTCTCCGCCACCTCAGATGTAGATTCTGAGGACAGAATGTTAATTGATGAGGGAACACTCTGCTGGAATTTGCTAATTGCACGGATTTTCTTTGATATTAAAAGCAGTCAAGAGACTATAAGATTCGTTCAAGATAGAATTCAGGTTTGTTATTCTTTTACTAATTATCGGACAAAATTTTCAAGCCTTCAACATCTGAATGTGAATCCCATATAACCTGCATTGTCAGATTTCAGTGACATTCTGTAGCTTTTCCACAAATCTACTTTTGAAGAGATACTTGTGCTAAAAATTATCAGATGTATAGTTAGCACCAACTAGTCTTTCTTTGTGTGATAATACTCGTTAGAGGTTTTATTCAGCTATGAAGTAGCCAATGCACATGAGCATGTAAGTTTTGTATAGATTGAGTAGCCGCTCTGAACAATTTAATCTAGTTGACCTGATGGTATTTGTTTTTCCTGATTTTTTCCCCCGGGCTGAGCAATTCTTTGCATTAAAGCCAGTCTTTTCCTAGAAATTGTTAAAAACCTTAGTCAGGGTTTGTGCTACCTTCTTGTCCCTAAAAAAAGCTTATTTTTAAAACAACAAAAATCAAGTTTACTAATATTGTTGCCAACGGTGGTTTGTATATTGTTTCCTACGGCGGTTTGTTAGTGTAGCTGAAGAGTACCAAGTGCTGTTGGCTATGTAGTTTATGATGTATCTGTTCGTTCTCTTCATTTTACAGAGAACACTATCTAATATGAGGATTCCGAGCTATATTGGGGAGATTATATGTACAAACATCTATCCTGGAACTCTGCCCCCTTACATTCACAGCATGAAGGTTCTCCCCTTGGACATGAATGATGTGTGGGTCTTCGAAATTGATTTCGAGTATTCTGGTGGTCTAGTACTGGAAATTGAGACAAGAATAGATGTATGTGACCTTGACCCGAATCAAGAATCAAATACGGATCTTCTAGAGGGGCTTGAGCAATTTGGAAAGCAATTGGACCTTTCGGAGGGCAAAGGTGATGAACTCGAGCATGAGGGGGAACTTGGAGATGGTAATCTTTCTTGATTTTTATTAATCGTAAAAATTGTACTCTGGACACTGTGTGGGCTAATAAAATTTGGTCTTTATCTTTTCCTAGAGGGGCTGAAGGGCACTAAGAGCAACACTGCAGCGGTGCCTACACCTACAGCATCGAATAGTAATTCGAGGTGGATGTCTATTGTAAACTCAATAGCCAGGCATGTCTCGCAGGTGGATATTTCTTTTTGAACCTTTTGCATTATCCCTCGGTGATGCTTTATAAATGATATACTGAGTTCATTAACCCTAAACAAAATTTATATATTTTAGAAAATGTACTAATTTTAGAAAATGTACCTGCTCATGAATATCAACATGATCTGCAGTTTGGCCAACTACTGAACATTGATTCCTGTGTTTTCTTTAAATAGAAGCTCTCTTTCTGAAAGGTGATATTGGAAACTGACTTTCGATATTCTTTTGAAATTATTTTTGTAAGGTACCCATATCTATGCGAATAAGTGTGGCATCTCTTCGTGGGACATTGAGACTGCATATAAAGCCGCCTCCTTCTGATCAGCTTTGGTATAGTTTCACATCTATGCCTGATATAGAGTTCAACCTTGACTCGGCTCTTGGGGAGCACAAGATCACTAGTGGGCGCATCGCTCTTTTCCTAGTCAACCGTATTAAGGTAGTATGCAATTAAGATAGAGAGAAAAATCATATCCTTTCTTTGCTTAAATTGAAATATTTACAATTTTTATTGCTTTCCACATCTAGGCGGCAATTCGGGAGACCATGGTGCTCCCCAACTGTGAAAGCTTGTGCATTCCATTTATGTTGGCAGAAAAGAACGACTGGATTCCAAGAAAGTCCGCTCCTTTCATATGGTTAAATCAAGAATCATCACCATCGTCCTCTGCAGCTGAGAAACCACCTTGCTCTCAACCTTCTGAACCAAAACCAAACATTGACCATTTGAAGGAATTTGTAGAAGGCGTACTGCTATCAAAAGATGAACCTGTATCTCCCCAAGCAGCCCATACCTCTGATCTTGCAGAGTTTCCAAAAGAGAAGAGCAAGTCTATGCAAGAATTGACAGTGCCTCTATTGACGATAAAAGAGGCTCAAGAGGATTCGGTGCAGAATGAGGATACCCTCCAGGTCAGTGAAGCAGTGCCAAGGTCTATAAGTTTACAGGAAAATCTATATGTGGCCTCTCTGCAAAGCTCTGCTAGTCCAAAATCAAATTCAAGCGGGGAAGATGACTCGAATCTGAAGGGCAAGATAGGGAAAAAAGCGAGAATGCTTGATCTGAAGAAGAGGATGGGGGAGAAGATCGAAGAGAAGAAGCGGCACATTGAAGAGAAAGGTAGGAACATTTTTGAGAAGATGCGTGGCCCGTGAAGGAACTCGAGATCACACTGTTACTCTGTATATCCATGTCACTGATGATTCGATGACATTCTTTTTGGGTGTATCATAATAGATACAAAAAGTAGACTAGGTTACATTTCCCAGATTGTTGTAGCAGATTAGAGAATGTGCTGAGAAGTGGTGGGTATTCTTTTTTCCATTTGCCCTATATCGTCTCTTCTGCAAAATATAGCTTAAGGTAGATCCAGACAATTCTGTTGTTTCATTCATTGATGTTCTTACCAGAATTCGGATTCTTCATAGGATTCTAAGGATGGATGATGTTCTTACCAGAGTAATTGCCAAATCTGCCATGTCTTATTCACCGAAATTATTCTCATTTAAAAAAAAAATATAATAACACTACAGAGCTGGACCTTAGAAATAACATCTTTTTCTTTCTCTCTTATTAAACTCTAGCTTTTCTGCATAAATTTGAGCATTTTTCTATGGTATTTCTATCTGTCTGTTTTGTGTATATGTTACTTTGGGGTAAGAACATACATCTTGCAAGCGTGTGAATCAATTTCTGCAGATATTTGTCCCTGGATTGACGATTGAGTCGAATGCTGCACATAAAAGAAACCAAATGTTATTGATAAAATGATGACATGATCTGTTTTGTTCTTAGCACTTACCACCCATAAATCTCTTGCATCAACCACTGTTTTTGACGTTAGACCTATATCAGACCACTGAGCCGTAACTGTAGTTTTTGAAGAACCTCTGTTCCAAAGGACTACCACCACTCTTTTGCCACTAAGAGGACCTGCCCAAACCTCAAGATCACCTTCAGTCTTAACTTTTTTCCCCTGAACTCCGAGTTTATCTGTCCATAAAAGCAAAGCATTGAGTTGTACGATGAAACATGATGAAATGACTAGTGATACATACCTTGGTTTACATCGATGACTTCCTTATTGCTGAGCAATCCAAGCGTCGCATTGTCGAGTGCTCGAACATCGCATCCAATCAACAATGGAGCCTTCTCCAAGAAAAACATAGACACAATAGTCTCTCAGGGATATTAGAGCATGTCTGAAGCTAAGTCTGATGTTTTGAGTGAATACCTTAGCTAATGCCCATATGCTGAAGTGTGCCCTATATTCTGCAGTAGTCATGCCACCATTGCCAACCTCTAGCATGTCAGGATCTGATACACTATAACTTTCAGTGAAAGCACACATAATGAATGACTTGATGAATATGAGGAACAAGTGTCTTACCATTCCATCCACCAGGTCCGGCACTAGATGCCCACTGGTCATTTTGGTCAGCCCGCGATGTCATGCTGATTCAAAAGAATAACTCATTCTTTTCATATGTAGGCAGCAGGGCTGTTCTAATTTTTAAAATTTATAGCAGGATTGCAACAAAAGAAAAAAAGATTTAGGATGGTGGTCATTGTTATAAGCATAGTTTCTGAAATTTTACCTATTCCAGTTATCTTCAATATCTCCTGTTGTCCTCCAGCTATTTCCCACGCTTGAAGCCCAAGTTGCAGGTTCCTCATCTCCCCTGAAATTACAGGGTCATCTTTTAGTACTTCAGAATCTTAGGAAGCATTAAATATGAATAAAGTTCAACTTACCATTCACAGAGGGAGAAGAAGATCTGCCTTCCTGAATTTAATAGAGCTTTACTCATTACCGGATACCTGACATATAGAAGTAGATAGATTTCGTAACTCTCTAAGTTTAAAACTGATTTTTGGCATTGACTACGACAGAAGTGGAAAAAGATATTTTGCAATTGCGCCTCCAGAAGATAACACTATACCTTAAACCCACAAAAAGAGAAAGACTCATACCTTTGCTTAGGACTTGTGCCCGGGTTGTTGCAGTTGTCATACTTCAAGTAATCGATCCCCTGAATCATAAATGAATGAAGTATAAAGGTGATCTTATTAGAAAAAACTTGAATTTGTTATGCCAAGAAAACAAGTTTAGCAGCAAACCCATGAGGCAAAAGTCTTTGCATCTTGATCTTCGTGGCCAAGGGAACCTGGCATGGTTTTACTGCATGTTTGAGTTCTACATTGAAAAAATAACTTCATTTTAAGTATCAATGTCCTGCAGTTATATTCATCTTAAGTAAGTTGCAGTGTACATATTTTTAACTACCCAGCATCCGAGTAGATCCCAAGCTTGAGCCCTTTGCCATGAACGTAATCTGCCAATGCTTTGATTCCCGATGGAAATGCAGAAGCCTTGGCGACCAAGTTTCCCTGACATAAACATATGTCGAACTTAATTGCCACAGGACGATCACCTTGAGTCGGTATATAGGTGGTAGGAATAGAACAGTTAACACTAAACTACCTTAGAATCCCTATTAAGCTCACCCCAGCAGTCATCTGGTAATCAACAGAAGAGGGAGTAAGAAAGGAGTATTAGATGCTTCTACTTTTGAGTGTTTGATTAGGGCTAAAAGAAGAATAACTTACCGAGGTTCACGTATTGATATCCTATCGATGATAGACCTGTCGATACTAAAGCGTCGGCTGTTCCACAAAAAGTAATCTTTAATTTCAGATTTTTGGTGCTTCTCATACTTTTATTTGATGAAATCTAATAACCTGTTTGCTTGATCAGGTTTTCGTCGATTTGGCATTGGAAGTGGTTCCAGCTGTTCCATCTGTTATAGTCCAGAGAAACCAGCAGCATCAATGTAAGTATTTACATAATTGGTTCAAGCAAACACTACTTAAATAATTAAAGATATGAAAAAATAAAAGAGGTACGTACCCCATCGGAGGAGTTGCACCGAGCCCATTATCAAGCAGATTTCTTCGAGCTTGGTTTCTTCCAGAACTAATTGTCGTGCCTCTAACAATTATCTCACGAGCAGCAGCTGCATTTGCTATCAACAAAGAAACTAACAGAACCACTGCTGGGGAAACAACAACTGAGGAAGCCATGCAAGTTCTTAATCCAGTGAACTGCATTTATGCAAGATGAAGTGGAAGAAGAAGAAGATGATGGGCGAGCAGTACAATGTAAAAAATTATTATTTCTGTTATGATGTTATTGTCTTTATATGGGCCTGATATTGAATGCATTCTTGGTTCTTCCTCTCTTCACATGCATAAGCAAACAGGATCTGCATAAACATCGCACATACTCGAAGGGATCGATAGTAGATTCTATCTTGATCATTTCAGATTGCATCTTCTTGGAAGTCGATCGGTTATTGCAATGTTCAGATAAGGAGGCTAGCTGTCTGTTGTTGTTGGGAGTTCTAAAATGGAGACATTCATTTGTGTAAATACTAAATAATGCCAAAGAGAAGCAGCTGGGGTTTGCTCATCGTCTCTGTTGCCTGAGCTCAAACATCTGACAGTTTGTGGTTTCTTGGTCTTGGTGTCATGTTTGGATGGATATAGAAATTTGCTGCTGGATTTGTGATGTTATGTTTGGTCTGCAAACCAATTGGTTTATTCACTTAGAATAACGTGTCCTCAATTTAGGATAAAGGTTGTTTTTGCAACATTAATCAGGAGGCACCGTGGGATTATTTTTTAGCCACATACCCAAGATTGATTGGGCACGAGTTACGATCCTAAAAACAAAGTTTTAAAAAGAATTTCAAACTTAGTCCAGGGGCAGCGCCATTCGCTGGGGTCGAGGGGCAGCGCCATTGGCTGGGGTCGAGCTTTTGAATTTTTGGAACTAATGACTTAACATTTTAACCTCAAAATTCCCGATTTTTGGACACGTTTTTTAGAGCCAAGAATTAGGCTGAACCATTGCAATTACTTCGGCTCCAAGTCATCATCCTAAGGTGTCCCTTTGGTTTTGGAGCCAAATTTTGAATCCAAGAGACATGTTGTGGCTGAAATGATACATGCCTTGGCCAAAGGGTGTAGTGTCTCTTCTAAGGGGCATAATGTCTCTTCCAAAGGGTGTGGTGTCTCTTCCAAAGGGTGTGCCAAATACTATAAATTGGTCATATGTGAGGTCCAAAATTTCATCTCAAACATTCACAATACTTCTCAAGTTCTAGTACAGTATTCTGATTTTATCCGATTGATAGTTTGGGTGCATCCAAATTGTTTCAATCTGAAAGTGTCGTCACGAATTCAGAATAATCCAAGCAACCATTCGAAAGTTCTACAACAAATAAGACGGATAAAAGGACAAACCTTTTAACATTATTTTAAATCCCTTTTAGATGTAGCAGGTATTTTGCATTTTATTTTATTTAATAAAGTATGACAAACCCAATCTAGATCTCAATCTAGATTAGTCCGTGGGAATTATGCGAGTATATAAGTTGGATTATTCTAAGATCCATCCCTGGGGAGAAGGCCATCTAACAAGAATAATATTAGCAAGTACATGCATCACGTTGTTTTCTTTTCCCTATTTGTTTTTTTTTAAAATATTTAACTTACAACATAATAAAAGAAAGATATCACAATATGCTTTAAAAAAATATAATTCTACTTAAAACATCAGGAAAAGCTTAACACAACACTGCTGCTACGTACTACGAAATTACTAATACCACGTGTGATGAATATTCTTAACAGAAATTGTTGGGTATTGATAGTAACAGCCCAATAAGAAAAAGACTTCAGATGCCCAATAACTATGAAGGGGTGAAACCCATGTCATTCGAACCGGCCCGACCCATGTTAAGGTCGATCTGACCCTCGTGAAGTGTCCCAGTATCGAGCCCAAGCTAAAGTGAACGTCAAAGGCTCCATCACTGGTCGCCATTAACCCAAGTCGCGGACTCCTACTGCTCGTCCAAAGAGAGTCTTATCTCTCTTCTCTGGTCCCGCCAACCGTCACTAAAGATATGGTCACGATATACCGCATATCTCGGGAACATATTCTCTAAAGATTACATATGGTAACTGCAATATTACGCCATAACCGTAATATCTGCTAGTCTAATCTTCACCAACACAATATTCATTAAGATATGATGTTGCCTTTTACAGTTTGGTCTCCTTATTCTATAAATACCTTTGCTTTACATACATTCATAGACATTTTTGAGTTTTTTACACACATATACTCATTTAAGCATCAAAGAGTTACCCAGAGACATCCCCTCTATTGCGATCCCCTTCCTGCAGGTTCACCGGAGCTAAGGCGACATCAATCTTCATCCTTCCATTGACATTCAATTCACTGTCAAGTCAGCATTCAGGAAATCAAGATCCAACATTCGGCGCCGTCTGTGGGAAACGATTAATACAGCCATGCAAACTCGATCCAAAAGTAATCTCTGTAACTAGACCAATGAGCAGTCCTCTGACAGCTCTGATTCCGCAGCAGCTTCGCCGCTCCATCAAGAACCTGCTAGCCAAGCGACTCCCAATGTCGTCCCCCCCAGGTCGGCTCGAGAACACGTCGACAATTCCAGACCGGCTCCCGTTCCCAACACCACGGAGACTCCAACACTGCAAACCACCCATGTGGTTGGGGAAAACATCCAGCTGACCCCGGAGATGATAGCACTCCTGGAGACCATCATAGGGCAGACACACAGACAAGCCCCTGCCCCTCAGGAAAACTCTCGCCCCGCAGCCGCAAGGCCCAAGCTAGTAGAGACTAAAAATTCGGGCACCACAGCCCCCAGGAAGATCAGGAGATGACATCGGGACACCAATCCCTACCCCCGGCGTCCACTGAGCCGCCAGCGGGCACCTATTCTGCAAATCCATCCAGTGCCATACTGAATGGAAGGCAGCCAAACCAGTGCACTCTTGATCAGGTGGAGGAGCTTATCAGCAAAAAGCTCCAGGAAAGGCGAACGACAGTCGCAGCTCCCTTCAGGGAGCGATTAACTCATCCCTTCACCACCGACCTAGTCGCCATCAAAATCCCAAAGGATGTCGTCGCCATGGCCATCCTCGAATACAGTGGTGAAGGCGATCCCATTATCCACATCAACAAGCATGAGGCCTCGATGTTGGGTAAGTCAAATGATTCGAATCACTTGGCTTTATTATTTCCGTCGACCCTTTCGGGTTCAGTGTCGTCCTGGTTCTTCGGCCTCCCTGCAGGATCAATAGGGACTTGGTCAGAGCTGAAAAACAAGTTCCTGGAAAGATACATGAGCGAGCGCCAACTTATGAAGAGTGTGGTCGCCTTAGATGCAGTCAAGTCGCCATGCTTTTTGTAATTGTGAATTTTAAATTTATCTACAATTATATATATATATATAATTTCTTCAAGACATTTTCTCTTCTTTCCAATCAGTCTTAGATTTTTTGGATTGTGATCACTGTCGTTATAAAAACACTTTTCAACTATAATTTTAAAGAATTCAAACAAAATTAAAATCGAACAGAATTGACGTATATTTATATGTTGAATATACATATTCTATTGCGTGAAGCGATAAATACAAACAAAATAATCAAATTTGAAAAATTACCAAAGTGAAAGAATATATTTGATTAATGCATACATTGTTTTTTTTTACAATGATAATTATGTAATATATTGTCAACGTAAGTCATCTACAAGTTAAATGGTCCATATGTAATAGAGTATTTTCAAATAATTAGATTATTAAAATCTTAAAACAAAATTATAGATTTTTTGTAATTAATATTAATTCATAGTTGATTACAAAACACTTTGACAAAGTTATTTTAATTAAATAGTACAATATCTTTGTTAGTTATTTTAGAAAATTTTCCAAAAAATGTTAATTTTATTACTCCAAACTAATATCATCAAAAATTTAGGTATTAAATGTCGTGAAAAAAGTAACAAAATATTTTATTACCAAATTAAAATAGCCCCGGTGATGTGTTGAATTAATCTTCTACAGATTACTGAAGTATAAAATCAATACTAATTTTCAGGGTTTATTATTTATTATCTTTATAAAATATTTTTAGGGTTAGTTAAATTTAGAGTCTATGAGTATTTCTTTACTTAACCCTAACACTTATAGATTCCAAATATATCTAAAATTAAAATATAAATATACTTAACCTACCCCTAATTTATGAACTCTGAAAATATCAAAGTAAAAAATAACTCTGAAAATATCAAAGCAAAAAAATAAGGAAAAAGTTAATCAAATATCTAATTTCATTTTTTATGCAAATTTTACTGGGAATTTCTTAATGGTGTCACAGTAGATTTGTGATTGTCGTCGTTTCATAGACATAGTAGTGAGATTGTTAAGATATCTTAAGAGTATATTGAATGCATCCACTTACAAGTTCGTACTTATGAAACAGTTGGTTAAGGTGTCATCTTAAATCTCAGATAGTAACAACGCTCACAGGTTCAAATATTGAGGATGTTGAGTGTAAACTCAAAAAGGATGATGGGGAATGGGAGTATTAGAGTAAAATATATTCAAACGAATAAAAAAAAGTTATAGAGTAAAACAATCTTCCTTAATCTTAAATAACAAGGTTAGTCGTCTCTTCAATTTTCATTATTCCAATTATACTTCTCATACATCTACAATTCTCAATCATCACAACTCTATTAATAGTCAATCATCACATTATAAACTTCTTCATACAATTATACTCATCATACTTCTACAATTCTCAATCATCACAACTTTATCAATAGTCTCATCTATACAATACAAACATCTCTGTGTTCTTTATATTTATTTTCTCTAGAATGACTAAACATCGTCATTTTTATTATATTTCCATCATTCTCTTTAAAACTCACCCGAGGAAGAAAGGTATTTTACATAATTTACTACTCTATTTTTTGGGTTTCATTAGTAAATTCTCCTCAAATATTCATTTTTAATTTTCATGCGTAATTCAATTATGAATTCATTGTACAAAGATTAAGTTTTGGAGATCTGCCCAACTATCAAGTGGGACAAAGGAAAGACCCTCGAGTTCCTTCTAGAATCACTTTGTGAGTTAATTTAATTATTTAATTTGAAAAATTAGTTGAGTTTTTTTCCTTGTTTCCACTCTACCTTTTTTTTCTACTTGCATGAAAATCTTTATCAAATTTGCATGAGTTGAGTCATACGTATTATAATGTCATGTTATTGCTTTCTTAGGGTATGGTAATTCCAACGATGTGTTTCCCATCTACATTTGAGACAATCAAACTTATGAAAATAATTATTAAATTTGTTGAATAATATATAATATTATATATTTTAGTAAATATATTGTTGTGAAGTCATTTTTTAATTATTATTATTAATTTAATTGGATAAAAATGTAAAACCGAATACATGAAATAGATCATATGTTTACTAAGAGAAGACAATTCTCTAATATAAAACATTTAGAAATATTCTAAACTAAAGTACGATGATTGATGTATAGTATTATTCTATTTAACAAATCTATTATTCAAGAAATTCATTTTTTAAGCAAATTTAGCAAGAAAGATGATTAAGGATGATACCATTGTTTTTCCTTCTGAACAAGCAATTATAATGATCTTTATCTTGTTAAGAATTTATTTTCAATTTTCAATTTTTCAATTGTACTTGTTTTTTTTTGTCAAAGTACTTGTTCATTAAAATTGCATTTTTTTCTAACAGATTAATTCATACATTTTATACTACAATTTCCAGTTAATACAATTAAACAGTAAATTTATCACATGATGCCAAGCTCACTAGTAATATCAAAAGCGAGACTGAATCTGATGATATATTTATTTTGAGTAGGGTTGACAAATCATATGTATGTGCGTGTTATCGTGCGCATATCAATATGTTTATCATGTAACACTTATTAAACATGAACACACACAATAAGCTTGTCGTGTCATATTCCTAAACATGAACACGACACATAATATATCTTGTGTATTCATGTCATGTTATCATGTTGTGTTAAGATATCCAATTATATGTTCACATGCGAGATTTATAAGAAAATATTAAAATAATGAATTGTTATTATCAATTCAAACATATGATTTAACGACTTTTTAATGTAGAATTGACAAACTCTATAAAGTAAATATCTAAATAGACTTTTAAAATTTATTAAACGAGATTTGTTTAGAAAATTATTCCTAAACATAAACTTTCAAGTTTATATTTGACCAAAAAAAGAGTTCAATACTATCGTGTTATTGTGCGTGTCGTGTTCTGATACCTAAGTACAAACACGACACAAAAATACTTTTGTGTTCTCGTGGTTCGTGCTATCGTTATGTCATATGTTTTTACGAACACGATTTTTTTATGCATGAACACAGTTTTTTTCACGCATGTTTGTATTGTGTTATCGTGTTGCGCGAAAAATTATGAACCCTAATTTTGAATAGTCAGATTTTTTTTGTTAACCGATTACATTAATTCACCCCAACTACCTTCCCATTCGTTGAAGCTTTCTTCTTCTTCCATTATTTATGACATTAGGGAAATAGAAGACCGATTGCATCTGTAGTAATAGTACTCTTCTTAGACACCACACATTCCAGTCCCACAGAAAATAAATATTGTGGTTGGATTGAAACTTATATAATATATATATATATATATATATATATATATATATATTCTGTAAGTTGCAAAAAAATAAAAAAATTCCACTTTTTATAAGAATTTTCCCCCATACATATATATGTGGTTGGCCTCTATTTTGTTATTCATATACTTGAAAACTTGAAATGAAACTTCAAACCTTTCAAAAAATTGTAAAATTTAATGAAATATCTTTACTCAGGACTGTAAAATTGAATACATTCTTGAAAATTAAATTTGAGTTATAGTGAATCTTTGTTCAGGATGCAAACCATTAGATTACAAGTGAATTTTCAACGATGAAAGTAAATGGAACAATGGATAAGCATACATCAAGACTTATAATTAATGTTACCAGCAAAGGGAAGACCTACAATTTGATACATATTCTCATGCGACAATAATAACTTCTATTAGGATGGTTCTCGTAATTTCAAAGTACATCATCTGGATCTAAAAACATCTTTCTTAAAATGATATTTAGAACAATAAATCTATATGAAACAACATAATGGTTTCTCTACGTCAGGGCAAAAGAAAAAAAATCTATAAATTGGTTAAGTTATTGTAAGATAAAAACAAACGCTAAAACAATGACATTAGAAGTTTGACAACGCCATTTTAGAAAATAAATAAATAAATAAATGTGACAAGTCCATATATGTGAAAGATATAAATAAAGGTTACACATTTTTTTTTTTTTATGGCGCTGACATGTTTATAGTTGGAAGTAACAATTATATGATTAAATCTAGGAAACAAATGTGGAATTTGAGAGTTGACATGATATATTTGGTCCTAACTGTTGTAATCCTTGGAATGAATATCAGTAGAGTATTAGAATGAATCATTCTATGTGAGACTCATTATATCAATAAAATATTAGAAAGAGATTTACTCCCCAATGGATCTCGTTCAAGTACAATTGGAAGTCTAGATATACCCTTCAAAGATACAACTCCATAATTAGATAATTTCCCTCAAGTAGAATATTACGAATGCTTATGTAATATAGATGAATAATATTGCAGATCTGTTAACCAAATGGTTAAACAAAGAGTAAGTTGACCAATCATTAAGAGAAAATAGACTTAAACCCTTGAACTACACACTTTGAGAATATAAATTCAACCTAGTTAATCGGAGATATCAAAACTTGGATTCAGAAGGGAAAATTAATTCTACAATTGAGTGAAATCATTGTGGTGATTTTACTATGAGACCATTTTTAAGATGAGAAACAATGATAATATGAGTTGAAATTAACTACATATTTTTTATGATTTGAGAGATAGAAAATATAATCAAAATAATAAAGTAACTATTGAGATGGAAAACCACAAATATACGTGAGAAAATGGTTCGCTTCGAAAAGAATTATTGTGCGCGCAATTCTTAAAAGCATTCATAGAACTAGACAATGTTTATACCAAACATGAACGTGAGAATTAAACTATACTAAGATGATGTGCATGATTTGTATATTAATTACACTTATCGAATACATATTAACATTTATAACTTTTACTTATTACAGTTTACAAACACGCGACACATGATACCACTAATACAACCAACACCATGAAGTTCGTTCATCATATCATATGACAAGCAAAACGCTATGACTGAATTTTCATATTATCGATAAGGTTTGACAACTGATACTTCCAACCTTCTTACTACAAGTAAAATATAATAATAATATGAAAATAGCATCTGGAAACTTTACAATGAGTCTGTTGGTAAAAGTGGATGAACATCTGATATTGTGATTATATCGGCATCAACCTCAAATCTTGTTGCATTATATGCTTCAATCTCGTACTGCTCATCAGTTTCTTGTGGTTGTTGCATGTTAGGAATAACTCTGTTTTGTATTCCTTCCAACTCCATCACTACTTCTTTCATCATCGGTCGTTTCCTCCCTTTTAAGTTCAAGCATCGTTTCGCTAGGTTTGCAATTGCAACGATTTCTTCGTCTCCACCATGTTTTAGAACTTGGGCGTCCACTATATCAAATAAACGATTCTCCTCCACTGAAATGATGAAGTACATGGCCAAACTTCGTCCCTCACTTGCTCGTGTGGAAGAGACTGCCTTCTGTCCTGTCAAAAGCTCAACAAGAACTACCCCGAAGCTATAAACATCACTTTTATCAGTAAACTGACTGGATTGGAAATATTCCGGGTCTAAATACCCAAATGTTCCATGTACCAGTGTGGTTACATGAGTTTGATCGATTGTGACGGATTTTGAAGTGCCAAAATCCGCTATTTTTGCTCGATATTGCTCGTCTAAGAGTATGTTTGTTGTCTTGATATCACGATGGTAGATTGGAATGGAAGCTGAGGAGTGTAGGTAAGAAAGGGCACTTGCTATTTCAGTGGCAATCCTCAATCGTACTTTCCAAGAAAGAGGGAACTCTTCATTTGTATCATGAAGATATCGATACAGTGTTCCATTAGGAATGAACTCGTACACTAGAAGAGGAACTTCACTCTCCAAGCAACACCCAAGAATTTTGACTACATTCCTATGATTAATCTGAGAGAGAATGACAACCTCATTGATGAACTGCTCCACATTGTCTTCATCAATCACAATAGATTTCTTGATTGCAACGATCCTTCCATCGGTTAACATCCCTTTGTAAACAGTACCTTGACCTCCTTGTCCGAGAATTCTGTCAATATTGAAGTTATCTGTAGCTTTCTCCAACTGCTTTTTGGTGAATAGTTTGCCCTTCTCAATAGTGCTTCCTGGTGAAGATAATTGTTGCTGCAATATAAGACCTCCATTCCGTTTAAAGAACTTGTCTTTAAGTTTGTCTTTTCTTCTCTTCCTCATCACTTTGTACGTCCACCAGGACAAGAAAATTAGTACAAGGGAGCCCAAGCCTGATGAAAACCCTAAGCAACAACAAAGGACAAAACATATTCAGCAATGTCTACAATGTTGTAGGAGTACTTGATGAAACAACAAGATTTAGAGACATACCTATGCCTAAGAACATAGGGGTTCTATTTGTCACGCATTCATAAGAGCCCCACGTATTCCTACAACTGTGAGGACAGTAATACCCAGGTAGCTCACATTCATTAATATCTGAACAGAGAAAAACGTTCATTACATTCCAAGTGATGTAATTAAAATACAGAAAGGGAAAGCAAATACCTTCACATCCATCAGGAAGATAAGGGTTACCCTTGAAGCCAGAATTGCATGAACACTGGATTAAGCCTTTATGGTTGATATAGCCATCAGTTTGGCAATAATATGAAGAATTCCAATAGTTGATATGAGGACCTAACACGAGACCTAGAGATGTAAGGTCAGAAGTGTTGGTTATCCCCCATGTTAACACCACTGGAACATTATTAGCAGTCCGTAAGGAATATAAATCCGTCGAATTTTGCTGAAACCATGAACTATTGACAAGGAAAGCGAATTGGCACTCATGAGCATCAGAGTTATTATTTTGGAAGTCGACGTTGATGGCTTGAATACGGGCGGGGATGGTAGAAAAACAACAATCGTAGCCAACGCAAGTGCTGTGTCGCTGAGTGTTATTTCCGGTGCATTCGGTTCTACACCCAACAAAGGAAGGACCCTCACTCCCCATCATATGGACGGTGTTATCACACCCAACTGCCACAAAAATATTGGACATCCCAGAGAATGCGAACGGACTGCCAGTTAAGTTCACAGGATCACGAATCTCACCGTTTGCGCAACTAATGGGGGAGTATACAATAGGATACCTGACTGAGATTGAAATGTCTAAACTCTCCAGCGGTGAGATATTCAGCACCTCCAAGTTAGTCTTGTTTAGTCTTGGGACTGTATTGTTTATGCAGACTATCTTGTACCACTCGTTTAAGAAGCAACCCTTTCCCATACCGAAGGGAAATGGTATAATGATGTCGCCACATACGTTGATGCAGCTGGGCTTTGCAACTTGATATGGTGGTAATACTGATGAAAATACTCCAACTGGATTGAGCAAAAGAAGGACGGGAAGCATAAATCTAAACATTCTCTTGTTATTGGTCAAATCGAAGAAGAGGAGATGGTTTTCCTTTCTCACGCCTTATGTTTATATGTAGAAAGAACATAGAATAGATAAGTATACCCAACAACTCATGGACAAACAGATGAAGTCTTAATAGCCAATATGGAAATTAATCAAAGATTCCTTGTTGACTAATTCAACTAGAGTACTTTACCAAGTCAAGCTTACTCTACACGTTTAAGAATGCATGTGAGAAAGAACATAGAATAGATAAGTATACTCAACAACTAAGGGACAAACAGATGAAGAAAGAAAAGTCTTAAAAGCCAATATGGAAATTAATCAAAGATTTCTTGTTGACTAATTCAACTACAGTACTTCACCAAGTCAAGCTTACACTACACATTTAAGAATGCATGTCAGTACAAATGGTTTTCCTCTGACCCAATTAAAATGCAAAGGAGGAGTTACACATTTTTTTTTTCCAAATATATATCATTTCAAAACCAAATATTAAAAAAAACATTTTAAAAAATAATTATCAAAATATACCTACTCGTAAATGTTCACGGATCATCCTACCTACGAATGTCATGTAGGGTAAAATTAAATTAGGGTTGTATTATTTTAATAGTTAGACATCTTGCGTTCGAAACTTTACTCGAATTTAACAAATATTTTAATAGCGATAGATATTCATCATTAAACATAGCTTGGTAATTAATTTTTCCAAATGTGATATTTTTATAATTTTTATATAAGTATATTTTGAAGCAAAAATTGAAAAAGTTACTCTTCGGTAGGGCCGGCAAAGGTGCGGTGAAAAATCCATAACCATGGTTATAACCGTTACTATTTAATATAGTTAACCGTACGATTATGGTGTGGTGCGGTTATGATGATGAATTTCCTACCCATAATGGTTATGGTATTTGAGTAATACCCATGGTTATTATATAAATATAATAATAATTTATTATTAATAAACTAATTTATATAATATACTAAATATAAATTATATAATTGAAAATTTGAAATTGTTGAAGATTGAAGGCACCAAATCCCAACAAATGGTGGACAAAACTTTAGACGTTGCAAAATTTTAGATTTTGGGCCCTGTGAAATTGTTTTTTCCAGTAATAATGTCAACCTGTACCTTGATTATTTTTTATGGTGGAGAGAATTATAATTCAATTATTATTTTCATAATCACTAGAAATTGTCCAACGAATGGTGGAAGGAATCGATATACATTGATGTATTTTTTAAAATAAAATTTTCGGTATTTTATTATATTATATGTGTGAAATGAATATGGGTATACGAATAAAACCATGGTTCATAACCACAGTTATTTTAATGGTTATGATATTGAAAATTATACTCATAATAGTTATGGTTATATTTATAGTATGTATTTTTAAATTATGGTATGATTATGATATTTGTTTAACCCTAACCATCGCTCTAACCCTAACCATCGCCCGATGTACTCTTCGATTGTGCAAGCTACAAATAACTCTATAGTTTCACCACCTATATATTTAGGCTTAGTGTTGATAAATATATATATATATATATATATATATATAGGCTAGCATCCATGCCATGTCACTCCACTCTTAAGATATTATCATATTTCAATGATGATCACAACTAGCAATTCTGGTGCGTTACAACCAACTAGAGAATCTTCTTTAAGATCTTATTTTTTGTTGATATTATGAGAAGCGACAGTGTTGTTTGCAACAGTTTCGGAAGATATTTCTGTCTTAATTAAAGTGCCATAAATAAAAAACGTATGAAATTTTAACTACTATATAAGTAATTATTTAAGTAATGTTTTCTTTATTTCACTTTTAGCACTCTAACCTTTTATTACTAAACATCAAAATTCATAATCTCTTCTATTAAGTATGACAAGAGTTTAATAGAAACTATACGCATCAACTTAGGGAGAAACAAAAAGTCTTAGAAGCCAATATGGAAATTAATTGAAGACAAAGACTCCTTGTTGACTAATTCAACTGGAGTACTTCACTAAGTCAAGCTTACACTACACATTTAAGAATGCACGAGAGTACAAATGGTTTGATTTTTTTCAAAAAGTAGCTACTTTTGAAAAAATATTTGAAAAAGTGTATATCTAAAAAAAATATTTAGGAAAGTATGCATACACGCGCCCTAGAGATGTGCCTACTGCAATAGGCGCGACCCAGGGGTGCGCCTATTGCATAATTTTTTTTTTCTTCGTGAAAACACCGGTCTATCAGAAACCACGTTGATTTTGAGTCTGCTTATGGTTTTCCTCCTAAATAGAAATTGAGAGATAGTCTCTCCAGTAAAGAAGAAAGGAAGTTATAAGAAGTTAAATACTTTTTTCCTGTCCTAAATTTTCCAACTTGTTCTGAACAACATCCGCGAGGTAAAACATTGAAACAAAGTTGTTTATTCACAAGTTTCTGAATGAGACTTTTCGTCAAATACACTAGCTAGTTTGACATTTTCAGGAATTACTGCTGCAAAAGAGCTCTTTGGGGTTACTTTAGGTTCCTGTCCTAAATTTTCCAACTTGTTCTGAACAACATCCGCGAGGTAAAACATTGAAACAAAGTTGTTTATTCACAAGTTTCTGAATGAGACTTTTCGTCAAATACACTAGCTAGTTTGACATTTTCAGGAATTACTGCTGCAAAAGAGCTCTTTGGGGTTACTTTAGGTTCCTGTCCTAAATTTTCCAACTTGTTCTGAACAACATCCGCGAGGTAAAACACTGAAACAAAGTTGTTTATTCACAAGTTTCTGAATGAGACTTTCGTCAAATACACTAGCTAGTTTGACATTTTCAGGAATTACTGCTGCAAAATAGCTCTTTGGGGTTTCCACTCTTGCCTCTCGGCTGGTTCTCTAAAAATGTGAAGTTTAGATACTAACATTGTTAAAGCATAAACATAACACATTAACACTAACCAGGCTAGAGAGACGTACATCTCTGACTCAACATCTTCCGAATATCTTGTAAAACTTCTCCAATGACTATAGCTTTTTATTTGAGTTCTTTTGCAGCAGTAATTCCAAAGAGCTCTTAAAATCAACTAGGAGGAAAACCATAAGCAGACTTAAAATCAACGTTGTTTCCACTTGCATATCCAACAACACCAGCAAGGGTCTTTAGATTTCTCTTGATAGAGAACCAGCCGAGGAATTTGGTGAGACTGGCGTAGAGGAATTTGGACATATGAATACTGAGATGAAGCAACGCGTGAGACTATCTCTCAATTTCTATTTAGGACGAAAACCCTATAGTTGGTCTCAATTCTCAACGGCAGACTTATATGGAAGGTTGAGACTGCGAACGACACATACACCATAATTAAGCTTAGGCCAGCCAGTATCTCCGTTAATTCCTGAGTGGGGTCCAGTACTCTACGGACTGCCTCACCATAGTTATAATGAGTCATCCTACATTTCAATTGATGATGACCAAAGAGCTCTTTTGCAGCAGTAATTCCTGAAAATGTCAAACTAGCTAGTGTATTTGAAGAAAAGTCTCATTCAGAAACTTGTGAATAAACAACTTTGTTTCATTGTTTTACCTCGCGAATGTTGTTCAGAACAAGTTGGAAAATTTAGGACAGGAAAAAAGTATTTAACTTCTTATAACTTCCTTTCTTCTTTATTGGAGAGACTATCTCTCAATTTCTATTTAGGAGGAAAACCATAAGCAGACTTAAAATCAACGTGGTTTCTGATAGACCGTTGTTTCCACTTGCATATCCAACAACACCAGCCAGGGGCTTTAGATTTCTCTTGATAGAGAACCAGCCGAGGAATTTGGTGAGACTAGCGTAGAGGAATTTGGACATGTGAATACTGGGATAAAGCAACGCGTGAGACTATCTCTCAATTTCTATTTAGGAGGAAAACCATAAGCAGACTTAAAATCAACGTGGTTTCTGATAGACCGGTGTTTCCACGAAGGAAAAAAAAAATTGTGCAATAGGCGCACCCTAAGGTCGCGCCTATTGCACCGTAGGGATGCGCCTATTCAATAGGCGCGACGCGCGTATGCATACTTTCCTAAATATTTTTTTAGATATACACTTTTTCAAATATTTTTTCGAAAGTAGCTACTTTTTGAAAAAAAATCAAATGGTTTTCCTCTGACCCAATTAAAATGCAAAGGAAGAGTAACAAACATTTTTTTTTCAAATATATATCATTTCAAAACCAAATATAAATAATAACATTTTAAAAAATAATTATCAAAATATACCTACTCGTAAATGTTCACGGATCAAATTACCTACAAATGTCATGTAGGGTAGAATTAAATTAGGGTTGCATTGTTTTAAGGGTATGAAAAAGATGTAACATGTTTGCCCTCAATGGTAAATGCGGCCCAATGTTTGTTTTTGGTGTAGTATGTTTGGTGGTGTAGGTTTTTGATGAATTCTGTTTGTGACCGTTAAAAATTTCCGTTAACAACTGAAATGTCTTGCACGTGACTTTTTGTATGTGTGAAATTCCAAAGATGTCCCTCACTTCTTCACCTATTATATGGAGTCTTTCCTCAATTGAACCATACAGTCTTCTTCTCCACAAACCCAAACCAATGACTCTATGTCTTCCTCCTTCCTTCTCCACGACGGCCATGTCCGATTTCGGTCCAAACTTCGGTCTCCACAAGATACGCAGAAATGGACGATGTCGCCTTGCCTTCGTCTTCACTTCATTGGTACTTTTCACCTTTTCCTACCTTCACATACGTTTGTCGTCCCCATTTGCTAACCTCCGCGTTTCCTCCATTGCCGCCGCTATCTCCGGTGATGATTCATCTGTTTCTGCTCTTTGGATGCCACCGTTCGCCGATCATGATCCCCTCAACCGCGCCATCGTAGAGCCTGAATCAAACCGTATCCTCCACGGTCAGCTACACTATCAAATCTGAACTGGTCGTTTTACTTCTCTCTGTCACTCTGATTCTTAATGCGGCTATTCTTGGTTCTGGGAGGGGTACACGGGGCAACGAGGTAGTTTTTTGCCGGTGGGTGTAGCACTGGGTCGTACTTCATAAGAATTCTAAAACCTGGAATACATCCACATCACTTGTGATGCGGAAATTTTTATGATTTGTGAAGGTTATAAACTTACTAAGAAATGGAAAAATTGCCTTTTTAGTTGAGATAGTCACTAAGTTATGATTCAGAATACATTTCAAAACAACAATGCTACAAAGCGTGAATAAGTGGAAAAAACTTTATTTTTTTCACTATTTTTTCCTACAAAGGCCATGGTCTTCAATTGCTCAGAAAATATCTTTAATCCACATTCACAACTTTTATCATTCTACGCCAATAAATATATGTTACCCATGAAACAAGGTTTTGCTCCCCTTGAACTCTCGAGTTGTCAATTGCCTTCCTACCTGTTATGATCTCCAAAAGAACAACACCAAACAAAGCTATAGACATCTGATTTCAAAGTCAATTGACCTGTCATTGCATACTCTGGAGCACAGTATCCGTAGGTGCCCATGACCCTTGTAGATACATGAGTATCGTCCCTAACGGGACCCAATTTGACCAAGCCAAAATCAGACAGCTTCAGATGGTACCCTTCATCGAGCAAAATGTTGGATCTCTTCAAATCTCGATAAATAACAGGAGGGCTAGCCTTGTCATGCAAATGCTCAAGCCCCATTGCTGCCGCTGCTGCTATTTTCATTCTTGTGTTCCAATCGAGTTCTTTCTTACCCGGTGATATTTCTGCAGAGAAGAACATTTTGGGGTAAATTCTACAGAGCGTGAAACTTTAAGGAAACTGATACTTTTTCAGGATTGAGTAGCATTATTAGTAAACAGATTTCTCAAATGAAAAATATTTCATTTTTACTATAAATTCACAATTTGCAGCATCGCCCATATTTAGTGAAAAAATGGTATTTGTATTTCACTTAGATGTGGTATTCTTCAACATTTATACGATCATTACAAGGATCCAAGGATCGCCCATGTTTGTGTGTGTGTGTGTGTAAATAACTGTTGTGGATTGATATCTATACCGTGTAAATGGTCTTCCAAGGATCCAAGTGGCATGTACTCATAAACCAGAAGCCGCTGATCTCCATCAGCACAGTAACCAATCAAATTAACGAGATTAGGATGATGAAGAAGGCTCAGCATCAGTACTTCCACGAGGAATTCCCGATTCCCGATATAACAACAAAGTTGAAGACTTGGAGTGACAATGGCATGAAGAGGCTGAAGCTTCTTCTTGGTCGAATGAGATTTTCCCTTGTGGACTGCCAACAGAAGTTTCGATACATGAAGCTTGAAGTGAAGATGAAGGACGAGTTCGAGAGGTTCCTTCCCGAGTACGGACTCAACAACTTTTACTACAGAAGCTTCATGCGGTTACATGGCTACAGTTCCAAAATGTTTGCTGCAGATGTGGTATACAGTGTCACAGCACTACTTGAAACCCAAACCAATGACGATCTTCTGCAGCAACAAGGGATTAGGGTTAGAGAGTCTTCAATGTCGGGATGGAGAGGTCACTGAACTGGTGCGTTGGAAGGTAAGGGGCAGCTGATTGGTTTTTTGGGAAGAGAGACTGGTTCAGTTATTTGGAGGGAGACGGTTCAGTTGTGGAAGTATAAAGGAGGGAAAACAACTAGAGGGTAGTTTTGGTATTTTCATTTTTTTGTTATTTTAATGTTCAAATTATCTAGCACGTGAGTTGCACGTGTCAAATTTAAACGGATAAATTAATGGAAAAATTAACGTTTATTCAAAAACCAACAGAATGAAACATCGTATATCAAAAACCCGCGGCCCAAAACAAGTTATATCGATTACCAATTTTGTCAAGTATCTTACATATTTTTCCCTTGTTTTAATAGTTAGAGGCGTTGAGTTCGAAACTTTACTCGAATTTAACAAATATTTTTCCATTGGCTTCTGAATCACAGGTGGAGTTCAAGAATTATGTAATGTCTTTACGTGATGGTTGAGTTGCACGTGTCAAATTTAAACGGATAAATTAATAGAAAAATTAACGTTTATTCAAAAACCAACAGAATGAAACATCGTACATCAAAAACCCGCGGCCCAAAACAAGTTATATCGATTACCAATTTTGTCAAGTATCTTACATATTTTTCCCTTGTTTTAATAGTTAGAGGCGTTGAGTTCGAAACTTTACTCGAATTTAACAAATATTTTTCCATTGGCTTCTGAATCACAGGTGGAGTTCAAGAATTATGTAATGTCTTTACGTGATGGTTACCTGTCATTCATGAAACCTCAGGCAGCTTTTCGTTCTGAGCCAATCAGCAAAGAGAATAGGATGGATGATACCTCCTCAAAAGTTCGTTTGATGTGGAAAAAAATTTCACGGAAGATTTCCAAGGCTGGCGTGAATGAGAAATCTCGTGCGTACCAAGATTCTGATTCAGCCAGTGGTTCTGGGAAGGCAATTTCAACCACTAAAACACCCAAATTCGCAACAGAGAATAACAGCAGTGTGCGCTCTCCTCGTTCTATGTCCTTACCACGTTCAGCAAGTCACAGTCAGTTCTCCACCACCTCAGATGTAGATTCTGAGGACAGAATGTTAATTGATGAGGGAACACTCTGCTGGAATTTGCTAATTGCACGGATTTTCTTTGATATTAAAAGCAGTCAAGAGACTATAAGATTCGTTCAAGATAAAATTCAGGTTTGTTATTCTTTTACTAATTATCGGACAAAATTTTCAAGCCTTCAACATCTGAATGTGAATCCCATATAACCTGCATTGTCAGATTTCAGTGACATTCTGTAGCTTTTCCACAAATCTACTTTTGAAGAGATACTTGTGCTAAAAATTATCAGATGTATAGTTAGCACCAACTAGTCTTTCTTTGTGTGATAATACTCGTTAGAGGTTTTATTCAGCTATGAAGTAGCCAATGCACATGAGCATGTAAGTTTTGTATAGATTGAGTAGCCGCTCTGAACAATTTAATCTAGTTGACCTGATGGTATTTGTTTTTCCTGATTTTTTTCCCCGGGCTGAGCAATTCTTTGCATTAAAGCCAGTCTTTTCCTAGAAATTGTTAAAAACCTTAGTCAGGGTTTTTGCTACCTTCTTGTCCCTAAATAAAAGCTTATTTTTAAAACAACAAAAATCAAGTTTACTAATATTGTTGCCAACGGTGGTGTTATATATTTTAGTGTAATTGGATTGACTAGTTGACCAATGGGATCATAGTATCTCATTAAACAAGTTAGGAGGGTGCGGAGTGCACGCTTGTTTAAGTATATTATGATTCATTGTATTGGAGATTCATCGGTTGATTAGAGATGAGGCAATGGGGGTCAAAGGGGGCAACGCCCCCTTTGCCGGGTCCAGGGGCAGCGCCCCTGGCGGGGTCCAAGGGGCAGCGCCCCTGGCTGGGGTCGAGCTAATTTGAATTGAACTATTCTAAAGTCACTATTCTAACATTCACTATTCTAAAATTCATTGGAAATTTGAATTTTGGAACTAATGACTTAACTTTTTTAAACCTCAAAATTCCCGGTTTTTTGACACTTGCTTTAGAACCAAGTATTGGACCGAACCATGGCTAAGGGCCAAACCATGGCTAGGGCCGAACCATTTCTAGAATCTTCCTAAGGTGTCCCTTTGATTTTGGAGCCAAAATTTGAAACCAAGTGTCACCTAAGGGCCGAAATGTTGCATCCTCTAAACAAAGGGATGTTGTGTCTCTTCTAAGGGGCAAAGTGTCTCCTCCAAAGAGTGTGCCTAACACTATAAATTGGGCATAGTAGAGATCCAAAAATTGATCTCAAACATTCACAATCCTTCTCTCAAGTTCTAGTTCAGTATTCTGATTTTATCCGATTGAAAGTTTGGATGCCTCCAAATAGTTTCAATCTGAAAGTGTCGTCACGACTTCAGAATAATCCAAGCATACAATTACCACCATATCCATTCGAGATTTCCAACAGGTGGTTTGTATATTGTTTCCTACGGCGGTTTGTTAGTGTAGCTGAAGAGTACCAAGTGCTGTTGGCTATGTTTGTTTATGATGTATCTGTTCGTTCTCTTCATTTTACAGAGAACACTATCTAATATGAGGATTCCGAGCTATATTGAGGAGATTATATGTACAAACATCTATCCTGGAACTCTGCCCCCTTACATTCACAGCATGAAGGTTCTCCCCTTGGACATGAATGATGTGTGGGTCTTCGAAATTGATTTTGAGTATTCTGGTGGTCTAGCACTGGAAATTGAGACAAGAATAGATGTATGTGACCTTGACCCGAATCAAGAATCAAATACGGATCTTCTAGAGGGGCTTGAGCAATTTGGAAAGCAATTTGACCTTTCGGAGGGCAAAGGTGATGAACTCGAGCATGAGGGGGAACTTGGAGATGGTAATCTTTCTTGATTTTCATTTATCGTAAAAATTGTACTCTGGACATAGGGCTGGCAATGGTTAGGGTATGGTCAGGGTATGCCAAATACCATAACCATACCATATTTTTAAACCACATACCATAACCATAACCATTATGGGTACAATTTTTAATACCATAACCATCAAAATAACCGTGGTTATTAACCATGGTTTTAACCGTATAACCATATTTATTCCACATGTAATATAATAAAAGACCGAAAATTTAATTTTAAAAAAATACATCTATCTATATTACCAACAATAAAAATATATAACACTAACATCATTCAACATTAACACTAACATCATTCAACATTAACATTCACACCACTGAATTAACATTAAAATTCAACAAACACTCATAACGAGTAATGATTCAACACACTTAACCATTTCACACTTGTCGTATTTGTTTCTATCAATCATCATCTTGCTCAATATCATCAATTGATTTCACTTTTATGTTGTAATTTATATTTAGTATAATATATATATATTAGTTTATTAATAATAAATAATTATTATATTTATAAAATAACCATGGTTATAACCATGAGTATAACTCAAATACCATAACCATAACCATTATGGGTAGAGAATTCATCACCATAACCGCACCGTACCATAATGGTACGGTTAACCATATTAAACAGTAACGGTTATAACCGTGGTTATGAGTTTTTCACCGCACCATTGCCAGCCCTATCTGGACACTGGTGGGCTACTAAAAACATGTGGAAAGTTGAACAACTCATCAACATGGGCTACTATTCCACTATACATACTTTTGATATAGTTTTAGTTTTAATTATTGTCATTGTTCATAGCTTACAATATATATATACTATGTAAACTGAAGTGTAATACAAGTTTTCTAGCTTGAATATAATTCAGTTTTCCTTATCCAGTCCAACATGGTATCAGAGTCGGATCATTCGATCAGTTGATCGATTAACCTTTCTCGGCGTTCATTATCTACCATACGTAGCTACAGTCATGTCAGAGTCTGAAGAAGGTAGCGTCCACACCCATGGGCTCGGCTCAATGAATGCATCGTTTGCGGCTTAACGGGCGACACTACTCTCAAACCTGCCACAATCAAACAGCAACGTGCAAAAACATTCCATATCAGTACCACCTCAGCCCGAAGAACCCAACTACACGCAATAGGAGCAAGACGATTTAATCGTCTACTCGTGGATGCTCGACAACATGGAACCAGATTTAATGCTTCCGTATACATAATTTCCCACGGCAAAAAAGTCATGGAAAAGCTTATTCACAACATACAATAAGGGCAAGGATGGCATCCAACTGTTCAATCTGATCATTCACACGAACAACACGAAATAGGGCACTGACTTTCTAGAAACCATGTACAGCAAAATGCAGAGCCTCTAGAGGAAAATCGAGTTACGGGACCCGAATCAAATGAAATGTTCCGAAGATATACAGATTTGGAACACAAAGTGAACCGAAACGAAATTATATCAGTTTCTAAACGAGGTAAGTGACGGATTTGATAAAGAAAAACGTGATTTACTCAGGGGAAGTCCATTACCGGAGATGGAAATCGCGTACGCAACCATCCGATCGGAACGAGTCCTGAGGTACGTGGTGGGGGCCACGAAGAAGGAGACCGAACTCAGTGGTTCTGGAATCGGTCCGGGATTCTCAGCCCAATTTCACTCAGAAGACGGGGGTGCTGGAATCGGTTCAGGGCACGCCTCCAAGCCGCAGTCGTTCGTCGGAAAGGGAAGGTTGTCTCGTGGCGGTGCAGCCACTGTGGAAAATTTCGTCACATTAAATCCGAGTGTTTCCAGCTAATCGATTTTCCCGACGGATGGAGAAGTCAACGACGGGAAGGACTCGGCGCTGACATACAGGTCATAGTGGTGAATGACCGTGATGAAACGGGGAAGGGCGCCAAAGCCTTAGGAGTCACGGTTGTTGTGGTTAGGGTTTCCACCGAGGGAGAATGGTCGGGGAAGAACTTCAGGTGGAGAGACTGAAGCTTTGAAGGAGAGGAGAAGGAAAGCTGTCCAATTCCTTCCTACCAGGCGAAGGAAACCAGGATAAGGACTTCTGCGGCTGCTCTTGGAGATGAAACCGAAGGTATAGGGTTAGGAAGAGTAAAATTACCTTCCTATTCCTGGAACCCTAATTATCAGTTTTTTGGTCCTTCATGTTTAAGCTTGATATCATGGGCCTGACTTTGATGAAAAAACTTAGACCCTATGTTTTAAAAAAAAAAATAACAGAATTGGTCCTGTAGCTACTCAGACATTTATTGCTCAGGATTCGCCATGAAGAAAGAATGAAAAATGACTATTTGATTGCAGAGCCACACACAATATGACTTTTGACAAAAATGATTTTATCAGTCAATCGACACCAGGAAGAAAAATTATCCAGACTGCAAATGGAGACCTCTCACATGTTCAGGGAGCTGAAACCATTGTTCTATCTCCAACCATTAAATTGCAGAATTGTCTCTATGTGCCTAGCCTAACTTGCAAGTTACTATCTATTAGTCATGTAACTAGAGAGCTAAATTGTATGGTACTGATGTATCCCAAATTTTGTTTGTTACATGATATTCAATCGGGGAGAGTTATTGAACGTGTTGTTGAACGTCAAGGCATATATTATGTTGAGGAAGGGACTCAACATAGAACTGCAATGCTTGCTCACGGGACAGTCACCGTGCAACAATGGTTGCGACATGGGAGATTGGGTCACCCATCTACAGGGTACCTTCATAAATTATTCCCCAGATACACAATGAATATGACTTCTCACGGGACAGTCACCGTGCAACAATGGTTGTGACATGTGAGACTTATTTTTTTGCTAAAAGCCATAAGCAGTCATATTCATTGTGGGACTCTAGAGCCAAGTCTGTGTTTTCTTTAATTCATTCTGGTGTATGGGGTCCTGCTCCAAATAATGGTACATGTATGTCAAATAATGGGTTTAGGTACTTTGTGCTTTTTATCGATGATTACTCTCGTATGACCTGGGTCTATTTTCTCAAACATAAACCAGAAGTCTTCACAAAGTTTGTAGAATTTAAAAATCTAGTCCAGACTCAGTTTAGTACAAAAATTCAAGTACTTCGTTTTGATAACGACGGAGAATTCGTAAATTCTTCACTTAAACAGTTCCTTAAAGATAAAGGCATCATACACCAAACTTTATGTCCACATAACCCTCAACAAAATGGGGTAGCATAAAGAAAAAACTGTCATATCCTGGAAATTACGAGAGCACTAATGCTGGAGTCACATGTTCCAACCTCTTTTTGGTCGGAAGCTGTAGCAACTTCGGTCTATCTCCTTAATCGCCTATCTACTAAGGTAATCAATTTGAAAACACATCTCCAAGCCTTATCAAGTCACACGAGTGTTCCAACAACCTTGACACTCCAACCACGTATCTTTGGGTGATCTATCTTTGTACATGTTCCCAAATCAGATCGCTCTAAATTCGATCCATGTTATGTTAAGTGCGTCTTCATGGGGTATGTGATTCATCAGAAAGTCTACCGCTGTTTTAATCCTCAAAACCATCGCATGTATACCACGATGGATTGTACATTTTTTAATAGTAGTCCATTAGATTAGTTGACCACTCGAGTGTTCCCTGAGATAGTCCCAAAAAGCAAGTATGCAGAACCACCGAGACGTTGACTCCCATCATACAGGTCTGAAATGCTTCAAGCCCGTCACTCCCGACTGATATTCCTAAGGTTAGTAGTCTTACTTGGGTAATTCCTGGTTCTGATTATTCTAGTGATGTCAGTCCATAATCAAGAAAAGTACATGCGACAGGTTTACAAGTACATGAGAGATATGTACTACTAGTCAGGAGAAACAAAGGTGTTCCCCTTGTTCAATATGAACCGGAGTACAACCCTAAAGCAAGTCGGTATCCAGTAGCTTGTCACCAGTTGCACGTGCCTTTACTGTTGCAGTATACGCTCAGGATATACCTAGCACAGTGGAATCGACATTAAAGATCCCGGAGTGGAGACAGACCATGAAAGTATAAATTGAAGCTTTAGAGAAAAACCAAACGTGGGAGAAGTGTGCTCTTCCATAAGGAAAAAAGGGTGGTTGGATGTTTACTGTGAAACATAGGGCTGACGGATCTGTTGAAAGGTATAAAGCAAGACTAGTGACCAAAGGTTATACTCAAACCTACGACATTGACTACTCAGAGACGTTCTCTCCTGTTGCAAAGATTGCCACTATTAGAGTTCTATTCTCAATAGATGCTAACAGTGATTGGTCGCTCTATCAGTTTGATGTTAAAAACGCCTTCTTACATGAGAATTTGAAGGAGGAGGTTTATATGGAACCACCACCTGGTTTAAAATTATTTTTTCAGGAATCAGATGTATTCAGATTGAAGAAGGTGTTGTATGGGTTAAAACAGTCACCTAGGGCATAATTTGGGAAGTTCACGATTGCGATGAAAAGTATGGATATCGATCATACCTTGTTCCCAAAAGGAAAACAATGTAGAGTGACGTGTATGTTGACGATATGATCATTACAGGAAACGATTCAGAAGAAATATTACAACTTAAGCATAATTTGTTTAAAGAGTTCGAGATAAAAGACTTAGGAGAACTGAAATAATTTCTGGGGATTGAAGTACTACGCTCGAGGACAGGTATCCTCACCTATCAAAGAAAGTACATCTTAGACTTACTAATTGAGACAAACCTGATTGACTGTAAATCAACAGATACTCTCATTATGGTTAATCATGGATTGAAGATAGTAAAAGATGCAGAAGCAGCAGATCAGACTCGGTATCAGCATCGGGTGAGAAAGCTAATTTATCTCTCTCATACAAGGTATGATATTGCATATGCAGTAGGAATGTTGAGCCAATTTATGCATGAGCCACAAGTTAGCCATATGGATGGTGCTATGAGAGTTCTTCGGTATCTGAAAGGATCACCAAGAGTAGGAATCTTGTTCTAGAAGAATGACCACCTTGATATAGAGACATATACAAATGCGGATTGAGCAAAATTCGACAGATAGAATGTCTACTTCAGGTTACTTTACCCTGGTTGAAGGAAATTTGGTCACCTGGAAGAGTAAGAAGCAGAAGGTGGTAGCAATTTCGAGTGCTTATGCAAAATTCAGAGGAATAGCTCGAGACCTTACAATAATGAGACATAATTAAGAGGAATAGCTCGAGGCCTTACAGAAATATTATGCTTATACAAGTTGTTATCTGAGATTAGTTTCCTTGTAAAAGAACTGTGTCAGCTAATGTGTAATAACCGTGCATCTATCAGTATTTCAGAGAATCCAGTCCAACATGACCGTACTAAACATGTTACAACATGACCGTACTAAACATGTTACAACATGACCGTACTAAACATGTTGAAGTCGATCATCACTTTATAAAGGAAAAATTGGAAAATTGAATTATCATTATTCCATTCATACACTCTAAAGATCAGTTTGCAGATATCCTTTTGAAGATATCAGTTTGCAGATAACCTTACCAAGGCAGATAACCTTACCAAGACAGTAAGTGAAAGGATTTTAAGAAATGTTTTGTGCAAGTTAAATATCTATTCAACTTGAGGAGAGTGTTAAACATACATTTACATCTCACAACTCACCAATATGTGTTACTATTCTAGTATACATATTTTTCTGTTAGTTTTATTTACATCTCACCAAAGGAACAACTCACCAACATGTGTTACTATTCTAGTATACATATTTTTCATATAGTTTTAGTTGTAATTGTTCCTAGCTTACAATATATATATATACTACGTAAACTCAAGTGGAATACAAGTTTTCTAGCTTGAATAGAATACAGTTTTCGTTATCTAGTCCAACACGTATTATTTTATTAAACGACTAAATTAAACACAAGTCAAAATCCACACTTCAATTACAAACTCTCACACCCACCCACACAAGCAACCACACCTCCTCAGTAATCCTCAGGCGCCAGAGGTTGGTGGTGAGCCACCATACTACCCTCAGTCGGGATCACCAAGTACTCGTAAATCAGACCCGCAACCGAACCTCCGATAAACGGACCAACCCAGTAAATCCAGTGATGACTCCACCTCCACCCCACTAAAGCTGGCCCGAAAGCACGGGCTGGGTTCATGGATGCACTCTCAAACGGGCTTCCAACTAGCATATTTGCCCCAAAAATGAGCCCGGTGGCAAGTGGGGATATGATCGAGATACTTCCTCGCTTGGGGTCGATGGCAGTTGCATACACAACGTACACCAAACCAAACGTCAGTATTGCTTCAAAGAGCAAAGCCCGAACTTCACCCTCTCCCGTGGCGATGAAGAATTCAACTGGCCTCTGCAATAATGACCACAAAAAGGAGGTTAAAACATGAAAAAGAATGATGAAAGCTGGGATGAGAACCAAAGACACACCATTCCAGCAGTTACTAGTCGAAGCAAGAGGGAAGCAACCACTGCACCTAGCAGTTGGGCGATCCAGTAGTAAATCGCGCGAATCACTGATATCCTACCACCCACTAGGGCACCCAAGGTGACTGCAGGGTTCACATGGCCTCCTGACACATTGATGCTTGAAGCAACAGCTGCAAAGAGAGACAAGGCATGCGCAAGTGCGATCGCAATTAGAGTGGCAGCAGTACTTCCCGTGTCTGGATACATCTTATCTGCATGCACAGTAAACCATCATTTAAAACCCAGTTAAATTAGTAAACTTTCAGATAGTGATAGATTTATTTTTAAAGAAGAAAAAGTAACGACGACATACTAAGAGCGAGGATCGAGCCTTCCCCAGCAAAGACAAAGATGAAGGTGGAAACGAACTCAGCCAAGATGGCTCGAATGACGTCTGGGTGTGCGGCCTCATCGGGCCCCCCAAACCCATATCTACGGACAGGATGTGGTCTCATATTATGTATGACCTGATTTCTTAGCAGCTAACTTGTCCCAAGATCAAGTGATTCGCAGAGCTCCGAAATTTGCTGGGTTTTGTTTTTGAAAGATGTGGGAATTAATGGTAGACTTGGAGAAACGAAGAAGAAGATGATTATGGTGGTATTTGGTAATGGAACTCTGCATGGATGAGAAGTGGAAGTGTTGAGAGCTTCATCACGGACCTGAATTTGGACATATGTGGGACACTTGGTGAGATGGGTTAACGAGAGAAGGACACGTACAGTTGATGTGGTGAGTCTCTAAAGTCTTCCAACTGGAATTTAAATTGCAGATGATCATCTCTATCTTCATCTTCAACATTGGATATACATCCTCACTCTTCTTATCAAATGCCTTATCTAGGTTTGTATCTCATTATATATAGTCATTTTACTCGTTTTATAAATCCTAGATAGATACGATTAGAAACCATTCTGATTCGAACATTCAAATTGGAACGAGTGGAATTTGAACCATGTACACTACATTAGACATTTACGCTCTAGAAAAAACAACACTCCCTGAGGTGAGGAATGGACATTGTAAATCAGAACCCGACATTGTACCATGAAACATTACACACATCTGCTGCTATTAACATTTGTCTTGAATCAAAGAATGAACTACCAACAATAACATTTATGTACAAACATAGGCATTACTCGATCAATTCACCAAAGAATGGATTTCTTGAATACACTTTTCGGATCGGACTACAAAAAAATTGCAGACATTGTGTGGTGAAAATACCAAATGCAGACAACTTTCTACCTATTTGTTTCATTCTTCGTTGTTTTTCTTCTCTTCAATTGCTTCTATTCTGCTAAGGATTTCACTCATCTTCGGTCTTTTCTCAGCCACGGCATCAGTACACTCTAAAGCTATTTCGGTCAGCTTCAGCATCTCATCGTGTCCATCCCTGGCAGCTAAGATATCCACGTCCAGTATATCAGTAGACCAATCATTTTCCACCACTGTCCTCACCCACTCAGACAGATCACTAAACGACTCGTCCATCACAGAGGATACCTCACCTGGGATCTTGCCAGTCACGATCTCCAAAATTACAATGCCAAAGCAGTACACATCACACTTGCGAGTGAGCTTCTTGCTTTGCATGAACTCTGGAGTTTTCTCTATGCTCAATGCTTGGGAGAGTTGTCGGGTGGAGAGCAGGGGGAAGAGGCCGAAGTCGATGAGCTTAGCATGGTATTGTTCTTCGGTTCTGTAAATGAGGACATTGGAGGACTTGAGGTTGCCATGTGGGATTCTTTGAGAAGACAGAGATTGGTGAAGAAAGACTAGAGCTTTTGCTATGTCTTTGATGAGGGATAGCCTTGCTGCCCAATCCACTGGTGCCTTTCCAACTCCTCCATGACCTAACAACCATGAAATGAAATTCATCATATTGTTTGATATGTGGACAAATGAACTCTTGAACCCCAAAGTTTACTAAGTTTCTCCTTTTCCACCCTGATGTTTCGAGGTTTGACAATTATGTCCTACCATGGATTCAGTAATCACCAACTAATACTACATAAGTACATATTGATCCGATAAACTCACTACTTTGCTGAGGACTCTCCCTCTTCTACCCTCTACAAAAAAAATACTTGGGTCATTTCACGATTTTCCATCTCATAAAAAATTTGGAGCAAAACCAACCCACATTGAATCTTAAGGAGGCAAAGTAGGAACAAGAAAACTTGGTTTCCAAGTTACCTACAAGCAAAAACTTAAAGGCGACGATGAACTGTGAGAATTATGAAGCTCACCATGTAAGAGATCAAACAAACTGCCATCAGGTATAAAGTCGTAGACAATCAGCTTCTCTTCCTTGGAGTAGTAATAGGAGATGATCTCCACGAGGTTCTCATGCTTAAGATTTCCCAATAACTGCATCTGATTAACGAAAACATTCTTGGTGAGTCCATTCGAGTTCTTCAGTCTTTTTAGGGCGACAACTGAACCAGATTCCAGCAGTGCTTTGTATGTGGTGCCTAGGCTTCCCTTGCCTAAAACTTTGGCGGATGCCCTCAGTAGATCATCCAAGTCGAATATCGGAATGCCCTTATTGAAAAATTCTAATTCTACTGTCCTTTCTGGGTCACTTCTGGTCCGTGAATAATGATGCACTCTTGTCTCTCTGAGTCCATCATGACCTCCTAATGAAGGAGAATTGAGAACTCAAAATTTAAAGTGATAGCAAGCAACATATAAAGACATTTCTTTTTACTAAATATGGGTCAGTGGTTAAAAAATTGTTCTCGTGATTTTTGTAGAGTAAACGATAATCTTGCGACTCAAGACAATAGAATTTGCATCAATAATGATCCAAGCATTGACAAACCCTTCCTTTGAATGGAGCATGCATTACTTATATTTGAAGCCAAGATTTTAACAAGGGGACAAGGACATACTTTGCAGATCAATGCAAGATTAGAAACATGGAACAAAATCTACTAACGCGAAAATCATCTGTGTCTTGAATCCAGAGATCCGAAAGGATGAGCAGGGCACAGAATATATCTCAAGTTTTTTTGTTTTTTTTTTAGGGGGAGCGAGGTGAGGCAGATATCTAAACATGCCTAGCAGGTTAAGAAACTTTATTTATTCATTTGGCCAAAAAGACATGAATTTGTGGCAATTTCTTATACCTGTGTGCTCCTCTCCTTGTTCATCATCGCTTTGTAATGCCTTGCGATAATAACACCAGACACTTGACATGATAAGGAAAAGCAATAATGCAGCCGAAGCAGCAATCAATGCGACATTTCGTGTCTGTGTTCTACTCTTGTGAGTCGGAGTAGGAAGTGGTGGACTTTTTGAAGATGGGGTCGGAACTGGAGAAATGGATGGTGGAGGAGTTGGGACAGGACATGGATGTCCCAAGGGACTTCCACAAAGATCAGGATTATGATCAAATGAGCTTTTCGGGAATCTGTGTAGGGCTGCAGTTCCAGGAATAGGGCCATCTAACAGATTATGTGAAACATTGAAAGAGACCAGTGTGGATTGATTAAATGGTGGGATCTCGCCAGTAAGGTGGTTCCTTTGCAGCTCCAAGTTTTTCAAGTTGGAGAATTTGATATACTCCTGAGGTATTGGACCTGTGAAATGGTTCTGAGATAGCACAATATCTTCCAAGCGGATAAGGCCGGTGAGGTTTGGTAAGGGACCGATGATGGAGTTATTCCGCAGGTTAAGCTTAGTCAAGAAAGTGACCCTTTGTAGGAACTTTGCTGGGAGGGAGCCGCTAAGGGGAATTCCATCGAGCACAAAGTGGACAACATGCCAATTGAAGCAAGCAACACCAATCCACTTGCTCTCACCGTCAATACATGGCGGTCCAGTCCAGTTCTTATGCAAATCAAGTGAAGAAGAATTCAGAGAATCCCTGAACTCCAGCAAATCAGCTCTTTCACCAGGATACAACTCATTGACAATGATACCATCAAGACAGGCCACTCTACATGACAATTGAAGAACAGCAACCAAAGTCAGCACAAATAGTTTTGTCACCATAAGAATCATCAAAGAGAGTGTATCATGGGTTTATTCTACTTCGACCAAAACCGTAACAAAAACTAAGCTTTGAGGTCTTGGTTTCAGAAAAAAATATTCTATACCATACCTTGTCTGTTGTGGGTATAGTTGGACGAGTTATGCAAAGGAATCAACAGCAGAAAGTGCGGACTGCGGAGGCTACTAAGAATTGAAACCGTATAATCTAATGGCAAGTTGACAGCTTGAGAGGGATTTGATGATTGCTATGACTTTTGTGTTCCTCCAGTGCTCTGTGTTTTTCAACGATGCTGTGTTGAGCACAAGTTCAACAATTGGAAGATATCAACGATTCTAAATCTACAGCTTCATCATCAAAAACTCATAATCTAATTATAGTCGTTATTTTTTCATATGGTTAACGTGTTATTATAGTGCGGTACGGTTATGATAATAAATTTTCTATTAGTAATGGTTATGCTATTTTAGTAATACCCATAATTATAATCATAGTTATTATATAAATATAATAATAATTTAATATTAATAAATCCTAATAACATAAGTATAATTTTAACTTTTAGATTTCATGAATCTATAATTTCATGGCGAACTGTAATTGAATGATGTAAATGTTAAATGATATTAGTGTTAATTTTGAATGATGTTAATATTGAATATTTTTGTTGTTTGTGATATAACTTTATATATTTATTAAGATAACATTTATAATGTTTATTACATTTCATAATGTGGTAATAAATATGGGTATACGATTAATAACCATGATTATAGTATTAGAAATTGTACCCGTAATAGTTATAATTATAGTATACAATTTAAAAATATAATATAGTTATGAGATTTGAGATACAACCTAACTATTTATACCTCTATCCATCGTCACGAGAAGAATAGTACAGTATAACAATATATACTATATGTGTGGGTCGGTCAACGTCTCTGTTTCCTTCCTTGAAAATCTTTACATTCTATGGAATATCAAGGAGAATGTCTTTGGGGGTTGAATCATCGGTGAGAATTGATAAATGATAGTGATGGTTGATAGTTTATCTTTTCCCACTTATTTTTCAATTTTCTTTTTTAAAAAAGAGCTTATATTGAAGTCCTACAAATGCATGCCTAAAGCACGATTTTAATTTTAAGAAAATGGGTATATAATTATTTATTTAGTCCATGAATATAAGGAATAAAAATAAAAGACCGAAGATTTCATTTCATGTTAGATTGATGGTCATGCATGTTGGATCTCGATTCCTTATGCTTGGTTCGATTCCTTACTTCTTCCAAGCTGTCACTATTAAGTGCTTATAGACCTGCACAAAGGGAAATTCCACGCGTTCCTGTTTGTTTCCTTTTTTATGCTTAAGTTAGTGCATGTGTTTGAGTATGTTTTACTAAAGTGTGGCGATGCTCGATTTTTAACTCCTCGCAAAACCATCGAAGTTCTTTTCCGGCGAATTGAGAATCATTATCATTAATTAATACATTCAAGATTTCATATCTAGATACGATTCTTGGCATAAGAAATTTGAATCACTTGGAACTTCGTAGTCGACGCCGTGACTTTTGCCTCTATTCACTTCGAGAAGTAGTCGATGACGACGATAATGTAGCTTTTTTGCTTTGACTTGTAAAATGGTCCTACCAAGTCGATACCTCACTGTGCAAAGGAGATGTTGATGTCAAGTCATCTGGACCAAAATCCTCAACGGTCACTTTCTCAGAAATCGAAACGTCAAGTCATCTGGATCATTGGATCACAACGGTCAAAAGGAGTTGACGTCATGTAAGGGAGGAGAAACGTTCAAACCAATTTTGAATTTTGCCGCTTGAGATTTTGAATTTTCCCGCCTGAGAATTTGAATTTGGCCACCAAATATTTAAATTTCTCACCCAGAGGCCGAAGTCCAGATCCAATAAGCTAACGCCGCTAATATTGGCAGTTGGCGCTCATAAGCGCAAGCTACCCAATCAAGAGTACACTCCTACTTCGCTCGGGGGCAGATGATGTAACTTAGGGTGTCGACCTCGTATAAGGAACACGTCGATCATTTAGAAGGCAACTCCTTCAAATAAAACGCTCCCCGATCATATCCTAGGCTTCGCCTATGGTTCAGATATGTGTGTCACCTCTCACGGTCTGACATAGTGGGGCGAGCTAGGCGTCGCCTCTTCTTGTCTGACATGACAAGATCATCATCCCCAAACTCGGTGATTTGACACCTTATCCCTTTCGAGTGATGAAAAGTAATCACAGTCAAGAATTTAACCACAGTAAAAAATTAATTTGGTGAATGAGTTAATTTTCTCTATAAATACCTAGCATTACTGCTCCTTAAACATATGCGATGATATTTTATATAAAGTTATTATCGCTCTCAAACATTTGGACTAACTTAAGTATCGGAGGAAAAACATACGGGAACACTTGAAGTTTTCCTTTGTGCACATTTAGGAACACTTAAAATGACATTTGAAAGAAGTAAGTGTTGGATCACATAAACCGTATTCTCCTTCCAGATGTTTGCTCCGTAGACCTGCACAAAGGAAAGCCCGGGATGTCCCGTTGTTTCCCCTCCGATGACAAAGTAAGTCAGAGGTTCGTTTGTAATGTTTGTATGTAAGGTTCTGGTATCAGAGAATACTTACCCCCTAATGAAGGTGGTACTGAACTATTTATAACATTTCATACATGTAACCATAGTTGAGTCAAAGCTTACCCTGGTTATCCTTGTTGTCCTCAGGCGAGCTAACCCTAGTTACTTTACCGAATATTCTCTTGTAGTGGCTACTCCACTGTAGACTATCATTTATATTTGTTTAATCCTAGACGTGCTAAAAGCAACGGGCCTAAGTCATAGGAGTGCAGGCGCACCATCTGAGGTGGTCAATAGATGCGGTGTCACGCACTAAAACTGGCTCATTTTCCCTTTTGGCACATCCATTAAGGGCGGCGCCTTATCGGGCATAAAAGTCAAGGGCGACGCCTTCATGGGGCTAACATAGGCGACGCCTCTACATAATCAGGTTTTAAACAGATGAAGTCCAAAATGCTTATTGGGTCAAATGTTAATCATAGCCAAGTCCAATATTTATAACCCATCATCTGCCCCCGAAGTCTTAAATGAGCGACGCTCATTTGAGAATTATTATTTTTCCTTGTAAGTCGCTTTCTCAATTCATCTTCTATAGGGCGACGCCTAACTTGTTGGAAGAAACCCTTCCTATATAGGCGTCGCCTTTAGTTATTCTTTCGTAACTGCCTTCCACGTGTCCATCATGCAGGACCGCCTTTATTGCTAATTCAAAATTCAAATTTTGAATTTTAAGCGGAATCTTCTAGAAGCCTCGAGAAACGAAGAGACATTTTCTGATTGGAGGGTAAAATAGTAATTTCAACTTTAATAATCGTTCGCCTTTTGTGTTCGTAGGGGTATATCCGTAATTTCATAGTCTATGAAACGGTTCGACTTCCTTTAAAGCTCTATAAATACCTCCACACCTCTTTCATTTAATACTTTTACTTCTTCTGAGTTTTCTCTCTCTAGAAAATCATTTGCTCTCTCTCTAGAATTTCGACCAGACTCCGGTCATTTTTTCCGATCGCCTTTTCATCATCGCTCAGTGTTTTCCTCTCGCCCTTAACGCCCATCACCTCCGCGTCATTCGATCATATAGAAGAATGGCGTCCGACTCTGATATTGGTAATCACATCTTCCTTCCCTCGCCTTTTATTGATCTCAAACGTTTGAAAATGCTACAATGGTAATTAGTACCTCCGTTACTTTTCTGTTAAAAAATTCCGTTAAATGTTTTTCATAATTGCAAAATTAACCAAATATTTTTATAAATGCTACAATTACACCTTACAAACTTACACTAATGTTTCAAACAAGTCCCGACTCGATTCGAGCCACGCCAGGGGTCCCCTAGCCAGGGTCCAAACCCCGACCAGGTCACCCAACCCTGGGGACCTAGTCTGGGCTCGGACCCAGACCAAAGGACCCCTGATTGGGGCTCAATTGGAGCCCCAGTCATTTTGGACCAAACCTGGTTGGGTTTGGTTCAAACGATTGGGGCTCCAATTAAGCCCCAATCGGGGTCCTATGGTCTGGGTCTGAACCCAGACCAGGTCGCCTAACCATGGGTACATGGTCTGGGTTCGGACCCAGACCATAGGACCCCCGATTGGGGCTCAATTGGAGCCCCAATTGGTTTGGACCGAACTTGGCTGGTTTCGGTCCAAACCAATTGGGGCTCCAATTGAGCCCCAATCGTGGGTCCTATGATCTGGGTCCGAACCGAGACCAGGTCGCCCAACCATGGGTACATGGGCTGGGTTCGGACCCAGGCCATAGAACACCCGATTGGGGCTCAATTGGAGCCCCAATTGGTTTGGATCGAACTTGGCTGGTTTCGGTTCAAACTATTAGGGCTCCAATTGAGCCCCAATCGGGGGTCCTATAGTCTGGGTCCGAACCCATACCAGTTCGTCCAACCATGGGTACATGGTCTGGGTTCGGACTCAGGCCATAGGACCCCCGATTGGGGCTCAATTGGAGCCCCAATCGGGGTCCTATGGTCTCGGTCTGAACCCAGACCAGGTCCTCAGAGTTGGGTGACCTAGTCTGGGTTCAGACCCTGGCTAGGGGACCCCTGGTGTGGCTCGAATCGAGTCGAGACTTGTTTGAAACATTAGTGTAAGTTTGTAGGGTGTAATTGTAACATTTAGAAAAATATTTGGTTAATTTTGCAAATATGAAAAATATTTAACGGAAGTTTTTAACAGTCTAGTAACGGAGGTACCAACTACCATCATTTTCAAACATGTTGGACCAAAAACAATCGTTTGGGTTGGAAAATCATTTTCGTCAAACATGTTGTACCATTTTCAGACTTTTCCCTTTAAAAAAACTCTTATACATTCATAGTATATCTACGATAAGTTAATAATAGAGTCAAAACAATTCTAATATGAAAGTATACGTTATATTTACATTAAAACGAAAATTATATTTAGATTTATTCTTAAACATGTTGATTCCGATCCAGAAATTGTGGATTTCATAGTGTATATAGGAATTATCTTTTGATTAGTTCAAAAAGTTAATTATGTAACTGTACGTATTATGTGTGATATTTTTATCAATTGTGATATATTTATATTTTTTAAAACACGTGTAATACATTCATGTACCCATTTATATATTAGTTTGATCACAAATACATTTTTTGATATATTTTTTCACTCGTAAGGTCAAAATAATCAATTTTAATTAGTCAATGTCATACATACAATTCTTACTTCTGAGTTTCATGTCATGCAAATTATTTTAAAATCTTTCAAACTTTCTCATTTACTCTCAAGATAAGTTACAAAACTCTAATATTCTTTTTTCTTTTTTCACATGTATATTTATGATTTTATCTTAAATATATTGTATAGAAAGAGTTATATAAACTACTAAAATACAAAATATTATATTTGATGGATAACAAGTAGGAAAATATAAAAATCTATAATTAAATAGATTAATGAAGTATAAATTAAATTATTAAATATAAATTTAAATTTAAATTGCATATTAGCATTGTTTACCTTATTATAATTAAATTTTTATTATAAATTTAATATATGAATGAATAATAATAATATGAAGATAAATTTTTGACATTTTTATACAAGTATATAAAACTAATAGAAGTCATAAAACAGTAATAGTTAAGTTAAAAGTATCATGTTAACATTAATATATTAAAAAAAATAGAAAATAAATAAAATTTTATTCGTATACTTTTTTACTATTATTATAAGTAGTAAAAAATTACTATTAAAAGTGACAAAGTCACAAAAAATAATTTAAAATTATTAATATTGTATTAATAATTATTACTATTGCTCTTTAATAGTCATTCATGTATTAATTTTATGAATATTAATGGACTGAATCTTGATTTTCTTTAACAGAAATATAATATTAAAATAGATAAAATAATTTATATTATACACAAATATTAATAGGGTTAATATTATTATACATAATTTTTTATTATATATTATTAAATTAAATTTATTTTTATTTAAAAATAATTTTATAAATTTAAAATATAATAATTAATAATTAAACTATACATATATTTTCACTTCATATAAAAAATAGTTTTCGTCCTACAGGCGTGAAGGAGCAAACTTCAATTAGATTTAAGATGCTTGAATTTTGGTTCCTGGTTTATGGATATTTAAAGCTGATATATAATGGGCCCAATAAAAGCCCATTGAAGCCCAATAGGAAGCGAGAGATGTAAAAGTCGCCGGGAAGAAATAACACGAGAAGAAGACTTTATTTTTTCAAGTAGGAGTTCTAAGGTTAGGGTGGTTGCACATAAATCCACCTAGAAGATGAGCATTTGCTCTTTACTTGAGATTCGTGGTAACTTTTGAAATATATATATATATTAACTCAACCTTTATATAAAATGTAAAATTTTATTTAAGTTATATAGATATACGTAAAAAAAAAACTGAAAAGTTTATATATCGATAAGAAGAATATAAATAAAATAAAGAAATAGAAGTTCCTTTTAATTTATTTATCTAATGAATAAGAGTAAATCCCTGTTATAGTATATATTATAAGCTTGATTAAAAATCAATGTTATTAATACGACTTAAGTCAATGATATAAACTTAAATTTTATGTTTTCCAACTTTTTATTATCGTATTCATTATAAATATATTAAAACTAATTAATAATACAACTAAAAAAATTATTCTTTGAATTACTTTATTTAATAATAGTTAACGCTCATCAGAGTTATCGTTAACTATTGTCTGTTTTGGCTTAATCATAAATAAATAAAATTATAGTTGTGGTAATAGGTGCGTGATTTGGTAATAAAAAATTATCGTTAACGATTCAAGATTTACTTTTAATTGCTATTTAGGTTGAGCTTATATACAATAAAATATCTTAGAAAATTGTGTATACACACATTAGTTTAGCATAGGATTGTTTTTAGTCTCTTTAACTAAGAGGAATTATTTTAAATAAATTTCTAATTGATATATAATAATATTGAATTAGGTTTTCCGTAAATATCATATGAAAATTTCATCAACCATTTAAATTTTTATACTTTTCCCAATTAATTTTTGACATGTGTAGATATACTATTTTTTCATAAAAGCTTAACCTTTTAAAGTGATTATCCAAATTAATAAATAAATAAAAAATAGTGCTTCTTGTTCTGTTTTGGATCATGGGATTGAAGCTGGAATTCGATATTATTATTTAGTTCCAAGTTTAATTATAATAGTGGACTTTCATCTCCATTTCCGAGCTTTTAATAAAAATATAAATAAAACTGTTTATTAAAAAATATATTTTAAAAGTATCTCATTCAATTTAAAATACTGGTCCATTATTTATAATTTTTTGCATATTAACTTCAATTTTATGGGTTAAATACCAACTAGCTACCTGAATTTTGGGCGTTTTACAATGAGCTACCCGAACTTTGAAAATTCAAAACGAGCTACCTCAACTTTGAAGAAGGTGCAAATAGCTACCTCCGTCCAATTTTCCGTCAATTGTCGTCGGAAAGTCGTCGGAAATCCGTTGGAAATTCGTCGGAGGTAGCTATTTGCACATTTTTCAAAGTTGAGATAGAGTTCAGGTAGCTACTTGGTATTTAACCCATATAAATATTTTAGATCCGTTAACTGTATAGTCTTGAATCATTTTTGATTGTTTCCACACATCTTGATTTTTGAGATCCGTGTTGAGTCGGGTATGAGTCCATGACTCCATGTGCATCTGGTAGCTGCTGCTACGCTCGTCTCGTCAGTAAGTACTCATCTTCGTACCGTGTTTAATGCTCCAATGCATAATCAGTGTAATATAATGTAATTTACCACTTCCTTATTTAATTAGATATCTCATAATCAATCACGGTTAGTGTGAGTGAGAATTATTATAAGTATTGAGTAAAATAAAATGTTTCAATGCATAAAGAAAAGTTAATTACCTATTTGTTATTTGTATTTTGCGAGTATGAACAATTTTCTAAATGAAATGTTGATAGAAACATGCATGTATCTCATTCACGTGTCAATTAGTAAATTATATTTTTTTCTCAAAGTTTAGTTTGCAAATTATTCATGCAAAGTTTAATTAACAAATTGCAAATTTTTTGAAAGTCCCGCTACCAAGTTGCATAAAGAAGATAATAATAAATACAAGTTTTCATCTCAATTTAATAGTAAAATAAACGAAATTAATAAATTATAATTTTATATCAAGTTAATTAACAATTTATTCCTTAACCCTAAAAAATATTATTAACAAATCACATTAACTTCTCCTATAACGCTAGAGTTAGCTAGATTCACAATCATCTATCACCAATGTTATATTTTTATGTATACAGGTCAATATAATACTTAAAGTTCAACTATCAAAATAGAATTTTTTTTTTCTTCTTCAAAATCAGTCCTTTGAATAAAATAATAATGTTTAATAGTAAATTAAATGAAGTTAATAAATTGCAATTTTATATAAAATTAGCTAGTATTTTTTTAAAAAAATTAACTAATAAATTATTCAATCTTTTAAATTTTAGCTAATTAATATATATCTAATAGTGGATCTAAGACTCATATTATTATAAGTGATCATTTTTAATATATATATATATATATGGTATAGTACGACGTCGAAAGAAACAACAGTTACTTCCCCGGCAAAAGAGAGACATAAATAACGTAGGTCAGAGATGATATGTGAAATTCCTTGACAACTAAGTTATATATGTCGATCACCTACTCTGTCTCTAGATGTTATGGTTTGACCGACCTATTTCAGATGAGATCTAGACTCAAACTTAGAACCAAAGCTTAGGACTTTGGTCTTCAAACTCAACAAATCAAAAATAAGAATCATTTTTTTTTTGCCAAAAAAAATGATTAATATGTATAGGATTGTCTTTAAAGTAATTTACCATTTTTTAAAAAAAATACTTATTTTAAAATTTTAGAGTTTAATAAATATCCATAATATTTGAACATATTTATAAAATATTCGTTAAGATTTGACTTTGAAAACTTTTATTCTTAACGTTTGGATTGATGTTCAAATTTCAATTTCTTATATTCCATTAAATGTTTTATTTAAACTTAACATAATATATTTTAAAAATTGTAAAAATAATTATTATTTTAAGAATGTGTTACCATTAAAGTATTTTAACTTTTTTATATGTTCAAATATAGTTCTAATTCGATAGAGACTCGATTGACACATAATCTAAAGGGCTAGAGTTGGAGAAATTTTTGAAGTTTTAATCGTGATATTCTTAATAATATTATATTATTTCTGTAATTTCCAGAATATATTCTGGCGGAATACATAAATTTAACATTTGTCAAAATGATGAAAGTCTCAAAACTAAACCCTAAGAAGATTTAAAAAACGTATTCATTTTCAACAGATGTTCATATGGTTGTGAGATTTTTTTTGTTTTATTTATGCATAAACAAACACACCCAGTCTAAAAAAATTAGAATCTACTACGTGAAAAAGATTCATATCCTAACTTAAAATTCTTAACTAATATATTGAATAATCTTTCAATATATGTTATGCGTAACTCCTCAATATAGTCAATATTTGTTACACTACATAATATTTTTATTATATTTATAAGGATAGAAAAAGGATTAGTAATTAATGTTAAGAGTAAAAAAATTATTCTTCACCTGATTTCCCCTTAAACACAATCGAGACAAATGGATCTGTTTAACTACAGAATTTAATGCAGTTCATGTGCACTGCATCTGATCTTGTACCGCGACAGTGCAAGTCTACCACCATTTCCAGAGATCCAAGGTCCGCCATTAATGAACTCCTTTCACTCTCTCTAAATGCCGAGCCTATAAATGGAGAAGATGATAGAGCAATTACCTCCAACACTTGCTTATCTACTCTTACCCAGTTAGTTACTGAAGATGGCCAGAGTAAACCCACTTCCCGTTGCCATCTTTGTCCTCCTCCTGAGCTTCACCCTATCAGTTACCAATGCTGACCTCTACGGCAGTCCAGCTCCACCGCCCCCGTCAGCGGTGGCCGGAAAGGAGTTCCCACCGCAGTCATATACATGCAACCAACCCTCCACCACATGTTACGGCCATAACATAAGCTGCCCAAAGCAGTGTCCTTCCTTCAAGCCTGCTGATCCAACTGCCAAAGCTTGCGTCATCGAGTGCAACTCCCCTAAATGTGAAGCCTACTGCAAGAGTGAGTCTCTCTCTCTCTCTTTATATATATATATATATATATATATATATATTTGCATAATATATATAACATTTCATGAAAATAAAAATACTCAATGAGCACATTTGTTTTATTTGACTTATCCTTACGTATTTTGCATGGTTTTGCATGTGTAGACCGCACGGCAAACTGCGACGGTGTGGGCTCGGCCTGTGGCGACCCTCGGTTCGTAGGTGGCGATGGGATCGTGTTCTACTTCCATGGAAAGACAGACGAACACTTCAGCTTGGTTTCAGACAGGAACCTTCACATCAACGCGCATTTCATTGGGCGACGCCCTGAGGGGAGGAAGCGCGACAACACCTGGATCCAAGCCCTAGGCCTCATGTTCGGCCGCCACGCCTTCACCTTGGAGGCCAACAAGGTGGCCAAGTGGGACGAAACCCTCGACCAGCTCCAGTTCAGTTACGATGGTGAGCCGGTTCACATCGCCGAGGGCCACCTCTCGAGCTGGACGGCCCCAGACAGTCCTTTAACCGTCGAGCGAACCGCTCGAGCCAACATCGTGACTGTGTTGCTCAATGGGGTTGCCGAGATCTCAGTGAGTGTGGTGCCCATATCTAAAGAAGATGATCGAATCCATAACTACCAGATTCCTAAGGACGATTGTTTCGCTCATTTGGAAGTCCAGTTCCGATTCTTCGATCTTTCTGAGGAAGTAGAGGGTGTTCTGGGGCAGACTTACAGACCGGATTTCCAGAGCCCCGTCAAGAGAGGAGTTGCCATGCCTATTATGGGCGGCGAAGACAAGTACAAGACGTCTTCTCTGGTTTCTACGGACTGTAACTTGTGTGTCTTTTCCCCGGAGTTGGATGCTCCAGTGAAGGGCCTGTCGTTGGTGCCGACCAACATGATGGAGTGCACCAGCAAGATGAGCAATGGCCGCGCTGTAGTCTGCCGCCGTTAGGGTTTGCGAGAGGGCGTATATGATACACTGGTGAAAGAATGTGACTAAAGGAATAAATTGCATAAGAAGTCTCTTTAAGTAGCTAGCAAAAGTTTTTGATTAGAAGATAACAGAGAAATAATAGCTCTTTCTTAACTCTGTGTAATGTATTTGCACGAATCACTGCGTGTTTTAAGTGTACCTTTTAATTAATTTTTATATATGTCTTAACTTTTGATAAAAATCTTTCTTACTCTTAAGATAATTATACTTACTAAACAAAAATAACAACATATGTAAATAATTTAATTACGATATAAATGATGTTAACTTAACGTTAAGTTTGGACTTTCAGACTGACTTTATGATACGATAAATAAAAAATTATACCTATATTCAATATTGGTATATCATAGTGTAATATATGTTCGAAAGTTGAAACTCAAAGTGATTAGCATAATTTATATCGTAATTAAATTATATACGTACTTGTAATATTTTTTTAAATAAGTATACAATTAAAATTTTCACATAATTCATTTTATCATTCCTATCAAATTATATAATAAACGATGTTAAGCTAAAAATGTAATTATATATCTAATCAATTTCATACAAAAATATTATAGTAGGTAGATAACTGAATTTGTCATAAATGTCATTAACATGTTAAGTTTGCACTCATAGGATCTTAGTTAGATTTTTTCAGGTCAAATTTTCATATTTTTATTTAGGGAAAAGTACCAAACTGGTACCCGAACTTGTAGGTGATTAGCAAGTAGGTACCTAAACTTTTTTTTTGTAGCAAATAGGTAGCCGGACTTATGAAAATTAGCAAATAGGTACCTACCGTTAATTTCCGTTAAAAATAAACGGAAAATGTCACGTGAGGAGCACGTGAGGAGCAACCAGGTACCTGAACTTACACAAATGAGCAAGTAGGTACCTAAACCGATTCAAGAACCGGTTCGGTCGAACCATTTTTTTTTTAAAAGTAGGGTTTATATACCAAACACATGCATGGCTCGACTCCAGACGTTCTCGGAGTGTTCCTTGATGCACCGAGAACATCTGGAGTCGAGCCATGTATATGTTTGGTATATAAACCCGTTCGGTTCGGTCAAAACACTTTATTTTTTATAAAAAAAAGTAGGGTTTATATACCAAACACATGCATGACTCAACTCCAGACGTTCTCGGTGCATCAAGGAACACTCCGAAAACGTCTGGAGTTGAGCCATGCATGTGTGTTTGGTATATAAACCCTACTTTTTTTAAAAAAAAATAAAGTGGTTCGACCGAACCGGTTCAGGTACCTACTTGCTCATTTGTGTAAGTTCAGGTACCTGGTTGCTCGTCACGTGACATTTTCCGTTTATTTTTAACGGAAATTAACGGTAGATACCTATTTGCTTATTTAAGAAAGTTCAGCTACCTATTTGCTACAAAAAAAAGTTTAGGTACCTACTTGCTAATCACCCACAAGTTCAAGTACCAATTTGGTACTTTTTCCTTTAATTTAAGGCAAAACATATAATCAATCCGTAAATATAGATTTAATAGTTTTTGTATCATTTGAATCACAATTAAAATATCTACTCACTCTATTTTGTTTAATAGATACAAATTTAATTTTTAATTAAACACCGTGTCAGTAAATTTTTTTTAATAAACTCCCCACTTAGATATTTACTTTTCTAAATATTTTTTTAATTATACTTTTCTAAAAAATTCCATTCATTCCCATAAACCCAAGTTGTATACATTTTTTTTTATACATCCTTGTGAGCAGTAATGGAGAACATGACTCACGAATGCAATGAGTTGCCCGAAGCGATTTCTCATCTCGTGGTGAGTTTCCATTCAAATGGATTTCCCCTCTTAAAACTAACTATTTGTAGGAAAGGGAACAACTTTGATTTATTTTCTCAATTCACAAAGATCCCGAACAGAGGCGGGTAAATCCCGACCCAACAAGATTCTTAAACTAGTCATACAGAACAGATTATGAACTTTACCTCAATCAAAATATCCACTTCTTCAATCTTCTTCATCAGAACTTAAATATGCTAGCCCTAGCAGACTTTTCAAGGGATTTTGATCTTCTTTCCCATTCCTGGCTTCTACAAGTGGTGACAAGGAACTTGCTTTACCTGGGTCAGAAATCTCCGACATGGAGTCGGATGAAGCATGCCCTCGGGAAGCTGCTGTAGATGCTTGGTTCACATTTGATGCTGAAGAAATTTTGGGCCTCTTCAGTTTAACTTCCACCACTTTCTTCAGGAAATCCTGTTGCCTGCACGTTTAAAGTTATACATTCAGTTTTGATGTCCGGAGCACACATATATATGAACAAAATTACATCTCAACTCTTAATGGAATCAACATTTTGAAGATGCAGATAGAGCATACCTAATCCCACTCTTCGGTTTTGGTTCAACTCGAAGTGGCAAGGGAACGGTTGCAGGTGAGGAATCAGCTAAACTTGCTGCTTTGTATGCATATATTAAGGAAAACTTATGCAAAGGGACATAGCTCTAACATAAATAGAAAGACAAGTCACAGCAACTATTATTGGTTTTTATTTTGGCTACAGAGAAACTACTACGAATAATTGGCAAGAAAATGTAATTATTGTCCATAGTAGTGAAGCAATCTTTGGATCATTTGTAAGAAATGTAAAAAAACATATTTTGCAGCTAACAAGTTCGCTTTCGTGAAACATTTAACAGCCTGTTTAACCACTTCTCAACAATTGTTTCAAGAAAAGGGCAGTTCCCAGATCATGAATTCATCATAGAATGCAAGCTTATGGGGGCAAAAGAACTTGGGACATCTCTGCACTTTCAATCACTAATAATCCCCAATGAATGGCAATTTGACATTCTTCATAGCAAGGAAAAGTATATCCAAAGCTAAAGGCTCTGTCGTTATTTCATGCATATGAAGGAAAACAAAGGCTACAAGTAATGACGCAAACCAGGAATATTAAATTAACCAAAAAGGATATCTTAAAGGCAGCAAATGCTCGTTTCTCGGTGCGACGAAGGAGGCGCTCTGCATCCTCCTCAGCTTCCATTTGCTCTTTGAGGTAAAGTAGGTCATCGCTATCCAATGCTGCATATCACACTCCAAAAACTTCAAGAAACTAATATTGAATTTGTTTCACTAATCCAAAAAACAGCATCTAAGCATTATGATTTTATTCATTCAGTCACAACAAAGGGATGATTCCATCGAAGGTTACAGTATGGTGGACAAACTAGTTATAACTTATACTTACCGCCACGTCCATGAAGGTAACCACCACGTTCTCCAGCAACCTCTTGCATCTGCTTGCATTAACCACCCGGTAAAGGCCAAAATCCCTGCCCGGGCATGTTATCAGAAACACCGCTCTTGACCCCTTATATATTATATGAAACTACAATACATACTTTGAAACATACTTGAGAAAGAAAAAGTAAAATTACCATAATGACAATACTTCAATCATAACTTATATATCGAGGTTGCTTGGAAGTTATTAATCAAAGATTCAAAATAACTAATTTTCTATATTTTCAACATGTTTCTAGTGTAGAGTAGACTACTGCTCAAGCAGCACTAGACAGTAGAAAACAACAAGTCAAGGCCTTCCACATTAATTATTAGCAAATTTAAAATATGGCTACGACAAAAACGTGGAGTTACTGTGAATGAAAGAGAAGGACGCAGCTAACCTTAGCAACCATGCGATGGAATGTGACGTCTTCATCATCTATCTTGTCCTTGCCCTTGCCCAATTTTTTATCTGATCAGAGTAAGAAAAGAACGGAATTTTATAAAACAAAAAGATTAACCAAATGAATAAACCACTTCACAGTAGCTTACTGATTTACCTTTAGGGTCGGTTAGATTGGTGTATTCCCGAACCTCCCTTCCAGCCATTACAAATATAAAGTTTTCGGAGACAAACTTTTTTACTTGGAAAAATAAACCAACCCTGAACAGCACAGATATGAAAATTGAATTGCATCCTCATGACTCTGAATATGCTAAATAAATCAAATAGAGTTAAACCAGATGCATGAAATCAAGAAACAGATCAACTCTGCAATGACATAACATATGAGCACAATGGAGAGTGAAGGAATGCCAAAGAACTAACAATCAGAAATCTAGTCACTTTCATGAAATGGAAGTTACAGAACCTAAATGGGGATAATTAACAAGTTCCTCCATCTTCTAAATCTTATTACAGTAACTTTCTGTCTCTGTATAGTCGTTTGGCCCTTGTTATGCATTTGTTCCATCATGGATATTAGTTAAGGATTCTGGAGACACGAAGTTCGAAAAGAGTAACCTTGAGCTAAATTTCAAAGTCCAACCATATAAAATATCAACCACAATATGTGCGTGTAGGAGAACAAAGTACGCAAACCAGACTACCAGAAGATTCGGCTAAGCTCATACTCAAGCAACCACTCCTCGAGAACCAATTTCCTACTACTACTAACAATTGAATTTCATGTAATAGAGCGCTCGCGATTCAAACAACCTAGATTAACAGCTCAAGCTCAGGGAGGGCCTAAGCTTTACCTGGAAGAGAAGACTACGTAGGCAGAGACGAGACGCAGAGAGAGATGTGCAGACGAAAACTGAGATGAAGACGGAGAGAGAACGGCGGAAGACAGGCCGCGAAGAGAGAGGCAGCGATGAAGAGAAGAAGCGCATAGCGGCTAATGAGGCAGTGAGAGACAAAACGATGTAGTTTCGTACCTTCATGAACCGTATCTTTTTCCTTTTTTACTCATATATATATATAAAATCCGATTTCTTCAAGCGCTGTACAATTCGTTTTGGAGCCCTAAGTGCTGCTTTAATAGTTCACGGTAAAGTAATGGGTGAAGAAAACGATTCCGTCGAGCAGGCCGTCGCTGAACGGAGAGAGCGATTGAAAGCTCTGAGAGCCGCTCAGGAGCTTCTTAACAAGCGGGAAGAGGACTCTGCCTCTCAAGATGGTCAAGAGAAGTCGGATAACGAGGATGCTGAAGATAATGGCGAACAAGAAGAGTAAGAAACTTTGCTCTGCCACTTAGGATTTTGTAGAACTTGTTTAGGGGTTATTCTGCATTGCATCATCGTTACAGTATGAATTTCTCTCTTCGAATTAAGGGTTTATACAGTTCTTGAATTTAGAACTCCCGAAAATATATGATCTTATTATACCCCTTTCGAGTTTATGCTGCTGTTTGTTCATAAATCAGGTCTTCTGCAGTCTTAGAGTTGTATGCTTTGCTAATATTGTAGGATATACTTCAACCTCATAAACTTGCTCTTACTCTTTGGTGCAGTAATCCCAGCATGAAATTTAGAAACTATGTTCCCCATGATAAGCAACTTCAAGAGGCGAAGGTTGCTCCACCTACGCTAGCAAAGTTTGAAGACCCTGTTGCAGCAGCACCTCCGCCATCTGAAAAAGAGGTGAGTTTTCTCCTAGTTCAGCTTTAACCTCTCAAAGTGGCGACAACCTAGGTTAACTAACCCATCATGACTACATTGTTACCTTCCTCTCTCTGTTTTCCTTTTTTGTGTAGGATCCACTCCTAAATATTGCCCCAAAGAAACCCAATTGGGATCTCAAGAGGGATGTCCAGAAGAGGCTTGAGAAGCTTGATAGACGCACTCAGAAGGCCATGCATAAGCTTATGGGTTAGTAATCGACCAGTCTCTTAACTTCCAGCCTTTTTCTGTGTGTTTCGTGCATGTTGAAGTAATATTCCTTGTGTTCTTCCTGAAAAGTTCTTTGTCTTTCATTCCTGGAAGAAAGATTAGTTGACTCATTGATCATGAGAAAATTCTATGCTCTAGTTTTCAGAACCACCATGGGTAGAGGTACTGAAATAGGCATGTGTCCATATTATAAAAGCTGTAGCAATGATGGTTGTTTATGATTATTTTCCCTGTGCATGCATATGTGTTTGACGTGTTACAGAATAGACAATAGAACTTCTAGATGTTTTCGGGGACACCAAACAATGAACAAAACGAAATCCATCCCAAGCATAGAGCTAAGCTTTAGCTGATTACTGATTTAACAGTGATATTAGTTTGATATGAACTTCTGATTTGCTGCAGTTGAACAAGAGAAACAGAAAGAGATAGCCGGAGAAGAAGGTGGCGAGGCAATGGAATTTTAGATTAGTGAGTCCATGCTCGAATCAATCGGTATGTCTGTGACAACATAAATCTTATGGTAATATATGTTGCTATGAAATTGTCTGAATGCATAGCGTATGGTTCCCTATCCTGAGACATTGCGATAGTCGATCTCTTGAATAAATCTTCACTCGATTTGTGTTATGATAAATGCTTATTCGAGCATGCTTGTTTGTTTACAGATTGCAATAATCAAATACAACAACAAATAACCACCAAAATTGACATAAAGAACAATTTATTCAACATTCTGAAAAAGATAACCATTTCTGTTTTCCTCTAGTACTACTACAAGCAGCAGAAACGATCAACTTTCTGGATATCGATTGGGGAAACATCCATTCTTGGTGGGTCGATTGCTCGACTCCACTAATTTCTGTATTCTTTGTATAAAAGAAACGAGACCCTATCTTTTGCCACCATGGTTGAGCAGTTTCGAAGCCTCTGCTGATGCATTCCAACAGTTGTCCACAGCAGGAATCAGGTATTCGTCGGGTTTCAACGCCAATGAGAAATCAGGTAATGTCGGGGCTGTCTCCATAACCCTACAAAAAACACACACACAAACACAGATATTATAGAAGCCACAATTTAGTAGTCCAAGTATTATGGGTCGATCATATGAAGAGGGGAAAAAGCTTACTTTTCATAAGTGTAAAGATCACGGTTTATCCGCACCTTGCTAGATGTATCCTTTGGTATTTTCTCAGATAGATACTTCATAGTTCCCCACAACGGAGGATTTCTGTAGTCAAAATTCAAAAGGGTAAAACTAACTAACTACAAAGAATACAGAAAAGATGGAACTCTGTGTGTTTTTTACCTTGACAGAGGAGAAGTCGAATTGAATGCCTCAGAAAATTTCTTACTTTCTCTTAAAAACTCATCTGCAGCTTGCAACGCAGCTGTGGCTATCCCGTGAAACTTCTCCGTGTTCCCCTCGTCGAGTATCAGACCGTGGTAATAATACGCTGCAGCCTGGTAAAAAGTGAAAGTAAATACAACTTCATCTTAACAAGGAAGAGCAACAAGGAGGTTACCTTTGCTTCAGCATGTTTCCATTTTACAAAGAGTTGATGCTTCTCGCCCCAACCATTTGTCAAGGGAAGGTTCATCAGGTTATCTTGAGCCTACAAAATATGATTTTTACATGATATTATAATATCGTATTCCGAATACTTTCTAATGGTATCATATTCCCAACTTAATTCAAACAGACCAAACAATGATACTGCAAATTACATACCAATTCTGTTCTGTTTTTGTAAAGCAGACAGGCCAATGACAACCACATACATTGATGAAGAGTTTAAGAGAATGTGAAGAGGTACCTGTTGCCAGTACTTCACCATCTCGCATGCAAGTCTACGTTTCACAGCAAGAGTGGCTTTTGTACTGTCAATTGCCATTCCTAACTGGACATCACCACCCTACATACATATTCAAACAAACCCTTACTTAATTATCACAACTCTGTTAGGATCAAACACTCAATCGGATGAAGAAAACACCAAGGATTAAGAAGAAAACACTCAGTTTTCAGAGAGGAAATGAAGAGAAGAAGAACTTTGTTTTTTCGTGGTAACAACCGAGTGGGTAACCTTCACGCGGTTTAGCAAAATATATTAATGACGGTTACTGTTACAAAATACGTATACATGGAGAAATACAGTACAGTATAGCCTATGGGTTCGGGTCGCTGCCAAGTTGAACCGCGAGACGCGTACATTAATACATAATCTACCATTACATATTAATCAGACTACAATACCTAACAAACTTGCAGAAAAACAAAACCCAGAAATTACCTGTCCCAAAGCTTGTAGGCAAAGCGCTCGAAGAACTCCTTCAGCAAGGTCTACCGGTAGTTCTCTCCTGAATCCATTAAAGACAAGGCAGAAATCAGGATTAAAAAAAAATGTAGTATTTTCTAGAATGAGGATGAATTTTGATGAGATCATGTGTATAATACCTAAGTTCAGCAGATAAGTGTGGAAGGACATATCGAACAGCACAGTCCAGATACCCTGCTGCCTTCAAGAATATATCAATGGATGCTCTCCTGTTTTCTACTTGCACATGAGTAAAGAGAGTGAGACAAGTCTATTTGATATGTAATCAATCTATTGAACAGCATGTGCAGGAAATGAGTGGTGTCTAATTAATAACTTGAAGAGACTTAATTAAAAAGCTCATACCTTCTGATACTTTTGAATGGTAACCATCCGAAGAAGTTCTTGGCATGAGTAGTAAATTAGCTTGTGACAGAGCTAGCATAGCCATGAGGTGAAGTACTGACAAAACCTCATACCAAGCATTAGATATGGCTGTTTCCTGCAGATCATCGCCATAATTTATTTAATTTACTAAAAAAGAAATGGTTTCTCCTTAAGTAACAATAATCATCAAAACTAGGTCCGACAATGGTGCTCTGAAAAACCCATAACCATGGTTATAACAGTTGCTGTTTAATATGGTTAACCGTACCATTATGGTGCGGTACAGTTATGGTGATGAATTTTCTAGCCATAATGGTTATGGTATTTGAGTTATACTCATGGTTATTATATAAATATAATAATTATTTATTATTAATAAACTAATATATACTAAATAATGGAAGTTACTCTACATACAAGTAATAAATAATCATGATGTTAGTTTTATATATTTTTATTATTGGCAATATAGATTTATGTATTTTTTAAAATAAAATTTTCGGTCTTTTATTATATTACATGTGTAGAATAAATGTGGGTATACGGGTAAAACCATGGTTAATAACCACGGTTATTACAATGGTTATGGTATTGAAAATTGTATTCGTAATGGTTATGGTATGTGGTTTAAAAATATGGTATGGTTATGGTATTTGTCATACCCGTATCATACCCTAACCATTGACAGACCTAATCAAAACAATGTTTGAAGTTTGAACACAGACCTCTGCATCGTCCTCCTGATTTATCCAAACAAATGTTACTTTCCGTTGCAGCTCACTTCCTGAACCAAGAACGATCAAATTAGAAAAACAAAATGATTCACCTAGTATTTTCAAAAAAGTTGGGTCAGAAACTAAAATACCATCTTTAACTAATCCCAGAAGCACAGGAAGGTAATCTTCAAGAGACTGCTGAAGATCTGCTAAAGTAGAACCTCCTGCAATGTCATATTTGATTTTTAATGGCTCACCAATACAAAAAAAAAAGCAATACAAGGTAAATTATCTTTTCTCCAAGGTACATACCGTGTTGAGTGGCACTTTTTCTTCTTGATCTAGTGATTGTTGGCGCTTCTTGGCCTGCCATTACAACTATGCGGGTCCTAAGAGCCGATAATCGCTCCACCAAAGTCGGGGGCAAATGGCTACCAAGAGACTCAGAAAACTCAAGAGGTTTAGGGATGCGTAGTCCAGGAACATAAACAAGAACTTCCCCAATATTTGCAGGCCTCCTTCTGCTGCCACCACCAGTATCCTTGGGTGTCGAAACAAAGCATCCCATGTCCTGAGACTTATTTTATCGACCAGATACTGATAGAAGACAAGTATATGTATCAACATAGCGAATAAGAGACTCCATACATTTGAGATTCATCACCAAAGATATCAAATTCAAGAAAGAGTAAGAAAAGAATCCACAATGAGAAAATTGTAGAGATTTAAATGGGTTCTTCTTCCCAACCACTAAAGCTTACAAGTGGTTGGTTGATCACGAGCATGCATTCCAACTCTAGAAACTCCCAAAATAACCCGATGACTGACTAAACCCACACATGATTCTTGCATTTGTAGCATAACCTAAATACATGGTTTAGGATCTCACCTTAAATAAGGAACACTAGCAGTTATCAATATTGACCTGAATCCCCTTATGTGCCCCCTTAAAGTCCGAATTTTAGAACGGTAAGAAAAGGAGGAAGAATTATGAAGAAGGGTTCACATGAACTGCATGGGCGTGACAGATAATTGATTGATTGTCAACTTGTGCTGAAGTAACCACGATTCTCCTATGTCTTTTATTGTGACAATCAGAAAGCTTCAACTTGACTCAAAATTCACCACCACGAACCCGCCACCATTGCTGCCCACCCTCAATCAATTAAGGCTCCAATACAGAAAACGTGAAAGCACCAGAGTTTCAGTTGAAGAGGCAATGTAAAACTAGAGGCGACGATTTTTTTCTTCCATATCTAAGCACTCTAATATAAAGCAACAAAACTCTGCAAGCAAAGAAATAAGACAACACACATCCTTATTCAAATAAAATCTACTTAAGCGTGGTAACGAAGTATTTTCAACAATGGCCAATCACGCAAGAACAGTGAAACTTGGACTGATGATGATTAATTAGACCCTACACCTTAAAAATGGCACCTTTCCATTGAATTACCAGCGCTTTTGTGGGTAGAGGATCAATATTCTGCAGTTACGTGGCCATGAAAGGGAGCGTAAGCTTGTATTGAGCTTTGCTACAGTACCGTCACTCAATTGCTGCGCCGAAATCCAACAAACAGTCGGATGGAAACTGCAGAAAGAAGCAATCGAGATTGTCGAAATGAAACATTCCTTCACTCTAAAGCAAAAAGGGGAGACGGAAGGACGGAGGGAGTCTATGGAATAGGAAGGTTCTATCCAACTTGTGCAGTAAAATCATTAACTACAAAGAAGACTAAATAGAGTTTTTTTTAAAGAGTAACCTTGTTCAGAAAAAATATTTAAAAAAGTATATATATAAAAAAAATATTTAGCAAAATGTGCATTTGCGCAGTTAGTTCAGTAGCGTTTTTGGTGTTTTTTTTTACGTTTTTTTTTTGAAAAAAAATCTTAAAAAATCTTTAAAAAATTACAGTAAGTAGATATTTGAATTTCGATTCAAATGATGCAAAAAATATTAAATTTGGACTTACTGATTGACTGTAGCCTGTAGGCTCTGCCGTAAGTTGAGATATGAAAATTTGACTTAAAAAAATATAACTCATACCCTGTAAGTCCAAACTGACCACGGTGAACGTCATTTATGTCGTAATTCAATTATCTACCTAGAGTAATTTTTTTGATTAGAAATACAATGATTTTGTAACCTAACATCGCTTGTCTTAAAATTTGACCGAAATAATCAAATGCATTAGGTGAGAAATTTAATTATGTACTTACTCAAAAAAAATCAAAAAAATTACTCTAGGTAGATAATTGAATTACGACATAAATGACGTTCACCGTGGTCAGTTTGGACTTACAGGGTATGAGTTATATTTTTTTAAGTCAAATTTTCATATTTCAACTTACGGCAGAGCCTACAGTCAATCTGTAAGTCCAAATTTAATAAAACGCTACTACCAAATGCGCAAACACACATTTTGCTAAATATTTTTTTTACATATATACTTTTTCAAATTTTTTTTCTGACATACATACTTTTTAAAAAAGTTCCTAAATAGAGAGAAAACATTAATTTGTCAAAGTATACGTTTTTCTAGTTTCTTCCATCATTATCTCATTGATTTTCTTTAACAAAACAACCCACCATTGATTTTCTTTAACAAAAGAACCCACCTTTCATTGAACTGTGAAAAGACACCAAAAATTATCGAAGTAACCAAAAATGGTATTTTTTTTTTATTATAAAAGAGATCATTTTAAATACAAATCGTAAAATATTTGATCTGACTTTTTTTTTTGTCATAGGTCCAATAATTAGCTTAAGTTTCCATTTGTTAAGCATGAAATGAAGCCATCGTACACTTTGATAGCCAATCCTTATCTAATATAATATACCAATTATAAATTAGAATAATCATTAGTGTAGAATAATATGCATACTATTATAGGATCCACATTCCATTGAAAAAGGTTAGATGGTAAGGAAGCGAAAATGACGTCCATGTGGAAAGTTTACAAGAAAGTTGTATGTAATTTCTGGGGAAGAACGTATCATCTACGTGATTTGCATGTTTATGGTGAAGAAGTGTTTGAAAAATATATCAAAAGGATTCACAAATAATTGTTTTTTATTGATTTTGAGTACATGACACACGAATTTAGGTAGGCTTGTTCATGAACCGGTTCGGGGTCGAACCGGTTCTGAACTGAACTGGTCTGGTTTGAAAAAAACAAGTACATTTTTCTGTTTCTAAAAAAACTGGTCTGGTTTGAGGAAAAAAGAACTGGTCTGGTTCGAACCGATTCAGAACCGGTTCGAACTGTTCTGGTCTGTTTTTTTTAATAACAATTTTGGTTCGGAAATAATCTGTTTCAAACCGAACCTAAACCGGATGAAAATCCTGTCCAACACACTGAACCGTCTGAAAAAATACTGAACCAACTGAAAAATACTGAACCGTCTGAAAAAACACTGAACCGACTGAAAAATACACTGAACCGACTGAAAAACACACTGAACCGATTGAAAATCTGTTCCACAACCGACTAAAATCCTGTCCAACATCAACATACGAGAGTCCAATATATCTCTAAGTTTGGTTTATTGAAGACATCTCTAGGTTTAGTTGATTTTGCTTCAAACCGGTTCTAAAATTATATAAGTTTAAAGTGGTTTGATTTAAATTTAAGTATAAACCAGTATCAAAAAACGAGTCGAACCGATTCGAACCGATTCGAACTGGATTTTTGGTACTATTTTGAACTGTTTTATTTTAAGGCAAAAAATACTGGTCTGGTTTTGGAACTAGTTCGGCCGAACCGGTTCGAACCAAACCAGTTCCAGACCAGACCAGACCAGTTCGCCCGAACCGGTTTATTTGGCCAAGCCTAAATTTAGGATACTTGTAACATAGAATTACTATATAAATTTATGGATAATCCATCTGCCTTTTATGCTTATTGTGATAAAAAAAAATTAAAAATAGGATTTATAATATATTTTATTTCATATTTTACCTCATAAACTTATTAAAAATATTTAAAAATTGGAGATGTCTGACGTTGTATATATATGATGGTTGTTTGGTGTGTGGGCACATCGAGATGAAACCAGAAATTTAGTTAAGTATGAGTATGAATTAGAGTAAAAGTAAATAATTAAATAAAAAAAAATAAAGATAAAAATTAAAATTAAAATTAAAATAGAATTCACTATGTATTTTGGTCTTTTAATTTACGTGAACCAACACCATGACCGATTCGTTAACTATTTTCCATTGTCTCTAATGGTGAAAAGTTCAATTAAAGTAGATGCATGTGGATTACACAAAATCAGAAAAAACACATGTGAGTCAAACGCTCCCAAACAAAATTTACCTTTATGATACCAAAATAGTAAAAAACAACCTATAGTAATACTTTTTTAAGATTAATTTGTAAGAATTATCGTTGATCTGGTTGGTAAATAGATCAATTACTCACATAAGTAACTGAAATATTTGCTAATCTTCTAATTTAGGAGGTGATGAATTAAAATATTTATAATATGAGGGTTTAAAACTTTAATATATAAGTTTAAACATTATAAATTAAAATTTGGGGCTGAATGATATGCTTTTAAAATAAAAATAATGATATAGAGCATATTTTCTTTTATGATAAATTTAAAATTTTGTTAAAAATACTCAAAATGAGGATAAAATTCCCAATTTTTGTTATTATGTCTATCAATACGGTTAGGGTGATCAGCTAGTGGCAAGTCTAAGCATGAATAAAAAAATGGTTAATTACTTAATTGGTTACACATGTTTGACCAATATTCAGAATGGTTACACATGTTTCAAAATGTGATTAATTGGTTTTGAAATGTGACTATTTGTTTTTTTTACTATTCACCGTTAGAAATCACAGTTAAGTCACTATTTAGATACGTAAAATGACGTAATTACCCCTAGAATCATCTTCAAGAACACATCATCATCTTCAAGAACAAGAATCGAAGAACCCAGAAATCAGATTTCTGGGTTCTTGAAGTTCTGTATTGCAGTATATGTTATCACCAAATGTGATTAAATGGTCATACATGTTTCTCTATAATGTGATTAAAAGGTCATACATGTTTCTCTATAATATGATTAAATGGATACTGTTGTTTGAAATGATGTGATTAAAAAGTTCGACATGTTACCCACAATGTGAAGAACACATAAATGCAAGAACCCAGAAACTGCAATTCTAGGTTCTTCAAGAACCCAGAAACATCATTTTTGGGTTCTCAAGGACATCAAATCGAATTTGATTCGATTTTGGTTCTTCAATCCTTCCATGTGTTCTTCAATACAACTAAGGGCATAATAGTCATTTCACAATTCAATAATATGTTAAAAAAATGAATTAACGTTAAAGTTAACGGTTTACTAACGGAATAACCAATTAATCACATTTGGAAAAACATGTGTAACCAATTAGTCACATAGCAAAACCAATTAATCACATTTTGAAACATGTGTAACCATTCTGCACAATGGTGAAACATGTGTAACCAATTAAATAATTAACCCAATAAAAAATCGTTGAATAACTATTAAATAAATGTAATTTAATTTAAATATTTAGAGTGCAATGTGTAAAAAGTTAATTATCTATTGGTTATGTTTGAAGATATTACTTTTTGGTTTAAATTTGTGTTATTTAGTCAATTATATCTGACAATCTTATTTTTTTATTTAAATAATAAACTTTTACTATTTTTCACAGTTAATGTTTCACATGCTAATATTAAGTTGATGTACCGAAAATATTTTTTATTCTTTTCAGTTTGCTTCCTCTTCCCAAACAAAGTGATGCATCTTTGGGAAGAGAAAGAACAAAAAACATGAAGAAGACAAGCAAAAGAAAAATGATATTTTCGGTATATCAAGTCTTAATAATAATATGTAACGAAAGTTAATGATTTAAACTAAAATCTAATATTATCAAACATAAGTGATTAAATAGCACAAATGTGAATCAAACCCAGTCACATCGTGAAATGTAAGTAACCATTAAACAACGTCATAAAACATAAATGATCAAAATGTAACATTTGACAAACATAAATAACAAAAAATGTAGGTAACCTTAAAAAGATGTATATATTCAAATTATAAATATGAATTAATATTAGTTGACAATCATTAATTTGTATATACTTGTCGGATGTCATATCCGACTTCCCCCGACCCTTTTTGAAAAATATTTTTAATTTTCGTTTGAAAACGTCGGGTCTTGGCGAGCGACGGGTCCGGTAAAGCGGAGTCATCAACCGGACCAAAAAATGAAAGAGTCGCCACCGATTAATTAAAGGTTAATCAGAATCCTAAAATTTGCCTAAGGTACATGGTGTTAACATCCTAGGGCTTGGAAAGGTCTACGTCCAGAGAATCGAGTTCGGGGTTTGATTACGTCTTAAGGGCTCACGAGCCCATAATCCGCTCTTTCGGTACTTTAGTTTGCCTTTGAATTTATATTTTTTTCAACTTGCCTGATTTACCCGAATTGTCTAATTTGATCATGCTTGAGTAAAGAGATGACATGCATTTTTTTTATTAACAATATACAATCATTTTTATTTTTATTTTTGAGTTAATTTAAAATAAATAAACAAGAGAGAATAAACTTAATTGTGCTAAAAAAGAGTGGTTTAACTTTGGGGTCATTTTAAGACGTGTCAAACGTATACAAATGATTTTGAAAATACGAAGCATATTTGACTAATTTGTGACACCTTGAGAAGTAATGGGATGTCCAGAAAAGTTTAAGGACCAAGATGCAATTATTTAAAATTTCGAGCTGATTTGGAAAAATATTTTGAAAATTGCACAAATGACCCAAAACTTTTCTGGTTTGATTTATAACACTCGGTAAAATCCCAAAATGACCCGAGAGTCCAAGGACCGAGTTGTAACCTTCATCAAAGTTTGGGAATGACCTAATTCATTTTCGAAAATATTATTTGTTTTACTAAAACAACCCCCATAACTTTCACAAATGTCTAAAATGACCCCAAAGTTATACCGAACTTAAAACCGAGTACGATTCTTATATGAAATACAACTACATATAATATCGATGAAACAAACTTCATTCACATTAAGAAATACAAATATCGAGCACAAGAGGAGATATACCTAAGTTATTCGAAGTTTAGATACCTCACGAGGAACCGAGACCGATATTCGCTGATTTTTTTCACTCAATTTCTATCTATTTTTTTCACTCACTATCACTCAAATCCTCACTTTGAATTTTTTTTCTCTCTTCTCTTTTCCTTTCTTTCCTTTGTTTTTCTTTCCATTTCTTTGAACAAGCTTACGGCAAGCTTGTTCCAAACTATCCTTTGGTTTCTTCTTTTCCTTCCAACCGTAGCTATCCCCTGCTTTTGTAGAGTTTTTTTCCTCCAAATAGATGATAAACATGGACAATACATGATGGATGGCAAAGGTGATAGCAATTGGGCAAATGTGATTGACAATTGGGAGGTGATTGGCAATTGGGAGGTGATTGACAATTAGGAGGAGTTTTGATGATAATTGGAGAGAATTTGGCTAAGGATGAGTAAAGGTGATCAAATGGTCCAATGGTGATGGCAATTAGGAGACTTTTGGTGCCAATTGGGAGAAATTGGGAGTGATTTGTGCCATGGTGGAAATTTGGACGAAAATGGATGGCATTGTGGGTGTTTGGCAAAAAAGGGGTATCATGGGTTTAGGGGTTTATGGTTTGGAGTTTATGGTTTGAGATTTAAAGTTTAGGGTTTGAGGTTTAAGGTTTAGGGTTTGAGATTTTAGGGTTTGAGATTAGGGTTTGGGGTGTAAGGTTAAGAGTTTAGAGTTTGGGATTTAAGGTTTAGGGTTTGGGATTTTAGGGTTTAGGGTTTTAGGGTTTGGGGTTTAAGGTTTAGGGTTTGGAATTTTAGGGTTTGGGGTTTAAGGTTTAGGGTTTAGAGTTTGGGATTTAAGGTTTAGGGTTTGGAGTTTAAGGTTTAGGGTTTTAGGGTTTGCGGTTTGGGATTTATTTTATTTTTGCTTTTTTCTTCGTCTCGATTTTTCTCGGCTCGGTTCCTCGCGTACGGTATTTTGACCCCAAGCCAAAATCAGGTGTTTACAATACTACATACACTTTTTAAATATAATCAATGCAGAACATACACATGCTACATATATTCTCTAACATTCACCTTACTTACCATAATTTATATGTTAGTAAACTGAATTCTCAAGTCCCTATTTTGAGTCATCTAGAAGTTTAAAATATAGTTAGCATATAAGGGAACAAAATTTATATTCAACTACTCAAAAGTTTAAATTAATAAACTCACATACTTTTTAAATTATACAGACTCCTCAAATTTTGTTTATATGAAATTAACACACACTATATATTATATATTATATGTAAGGGTTAATTACCAAAAATCAAACCGAACTTTGAGGAAAAATCAAACAACAAGCCGTTTATTTTTTACAAACAACAAACCAAATTTTGGAAATTAAGCAATTAACAAACCTACCTCAAATTTTCATTATGTTTGAACAGATTTTTCCATGTTTGATGGAGTTATTAATGCAGTATTAGTTGAAGTATTCTAAGGAAATGGTATTACGACTTAATAACTCTCTCAAACATTGAAAATTTTGTTCAAACATAATAAAATTTTGAGTTAGGTTTGTTAATTGCTCAATTCCAAAAGTTTGGTTTAATGTTTGTCAAAAAAGAAGAAATTTGGTTTGTTGTTTGGTTTTTTTCTCAAAATTCAGTTTGTTTGTTTTTTATAATTAACCCTATATGTAACTATATATTATATGTAACACATACTATTCTAGTTATATAATATGAATGAGAGTCGTATGTAGTTGCATGTGAAACATATCGACATGTAGCTCGTGTACGAAGCCATACCATGCATGGTAGTTACTAGCAAATAAGGAAATGTGAACAAGTCGACAATCCATGTCGTACTCACATGAAATGAAACATCAACATATCAATTGTCTAGTACTAGATACTTAGTACAATGACTTGTCACATTATGGGCGATGTCATGTCGGGGTGTAACATATACCTTATAATCGTTGCCACTTGCCACCTCGTAATAAACTTCGGAGCAGTTTGTTATAGTAGTTTGGATTGAATCAAGCTTCCATTGTTCCACATTATTTGTAGGAAGAAAAATTTAGTCTAATTTTTTTCTTTCTCGGATAATACCATTAGTATAAGTTTTGAGGAAGATATGCAATAGATGTATAAACATAAGGAGAAGGTTTGAAAATGGTTTAACTTGTTTGCACAAAACTTTAGTTGTATTAACATATATTTATTGTGATGGTTAATGGTTCAATATGTTTGAAAACGATGATAATTGATGTCTCTGTTAATTTTTTATTAAAAAAATTATTTTTAATATTTGTAAAATTAACTGAATATTTTTTTAAATGTTATAATTAAATCATACAAACTTACATTAATATTGCGCTACCCGAGGTAACGTTTTTCAAAAAAGTTACTCATGGGTAGCGCAAACTATATATTTTTTTTCCGAATAACTCGATTTTAATTAAAAATTAAATGATATATAAAAAATATATTTAATATTTAAGAATAAAAGTCGTTACCTCGTAGATCTAACATCTAAGTGTTGTTGAATGAATGATGGATTGGTATCCATCACTTTTAGCATCTACATAGCCTAATGAAATAATTAATACTAATACTAAAAAAATATGTTGAACAAAGAATTTGATGTGACATTTATTTGTACGAGCCGACGCTTCATCGTAATCCACCTTAACATATTATTATTATTATTTCCATGCATGGTCCCCTCCCCTTCCCCTTTCCCCTGTTTGAATTCTAGTGGCCGCCGTTTGGTCCTTGGTGTTATACTACCTACCATCAGGATATTCAAACCTATGGATATAATTATTTAATTTATGGATAATCTAATAATTAAGAGTCTAAGACATCAAAATCAATGAAGGTTAAATTAATAATAACTTTATTATGTATAAAAAATAAAAACACATTAATGCGATCTACACCACTTATTATATAATATATAGAATGGGTCCAAAATGGGGTGGAACATGGGAGAACCCAAGACTGCATGACTTCAAAATATATTTATCTAGATTAGTGAAAGGACACATTACGGCGTAATTTAGTCTAATTTAAAAATTTATCACGCTTAAAATAAACTCATTAATTAATTTTTAGGTATTTTTTTCAAGTAATATTTAGGTCATTTCAAAAGTTGAAAAAAAAAATAAGAGAAAGATAAATTATGACTATTGTGGTAAACGATTAACTGACCAATCACACGCGATATGCAATTATGATTAATTTTGCTGAATAAAAAAAATATATTGGATTAAATCAAAATGACATGAATAAAAGTGATAAAATATAAAGGTTTAGATTTAATCGCATCGTGTTAAAAATTATCATAAAAAAGTCCTAAACGGGCAAAAGGGGTTTTTATCTTATAATTTGTTATATTTATATAAAGTGAAAAGTATATAAGTACAAAAATGTCAACATCCATCGAACCGGTGTGCGATTGGATTTTACACTTCAATAAACTGCCTTTCATATATCCATTCAACATGAATTGGGCCGATTTTGGAAATAAAAAAGAAACATTGGCCCAAAGGCCAACATTCTCTACCCCAGGACGATGGCGTCGACGGTGCCCAAGCCAACGACGGCGATTCAATGACAGACTTGCCTGATGGAGCAAAACAGGTGGCCAAGCTCATGGAGGAAGACATGGGCTCCGCCATGCAGTACCTCCAAGGGAAAGGGCTCTGCCTTATGCCGATCTCCCTTGCCACCGCCATCTCCACAGCCACGTGTCACTCCGGTCGCTGGCATTGGACTCTCCAAAGATTTGGGTGCGAAATCCAGTGCGCTGAGCATCCACATCGTCAGACTACGGGGGAGGAACGAAGTTGTAAGAAATTGCCGCTTGGTCATCTGGTGAAGCAGAGGAGATCGGTGCGGAAAAACCAGTTGGCCCCCTCGGAGAAGAAGGTGCCTCCTGGTCATCATATACTTCTCCAACGAGTACTGTACTTCTCCGTGGGATCATGTACTTCTATGGGATAAGAGAGACTTAGCTTTGACAAAACATATGGGATTAACGACATCTCGTCAAATCGGATGTAAAAAATATAATAAGTATATGATAGTATTTTTTTTAAAAAGTAACCATGTTACTTTTTTTATTTTAAAAAAATAAGTATACAATTTTTTGGTTTAGAAAAAAAGGTATACGCGCACTTGGGGCCCATAGGTGCCACTTCTAAGTCCAAACTCAACACGGTTAACGTCATTTAGGTCGTAAATCAATTATCTATGTAGAATAATTTTTTTGATTAAAAATACAGTAATTTTGTAACCTAACATCGTTTACACCCAAATTTGACCAAAATAAATAAATGCATTAGGTGAGAAATTTAATTATATACTTACTAAAAAATAATCTCTATTTAATTAACAAAAAAAAACCGCGCGCGTGAATGGGACACGCTTCTCTCCCCAGAGAAACAGGCGACTTCAAGTGAGCTGAGTTCCAAGGAAGTTCGGTACTGTACCCGCTCGGAATCTCCGATTCCAACAGTATCTTCCCAGCGTTACGGCCAATCCTTCGACATCGTCTGCCTCTTGCCCCCTTCGGTCCAGGGACGGATTGAATTGCTCACCCTTGCCTCTGTTCGTCCGATTGAGGAGGCGACCATGAAGACCTAAACCTAGAACAGTAACGCCCGAAACCTTTCTTTCCCTTCCTTGCTTTCTTCTCTGTTTGTGCAGGTGCTGCGGCGGTCGTGATCGTGTCTGGACTGCTGAAGCCATGGCTTCCCGATCCAACTCCGATGATGAAGATGCATTTGAGATACCCGTCCTGAATCTGGTCCCTTCGGCCCCGCCAGACTCTGCCTCTGCTTCGCCTCACCGTGCCCTGGGAATGCTTATTGCGGATAAGCCGATAAAGAATTCAGTCATCAAGCACGTTCTGAAAGAAGCTTGGTCCAGTTTCGGCAAGGTTAGGATGGCAGAGGTTAACTTCTCCACTCTGGTTTTTGAATTCGCTAGTGCCCAGGATAAAGATCGCATACTAGAATTGTTGCCATGGTCGGTTCACGGTTTCTGCCTGAACCTTAGGAATTGCCCACCTAACAAGTTTGGGCACAAATTCACGGGCTAAGTATGGAGATGATGAACTCTCAGAATGCGGAATGTATTGGTGGGAGAATTGGGAATTGTCTTCGTATTGAGGATCAGAGGGTGATGCAGATGAGAACTTTTCTTCGGGTTCAGGTTGATGTGAGCATAGCTGATCCCCTGTTGCCGGGTTTCAAGTGGATCAGCTCCAATGGTCAACAGAAGTGGGCATCGGTCCGTTATGAAAGGCTGTCTGATATATGTTACAGCTGTGGCTGCATTGGTCATGGATCGAGTGTGTGCACGGAACCAGTCCGGATGGAGGAGAATGATCCAGAACAGCCTTTGTTTGGTCCTTGGTCGACTGCAACTCGCCCGAGGTCGGTTAATCAATGGGTCAACATTGGGGGTGGAGCTAGGCCGACCTCTTCAAGATCGTCGGTGCAGCAGACTCGGGACCCAACTAACAGAACCTGGAGAGAAATAATGCAGGATAGGAAGATCTACCACCCTCTTAGCCACCAGTCTGCAAGCTCTTCCCGGTCTAGATCGCAATCCTCAAACATCAGAACCCACCCGATCAACCCTGCACCTAGCAGCCACACATCGAGGGACAGCACTACCCCCCAACGCCCCCATAATGGCTCACAGTCTGCGCCAAACGTGGATACTCCCCGCTGCCCTGCAACATCTTCTACTGCGGGCTCACCCTCTACCAGACTCAATCAACCTCAACCCCTCCCCTCTGAGGTGCAGCCTGTCAGGCATTCCCCTAAGACGATCTTGTTTGATCTTAATGCTCCATCGCTGGAGGCAATCGAGGAAGGAGAGATCGTGGAGTATAATGGGGACCTCTCTCTCCATCTTGCAAACATTGTACCCATGGTCCCTGACCCAGTCCCTACCTGCATGCCATCCTCTGCGGACATCCAACCCATTCCTATCCATATTCACCCATCCTTCCTACCATCTCACCATAACCTACCTCACCCACATTGTATCACACCTGGCGGCCAACCCTCCCCTGTTACAACTACCTCGCACCAGCTACCTACCTGTCTTCCTTCATCTAGCCTGTTCCCAGCATCATCACCCTCATCACCCAACGTCGAGCCACATCCACATAGCCTCAACCCAATCACCCAACTCACCAACCTAACCTCCTTTGGACCAATTCGTTCGGTCCATCATCCCACCACCATACCTTCCCCTAGCCTGATCACCCCTCCCCTCCCTAACCTTACCACTGCCCCTACCACCTTACCCATGGCTAGCCCTCCCCTATCCTCTACCTCATGCTTTCGCCCATACCCTTCCTCTGTGCCGAGGCTGTTGGCACCTGCTCTCCACCCGCCTGCTTCTGCTGGGGTTCGGCTGGGCGACCCTCTCATCCATGGTCCCCAGCCTCGGGTCACCTTGGGTAGTTCAGTGCTGCTTCAGGTGACTGACGAAAACCTCATTGCTGCCTGCACGATCTCGAACCCTGCTCCTCGACCAAGGGGTCCGAAGTGGCCAGTCTTATCTGATCGTTCTAAGGAAGCAAAGAGGCGGAAAACTAATGCTGCAGCGCATCCTTTTCCGCAGGATGACAGGGACAGGTCTATGGGCCTCGGGTCAGGGACTGGATCAGATTTGGTGACTCGGGATAAGAATAAATCTGCAAGACAAGGATCGCACTCCTCTAAGGGTTCCGGTGGCTGTCCCCGAACAGCCACGGGTTCCCAATGAACTTCATTAGTTGGAACTGTCAGGGGTTAGGGTCTCCCCTGACAGTTCGCCACCTAAAAGACCTGGTGAAAGGCTCTCGCCCCTCGGTTGTTTTCTTGATGGAAACGAAGAGGAGTGAGGCCTACTGCGACGGGATACGAAGAGAGATAGGGATGGACTTCGCTTCATATGTCCCCCCTATTGGTGCTAGTGGAGGACTAGCACTGTGGTGGACAAACGATGTTTCGATCAATATCCACCATCTAGACAAGAATATTATCGATACTACAATCACGGCTTCAAGCTTTAATGGGTCCTTCCGTATTACCTAGGTGTACGGGGACTCCATCCACGCAAGAAGGGTCATAAACTGGGCTGCATTAAGAGCAATTGGGCTGCATAGGAATGATCTGTGGGCATGCTTAGGCGACTTCAATGAAATATCCCATCATAGGGAGAAATCAGGAGGCGGCCAAAAAGATCAAAACCGCATTGATGCTTTCAACAGTCTTAAGGAGGATCTCCTCCTTGAGGATATGGGATTCACGGGTGACGCATTCACATGGACAAACAACCGCCGGGGGAATGACAGGATCCGTGAGAGGTTGGACCGGGTGCTTACCAACCAAGCTTGGCTTAACAAATTCCCAAGCTCCAAATGCCTACACGAACTCATGATTGGGTCCGACCATGCGCCAATTTCTCTGCTTTTATCTCACAAGGAAAGGAGGGGCAAGAAGCTTTTCAGATTCGAGAATATGTGGCTTGAGAAAGAGGATTGCATTGAAGTAATCTCGGAGGCTTGGGGCCGTGGGGGATCAGTTGTGCATGTCGAGGACCTACAGCCGAAGCTTAACAACTGCAGATCATCCCTTACACAATGGAGCAATAGGGAGTTCAAGAACAACATGAGGGAGATCTCAAAGGTCAAGCATCAAATACAAAACTTGGCAACTATGCGTCACTCGACCATCCCCGATGCAAGATTAGATGTTGAAAGGGCCCTCAAGTCACGCCTTCACGCTCTATGGAAACAAGAGGAGATATTCTGGAAACAAAGATCAAGGGTGAGATGGTTGGCCCATGGAGATAGAAATACAAAGTTTTTCCATCAAACGACTCTCGCTAGAAGAAGACGCAACAAAATTGTTAGGCTTAGGGATCTCGATGGCTCATGGATTGAGGGGGATCAGAACATCAAGATCCATATTCACGCCTTTTATGCCGATCTTTTCTCCTCGGACCGTTCTAGAAACACGACTACCCCTCCTTTGCCTCAGTGCTTGGTTAACGTCCCCAACCAGATTACACACGACATGAACAGTTCGTTGACTAAGCTGGCTACTGTGGAGGAGGTCAGAAGGGCCTGCTTTCAAATGGGGGGCTCGAGGGCACCAGGTCCGGACGGGTTCTCAGGAACCTTTTATCAAAAGAGTTGGATCACCATCGGCCCAGACATGCTCACCTCTGTCAACGCATTCTTCACGACAGGTATCATGCCCCCTTTTCTAAACCAAACTGATATCACTTTGATTCCAAAAGTGGCTAATCCCTTATCTGCCTCTGAGTTTCGTCCTATTAGCTTGTGCAACTTCGGGTACAAAATTATATCTAAGGTTCTGGCAAATAGACTCAAAACCTATTTGTCAGAACTGATTACCCCCTTTCAGAGTGCTTTCATATCAGGTAGACGGATCCAGGACAACATTATCATCGCGCATGAACTATTCCACTATCTCAAGACGCGAGGACGGCCTAGAGGTCAACACGGGCGTTCCGAGTGCGCACTCAAGATAGACATGCAGAAGGCATACGATAGGATTGAGTGGGACTTCCTCATCGAAGTGTTGAGGAAAAGAGGCTTCAATGAGATATGGATCCAATGGATCAGAGCTTGCATCTCAACAGTCTCGTACCGGATCATCATCAATGGGGACCACTCCGAGGTCATCAGTCCCTCTAGGGGCCTTCGCCAGGGTGACCCTCTATCTCCATACCTGTTTATTCTAGTGGCTGATGTTTTATCTAGAATGCTTGAGGACCAGGTCACACAGGGCTTGATCAGTGGCATACGCCCTCGCAGGGGGTGCCCCGAGATTCAACATCTTTTCTTTGCGGACGACTCACTCCTATTCCTCAAGGGTCCGATGCAAAAGGCCGCCAACCTCAAGAACACTCTTCATCTCTACTGCCTAGCATCTGGACAAAAGGTCAACTTCGCTAAGTCTTGTCTCTACTTCAACTCAGCCGCATTGGATAACTACAAGCGCGACATCTCGACCTTATTTGGGGTGCCTCACACACAGGACCTGGGCTTCTATTTGGGGTTACCCACGGTGTGGGGTAGATCTAAACGAGAAGCTCTGAACTATTTGAAGGAACGGGTTACAGATAAGATACAAAACTGGAGAAGCAAATTGTTAAATCATGCGGGCAAAGAGGTAATGATCAAGGCGGTTCTCAACGCAATTCCAACATACGTCATGCACATTTTTAAGCTTCCTACGACGTGGTGCAATGATGTCAATGCCCTTATCGCCCGGTTTTGGTGGGGATCTCGGGTCGAGTCTAGGAAGATTCACTGGAAATGCTGGCGGTCTATGTCAACCTCCAAGGCCGAAGGGGGATATGGATTTCGCGATATGCAGGATTTCAACAGAGCCATTCTTGCAAATATGGCCGCACGGATCCTCGATGAACCTACTTCTCTTTGGGTTAGGTTTATCAAGGGCTTGTATTTTCCGAACTGTTCATTCTTGCAGGCAGCTCCTGGGAGCCGAGCATCTTGGGCTTGGTCGAGTTTACTTGAGGGTCGGTCGGTGATTCAACAGGAGGGACATTGGTCGATCGGTGATGGCCTCTCCATTCAGCCATTCACTGACCGATGGGTTCCCCATCTCAGAGAGGGAAGGGTCCGACCTTCCCCTGCGTATGCCACCACAGAGACGATCACCGCGGCTAGGTGGATGGCCGTGGGCTCAACCGCGTGGGACGAGGATCAGGTTCGCCTAGCTGCTCATCCAGACGATGTTGAGGCCATCCTTAACATCCCCCTTCCTATTCAGTCGAGGCCTGACAGACTTAGATGGCCCCACACCAGACACGGGGCCATCTCGGTCCGTTCGGCGTACCACCGTCTTCATGCCAATCGGCCACAGCCGCGTGTAAACGTCAACAGCCACCCACCTTTGGACCTCCCCCACGTATGGAAGGCTATTTGGAACTCGGATGCATGGCCAAAGATCAAAGCCTTCATGTGGAAATTGGCGAGCGACGTTTTACCAACGAGGGTCTCGCTAGCACGCCGTGGTGTTCAATTGGATATTCTTTGCCCGACTTGCAGCGTCGACGAGTCTCGGGAACACATGCTATTCGGCTGCCCTAGCTCGGTTCAGGTATGGTCCCGCTTTATCTCACAGGACGCGATTGATCTACGAGGCAACTCGGTTGACGAGTGGCTGGCCGAAGCCACCAAGCAGCTCGCTCGGCCTCGGCATGCCTTGGGTAATTGGAGGCTCGTGATGGTGGTATGTTGGGTCATTTGGAAGGCTAGATGCCGACTCACCTTTGACAATGTGCAACCTCACGTGGAATCGATGATCCGGGAAATCACTTCGACGACGTCCGAGATGGGTAATAAGGTTGCTTGCCCTCACGCTAGGCCTTCCTTCACGCCATGGACAAGACCACCCACGAACTACATCAAAATCAACTGCGACGCCTCTTGGAACCGAGCCTCCTCTCGTAGTGGTTTCGGCGCTATCGCCATAGACGAATCGGGGGCGGTTGTTGGAGGTAACTGCGCGGCTAGGACTATGGGATCAGTCGAGGAGAGCGAGGCGGAAGCGGTGCTCATGGGGGTCCGACTTGCAATTGAAATGGGGGTGGCATAGGGTCATTATCGAGTCGGACTCCTCCATCATTATTGACCATCTTCTATCTCGACATTTCGCTTGGCGGGTGGACACCATTTTGTCTGACGTGATATCTCTATCGGCCTCGATTAACGATATCTCGTGGGTCCACACTCCACGATCTGCAAACTCCTGTGCGGATTGGATAGCGAGAAACACTTTGTTAGGGTTGTGTCCTTCGGATTGGGTTCTTTTACCCCCAACCCCTCTGCTTAGATGTATTTATGCGGATAACATATTGTACTTGAACTCGAACTCTTCGGTGGAAATGAATTAGCATGTTTCGATTGGCCAAAAAAAAAATAATAATAATAATAATCAAAAAAATTACGGTGCGTAGATAATTTAATTACGAATTAAATGACGCTAACTATGCATTAATTTTTTACTTTTAGACTGATTGTATAATACAGTACGTAAAAAACTCTACATACGATACAAAAACTTCCAAATAGTATTTTAAACAGTAAATTTACTGTTTACACAGTGAAATTTACTATTTAAACAGTAACTTTACTATGCAAAACACTATTTGTATACTTACTTACTTTTAAAAAAAAATCACATGATAGTAGAAAAATTGAATAATGATTTATATCTAATGTCACTCATTTTCAATTGCAAAAAATTGTTGTTGGGATTTCCAAAATTCAAACTCAGACACATTTATTGGGAAACAAACGATACAGTAGACCACTTTGTCAAGGTAGCGGTCAACCTTAAAAAATATTTTGTAATCTTAATTGATCATTCACCAGGAGTTTTGTCGATTATTAAATCAGACATATTTGACATAGTTAAAACCAGACTTGTATCTCCTAATTAAATCTGTTTTGTTTTGTAATAATAATCAACTATTGTTGGAGTTTCAAAAATTCAAACTCACACATTTATCGGGAAGCGAGCGGTATAGTAGACAACATTGTTAAGGCAATGGTCAAACTTGAAGAATATTTTGTAATCTTAACTGATCGTCCACCATGAATTTTGTCGATTATTAAATCAGACATATTTGACATAGTTAAACTAGTCTTGTATCTCCTAATTAAGTCTGTTTTGTTTTGTAATAATAATCATTTCTACCAAAAACAATTGTACTTCAGTACTTCCTCCATTGATTAAATGAGTCCAATTTCGAGAAGGGGAGACGGGGGAGAATAGGGAGGAAGGTTGAGTTTTTTTTTTACTTATAAAACTGGAGAATCAAAATTTGTTTGGTTTTAAAAAAACTGTGTGGTTTCTAACTTTTAAACCAATGATCTTTTAAGAGAACCATACCGTCAAAATGGTTGATCACAGCTTGATCAGATCCAACAGTTTGGTCCGATTCTATAATCACTACTACGAAGCGTTTTTGTCAAATGTTAAAAACTTCTTTAAACGGTGTATACTTTTTTTTTAATTTAATGGTTATCGAAAAATAAAAAAGGTCAACATAATCGGGAACAGAGCTACTTGGAGACAAGGGATTGTCCCCTCTCAGGTTTTGACTTTGTGTAAATTCAATTTTAAAAAATGTTATAATTTTCAATTTAACTATTTTAAATTATATATTTGTCTCACTAATTTTTTTTAGTTCAATTATTTATTCTTATTTTAATAGTTACCCCTACTGAATAAGTTTTTTGACTTTCGTCCCTAAACATAATGTGGTAATAGTATAAAATTTTGACGGATAAAAATGTATATTTTCACGAATTCTCAACCCAACTCGTGGTTATCCCATGTTAGGGGTGGTAAATTGTGCGTACGTGCATGTTATCGTGCGTATCAATATGTTTATCATGTAATACTTACCAAACACGAACGCGCACGATAAGTTTATCGTGTCATGTTACTCAACTCAAACACGACACACAATTTTTCGTGCGTGTTCATATCATGTTATCATGTTTTGTTAAGTCAGTCAATTATATGTTCACATGCGAGATTTATAAGAAAATATCAAAATAACAAATTGTTCATAGTAAGAATTATCAATTCAAACATCATATTTTACGAGTCTTTAATATATAATTGACAAACTCTATAAATTAAATATCTAAGTAGACTTTTAAAATTTATTAAATGAGACTTGTTTAGAATTTTTAAAAAATATTTTTTCAAGTTCAAATTTATAGTTGACAAAAAAAAAAATCAATTTTGTCGTGTTATCGTGCGTGTCGTGTTCAAATACCTAAACACGAACACGACACAAAAATATTTTCGTGTTATCATGTTCGTGCTATCCTGTTATTGTTCAGTCGTATATTTTCACGAATAGAATTGTTTTTTCATGTTTAGTAGAAAATTGTCCGTCATATCCCATGCCTATCTCGGAAGTAATTTCGTATGTACGTAAGAGGCCCATCTTCCTCACACTTTGGGAATCAAAAGCCCATTAAAATAATTTGTTTTAGACCCTAATCTCTGAAATTGGATCAATTTGTGTCTATTACGCTTTCCTTTCTTCAGAAGTTTCTCTCCTAGTTACTTGAATCGTCTTCAAATTTCACAACTCTTGCCAAACACTAGTAATAGTCTAATACTACTGAAGGGTGCGTCTATAGATGAAACCAAATTTATATATGATAGAAAAAGAAATAATAAAAACTAATGGTTCTACATCAGAATAACGAAATTGTTTTGTTGGGGCACTCTAATACTCTAATTTTAGTCATTACGGTTGCAACCGATTTCAATTAGGAAAATTTTATAGGCAGAACATCAATTACTTTATACAAACCAATTTTGTTAAAATATTAAAATGTCATAATAGTTTTTACATATTTAAGCGTACTATTTAAAAAAAAAAATCTCAAATCGACCTCATATTTTCATAATTACCAAACTACAGTTTAAATTGGTGAAAAATTCATGTTATTATCAAGTTTTGAACTCTATGCATCTTATATACTAGCTAAAAAATTTAGCACTACACTACTAATTCCAATTGTTTTTTTTACATACTTCAAATATAATTATTTAAACATCTCATGTTTATTTATTGATGCACTTTAATAATTAACATTTGTTCAACGCTATTTGTTTCATTATAGTTTAAATTTAATTATGTATCTACTGATTAATATTTTGAAATGGTGGAAAAATAAGTAATTTTCTAAATTTAGTATTTATAGACTATTACAATACACATTTTGAAAATATTTTTTCAACCATCTCTACAAAATTAGAAAGACTATAGTATGTAGATAATTAAATTAGAAATCTAACGACATATATGGTGTTAAGTTTCAATTTTATTAATGGTCATAAAATTTGGTCAAAGTAGTGTTGCTAATTTTTGACAATATTACTAAATTAGACCAAATTTTATTGTTGATGACAAAATTGAAAGTTAACATCATATTTGTCTTAGAGTTCTAACTTAATTATCTACATACTATGGTCTTTCTGATTTTTTAGAGATGGTTGAAAAAATATTTTTAAAATGAGTATTCTAGGAGCCTATAAATACTAAATTTAGAATATTACTTATTTTTCAACTCTTTCAAAAAATTAATAAGTAAATACATAATTAAATTGAAACTATAATTAAATAAACGACGTTGAACAAATGTTAATTACTAAAGAGTATCAATAAATAAACATGAACTGTTTAATACAATAATATTAGAGTTGCAACATTTGCTTCAATAACTATATTTGAAATATGTAAAAAAAAAAACAATTGGACTTAGATGTGTAGTGGTAAAAATTGTAGGTAGTATATAAGAGGTCTATAGTTAAAAACTTGTTAATAACATGGATTTTCACCATTTTGATAATATGAGGTCGATTTAATAATTACAAAAATATGAGATTGATTTGAGAATTAATTTCCTTAAAATTAGTAAAGAGAAATATATATATAAAAAAACTATTAGGTCATTTTAATCTTTCAACAAAAGTGATCTCTGTTGGGTATCGATGGTGACAACCCAATACGGGTAAGGCTTCAAATGCCAAATAACTTTGCAGGGGGTAAAATTTCACATCATTCAGAACTGGGTCGGCCCACAGTAAGGGTAAGCTGGCACCCATAAATTGATCCAGCACCAAACCCAACACTAAAGTGGACGCCAAAGCCCTATTTCAGGTCGCCATCGGTCAAAGCCAAAGCCTCCTACTGCTCACCATGGGAGCGCTCGCCAAGAGAGTCAAACCTCTCAACTCTAGTCCCACAAACCGACACCGAATAAATAGCCATGATATCCCGCGTATATCAGACATATATTCTAGAAAGATTACATAAGGCAAATGCAATATTACGTAATAACCGTAATATATGCTATCCTTATCTTTAACGCCACAACATTCACAAAGATATTCAAATGTTTAAAACGGTTTGGTCCTCCATCCCTATAAATATTCTTGTTTTACATACGTTCATTACGTTTTGAGTTCATACACAAAGTATACTCATTTAAGCATCGGAGTGGGACCCAAATACATCCCCTCTGTTGTGCTACCCTTCTTGCGGGTTCATCGGAGCTCCGACGAAAGCGTGAGGTAATCAATCAATTGGCATTCAAATCACTGCCAAGTCAGCATCCAGGAAATTCAGACCCACCATTTGGCACCGTCTGTGGGAACACGAGCAAAACAGTCATGCATACTCGCTCTAATCGCAATTGTCGGAAACAGGTTAACGAGCAATCCTCAGATAGCTTGGAATCTGCCGCCGCTTCGCCACTTCAGCAAGAACATGCTAGCCAAGAAATCTCTGACGCCGTCCCTCCGAGACCGACGCAAGAGCATGTCGATAATTCAAGACCGACCCCTGTTTGCACACCAATGAGATTCCAGTTCGACCAACCGTATAAGTGGTTGGGGAAACCATTCAGGTAACCGCGGAGATGCTATTCCTCTTGGAAACTATCATAGGGTAGACCCACAGACTAGGGGTGATCAAAAAAGACTGTAGGACCGAATTCCCGACAAGACCGGCCCGACTAGGACCGAGACCGAGCAAGCGTTTTTTTTCTTCAATGTCGGTCTCGGTCTTTTTTCCCGAAAGCCCATTTAGGACCGGCCCGACCGAATGAATGTGGATTTGGGATTTTCATAATACCACACCGAAAGGAATGTGGATTTTGGAGGTTTTCTATCTCTATAAAAGCTGCATCATGATAAATTTACTAAAGAATATAGTGAGTTCATAGTGTTTTTTTAGAGGTGAACTATTCTTTCGCCTTTTACTAAAGAATACCGTGAACTCATAGTTTTTTTTGGGTGCAGATTCGGTCCAGGACTGAGATCGGCAAGAGTCAAGAAAGACCGACTCGGGCGAGCTTTTTTGGCCGAGGTCGGTCTCGGTCCTCCAAAAGGCAAGATCGAAATTTCGGTATTGCCTTCAGGCCCGGGACCGGCCCGCCCATGATCATCCCTACCGCAAACAATCCCCTGCTCCTCATGAAGATCCTCATCCCGCGGGGCCACAAGAAGCAGAAACTGAAAATCCACGTGCCACTGCTCCTCAAGAAGACTAAGAGATAACCTCAGGACACCAGTCGCTTCCTCCGGCCTCCACCGAAACACCGACAGTCACCCACTCTGTCAATCCGTCGAGTACTTCACCGACTGGAGAACAGGAGCCCCAATTTACTCTTGGCCAAGTTGAGGAGCTCATCAACAAAAGGATCAAGGAATAGCGCGAAACCGTTATGACTCCCTTCTGGAGCAATCATCCCATCCATTCATCGTCGACCTTATAGTGGTCAGAATACCAAAGGATGTGGTGGTGAGGGTCATCCCTGAATATAGTGGCGGAGGAGATCCTGTAATCTACGTCAACAAGCACGAAGATTCTTTGTTGGGTAAGTCGAATGATGAAAATCACTTAGTCATGTTATTTCCGTCAACCCTCTCGGGTTCGGCGTCCTCTTGGTTCTCCGGCCTCCCTGTAGGATTGATAGGGACATGGTCCGGGTTAAAGAACAAATTTCTGAAGCGGTATATGGGTGAACGTCAATTGCTAAAAAGTGTGGTCGTCGTCAAACAACATCCAGGAGAAACCTTGGTCGACTTCTATGGACGTTTTCATAAGAACATTACAAAGATTGATCGTCGAGTCACAGATGGGGAGATCATCCGAGCTTTTTACAGAGGGCTCGATGTGGCCAACAAAGCCTCAAGAAAACTGCGCAACAACTACCATGTTCAGGAAATACAGACATTGGAGGAGCTGGTAGTAAGGGCGAAAGATTTCATAGACCTGGAAATGGTGAATTCTTAAGTTCATTTCCTGTCAACCTCGCCAAGGGTTATCCTAGAGCCCCAATGCGATGGTTGAAAGGAAAAGAAGGGTCGCGAAAAGCATAGATCCGAAACCTCCAGACCAAGCCATCGAGCCCGAGTATTTCACTCCTTTAAATAGGCAGATCTCGACAATACTAGTCGACATGAAAAGAAAGTCCCTGGCATGGCCACCAATGCCCTGGAAAAATGCTCAGCATATGGGTAAAGAAACTGAGAGTTATTGCCGCTATTATAAGGCTAAGGGCCACAAAACCAATGATTGTCGTATTCTCAATCGTTACATCGAGAAACTGATCCATAGAGGCATGCTGAAGAAATTTGTGGCTGGAAGAGACCGCAATCGAACGCCTCCACGTAGATCCCACTCGCCAGTTTCGCAAGAACAATATGGACCATCCTTGAGCAGGCGGGTAATCAACCTAATTGTCAGAGGGTTTTGTGCCGGAGGAGAGGGGTCCAATGCAAGAGAAGTATATGTCACACAAATCTCCACTGATGTACAACTGGGCAAGAGACCTCAACCGAAAGAAGATTGCATTATCTCATTCTCCGAGGAAGACCTAGCACATGTCACAACCCTGGACAATGATGCTTGGTCATCACAGCAGAAGTAGAAGGGTGCGATATGAAAAGAATTCTGATCGACGGAGGAAGCTCGACAGACATTCTATTCCTGGACGCCTTCGAAAAAATGGGCAAATCCAAAAAAGATCTTAAGCGAGTCAACTTTCCCTTCATCGGTTTCGCTGGGAGAACAACATATCTGCTGGGAGCTATAACTCTGCCGGTAACTTTGGGCGAAAGATGGAAGAGCATAAGGGTGTCATTCGCTTTCCTGGTGATCGACGCACCTACCTCGTACAATGCCATCCTGGGAAGGACCACTATCAATCCATACAAGATCGTGGCCTCCACAGTCCACCAAAAAATGAAATTCCCCACGCCGAATGAGATTGGAGAAGTTCTAGGCGACCAACCGTCCTCACGATAATGTCATGTGAACTGCCTTCGCATGAAGAACCAAATGGAAACTCTGGCCATCGAGACAGAGGTTGTCCCACGTGAGGACAAAGCTCGGCTAGCCCCGATGGAAGAACTGATAGAAGTCGAAATCGACGATCCAGAAAAGAATGTGCGCATTGGAACCACCTTGAACGACGACCAAAGGGACGCATTAACCTCCCTATTAAAAGAATACAATGAATTATTCGTCTGGAAGCTCAGTGATATGACATGCATCATCACCGATATAATCTCCCACGAGCTGAGGATAGATCATTCGATCAAGCCTATTGCTAAAAAATGAAGGTCATTTGGATCAGACAAACGTTTGACGATCAGGCAAGAAGTAGGCAGACTACTTGAAGCAAAATTTGTCAGGGAGGTACGATTCCAAAGCTGGGTCGCCAACCTAGTACTTGTGAAGAAGTCAAACAGAAAGTGGAGAATGTGTGTCGACTTCCGCGACTTGCACAAAGCCTGCCCAAAGATTCGTACCCCCTTCCGCGAATTGATCAGCTGGTAGATGCAACCTCTCGTCACGAGATGCTAAGCTTCATGGATGCCTATTGAGGCTATAACCAGATTCAAATGCACTCGACCGATGAAGTCCACACAGCATTTACGCCGACAGAGATATACTTTGATATAAGGTGATGCCCTTCGGTCTGATAAACGCAGGGGCAACCTATCAACGAATGATAAATCGGTTGTTCCAAAAAATGTTGGGGTGGAACATAGAGGCCTATGTGGACGACATGCTCGTCAAGAGAATCAAGGGGAGCCCTCATACAGAAGACCTTCGAGAAGCATTCGAATGCATGAGAAGGCACCACATTCGCCTGAACCCAGCAAAATGCGCCTTTGGGGTAAAATCCGGCAAATTCTTGGGATTCATGGTCAGCAAGCGAGGGATAGAGGCGAACCCCAAAAAGCTAAAATCTATAGAAGAGATGAAGTCCCTAATATGCCACAAGGAAGTCCAGAGTCTGAATGGTCATCTGGCCGCACTCAATTGTTCCCTCTCAAGGGCGAGCGACATGTCCCTCCCATTCTTCAAAACCCTCAGGGCAAACCGCAAGTTCGAGTGGACGCCGGAGTGCGAGGCTGCCTTTCAATCACTTAAACAGTACATGCAGACACTCCCGACATTGGCGAAGCCCGTCCCTAGTGAACCACTTTTTCTTTATATAAATATTAGTGAAGTCGCAGCCAGTGCAGTTTTAATAAAAGAATAGGAAAATAAGCAGAGTCCAGTATACTTTGTAAGCAAATTGTTTAATTCGGCTGAACTAAAATATATCGAGATTGAAAAGTATCTCTATGCCTTAGTTATTGTTGTTCGAAAGTTAAATATGTATTTCCACACCATAATAGTCCTCACCACCAAGCCCCTCAAACACTTCTTGCTGAAGTTGGACTCTTCAGGAAGGATGGTCAAATGAGCAATTGAGCTTAGCGAATTCAAGTTCAAATTTGCGCTGAAAACGACCATCAAATGTCAAACATTGACATATTTTATAGTTGAAAGTACTACCAATAGTCTAATAGAAGCAGAAAAACGACAAGAACAACTAGAAGACAAAGGCAAAAGCTGGGAACTCTATACTCACGGATCCTCTTCAAAAGAGGGCTCAGGGGCATGATTAATTATCATCCCCCTGAGGGCGAGCCCTTGAAATATGTGATCGCAATTACATTCAAGGCGACCAATAATGAGGCTGAATATGAAGCACTTATCACTGGACTACAACTCCATAAGGGAATGGACATAACGTCACTTAAGACAAAAAGCGATTCAGATCTAATTGTCAACAAAATCAATGACACATATGAAGCAAATGTGGAAAAGATGAAAAAGTACATCGGCATTGCTAAAAAACTCATCGTCAATATTCTGACTTTTGTGATTGAGTCCATTTCTCGCCAAGACAACCAGCTAGCTGACTCCCTAAGCAAACCGGCGTTCGGATGAATAAGGATACAAGATGTACAATTCCTCGAACTTGCATTATAATCGGTACTTGAAAATCGAGCATACTTCATAAATGACAGGTAGATACCTCACGTGATATTTTCCGTCAATAATAAACGGGAAATAAGACGGAAGTATTTATTTGTTTATATAAAAAAGGCAGGTAACCTATTTGCGGCAAAAAAAAAAAAATTAGGTACCTACATGTGAAACCATGTCGAGTTGAGACACCAATTTGATAATTAACAATTTTTTGAAATATTGATTTGACCAATTTGTACGATGTCATTAGTCTGTACAAAATCAAATTAGATGTCAATTTGTTTTTATTAAAAAAATCATTTTGGAGAAGTCCTTATCACCATCTTAATTAGAGTATAAACATATGTATGATACATAATATATTTATATACATTTTATATATATTCTACTTATTATTACATAACGTTTTCATCTTTATTTTGTTTAAATTTACAAAACATTTTCTTCAAATAATTCTTTTTACATCCCGTATATATAGAACTGATTCTATAATCTATATCTATATATCTATATTAATTTGATTAGGTTAGGTTATATAGAATTATGACATATAAATTTTTTAAGACATTTTTTCATTTCTAATATCATATTCCTAATTTTTAATTGGTCTATGTCTAACAAACATTTCTCATTCATATGTGTTGACATAATATAGTTTAAAAATCTTTCAAATTCTCTAATTCATTCTCCAAAAAAGTTATAAAAGTTCAACTGTAACTTATTCTTAATCATGTACATCTATGATTTTTTTCTTAAATTTATTTTATTAAGTAAATTTTAGAGAATACTAAAATATATAATTTTATATTTTATGAAAAGTAAGTAGGTTCATGTGTTAATATTTTGTATAAATTAATTTAAGAAAAAATATTATGTAGATTACATATCAATTTTTTAGAATAATAATCACATGTTAACATCATATATACAATTATGATTATGCATGCAACATAAAATAACAAAAAATTAATAGCATTGCTAAGATATTTTTTTAATAATTTTATGAAACAGAGATATACTTTTAGAATCAACATATTTTTAAAAAAAAATACGTGACAATTACTATAAGTAATATATATACTAATTGTTTTCATTTAATTTTTAATATGAGAATAATAGATTTCATAAAAATAAATTATATTTTTTATATTCATTTTTATTATCTATTCATATGTTTTCAATTAATTTTATGAATGAATATTCATACTTTCTTATATTGTATAGTATGATTTTTTAATTAAAACATTATGAATACTCTCACTATTATAAAAGAATACATATGATTTTAACATTTTCTCATAAATATAATTAATTTATATCATATCATTTTATAATAAAGTTGAATTAAACAATATGTGTGACACTTTATAACTATATATTGATATAAAAAAATATTTATAAATAAAAAACTATTATATCACAAAAAATCCTAATCAATTCTCCACTATATAATATTTTTTGGCAAAAAAAAAACTATATAATAATTTAGATAATCATACTCTTCCAAGCTATAATTTCAAGTTAAATAAAAATTTATTTGTCAATACTCTTCAACATTTTGTGGGGGGAAAAAACAATTTTAACATTATTTCGTATGAGAGCAGCATTGATCACACAAAAATCAATCCACCAACATCACTCAAATATAAATATATATAAACAATATCGATGGTCAATACAGTTAAATGTACAGATACATTGAATTAATTAAAAAAACATTTAAATATTAATATAAATATTATTATATAGGTATATATATATATATATATATATATCTTTCTATATATATATATATCAACAGTCCTCATTCCACGACAATAGTGTGAAGTCACGTTGTTTGAACAGTCATGTCGAGACCTTGCTTTGCATGCAACTCCAGTCTTTAATCACCGTTTCCACTTTCTCGTTCGGTTCGTTTGATGACGGTTACATTGAAATACGCTCACTTTGTCCATCGTAAATAAATAGTTTTTGTTTGGAAGAAAAAACGCATATATAGTTCGCATGCAGTTCAACGTGACACGATAGAAAGACATTAATTTAATCAATTATATGAAATTGTATTAATATAGTGAATATTTATATATATTAAGTATTTTTATAATTGGGTTAATATGAAAAGTTATGTTATATAGTAAGTTACTACTTACTATTCGATTTTTTGTCCTTTTTTATTTAAAGTAATATAATAAAAGAATATACACGGTTCTAAGAGTTTTGTTAGAAATTAAAAATATATGATATTATTTAAAAAAATTACATGTATTTTTACTTAAAAAACAGTTCGTACATCAATGTTTAAAAATTATGAAATTTTCATTGCAATATTTAAAATTATTAAATAAAGTTAAATATATAAATACATGTATAAGTATTAAAATAAAATAAATTATAATAAGAGGAATACATTTTTATAGATTTTTTTTTTTGCATTTAATAAGTTAAAAAATTCTCTTTATACGAGATTTGAGTTCATAAGATTTATAAATAATTTTAAACCTCAAATTGGAGATTTTATTATGGAACATTATTGGATTTAATTAAAAAAATATACTTATTTAAATAGAAATGTTGACAAACATCAACATTATTCTGTATTTATATGTTAAAATATTGAGTTCCCCCTAATAAGCTAATATGGTAAATTTGTCTTGTATTTGAATGGATGTCCTGTTTCTCTCGTGAATGATATCTTAGAATATTGACCAGCGGTTTTTATATGTGAGACTCTAACTATGAGAATTTATGAGATTTATAAAAGCTAAACATTAATGTTAATCTAAATTATAAAATAATTTAATTTAACAAATGTATTTAACAATTCAAAATATAATTTTGTTTGAATAAATTATATAATGACAAGCATGGTTTACCAAATATAATTTAACTGTTCAAAATAAATTATTTTTTTAACATTATATTTTGATTTAGGATTTTTTTGTAAATTTAATTTAAACGGGACTTGTGCTCGAAAAAAAATCAAATAAATGTTAGAAAATATAAACTCGATTTACGATTTTCGCACGCCTACACAAATTCTGACTAATTTTTCCGTTGTTTGAAATTATTAACATTATTTTCTTTCAAGCATCTTATTCAAAAGAAATAATTACCCCCAAAAAATACGAATTACTAAAAATATATTATGTGAAATACCCTTGTATCATAAAATCATTATTAGAGAGGCCTGGACAATAATTTGTTAACTGCACAAAAAAAAGAACCTTTTAAAATTGGTAACTCATATAAAAATAAATCGTATTTTGAAGTATCATGAAATATATTATAATGACTCATAAATTATTTTCTAGTGGCGATAAATTATAATTACTATTAAAAATTACTTTTCCAGGGATAATAGATTATAATCTATTATCCCTGGAAAAGTAATTTTTAATAGTAACTTTTTTGAAATATTTTACAACAATATATCCTATTGTTAGTGATTGTTGCAACAAATATTTTAAGGGTGGATTATTTACACTTTTATTTGTTGCAAAATCATAATGCAATTTGCAACAAAGTATCACAAGATTTTTAACAATTTTTACCTGTGGCTGAATAACCCTATTTCTTGTAGTAGATTTATCGGGTAGCAATTAAGCACAATTTTTAAGCATGTAAAACTTGTGGATCCTATAAATATATATTTCAAATTAAAATTTTAAAAAATATTTTTTTTCTCGTGTACTATTTCTTAAATACAAAATATACGTTTTTGAGGCAATTATCTTGAAATTTAAAATTCAAATCTACTACGTCAACATTTGCGATATTTCCGTATTGCATTCGTAACGCTACAGACTCGAACGAAAATAACAAGGTCAATAAATAGATGCAGAAGTCATCTTTCTTGTATCGTCGATTCTCTCAAACTTCTCCTTTTGAACTCGGCCCCTTCTTGGCCGAGTTGTTATGTTATGCCTTGATAAGTTATTCTACTTCGAGTTATCAAGAGTTTGAGATTTTCTTCTGTTTATGCTGACCTGAATGAGTCGTATCAATGTCAATTACCTTTTAGATCTCAAAAACCCAAATATGATCTATCAAGGTATGTTTTTTATGCACACTCAATAGCGTAATAATTCTTACCATTTCGTACTTATTTTCTAACAAAACATTTTTGTTGTAGATCTTCAAGGTTGTTCTGTTGGTGTAAAAACACCAATTTCCCAATTTCGAACCGGGAACGTTAATGTTAAAACTCTTCCTATGGTAATATATTCGATATATTTTTTTTTTTAAATTTCACTTATCGACCTTTGAAAATTCTTATGGTAATTTTTTTTTTTATTAGGTGAGAGTAGAGGGGAAATGTCCAACCTCTACGATCTACAGGAAGCTACTACTAACTCAACTAATTTTATTTCCCTACAAAACCCTTTTTACTATGAAACAATCCACCCCGTACCCCCAGGTAATATTTTGTTTATTTTATTACAACAAAGACTAGTTTTTAATGAAACCCTAATTTGTCTCGTATCGAAAGTAAAGATGTGATTTGGATATTTTTTAAGTAATAGTTGTACTAATAAAATTTAACATGATTTTTTTCTGGGCCCAATTGAGTAAATTCGTGTTAATGGGTCAAGTGCGAATCGTATCGAAGAGGTCTCTTTCAAAATATGTCCAACATAAACACAACTCATGACTATTCATGGGTCAATTTTCAAAATCTATACAACTCGTAAACTTTTATATAATATATAATATATTTTATTATACGAGTTCACGGGTTGAACTACGAAACATAAGTTATGATCCAAACCCAATACATTTTTCTTGTGGTTGATCAGATCTTGTCAAAATGACTCGTGGGTAAAAAATGTTTAGCCTAATTAAATCTGACCGTGAGCGAGTCACCCACGAGTTTGGACCAAAATTTAGACCCAAGTACAACATATTCATTTAAGCTAAGATGAATTAGCAGTGATAGTTACTCAAATTTGAAAGGTTACAATTTTCTTTGATTATTTTATGAAAAAACAAACATATCTTGCCTTTTTTTTTTTGTTTTTGTACTATTCCACTTAGTTAGTACTTAGTAGTCTAGTGATTACAAAGTTCCATCATATATTTCTAATGATTCCACTAATAATTATGAGTTTTTTTATTGGTTGCAGACGTTGAAGACTATCGTTCAAAAATATTTATGCAAATTATTGCACAAAATAAAATATTATATTATCAAATATTCAACCATACATGTCCAGGTATGATCATTTTTTTGCCCTATTTACACATGAAATATGTTTGTTAATATCATATGTGTTTTGAGATAAATATAATTATTGTGATTAGATTGAAATGAATCGGTTTAATAGAAATTAAAGTTATTTTTTTTAATACGAGATAAATCGGTCTAATTTTAATAATAGAAAATTGGTAGCGATTAAAGATAAATATTTAATTTTTGCTATATTACTAATTAAAGTATACCATATCCCCAAATTAACACCAATCATACATAATTGTAAATATTTTTCATATTGATTTTAAGTGCTTATATGTGTCAACTTCTCGTGAATCTTTCATTAACAGATAATTACGTATTATTAATTGATTTAATTTAGAAGAATGATATATATATACTTAAAACATAAATATTATATTAAGCAAATTTTCACTCAAAATTATATATATCCAAACACAACCAAAAATTGTTTTTTCCAGTCAAAGTCAAATCCATCACAAATAATTAATTAATATAATTATATTTATGACACTTCCATATAATTCAAACAAATTACTCTACCTACCAAAAAGTGTAATGCAATTACTTTTTTCTTTTTTATTATATAATTAATGAGGTAATTTTGGTTTAGTTAAATAAATTTGCGAATTTATAAACTTTCGATTAACCTTATAAACTTTAAACCATAAATTGTGAGTATTAAACCATAAATTATGTAAAGAAATATGAAGTGCCCAAAAATGTTGATAATTGTGTTTGATATGTATAAGACTATATGAGGTAATTTGGTCCATAAGATAAACATTATTTTTTTATTTTTAAAAATATTAGTTAAAAAATAAAGAATATATTATTTTGTTCCTATGGTGATAATTATTTACATTCTCATCCATTTTTTGAATCTAGGATACCCTAAAAAATCATCTTTATTGGCTTCATAGGGGGCTAAGATTACGTTCCATATTCATAACATTACTTTCACAAACGCGGAATAAGGTAATATGATAATCAGAGGGCAGATGTATACAAAAAAATGAAAGTTTTTGTTATTGGTGAAAACCAGTGGTTAATATATTTATAGGAACCTCATTCAGCCTAAAATACTAAATTATTATTTATAAACTTATATTAATAATCACATTACTATTTTTTATTATATAGCTCAGTTACATGATAATTATATTATATACCTTCCATATTCATAACATTGTTTTCACAAACACAGAATAAGGTAATATGATAATCAACAAGCGAATGTACACACAAAAATGAAAGTTTTTGTTATTGGTGAAAACCAGTGGTTAATATATTTATAAGAACATCATTCAGTCTACAATACTAAATTATTATTTATAAACTTATATTAATAATCTCATTAATATTTATTTTTATTATATAGCTTAGTTACATGACTCCTAAAATCAATGTAATTTTGTATAAATTTCAATTTCAATGCCACCAATGTTTTACCTACTTACCCTTCCCTAATTTCTTTTGGATTTTACGAATGAAAAGGGTGTTAAATGTGAAGAAGCCATTGAGTCTTCCCTTAAAATCAATAACTTTTTTCTTGCATGCATGGTTTACACATGGGCATGGTTAGGTCCAAGCAACTTGAATGGACCAATATACCCTTCCTCTTGCCTACTAATTGCCCTTCAGTCCTCGGGCTCTATATATAGACCTCCCAACCAAACTATGCGGACCACCGAGTCTGAAATCATCTTCCCTTTTCTTTATACAAAAGGTCCAGTCCAGACCAGTACACAACAAACACTTTCAGAGCAGAGCAGACCATACTTCACGATCATTGGCGTCCGTTCCTTGCACGGAAACTGAGGGACGATCTTGCTTCAGTCACCAAACTTTAAGCAATGGTTGGTTCATCTTTCCTCTGAAATGATGACTGCTTGCTTCTGATTCCTTAGATTCTCCAAATTTTCGAGTTTATGATTCTGGGTAGTGCAGTTGATCGATGTCTGCTGCCCGATAAATTTTTCAGTTTTTACCCCTCTTCAAATTCCGGGTCGATTTTTGCAAATTCGGATTCCGATTCACGGAAAAATATTCGTTGGGGTGGTAATCTTGAACCTCACGCCTAAATTTGGGGAACCTTTGTTGTAGATGCGTTGAAGCTAAATATAGCCCATTGTGCAGCGACTTCATGATTGTACCATCTCCAGTGTTCAAACTTAGTCAACTGATTTCTTGGCTCAATTGAAGCGTTGAGAGGAAATCTAGGCATAGGGAATGATCTTGTTCTCAAATTTTAGATTTTGGGGAGCTTTGATATTATCAATCGATTATCATCGATTGCTTCTTTTCTTTTTGGCTGGTTTGGTAGAATCCACCCATTTACAGTTTTCTGTTGATTCTTACGACTATCGTTGAGTAAGGAGGGAAGCCAATGATTTTTCTCAATGTGGGTTCTTCGTATCAATTACAATGCAACTTGTTGGAGCCAACGATTAAGAATATTAGACGAGCGGGTAATGATTCCTGGTTTCTATTCTATGGTGTTTGGAGAGATTTTCTTGTGGGATCTCTTCATAATCCCTTGTATTTCTTCGTGAGGTTTCCACTGCATTTGTTGACAGTGTTTTCAGCGATCGTAGCGGTTTTGCTTGCAAAAATGCAGAGACTTTGAATATCTGTACAATGTCTTTCTTGAAACAGCTGAATTTAACATTACAGGGATATGACGTCTGCATTAGTTAGCTAACTTGTTAGTTTATTAGCATCGATACACTTATGTTTTGCAAATATATACTGTTTTTGTTATAATTTCTAGATTTCTTCCATGTTCTAATATCTGCATTCTAGTCTGTTTCATTTCTGTCATATATATGTCACTTCAGTACTTTCTGCTTGCCTGTTTCTGGATTTTTATCATTAATCTAAGAAGCCTATAACTATCCATGACCTTAGGGAACATTCCTGGGGAAGTGATGATCTTTGATTGAATCTAGCTGGAGATTTTCTGGCCTAATTTTAAGTTTGGTGATTCTTGGTAGAGGATTTTATTCTACATTTAAGCATCACAATGCTTATTTCTATTCTTGATCCAAGATTACATTTTTAATCATGTAATCTACTCATGGTTATTTCATCTGACAGTGATATGATAGCACTATCAATGCAACACCAAATTATGCAGTTGTGAAATATTTCTTTTCTGAAAGAATATTTAATAGTTTGTATGCTCGAGATTATGATACTTCTTGCATGTTGAATGAACCATCATCTCTCTAGCCTTTTGCGAAATGCTAACCACTTATGGTATGGACAGGCACGAAAGAAGATGCGCTCTTCCCTTCAAAGGAACTCTAGAAATAGCCAATCGAGTGCCGAAGGAGGGAGTGCCCTAACAATAACATCACTGGACCAACTAAACACATACAGACCACAGGTCCAAAATTGATTGAATTAGTTGCTTGAAGTGACATTTCATATTTCTATGTTCTTATGATTTATTCCTCTTTGTTGTCCCCCTCTTAGGTAGCTCCTGAAGTTATACAAGCAAGGAACTGCCCTACTAAACAGTAAGGAAATAAATTTTGTTATCGCCTGTCCTTTGTAGTAATATGCCTTGGAATAGATTTTTGCCATGCATTATTTGCATCTTCAGTTGATCTTTTGACCTTTACTCTTTCAAAATTACTCGAGTATATCAATTTTGTAGTTAAAACTTACACAATCACTATAAGTCTAATAATAATGAAGAAAAATGATTAGTTTGGAAAATTTTCCTTCTGTATTTTAGTATTAAGTTTGCTTCAACATTGAAAAAATGCTGAGATCATCGTTCAATTCCATAATCGTTCTAAAGAGATTAGGCAGATTGAAAAATGAATCCTACTTTTCTTGAACTGTCAGGTGTGCTCTTCTTACTTTCCTTACGGTCGAACCGGCTGGAAACTGGAGGATCATTGCTGTACCGCTGCAGTGCCCAGACCATGCAAGTCACCCAAATTTCTATGACGAGCCTCAGGTAGTTAAATTTTTGGACCCATATTCGTTTTTATATAATTATTATTATTTTGGAAAAAGATGCCATCAGCTCATACATATTTATTGATTCTCAGAACATACCGGGAATTAGCTATAGCAGAGCCCGTCTGAGGCGACAACTCCGAAACAGATTATTTTCTTCCATTACTGCTGACCCTGACCCAATATCAACCACCTCTAATCAATCCTCTGATTCGCCCCCAACTGATTCTTATACAAATGAATCTCTCGAAATGCTTCTTCTTGAACTTGGTGATGACAAGGCTGTGAAGACAAACAAGAGCAAGAAAGCAAGAAGAAAGGAGAGACTAAGAAAGAAGCTTCTTCCAAATGGTGGTGGTTCAGTAGAAGCTGAAACTGCTTCAGAAACCTCTGTGTTGGCTTCGCCAGAAAGTGAAATCGAAGGCAAAGAAAATTCAGTCTGGCCTGCAGTTTCTTCTACTAATAGTCCAAAATCAAGCTGCTGCAGTGACCCATCGGAGCTCGATTCGAGTTCTATGAGTTCAAATGGAGAGGAAACCATTCAGATTGATGTTCGGATATCTGACTATCGGAGTGGCAAGAAAGTCAACCAGGTCACCGTGCTGAACAGTTCAAGCAGACATGGAAATGCTGGAAACACCCAGTGGACCACTACTGGCAAGCAAAACAGCCATCCTGTGTGGAAGAAGGTTCAGAAGCAAGTTGGGGATGAAAATGTGTATTCTGCAGCTGAAACCAAGGAAGAGAAGGATCAGTCACCATCGAAAGGTGCTGGTGAGTCAAAGAAGGAACATTCCTTGGGTCCCAAGCAAGAGAGCAGTTCCTTTCCTGAGGGACCTAAGCAACGAGGGTTAACTGCTTCTTCAAAGACAGATTTTGTTGATGTTTCTGAAGCAAGTTTTGGAAGCATGAGTCCAAGACGCAGGTCCGAAGCCGAACCTGTTCAGGAATTTCATGTTTGTTCCAACGAATCTGTGGATGATCAGGTGCAAGAGTCTTCCTTTCAGTTCCATTCTTATATTTTATTTTATTAAACTTAATACTGAAAATAAATATTTGTATTGACTTTACTTCAGCTGCTCGACCGAGGTGATTCTGAAGGTGATGTTAAGCAGAAGAGCACTCAGAAATGGGTGCCTGTTGAGAAGAAAGCTAATCTGGAAGAGGAGGTGGAACATAATGATGGAATGAGGGTGGACACCATGGGTGAAGGCATGCAAGCTCAAGTTAAACCATTGGAAACTCAAAATAGAAGTAGTAAGCTGAAGATTGGAAAGGAGGTGGTGCCCTTTTTTCCTTCCAAAGTTCGAAGTCAACTATTGGAGACTTTGTTCAATTCAGATAAGATAATGCAGGCGGTGCATAATGCATGCCTAATGCAGCTAGAATCAGAAGCTGTTCATGCAATGACTGGTGGGCCCGTGGCTGAATTCGAAAACCTGCTCTATGCCTGCTGCCCTGAGATTGCTCAGTCCAGTAATGGTGGTGTCTCAACGGATCTCACCTTGAAGCGCCTATGGCAGTGGTATGAGCAGCCTGGGTGTTTCGGGGTGGAAGTGAAGGGTTTAGACTACACCAATATCAATACAAGGAGAATCGGAATGGATAATTTTCAGTTCCGAGCATATTTTGTTCCGTACTTGTCAGCAGTTCAGCTGTTCAAAAACTGCAAACAACAACCACTGATGGTACCTCATCAGTCTTGGAGCCCGACCAAGGACATTGCAGATGTTGAACTCCTGTTTGAGTACTTTGAATCTGCACAGCCACCTCAGAGACGACCATTCTATGAGAAGTAAGTTCTCTATATACCTTCATTTATATCTGCAGTGATTGTCATTTAGATAGATAGGCCATTTATGATAGTAAAAAGTTTAGCTTTTTGATTATTTTAACATACATGAAATACTATTTTTGCTACAAATTATTCACTTTAGATTCTACATTTGTAGGATACAAGAGCTAACTAGAGGGGGAGGACCTGGAGCCTATGGTGATCATACCAAACTTGGCTCTGTAAATCTCCAAGATCTTGACCCAAGATCATGGTCAGTGTCAGCATTACTGTTTATAAATTACCATTACTGCTAATTCTAGTTAATTTCCTTTTTTAAAAATAATATTTTTAGGTACTCGGTGGCCTGGTATCCAATCTACCGAATCCCCAATGGAACTTTCCGTGCAGCATTTTTAACTTATCATTCTCTTAGTAATTTGGTTCATAGAACTTCTAACCAGTCTAGCTCCAGTGGTGTAGTAGACAGTTGTATCGTATCTCCAGCCGTGGGTCTCCACAGCTATAATGCTCAGGTACAAATATCAATCAATCAATGATGTATCTATCTTTTAGACACAGACATAATCTAATAAATCTCCTCTTGTATTTTTTGTGTGTGAGAAGGGTGAATGTTGGTTCCAGATGAATCCTTGGTTATGGAACCAGGCAGCGGGACTCCAGTTCCCGGGATTTGATCCAGCCAGAATCTTAATGGAACGGTTAAGGACGCTTGAAGAGGTGGCTTCAGCCATGTCTAAAGCTGTTGTGGATAAAGGGAATGGAAGATGTGTCAACAAGCACCCTGATTATGAGTTCTTCGTAACGAGGAGTCGATATTAGTATCTCGGAATCAATCCTCACAAGATTTACATACCCCAGCAACTATAGGTAGATCTTGATAGAAATAAGTTGTTAATAGTAAAAAAAAGAAGAAGAAGAAGAGAGTTTCAGCAACAAAGATCGGTTCTAACCTCAGCTAGGGAACCCATGTAATTGAACCATTTTACATTTACAGTTTGATGTTTTGAGTCAGATGTGTAGCAGCAATATTTGATAGAAGAAACAGAGGAATTCTGTATAAACTTTGTTTATTATCTCCGAGATGAATAGAATAGAGGAAGGTTTCTTTTGTTTTGACTACTCCAATCCAATGAAGAAGATCACATTTTCTATATTTACTGTTAAGATTACATACCTAGGCCTATGTGCCTGCGTTTGTGTTTGTTTTTCCTTTTCAGATTTGTGCATTTTTTTTAATTATTAAAATGGCAAAATTCTACTTCTCCACTCCAACCAGGGTGAGCAAAATGCGGTTTGGTTAGGTCTGGTCCGGTCTTGAGACCGAGACCGAAAATTTCGGTCCATTAATTTTGGTCTTTAAATCGAAACCGAAACCGTTTGGACCGTTTATATGGTCTTGTTTTTTTTGGTTTTGGTTAGATCTAGACCAATTGGACCGTTTGGACCGTTAGACATAATATTTTATATATTTTTCTATTATGTATGTTATATCGATATACAAGAACACATTATAAAAACTTAATTTTATTACTTCTTTATAAAATATGTAATGTATCAAAATTGTATTCAATTGACATAATGTCGTTCTAAATTGAAATCAACCGATTAGACCGACTTTTTAAAAATCATTTAAAAATCAAAATAACTATACTATCCAATATAAGTTAATATCATAATATAGAATTATATAAATTACTATAACATGATAGTATCTAATATAATTTATTAATGTTATAATAATTTATTATTGATCTAAACGTTTTTGCATTCAAATTATATTATATTTTTTCTCGAGCGTTCTTTTATAATTAATTCTATCGAAATAAGACATATATAATAAATTCACTAAAAAATAGTTAATGGTCTCCAATGGTCCCCATGGTCTTAACGGTCTAGAACCGAAATAAGACCAAGACCGAAAAAAGAGCATAAGGCAAGACCATTGATTTCGGTCCACAAATGATTCGGTCTTTTTAGTTTGGTCTCGGTCGGTCTCGGTTTGATTTCGTTTTTGTGGTCTTCTCGCTCACCCCTAACTCCAACTAAGTAAGCATGTGGTAAGTGAAAATGATAAATACTAACTCAACACGTTTGTTTCATTGCCTACGTACTCATTATAGATTTCTTATGTTTGTTTCCTTTTATTAACTATCTTACACGAAAAAGACATCCTCTACATTACGTAACAATCCAAAAATTAAATAGTAAAATTTTGTTATTAGAAGATAAAAATGACTAAATATATGCCTATATCTATATGCTTGTATATATCACTCTAATTAAATATCTAATGGATTAATTACTTAATTGGTTACACATGTTTGACCAATATTCAGAATGGTTACACATGTTTCAAAATGTGATTAATTGGTTTTGAAATGTGACTATTTGGTTTATTTTACTGTTCACCGTTAGAAATAACAGTTAAGTCACTATTTAGATACGTAAAATGACGTAATTACCCATAGAATCATCTTCAAGAACACATCATCTTCAAGAACAAGAATCGAAGAACCCAGAAATCTGATTTCTGGGTTCTTTGATTCTTGTTCTTGAAGATGATGTTGTGTTCTTAAAGATGATTCTAGGGGCATAATAGTCATTTCACAATTCAATAATATGTTTAAAAAATTAATTAACGGTAAAATTAATGGTTTAGTAATGGAATGATCAATTAATCACATTTGAAAAAATATGTGTAACCAATTAGTCACATAGCAAAACCAATTAATCACATTTTGAAACATGTGTAACCATTCTTAACATTGGTCATGTGTAACCAATTAAGTAATTAACCATATAATAAAGGTTGGAATGGATATCCAGAAATGGGAAACTAACAGTAAGACGAGACGACACATTAATTCTCTCTTTTAGATAATAAATAAAATTCCATTTTCTGAAGGGAAAAAATAATTTATTAGTATTCTATTTGTTGACGGATTTTCCATGTTATATCACACACGCTACTTATATTTTTGCATGGGCCAATTTACAGAGTTGATATAAATGAAGGTAATGAATAAATTGTACAGTTGTAAAATAGTAGATAAATAATATTTGATATAATTTGATATGTATTTCTTTCTTCAATATAATACTTCGAAGCGACATTTCCATGCAAGCAAGCACGAAGTCACACTGAAACCAATGAGAAATTAGAAATATAATTAAGTGAGGATAAAATTAAGAGTAGTGGAAAATAATAATAATAATAATAATAGGTAAATATAAGAATTTAAAGGACTAAATTAAAAATAATTATATTTTTTAGGTATAAATTCAAACGTTCAAAGTTGAGAGTAATTTGTTAGGTAATTTCAAACTTATAGAAGTTATATTTGTTCCTTCATTTTTTTAATTCAACAATTTATTATCGGGGTCGAGTCACACTCAGATAACGACCACATTATATACAAATTAAGTTTCATTCTAAAACTAATTTGTGATAGAATGATATAACTTTATTGTATACATAGTGCATAATTGTTTGGAAACATACCGGGGTGGGAGGATGCGAGAGTGGACTTCAACACTATTTACTCTTATTTTTATTTTTTGTCCTCACTTAAATAAATTTCTAGTTTCGTGAAGAATTATGACTTAAACATTAATATATTAAACACATTTAATTAATATATTTATTTTGATCCCATCCGCACCTAATCTAAAATGAAATATGTTCCTGAAGATATGAAACATTTCGAGCTAGTGTTTCACCCCACCACTCATTAGTCATCACCTAGATACTAACCATTTACGTCGGGGTTTTCCTAAGGAAGTATTACCTCATAAACTCTTACAGTGGAGCGTTTTATATTTTAATAAAAAAAATAGTTTAATGGTCAACATTTGTATTTTTTATATACCGATTTTGATATGAATGAGATCATTTCAAGAATGAAAAAACCATGTCAAGATTATCCCTTTAGGACACCATGAAAAAAAAAACTTACGGTAAAGAGATATGATTCATAATTATTTACCACATTTCCAACAAAACTGATCGGGTCGGTAGGAATGTCGATGATTAGGGTATGATACGGGTATGACAAATACCATATTTTTAAATCACATACCATAACCATGATCATTACAGATACAATTTTCAATACCATAACCATTAAAATAACTGTGGTTATTAATCACGGTTTTCCCCGTATACCTGTATCCATTCCACACATGTAATATAATAAAAGACTGAAAATCTTATTTAAAAAAAATACATAAATCTATATTACCAACAATAAAAATATATAACACTAACATCATTCAACATTAACATTCACAACACTTAACATTAAAATTCAATATTAACACCGATGAAACATTAACACTATTAGTATATTAATAATAATAACAACTTCAATTATATTTAGTATATATTAATTTATTAATAATAAATATTTATATAATAACCATGGTTATAACTTATAACTATGGGTATAACTTATAACCATGGGTATAACTCAAATAACATAAACATAATTAGATAATTCATTACAATAACTGCACCGCATCATAATGGTACGGTTAACCATATTAAACAGTAACGATTATAACCATGATTATGAGTTTTTCACCACACAATTGCATGATCCCATCAGTCTGTCACTAACAGAGATTAATTACAGTTATCAAATTCTCAATTAAGTAAAATTTATCCATTGGCCCAAAACTTATAATGATGTACACAACTTCCCCAACATAGAGTACCAAATAACGAATTTTTTCGAAAACTGTTTACTTTCGAAAAAATATTTGAAAAAGTGTATATCGAAATTCTTTTTTTAGGCGTCGCGCCTATTCAATAGGCGCGACCCAGGGGTGCGCCTACTGCAATAGGCGCACGCCTACTGCAATAGGCGCACGCCAGGGGTGCGCCTATTGCCCAAATTTTTTTTTTTTTCGCAAAAACACCTGTCTATCAGAAACCACGTTGATTTTAAGTCTGCTTAGGAGATCATTGCGTACATGAATTTGAATTGTATTGGTTAGTCGTACGGTGAGGACAGAAGAAAGCTGATCCCCTTCCAATGGTTAGGAATGGTCTTGGATCAAGAGGACAGAAGATAAATTTGTTAACAAAAGGGTCTTGGATCAAGATGACAGAAGATAAATTTGTTAACAAAAGGGTCTTGGATCAAGAGGACAGAAGATCAATTTGTTAACAAACCACGGAGATGATCAAGAGGACAGAAGATCAATTTGTTAACAAACCACGGAGATGATCAAGAGGACAGAAGATCAATCGCGGAGATGAGTCAAATTCACTGGTTTTCCTCCTAAATAGAAATTGAGAGATAGTCTCACGCGTTGCTTTATCCCAGTATTCACATGTCCAAATTCCTCTACGCTAGTCTCACCAAATTCCTCCATGTATGCTTTTTCAAATTTTTTTCCTACTGTGCTTACTTTTTGAAAAACATCTGATTTTGAGTCTGCTTATGGTTTTCCTTCTAAATAGAAATTGAGAGATAGTCTCTCCAGTAAAGAAGAAAGGAAGTTATAAGAAGTTAAATACTTTAGGTTCCTGTCTTAAATTTTCCAACTTGTTCACAAGTTTCTGAATTAGACTTTTCTTCAGATACACTAGCTAGTTTGACATTTTTAGGAATTACTCCTGCAAAAGAGCTCTTTGCAGAAGTATCAGAAGTTAAATACTTTAGGTTCCTGTCCTAAATTTTCCAACTTGTTCACAAGTTTCTGAATTAGACTTTTGTTCAGATACACTAGCTAGTTTGACATTTTCAGGAATTACTCCTGCAAAAGAGCTCTTTGCAGAAGTATCAGAATGAGACTTTTCTTCAAATACACTAGCTAGTTTGACATTTCCAGGAGGAAAACCATTTCTTCTTATAACTTCCTTTCTTCTTTAATGGAGAGACTATCTCTCAATTTCTATTTAGGAGGAAAACCATAAGCAGGCTAGAACTCAGATAAAAAGCTATAGTCATTGGAGAAGCTTTACAAGATATTCGGAAGATGTTGAGTCAGAGATGTACGTCTCTCTAGCCTGGTTAGTGTTAATGTGTTATGCTTATGCTTTAACAATCTAAACTTCACATTTTTAGAGAACCAGCCGAGAGGCAAGAGTGAAAACCCCAAAGAGTTATTTTGGAGCAGTAATTTCTGAAAATGTCAAACTAGCTAGTGTATTTGAAGAAAAGTCTCATTCAGAAACTTGTGAATAAACAACTTTGTTTCATTGTTGTTCAGAACAAGTTGGAAAATTTAGGACAGGAACCTAAAATAACCCAAAAGAGCTCTTTTGCAGGAGTAATTCCTAAAAATGTCAAACTAGCTAGTGTATCTGAAGAAAAGTCTAATTCAGAAACTTGTGAATAAACAACTTTGTTTCATTGTTGTTCAGAACAAGTTGGAAAATTTGGAGGAAAACCTGTGAATACTGAGATAAAGCAACGCGTGAGACTATCTCTCAATTTCTATTTAGGAGGAAAACCATAAGCAGACTTAAAATCAACGTGGTTTCTGATAGACCGGTTTTTTTTGCGAAAAAAAAAGTTTGGGCAATAGGCGCACCCCTGGCGTGCGCCTATTGCAGTAGGCGCACCCATGGGTCGCGCCTATTGAATAGGCGCGACGCGTGTATACATACTTTCCTAAAAAAAAATTTCAATATACACTTTTTCAAATATTTTTTCGAAAGTAAACAGTTTTTGAAAAAACTCCCAAATAACTAAACTAACCACGAAACATACAAATCCGTTAAAACCGTTACTTTTTTGTCTCATTGTGCATCACATCAATACTAACATGTCACGTTCAAAACAATACAAAAACTAAGACCTCATATACATATTTCAGTTAATTAAGTTATATACTAACATATAATATCTATATATATTAATTTGACTAAGAATCCTAGAATTTTAACAAGTAAATTTTTAATACAATTTTCTCTATCATTGTGTCATAATAATTTAATTTGATTTGTCCATGTAAAAAAAAAAAAGTTACATTTATATCATCATTCTCTCACATCCACATGGACACTCTAAAATTAATCAAAAACTCCACATTCAATTTCAAAAAATGTTACATTTATAATTATGTCAAATTAAAATTTATTTTCAAACAATAGTATTTTTTTTGATAATTTCCTTCAAACAATAATAAATTGCAAGTTTTGAACCTAACAATTTACCTTAAAAAATTACAGAAAAATTAAGAGTGAAATAAATAAGAATGAAAACACATTTTTTTTAAAAAAAAAATGTAAAATCATTTGAAATAAATAAATGATAAACAAGAATTATGATATATAAATTATATTTAATATATATTTTTGCCTAATTTATAATTATAGTTTACCTTAATTAACTTAAAAAATGAATTAAGTGTTAGTACATAATATTTATAATGAAAAAAATGATAAACAATAGTAATTAAATAGATATTAAATGTATATTTTTTCGCCATGAATTAAAATATATAACTATTTATTTGATTTCTAAATTTAAAAGAAAAAAAATGTAAAAAGAAATCAAATTTTAAACAAAAGTTCTAAATGTGTACACAATCATGTTTGTTGAGAAAACAAATAAAATTATAATACAATAATATTAATTTTTTTAAAAATTAAGTATATAAATACACATGTTAGATTTTCATTTATGTATTTATAATTATAAAATTAAATTAAAATGATATTTTTTATAAAATTTTGTAAAATAATTATTTAATATTGCTATTTAGCAATTATTATTATATTTGAAGTAGATTTATATATATATATATAAATTAAAAATAATAGTATTCTAAATAGTGTATATGGCTATATGCATATATAATTTATTAAGTTATGTTTGTGTATATAATTTTCACATAAATAAAAAAAAGAAATAATTAACTATTACTAAATAAAATGTTTATAAATAACTTTTTTTTACAGTGCTATTAATTAATGAAATTAACATATATGTAATGAATATTATATAAATAATAAACGTTATACAAAAAAGTAAATTGAATAATAATATATTAATAACAATAATAAAAATATTTTCATTTTGTATTATGAGTTAATCATATTAATATAATTAAAAAGTCATTTGATTTGATTTATTTTTGTTAATTAATATAATAATTTAAATTTTATATTTATATAACGATAACTTAAATATATTTTTTTATATTATGCACTAAGCAGAAGTTAGTTCTCTTGTGATAATTTTATAAGTTAAAAATTAATGACGGAATTTATGGTTTCAAATCTTTAGTATTTAGTCACGTGGATCAATTTATAATTCTAAAATTTAAATTGCGCTTAAAAATCTACATTATTACTGATGCTTATATAGTTATATATATTATTATTTTACCGTAATATTATATTATTATTTATAGATATACCTTTTACCTACTCTTATTTACTATATTTTAAGTACCGTAATGAAAGAAAACCTTTTGTATGCGTAGTTTGATTTATAAATGATCATTCTTATAAGAAAATAGGTATGTATAGTTTTGATAGAGAATGAAAAAGATACATACACACACACATATATATATATATATATGTATGCATAGTTTTTTTATCGCTCGTATTATACGGTCAGTCCGAATGTCAAAAATCAATGTCTAGTTAGCGTCACTTATGTCGTAATTAAATTATCTACGCAATGTAATTTTTTTTTAGTAAATATATACTTAAATTTCTCACCTAATTCATTTGATCATTCTGGTCAAATTATAGGACAAACGATGTTAGGTTAAAAAATTAAATATATATTCAATAAAAAAATCCAAAAAACTTTAGAGTAGATATATAATTGAATTTCGTCATAAATGTCATTAACCGTGTTGAGTTTGGACTTACATGATCTGAGTTATATTTTTTTAGTTAAATTTTCATATGTTAACTTACGACAGAGCGTACAGTCAATCTGTATGTCTAAATTTGATATTTTTTGCATCATTTGAATCACAATTAAAATATCTACTTACTATAAATTTTTTTAAATAGATACATAATTTAATTTTTAATTATATATTGAGTCGTTCAAATTATTAAAAAAATATATATTGAATCTTCCCAATTCCAAAATGGAATTGGACGCTACTTGGGGTATCGTTTTGGGCCAAAATAAATTACGCGCTACCCCAGTAGCGCATATGCCTAGATTTCTAAAAAGAAATTTTGAATATATATTTTTTTAATTTTTTTTTTCTGACATGTATACTTTTCAAAAAAATTCAAGAAAATAGATATATGGAGATCTTCTAATAGCTTTATATATTTTTAAATATGTACATAACTTCTACAAATTAATTAAAAAGATTCATGCATTCTTTTAATATATTAATTTAAAATAAGATTCTCACACGAAATATAAAATAATTACTATTACAATACACTCAAGTTAATTGGACGAACTAATAAAACGAATCAAGTTAGAATTTAACTATCGCCTGGGAAAAAATCTTAACTTTAACCCTCAAATTGCAAAAATTATTTTATAAACTAAAAATACTTCTTATAACATAATTTTTCATTAAAGTTAAAATAAATCAGTGATTAATATATATATATATGTGATTACATAAATAGACGAAATAGTAAAGTTCATGCAATTAGCCAAAAGTATAGGGATAAGAATGCAATAAAAAAAACGTTTGGGAACAACCGAAAATTCTTACAGTTGTACCAAAAGAGTGCAATAAATAGAAGAAAGACGAACAAACGTTGCATGCTCTGCTCTGATCTATTCTTCTGCTACATATATAGCGGCCTGAGCCTTCTTCCTACACTACAAAATTCGAGATTCAAATCTCTGACAGAAGACAATGTCCAGGGACAAGAAGAATGACGATATCTTCGACGGCGACGAAGCTGAGCTGTCAGTAGAGAAGGCGTTCGCGAGCAAGGAGGTGCCTTCATGGGGGGAGCAGCTGACGATCAGGTCCTTGGTGGTGAGCCTCGTCCTGAGCATTCTCTTCAGCTTCATCGTTATGAAGCTCAACCTAACCACCGGAATCATTCCGTCGCTGAACGTGTCGGCGGGGCTGCTGGGGTTCTTCTTCATCAAGACGTGGACCAAGATTCTGGAGCAGATTGGACTTCTCAAGGTCCCCTTCACCAGGCAGGAGAATACTGTAGTTCAGACCTGCGTCGTTGCTTCGTCGGGAATCGCCTTCAGCGGTACTGTCGCTAAATCTCCACTCATTTCATTACATCATGCGTAATACGTATCTTGTGATCTACATTTGTTGCAGAAATGAAAGAGAACTGTCATTTTCTCCCATTGTTGCGCCAATTTTATTTATTGAATAGATATTGTGTGGAATAATCGACTGCAAAATTATGTTTGTTTTTTTCTTCTGAATCTTTTATCTTGTTCTTCAGATTTTTTTCTTCATTTTCTTTCTTTCAGATGGAGATTTGTATTTTTTTTTGTTAAACATATGATCTGATATATATATATATGTTAAGTAAAAACCCTTGATTCTTGTTTTTTTGTGACTAATTTTGTTCATGCTCTTTTCTTAGTATAACAGTTTTTTACTATTTATCATTAAAAAAAACTGTGTTTTGTCCATGTTTAATTTGTGTTTTCTTCCCTTTATCAACATTACTTAGCAGATAGTGTTGATTAAGTGTAATTTCTTTCTAATATCTACCCCTAATATATTCATGTAAGAATCAACAAATAAATCTAATCTATTAATCCCTTTTCCAACAACAGAGAGGATGTTCTGTAAGTAAAAGATATAGTATAGCCAGAATTGCTCTCAAATTGTCTGTATTTTCCCTGATTACCATGATTTTTGCAAGTACAGGAGGCTTCGGGAGTTACCTATTCGGAATGAGTGAGCGTGTAGCCAAGCAGTCGGATAGTCCGGATTCAAACAATTTCAAGAACCCGCAACTGTCATGGATAATTCTCTTCCTTTTCCTTGTCAGCTTCCTCGGCCTATTCTCTGTTGTTTCTCTCAGGAAGGTAATTCACCATTGCTTCCTTCAAGACAGAACAAGAACAAACATTATGATCATGAATTTCCTATCTTATCTTGAGTCGTAATAAATATATGTTCCAGATTATGATCATCGACTTCAAGTTGACATATCCAAGTGGTACTGCAACAGCTCATTTGATTAACAGCTTCCACACTCCACAAGGAGCCAAGCTTGCTAAGTAATTAATAAACTCTAATTAACAACAGTTTGTCTTAGTAGATGAAGATTCTGTTTTAATTTATTTTTTTTTATAAAAATTTTTTGTCTTGAAGGAAACAAGTGAAGAGATTGGGTCAGTACTTCTCAGCAAGCTTTCTTTGGGGCTTGTTCAAATGGTTCTTCGCTGCTGGAGAGGGCTGCGGTTTTGATGGCTTCCCAACCTTTGGTCTCCAGGCTTATCAGTACAAGTAACATATATAACATGCTAATTGCACCTACATCCAATATATAAAACAATGCCTTATTTGGGATCAATTTGCAGGTTTTATTTTGATTTTTCTGCAACATATGTCGGGGTCGGGATGATTTGCCCTTACATAGTGAACATTTCTCTGCTTTTTGGAGGGATTCTGTCATGGGGGATCATGTGGCCTCTGATTGAGAAAAAGAAAGGTGACTGGTATGGTGCAGATCTGCCTTCGAGTAGCATGCATGGCCTCCAAGGATACAAAGTAAGACCGAATATTGCCCAAATATATGTACTTTGTTGCCTATAAAATGAAGTAAAATAATTAAAGTGAAACAACATGGCTACTTAATCATGTATTTAACTGAAAGGTCTTACCTTTCTTGATTACAATGAAAGAAAAGTTAAAACTTTACGGTGCTGCTAAAGAATATAACAGCATGATCTGTGTGCTTGTGCTGCTTCATGTATTTAATGGTAGGTCTTACTCTTACCTTTCTTCCTGAAAATGGAGAAAAAAAATGATTTTTTGCTTATTTCAGAGCTGCTAATGAATATGACAACATAATCATGTCTCCTTGTTCATAGGTTTAACTGAAAGTTCTTACCTTGCTTGCTTCAGGTATTCATATCCATAGCTATAATCCTTGGGGATGGCCTTTACAACTTCATCAAGGTCCTGGGCAAGACCATTCTTGGCATTTCCAAACAGATCAAGAAGAGAAACGTTCTCCCAGTGGCAAACGAACCCAACGATGACTCCGAGCTCTCCTATGACGACCAAAAACGAAAGCAACTCTTCCTCAAAGACCGGATTCCGACGTGGTTCTCTATTTCAGGCTATGTACTCATAGCATCCATCTCCACTGCCGTACTTCCAAAGATATTCCCAGTCCTCAAATTCTACTACATAATCCTCATGTACGTCCTGGCACCCATCTTGGCCTTCTGTAATGCATACGGGTGTGGACTCACTGACTGGTCCCTTGCCTCGACCTACGGGAAGCTAGCCATCTTCATCATCGGGTCAATGGCCGGGGTCCATCATGGTGGGGTCCTTGCTGGTCTAGCTGCATGTGGGGTCATGATGAATATAGTCTCCACAGCCTCAGACCTGACCCAGGACTTCAAAACTGGGTACCTAACCCTAGCTTCCCCTCGAGCCATGTTTGTGTCCCAAGTAATTGGAACCGCTATGGGCTGCATCATTTCTCCTCTTGTTTTTTGGTTATTCTACAAGGCATTTCCGGATTTTGGGACCCCTGAGAGCCAATACTCAGCTCCATATGCTACTGTGTATCGAAGCATGGCAAGGTTGGGAGTGGAAGGTTTCTCGGCCTTGCCTGAGAATTGTCTTACATTCTGTTATATCTTCTTTGCTGCTGCCATTGTTATAAATGGAATCAGAGATGTGACGGGGCAGAGATGGTCGAGGTTTATTCCGATTCCTATGGCAATTGCGATTCCCTTCTACCTTGGGTCTTATTTCGCCATTGATATGTGCCTTGGGAGCTTGATCTTGTTTGTGTGGGAGAAGCTGAACAAGACGAATGCAGAGGTATTTGCTCCTGCTGTTGCTTCGGGGTTGATCTGTGGGGAAGGGATATGGAGCTTGCCGAGCTCGCTGCTTGCTCTTTTTGGGGTGCAACCGCCGATCTGCATGAAGTTCTTATCGAGGGAAATGAATGACAAGGTTGACAAACTCCTTGGTGGTTCGTGAATTATTTAGCAGCTTATTTTTATTATTAGTGATGCAGTGCAGTTAATCAGAAAACAGCAGGCATAAAAGTTTGATTTCTTCAGTTATTTTATTTCGGATATGGGTTGATATAATGTTATTTGAGAACAAATCTGGTATGTGTTTTGGTCTGTTGTCATGATTATGTTTCAAAAAATGAATGAGAATCAAGTTCTAAAATCGATGTTTATGTTTATGAATTGTTAAAACTATCATAAATGTTGATTATCTCAAAATCCAGAAAACCAGAAAATAAAAATTTAAGATACATGGTCAGGACAATTGTATCGACATAGTATATTATAGACCATCCTTGGCGAGTGTGCATAGATTATAGATGCCTCAACGACCTCACCGTCAAGGATAAATTCATGATTGGTCGACGAGCTATTAGATGAGCTGCAAGGTGCATCAGCTTTTACAAAGGTCGATTTGCGATCCGGATACCACCAAGTTCGGATGGCCAAAGCCGACATACACAAGACCGCATTTAGGACTCATGAGGGTCATTATGAATTTATGGTCATGCATTTTGGTCTCACGAACGCCCCGATTACCTTTCAAAGCCTCATGAACGCCATATTCAAAGAGCATCTACGTAGGTTCATATTGGTATTTTTTGATGACATCCTTACATACATCAAGGATATGGATCAACATATAGTGCAATTGGAAATAGTGTTGGAGTTGCTGAGAAAATATTCTCTGTATGTGAAGAGGTCCAAATGCATTTTTGGGGTGTTCAAGTGGAATATTTGGGTCATAATGAGAGGGCATCTCCACAAACCCTTCCAAGGTGGCGGCAATCAAGGACTGACCCACACCTCTATCGGTGAAACAACTTCGTGGATTTCTTGGACTTACCGGCTATTACATGAAATTTATTAAGGGATATGGAACTATTAATCGTCCATTAACCGAGTTGCTCAAGAAAGACTCCTTTCGGTGGTCAGCAGAGACCGAGGAGGCGTTCCGAGCTCTCAAGTGAGCAATGACGACAACACTGGTATTGACACTACCGAGCATGACCGATACGTTCACAGTAGAGACGAATGCTTCTAACGTCAGAATTGAGACTGTTTTGATGCAACGCGGTCACCCAGTGACTTTCATTAGTAATTCCTTGTCCAAACGTCAACAAACACTCTCGGTTTATGAGAAATAACTCCTAGTTATCCTCCTAGCGATCAAGAAGTGGTATATCTACTTAATCGGCCGTCATTTCATAATCAGGACCGACCACCTGAGTCTCAAGTTATTGCTCGAACAAAGGATTACAACACCCCTACAACACACTTGGTTAGCTAAGTTGCTTGGCTACAACTATGAGATAATATACAAGAATGGGGCAAACAATGTTGCAGCTGACACGCTATTCCGAGTGCAGAATTCTGAGCTGCTCGCGATGGCACTGCCCACCATATCGTAGATTAATTGTTCTCAACTCTTCGAACAGTTACCGAGTGAGCTACGATCCTCCAAGTTTACAGTAACTGAAGGGCTGCTTCATCCAAAGAAAAAACTGGTGGTTGGGAGTGATAAGGAGCTGCGACAAGACATTATGACATTATTCCATACATCATCGATGGGTGGACATTCGGGGGCAACCGTTACACTCAAGAGAATATTGTCTCTACTCTATTGGAAGGGAATGCGTAAAAACATTCGAAAATACGTGCGAAACTACGGAATTTGTTAACAATACAAGTACGATAGATCAGCATCACCCGGTCTATTGCCGCCATTGCCAATCCCGAATGCGATTTTTTCGAACATTTCAATGGACTTTATCTTGAGGCTGCCTAAATCGAAGGGGAAAGTTGTCATCTTTGTGATTGTTGATAGGCTGACCAAATATAGTCACTTCCTCCTCTCATTAAGCCACCCCTATTCGGCTGCTACTGTTGCTCAAGTGTTTGTTTATCACATTTACAAGCTCCATAGCCTCCCTAGCAGCATCGTCAGTGACAAATACCCTATCTTCATCAGCTCCCTGTGGCGTGGATTGCTGAAACAATTGGGAATAACGCAGTGTTTATCATTTTCATACCACCCGCAGACGGACGGTCCAACAGAAGTGGTCAATCAGTGTCTAGTAGGGCCGGCAATGGTGCAGTGAAAAACTCATAACCATGGTTATAACCGTTACTGTTTAATATGGTTAACCTTACCATTATGATGCGGTGCGGTTATGGTGATGAATTTTCTACCCATAATGGTTATGGTATTTGAGTTATAACCATAATTATTATATAAATATAATATTTATTTATTATTAATAAACTAATTTATATAATATACTAAATATAAATTATATAATTGAAATTTTGAAATTGTTGAAGATTGAGGGCGCCAAAGTCCAACGATGGTAATATAGATTGACGTATTTTTTAAAATAAAATTTTCGATATTTTATTATATTACATATGTAGAATGAATATGGGTATACGAGTAAAATTATGGTTAATAACCACGATTATTTTAATGGTTATGGAATTGAAAATTATACCCATAATGGTTATGGTTATGGTATGCGGTTTAAAAATATGGGAGGTTATGGTATTTGTCATACTCTGACCATACCCTGACCATACCCTAACCATCGACAACACTAGTGTCTAGAGTCCTATCTTCGTTGCATGGTCGGGGAAAGACCTACGATTTGGTACAAGTGGTTACCCCTTGCTGAATGGTGGTACAACACATCATACCACTCATCTATAAATATGACACCATTCGAGACTTTGTACGGGTTTGCACCACCGCTCCACGCACCGTACTTTCCAGGAGATTCAAATAACACTGTGGTGGACCTGCTGCTCCGGGACAGGGAGGAGAACATCAATATGCTCAAATTCTACTTGACTCGAGCACAAAACAGAAGGAAATAGGTTGCGAACGGAAAGAGGTCTAATCGGAGCTTTGTGGTCGGAGACTCGGTATTCTTGAAGCTTCACCCTTACAGTCAGTCAACACACAATGAGGAAAACTGGAGCATATAAGCAACAACCAAAATGGTATGGGCCCTTTACAGTACTAGAGAAGGTTGGTTCGGTGGCTTACAAGTTGAACTTGTCGAGCACATCGTTGATCCATCTGACGGTGCACGTTTCACAATTGAAGTTGGCTCATGGAGATATGGTGCAGTCCATTTCATTACCAACCGAAGTAGTGCGTCCCTTCCAAAGAAGTCCAGAGGTCATACTCACAAGAAAGATGGTGCATAGAGGTAATCGTGCATCCACCAAAATTCAAGTGAAATGGGAAGGGCTGACAGAAGAAGGAGCTACATGGGAGTATCTGGAGGACTTTCAGCAGCAATACCCGGACTTCGGCCTTGAGGACAAGGTCGTTCCGTAGGGAGGATGCATTGTTACGAGTCGTTTTCGTATTTCGATTAATCTGACATTCGGACTATGAGACCAAATAATTATATTATGTGTCGGTTTCACTGTTTGCGTCATGGCCCTTAGGGCAGCCCGAGTACTGTCCAGTGCGTATATTAGTTTTACTCTATCTATTATGAAGGCATGCAGATATTATAAACAAGGGTTAATTGTCAATTTGCCCCCTAATGTTTGGACCGAATTTAAGAATCTCCCTTAAAGTTTAAAATTTTAAATTTTAGTCCTAATGTTTGGACGAAATCAAAAATCACCCCATTCCGTCTTAAGACCGTCTAATTGAAACGGAAAACCCGACACGTGCCTTGCACATGCATTTTCTTAAGAAAAAAAAGACAAAAATGCCCTTATTTCAGTTTATCAGTGCAAGGAACTAGCACCAGCACAGCTTCACCATTGTCGCACCAGCACAGCTTCACCATCCTCCAAGCTCAAACCATGGACTGCCACCTGTCCGATAACTCCAACTTCAAGTTCCCTCCAGCCTCACTCTCCATTTTCACCTGCCTCCAGAGGATGGGTATCGGCTTCGCTGTTAATATTCTTGCCAATCGAGATTCTCGGCAATCTCAGCTTCAGTATATATAGCCTTGCTCAGTGAGCTTATCTTCAAGCACCACAAGCTTGAGCTCGATCTGCCTCTTGCGGTCATGTTCGAGAATGGCTTTATTGGGTTTTCTGGAGACACCAGCTGTGCCCTGATCTCCCTCAAATCCCCTGGTGTTTTCAGAAACCCTACTGGTCTTTGGCTTCACGAAGAATCTGTTGTTTTGTACGTAGCCATTTGTCCCAGACCCTCTCGCGGTCTGCAACCCTATTCCGTTATACATCCTTCACTGCGAAGGACAAAAGAATACAAAGAAACTTCAGTATGATTGTACTATAAAACCAACATCCAATGAATCAAGGCAGCAACAGAAATCAAAACTGACCACCTTGAAATCATACAAAATACCTAAAAACGATAAGAGGAGCAAAAGTCAAGGTAAGTAACATAATTGGTCTTCTTCGTCCAGATCCATAGAAATTTATTGAAGAAGTTAGTTAGTACGGAAGAGAGAAAGGTAGAGGGAGAGATTACCTCGATGGCTATGGCGGCGGCGACGTTGATTACGGACGAGATCCAGGAGGATAGTTCTGGAGAACAATGGTGGCAGCCACCGCCACGATAAGGATTACCTAGAACTTCTCTGCATGGACTCTCCTTTTCCTTGCACTGATAAACTGAAATGAAATAAGGGCATTTTTGTCTTTTTTTCTTATGAAAATGCATGTGCAAGGCACGTGTCGGATTTTCCGTTTCAATTAGACGGCCTTAAGACGGAATGGGGTGATTTTTGATTTCGTCCAAACATTAGAACTAAAATTTAAAATTTTAAACTTTAAGGGAAATTCTTAAATTCGGTCCAAACATTAGGGGGCAAATTGACAATTAACCCAATAAACAACTTTCACTCTTTTCCCTCTCTCTTCTCTCTAGTCTGTTACTCGGCCAACTTGTACGTCACCTTTAGGGCGTATCATATATAAACCAGCTTTCCATACCACAGACAGTGAAATCTGAACGTCAACACATGGATTCTATTGAAACAGAATCAAATCCATTGCTATCTCAAATCCACAAGCTGAAGAGTCTACTATAGTGGAGAATATTCGTAGGTTGTTCTTTGCCACACCCTGATCTTGATCTTTCTTCAAGTTTTACAAACCCCAACGATCTGGACCGACCCTTTTATGCGATGGTACTCCACCCAGAGTTCCAGTGCCACAAACAGGCACACGAAACAATTCATTCTTAAGCTTATTTCCTCACTGCTGACTGACCTGATTGAGCTTCGAGCTGCGTTTACATTTGACTGACACAATTATGTCATTTCCCCAAAAAATGATTGACATCAGACTGAACTTCCACAGTCTCCCTCCGTTCATTAAGTTTGGAATTGTAGATACCCAAGCTAGCTGAACTTCTTAGCTACTAAACGATGCTATTTCCAGGGGTCTTAAGGACCTTCCTATCTTTAAGCAAGTTTCCTATCAGCTCTACATCTTCCCACTTATCAGATGATGCAAGTATATTCGACAATATAGCATACCTCCCGCTATGTTGAGGTTCCAAGTCAACAAGGACATTCCCGAGCTGCTTCCCATATTCAACTTCCCCATGAATTTTACAGGCCCCAACAATGGCACCCAATAAGCCTGGGTGAGGCTCAATCGGCATTGCCTTGACAAATTCAACCGCTTCCTTGATAAGACCTGCTCGACTCAGGAGGTCAACCATACAACCGTAATGCTCTAAATGGGGTTCAAGCTTGTACTTTTGAGTCATCAAATTAAATATATGGAGACCTTCTTCCAATAATCCTGAGTGGCTGCACCCACTTAATAACGAAATGAATGTTTTAGCGTTCGGAGTAGGTCCCACTAGCTGCATTTTGTAAAACAGTGACAATGCGTTCCTTCCAAAACCATTGAAAGCCAAACCCGCAATGGTGGAGTTCCATGAGTGAACATTCTTTGTGGGCATTGAGTGGAATACTTGCAGAGCTTTGTCAATGCTTCCACATTTGCCATACATATCCAAAAGGGCGGTACCCAGAATCACATTCATCTCAATTTTGTTCTGTATGATATACTCGTGAAGGCAAGCTCCTTCCTCTAATGCCCTAAGATGAGCAGATGCTGAAATCGCACTCACTATGGAAGCATCATTAGGAACTTGGTTGCGTGCAACCATCTCCTTAAACATTGTCAGTGCTTCATGGAACATCCTACACTCGATATACGCTGAAATCATCGCACCCCATGATGCAGCATCTCGGTCTGGCATTTCATCAAACAGTTCCCTTGCCTCATCAATTCTACCTAACTGTGCATACCCTGAAATTATAGCATTCCAAGAAACTACGTTCTTGCACGGCATCTTATCAAAGTATGCGAAAGCCTTGTCAATGTCACCGGAATTCGCGTATCCAGTGACCAGACTAGTCCAGGACACAGTGTCAACCTGTTCGGGATTTTCCTCAAACACTTGCCGTGCATGATTCATTGCTCCGAAGCTTGAGTACAAAGCAATCACGTTGTTCATTATATAAACGTCCGACTCCAACCCGAACTTGACGACATGAGCATGGACTTGCCGCCCTGCAGAGAGGCTCGACGACAACGAACACGACCTGATCACGAAAGGAAATGTGAACCTGTCGGGGTAGAATCCACAGCGGAGCAAATCTGAATAGCAAGCGATAGCTTCTTGGCTATAACTAGAAGACGCAGAGAATGCCCGGAGCATGGTATTATACATGAAGGGTGTCCGAATCGGAGCGTGACGGAAGATGGTCTTGGCATAGGAGATGTCGGCCCAGTTAGAAATGCCGGCGTACGTGAGTAAGCGGGTAACCGTGAAGAGACTGTAGACGCGGCCGGTGATGATGAGGTGAGCGTGGGCTTCTCTGAAGTGGGCAGCAGAGGAGAAGGCGGTGAGAGACTGCGAGAGCTCTGGGTGGTGGAGGAGTGACAAAGCTTTTCTGGCCACCGTGCACGATGTCATTGCTTTTCTGGAGTCTCTGCATTTGGGACGAAATAATCAATACTTTTTTCTTTTTGTCTAAAACTCAATACTGAGACATGGTATAGTTTCTTGGAATTTATATATATATATATATATATATATATATATAATATGTTTGTCAAAAGTGGTAACTTTTTTTTTTTTTTTTTTTTTTTTGGCCAAAGTATACTCATGTATTACTCACAAAATTGGGGCAAAGATGCACCCGGAATACAATCCGTATTACAAACCGTATCACCACCCGTATCAAACCGTAAAAGATGTAAAAGGGGGGTTGGGGGTCGAAGAACCCAATCAACATGACACATCCCCCTATAGCTTGTTTTGCCACCCAATCCGCACATTGATTGGCGGATCGTGGAATCCTATACCAAGAGAGATCCGGAATGGACCTACCCAAAACGAGACTATTTTGAATAATAGTCTCAATCGCCCAAAATTTACGAACCCCAAAAATGTGGTTTAAAACCACTTCCGAATCCGACTCAATAACGACCGACTCCCACTTACACGCAATAGCTAGCTTAATGCCCTCGAAGACCGCCCTAGCCTCGAGGATGTCGATCGAGGACGATATCCTCGAGGCTTGGGCTCCTCCAACAACTCGCCTTTGGCAATCACGGGTGTCGGACGTCGGATCCGACTTTCCCCGACCCGTTTGTTAAATATTTTTTAAATTCGTTTTTGAAAATACCGGGTCTAGGCGAGCGAAGGGTCCGGTCGAGCGGGGTCATCAACCGGACCGAAAAATTTGAAAGAGTCGCCACCGATTAATTGAAGGCTAATCGGAATCCTAAAATTGCCTAGGGTACATGGAGTTAACATCCTAGGGCTTAAAAAGGTCTACGTCCAGATAATCGAGTTCGGGGGTTTGATTACGTCTTAAAAGCTCGCGAGCTTATAATTCGCCCTTTTCGGTACTTTAATTTGCTTTTGAATTTTTTTTCAATTTTGCTCGAATTGCCCGTTTTAATCATGGTTGGCCAAAAAAAAAAACTACATGCATTTTTCTTAAACCATGTATAAACATTTTTTTTTTTATGATTTAATTTTAAATAAACAAAAGAGTACTAAATTTAATCGTGCTCGAAAAAAATAGTTTAACTCTCGAGCCATTTTAAACGTGTCAAAACATGCACGGGTGATTTTTGAAGATTTTAAGCTCGTTGGACTAATTTGTCCCATTTTGAGAAGTTAAAGGATGTCAAAATAAATATAGGGACCAAAATGCAATTTATTAAAATTTGAGCTGAATTGGACAAATATTTCGAAATTTGCAGAAAAGACCCTAAACTATTCTGGACTTATTTGTAACACTTGGTAAAGTTCTAAAATAACCCGAAAATTATTCTAGACTTATTTGTAACATTTTTAAAAGTCATGGAATGTCCAGAAAAATATAGGAATCAAAATTGTAATTTTCGAAAAAAATATAACTGAACTGAAAATATTTTTTTAAATTACAGATTTGACCCTAAACTATTCTAGATTTATTTGTAACACTTGGTAAAATTCAAAAAATAACCCAAAAATTATTCTAGACTTATTTGTAACATTTTTAGAAATCATGGAATGTCTAGAAAAGTTTAGAAATCAAAATGAATTTTTTTTTAAAAGAGCTGAATTTAAAAAAACAATTTGCACAAATGGCCCAAAACTTTTCCGGTTTGGTTTATAACACTCGATAACGTCCCAGAAATGACCCGAGAGTCCAAGGACCGAGTTGTAACCTTCATCAAAGTTTGGGAAAGACCTAAGTCATTTTTTTTGAAATTTTTTGTTTTTACATATACATATATTATACATATACATAATATATATATATAGTATTACATAGACATAATATAAATAGATATTATACATATAGATAAATAGATAACATAAACATAATATAAATATATATTATACATATAGATATATATAGTAATAAACATAATATAAATATATATTATACATAAACCTAATATAAATATATAATATACACATATATATATATATTAACAAGTATATTATACATAAATAGATAATATATGTATATAAACTCTCAATTTTATTTCACATTTAGAAAATACAAAATATGATATTGAAGATGATAGAAATATACCAAACTCATGGGAGGCTAAAATACCGTACGAGGAACCGAGTCCGATAATTATCGGTATTTTTCACTCTTTTTATTTTTCTTTCTTCTTTCTTTTTTTTTTTTTTTTTCTTTTCTCTCTTTCTTTTCTAGGAGTCTTCTTCCTTTCTATCCTTCCTCCCTATTTCTCACGACAACTCCCCTTATTTATACACAAATATATGTAGATATTTGTTTGATTTTTTATTATTATTTTTGTTTTTTTATTATTTTTTTTTTCAGATATTTATTTTTCAGATATTTTATTTTCGGATATTTATTTTTCAGATATTATTATTATTATTTTTTTTTTTTTAAAATTTTAATTTTTTAATTTTTTTTTTTTATCGATTCCTCGCGTACGGTATTTTGATCCCGAGCCAAAATCAGGTGTTTACAGTTGCCCCTCTTTGGACATGCGCTCATGAAAGTGATCTCATGAGTGTGTGTTCAAAGACAAACAACTGATTTTGGCTCCTCTTTATTCATTATTTACACAGTAGACAAACATCATCACGCAACTTTCGGAAGCTAGACACCTATAGGTCCCGATCGTTCATGATGATTTGTGGAGACTGAGCGTCTAAACGCTCATCAATTTGTGATTCCCAGAAGCTGGATAACTACAGGTCCTGGTCATCGAGGATGACTTGCGGAGGCTGAACACCTAAAGGCTCCGCTTGTCGGCTTGTGACTCCCAGAAGCTGGATAACTACAGGTTCTGTTCGTCGAGGATGACTTGCGGAGGCTGAACACCTAAAGGGTCCGCTCGTCGGCGTGTGACTTGTTGATGATGGCTTGCGAAGGCTGTTCACCTAAAGGGTCCGCTTGTCGGCTTGTGACTCGTTGGAGTTGACTTGCGGAGGCTGATCACCTAAAGACTCCACTTGTCGGCTTGTGATTCCCAGAAGCTGGATAACTACAGGTCCTGTTCGTCGAGAATGACTTGTGGAGGTTGAACACCTAAAGGCTCCGCTTGTCGGTTTGTGACTCCCAGAAGCTGGATAACTACAGGTTCTGGTCATCGAGGATGACTTGCGGAGGCTGAACACCTAAAGGCTCCGCTTGTCGGCTTGTGACTCCCAGAAGCTGGATAACTACAGGTCCTGTTCGTCGAGGATGACTTGCGGAGGCTGAACACCTAAAGGCTCTGCTTGTCGGCTTGTGACTCCCAGAAGCTGGATAACTACAGGTTCTGATCGTCGATGATGACTTGCGAAGGCTGAAACATAAAGGCTCCGCTCGTTTTTTTTTGTTTTTTTTCAGAAGCTTTGTTGTGGGTGACTTACGGGGATTGAGCACCTCAAGGCCCCGTTCGTCGGCTTGTAACTTTCAGAAGCTGGACATCTACAGGTTCTGATCGTTGGGGATGACTTATGGAGGTTGAGCACCTAAACGCTTCGTTCGTCGGTTTGTAATTCTCGGAAGTTGGATATCTACAAGTCCCGATTGTTGATGATGACTTGCGGAGGTTGAGCACCTAAAGTCCCCGTCCATTAGCTTGTAATTCACTTTGGAGGTAAAAACCATTTTCGAGATGTCTGACTGCTTGTGCGGACTTCTCAGTCAGATTTATCATTAATCGATTTTGGAGACTTTCTTGATGGAGTTCCATAAAGTCATTCATGCTATCTTCACAATGTGTATCCATGCAAGTTGTCGAGGCAGCTCAAATTAATGTCGATCACAACTTCTTTTTATTGCTACTGTGGGAAACAATGTCGTCCACTTTTGAGCCTTTTTTTTTTTTCTCTTGATTTTCTTTCCTTTTGCTACGGTACTTTTTTTTTTTTTTTACCGCACCTCTCGATTCCCTTAATTTTTGCCTAGGTCGCCCTTTTGGGTTTTCAACCTAGCAGGGATTTGATTCCTTTCCTTTTGCCATGATCGCCCTTTTTAGGGATTTTTAATCATGCCCCTCTTCCCTAAATTTTGCCTAAACCGCCCTTTCAGGTTTTCGATTTAGCGGGAATTTTCTCTCAATTTTGGAGACTCGCTTTCTGGTTACGAACTCCTTAAGGATAGTGTTTTTTGACCGCGTCCATATTGATTGGACTGGGGAGTTCTTGGTTGCCCATGTCGGTGACGATCATGGCTCCTCTGCTGAAAGTCTCTTTGGCGTCATAAGACCCTTCATATTTAGGCACAAAGTTGCCCCAAGAGTCTGGATTGACTCGAATTTTTTTTCTGGAGAATTAGATTACTTGCTTGTAATTCTCTTGGACTGACTTTCCTGTTAAATGCACGAGTCATGCGTTGCTGGTACAAATGCCTGTGGCACTGCGCGATGAGCCGCCTTTTGTCATGAGGTTCAATTGCACATATCTGCATTTTGCCTACTCTGACTCGTCCTTCTCTGCCTCGGCGGGGATCCTAGCTGACGGTAATTTTACTTCAATTGGCAACACGGCTTCGATCCCGTAAACAAAGGAAAATGGGGTTGCCCCTGTTGATGTCCGTATTGAGGTCCTGTATGCCATGAGTGCCTAAGACAGCTTATCATGTCAATCCATTAATTGCTGCTTCCACTGCGCCATTCATTTGTGGGTGATATAGAGATGCATTTTTACACTTGATCACAACTCAATCCAATTTAGATTTCTGGCATTGCCGGTGATGATTGACTTCGGCGTCCCATGACACATGATGATGTCCTCGTTGATGAAAAATTCAATGGTCTTTGCCGTTATTCACGTCAGGGTAATAACCTTTACTCCTGATGAAGTAATCGATTGTAATCAATGCAATATGAATCGACGACCATTGGATGCCTTTGGGAAAATCATGTTGATTACATTGATGCCCCACATTGAGAAAGCCTGTGGGGAAGTCCTGAAATAGAGATCTTGCAGTGGCACGTGGATTTGGTCCATGTACACTTGACAGATGTGATATTGTTGGGCATGGTTTATACAGTCAGCAGTCATGGTGAACCAAAAGTACCCAAGTATTACACGTTCATGTGTGGGACGCAACAACCTTCGTGAATTTCTTCCATTAAGCGCTCAGCTTCTTTGGCATTCACGCATCTCAAGAGGGTATCATCAAATGATCTTTTGTATAAGGTCGGGCCACTGAGAAAATAATTGCAAGCCATCCTTCGTACGACTTTCCGGTAATTTCTTGTGGCACCTTCTGGGAACTCTCCGGACTCCAGGTATTTTTTATGTCAGTGAACCACGGTTGATCGTCTGACTCTTCGACTGCACAACAATAGGCTGGAACATCTTCGATCTTGATCTTCATTGGAAGTTTTTGGTTTCCCAGAGAAATTTTACTCATGGGTGCGAGCGTTGCCATTTTTTTTTTTGAACGCAAGGATGCAAATAAGAACACAAGGTAATTGTTGGTTTGCTTCTCTTCTTTGCAGCTTTCATCCCTGTGGTGACGACGTTGCTGATGTCGATGTTGTTGTCCCTCCATGAGTTTCTCCACCCTTCAGGGAATCCGATCTGTTGGAAGTACTCCGCCTTGCTGTGATGAAACTTTATGTAGTGGCTATATTTCATGCCTTTCCGATCGACGCTGCCAATAATGGCATCTCTCTGCATCGACAACGACGTCTCCCCTGTTGTGAACAACGGCGAGCGTCAACAATAGCATCTCCTAAGCAGGAGTCAACAACGGCGTCTGTCTCATGTCAACAATGGTGACTCTTATGCAGGAGTCAATACCGGCGTCTTCCCCGTGTCAACAATGGCGTCTCCTCTGTAGGAGTCAACAACGACGTATGTCCCGTGTTAACAATGGCGATTCTTATGCAGGAGTCAACAACGGCGCCTTCCCCGTAATGTGTAGAGTCAGATTCGGCAAGGGTGCCCCACTAACGAGTGGACGATCAAAAATGCATGAGGGAGCTTCATCAAGCAGAGCTCCAATGGTGATACCAGTTGAAAATAAGTCTGAGAAACCCTCGTGAGCATCAATGTCATCGAGGTTAGATCACTTGTGGCGGACCTGGGAATGAAACGACGAGGGGAGGAAACAACAATTTCCTTGAACTTTTGGCTAAACGTTTCCTCCGGGCGATTTCATAATCTTTGAAATTAGGATGAAAACCTAGTCCTAAAAGTGCCTTTGTCCTTCCGGGTGTGGGATGGTCATATGTAGGAGGTGAGTCTTGGTCAGGATGGCCATATGTGGGAGGTGGAGCTTGGTCAGGATGGAAAAAGTGTCTGACATGGATTGATGAGGTGTCATAACAGTAGTGTTGCTCGGGAAGACGAGGTAGGCGATACTGTGGTAGTCACGTCTGTTTGGATCTTATAAAATCAAAAATCCGCTCGACCTAGGAGGTCATGTCAACGATTGACTGCACTGTGCGGGAACTCATGACGTGCATGGTTTGTTCTAGGAGGATGATTCTCTCATCGTGTTCTTGAGATGCTGGAGTCATCGAATGTCGCATGGATTTTCGGAAACCTAAATCCAAAATACCATAGTAAGAAGGATGAATACACAATTGATCATGCATGATTGATTTCAAAAATTCTGCATGTTCCGTTCATTCCATTCGTAGACTTTGATTGCATGTATGGCAAAAGTTTTTTTTTTTTCAAAAATACTTTATAAGGATTTAGCCAATCGATGTCTAGTTCTTAAGACGTTTCACACGACGGCGCAACTCGTTGAAAGCATTTGTTGATTGTTCCTTGGTTCGAACGAAGGTCGAGAACATGTATTTTGAAAATCTTTTTATTTGCCTCGTTCTTCGTATGAATTGTTCAAGGGTGTCATTCAACTTAGCAACGTTGCCCTCACATTTTTCCAAGGTGCTCTCACATAGCTAGAATGACGGTGGTTGTTGGAGTCTATCCCCGATGATCTCATTTGGGCCGAAAGACGGATTTGCAGGTGTCGAATGGAACTTGTGAACGTATTCCGTTGTTGTTTAATCACGCATACGCGTTTTCCATATTCCAGAATTCAGACAAGGCGTTAAGGAGAATCCAATTGACTATGTAGTTTACGAGCTCGTGAACCTCGTCAATCTTCTTGTTCACGTATTTCTGATTCCCTTTTTGTCATGGCTTTCCATATTCGGGAAATTTCGACCAGAGGGGGCTGTATGGCCTTAATGTGAGGGCAATGATTTTTTATTTTTTTTTTCATCCTTACCAAAGATGGTGCGTGAAACGTCTTAAGGATACAAGATTGAATGAACGGAACTTACAATTTTTTTTTTTTTTTGAAAAATGCAATGCAAGTGCGAGAATTTAACTTCATTAGTAAGAATCGTATTACATTTACAACAGTCTGGAATATATAATACAAAAGGCCCAATCCTATACATGTCAAGATCTAAGGCCAAAACAAAACACATTTACATCAATGGGCCAAACTTCTTCATGGGCCAAATTTCTTCATGCCATCCAAATACTTGGGCTAAATTCTCATTTACATCAGTTGGGCCCAAAATGGAAATATACACAAAACTGGTAAAGACTAAACACGGTGTGGAGGTTTTGTTCTAAATGGATGGAATTTCTAGGTCCTCTGAACCAGCGGAACCTCACCCCCTAAAGAGGATCACGGGCCCATTCCGATCATCGAGTTGAGTTGTTTGGGTGCGTGCCGGCGGTCCAAACCGCTCCGGGCGCATTCCCCTACTAAACTCCCTAAGCTCTTAATGTGATCCAGGTCCGAGCGGGTAATGGTAACCAGCGTGGTGTGTGCAAAACAAAAATTTACATCTTTTTTTATATTACAATTACATCGTCTTTTGGACAAAATTTGAAACTGCAAGCATGAGCAAACGGTCAAAACGGATATGGCAAAATATAATATGTCAAAGCAAACATGACAAAGCCTAAACCCTCTAAAAAAGATCCCCAGCAGAGTCGCCAAATTGTCGGACGTCGGATCCGACTTTCTCCGACCCGTTTGTTAAATATTTTTTAAATTCGTTTTTGAAAATACCGGGTCTTGGCGAGCGAAGGGTCCGGTCGAGCGGGGTCATCAACCGGACCGAAAAATTTGAAAGAGTCGCCACCGATTAATTGAAGGCTAATCGGAATCCTAAAATTGCCTAGGGTACATGGAGTTAACATCCTAGGGCTTAAAAAGGTCTACGTCCAGATAATCGAGTTCGGGGGTTTGATTACGTCTTAAAAGCTCGCGAGCTTATAATTCGCCCTTTTCGGTACTTTAATTTGCTTTGAATTTTTTTTCAATTTTGCTCGAATTGCCCGTTTTAATCATGGTTGGCCAAAAAAAAAAACTACATGCATTTTTCTTAAACCATGTATAAACATTTTTTTTTTTATGATTTAATTTTAAATAAACAAAAGAGTACTAAATTTAATCGTGCTCGAAAAAAATAGTTTAACTCTCGAGCCATTTTAAACGTGTCAAAACATGCACGGGTGATTTTTGAAGATTTTAAGCTCGTTGGACTAATTTGTCCCATTTTGAGAAGTTAAAGGATGTCAAAATAAATATAGGGACCAAAATGCAATTTATTAAAATTTGAGCTGAATTGGACAAATATTTCGAAATTTGCAGAAAAGACCCTAAACTATTCTGGACTTATTTGTAACACTTGGTAAAGTTCTAAAATAACCCGAAAATTATTCTAGACTTATTTGTAACATTTTTAAAAGTCATGGAATGTCCAGAAAAATATAGGAATCAAAATTGTAATTTTCGAAAAAAATATAACTGAACTGAAAATATTTTTTTAAATTACAGATTTGACCCTAAACTATTCTAGATTTATTTGTAACACTTGGTAAAATTCAAAAAATAACCCAAAAATTATTCTAGACTTATTTGTAACATTTTTAGAAATCATGGAATGTCTAGAAAAGTTTAGAAATCAAAATGAATTTTTTTTTAAAAGAGCTGAATTTAAAAAAACAATTTGCACAAATGGCCCAAAACTTTTCCGGTTTGGTTTATAACACTCGATAACGTCCCAGAAATGACCCGAGAGTCCAAGGACCGAGTTGTAACCTTCATCAAAGTTTGGGAAAGACCTAAGTCATTTTTTTTGAAATTTTTTGTTTTTACATATACATATATTATACATATACATAATATATATATATAGTATTACATAGACATAATATAAATAGATATTATACATATAGATAAATAGATAACATAAACATAATATAAATATATATTATACATATAGATATATATAGTAATAAACATAATATAAATATATATTATACATAAACCTAATATAAATATATAATATACACATATATATATATATTAACAAGTATATTATACATAAATAGATAATATATGTATATAAACTCTCAATTTTATTTCACATTTAGAAAATACAAAATATGATATTGAAGATGATAGAAATATACCTAACTCATGGGAGGCTAAAATACCGTACGAGGAACCGAGTCCGATAATTATCGGTATTTTTCACTCTTTTTTTTTTTCTTTCTTCTTTCTTTTTTTTTTTTTTTTCTTTTCTCTCTTTCTTTTCTAGGAGTCTTCTTCCTTTCTATCCTTCCTCCCTATTTCTCACGACAACTCCCCTTATTTATACACAAATATATGTAGATATTTGTTTGATTTTTTATTATTTTTTTTGTTTTTTTATTATTTTTTTTTTCAGATATTTATTTTTCAGATATTTTATTTTCGGATATTTATTTTTCAGATATTATTATTATTATTATTTTTTTTTAAAAATTTTAATTTTTTAATTTTTTTTTTTTTATCGATTCCTCGCGTACGGTATTTTGATCCCGAGCCAAAATCAGGTGTTTACAACGGGCTATGACACCGATCCCACCTACTCCTCGATCACGAATCCACGCTGCGTCGCAGTTGATTTTGATGGAACCGACACCTGGTCTCGCCCAAACCATGCTCGACCTGCATGGCACCTTCGACACCAACACACCTTCCGTAGCACGCCCCGATTGGACCGAAGGGTCAGTCGCCTCCCCTCGCCCATCGCAAGAGCCAGAAGACCCAACCCCATTGACAATAGACGACGCCCCAATCTGCAAAGGATGCGTATGCAGCTGAATCTCCAGCTCTTTGACCGAGCTACGGGTGCTATCTATGATCCACCTCGGGCTCGGGAGCTTTCTTTCGAAAGCCATGGCACACCTTGCTTTCCAAATGGCCCAGCATGCTGTTAATGCCATTCTCCACCTCAGTTTGTTTGAACCTGTTCTATCAACGAATCTCTTGATGAGCCAATCCCGGATCGAGTCGCATCCGTCCTTCGAGTCCACCAGTCCCAATAATTCCCTCCAAACAGGTTGCACCCATGCACACTCAAGGATAAGGTGATCACTAGTCTCAAGCAAACCACACAATGGACAGCCAGAGGGGATTTGCATACCTCTACGGACAAGGTTTGCACGGACCGGGATGGCGCCCGAGATGAGCTTCCAGGCGAACACCCTCACCTTCGGCAGGACCTGGGCTCCCCACACCATATTCCAAACGTTCGGAGCTGTAGAGTCCTCCCCTACCTGATCGGCTTCAGATTTGGCTCGGATCCGATGGTAAGCTGACCTTACGGTCAGTTTGCCTTGCCGCTCGAAAGGCCAACGCAACGAGTCCTCCGCAGCAAACAAAGGAATAGGAACCTGCAGGACCAGCTCAGCCTCCTGCTCTGAAAGGGCTGCTCGAACGACTGAGGAGTTCCACTCCTTAGAGCGGGGGTTGATCCAATCCGCAAGAACCGTATCCGCTTGCATCCTCGTAATCGGCCTCTCCCCTAGGCTGCACTCGTACATCCCGGGAATCCATCGATCCACGAAAGGTTTGATCCGAGATCCATCGCCCAAGTCCCAAACTGCTCCTTCCGCAACCACGCTCCTCCCGGAAAGAATGCTAGCCCATGCCCATGACGCCCTACTTCCTTTCCCGGCTTGGAGGAACCCCGAGTTAGGAAAATAGAGGCCCTTAAGGACCCGAGCCCATAAAGCGTCCGGTTCGTCGACGAGCCTCTTAGCCATCTTACTAAGGAGCGCCACATTAAATGATTCAAGTTCACGGAATCCCATTCCCCCATCCATCTTCGATCTCGTCATGACCTCCCAACGAAGCCAATGGATTTTCCTATCACCATTGGAGGCCCCCCACCAAAATCTGGCCGTTAGCCCGTTGATGATGGAACACCACGATTTGGGCAGCCTAAACACACTCATCGCATAGCTCGGAATGGCCGAGATGACCGCTTTTATCAAGACCTCCTTCCCGGCGTTGTTAAGGAGCTTTGACCTCCAACCATGAAGCTTGGCGACAATCCTCTCCTTTAGGAATTTAAGAGCCTCGCACTTAGACCTACCCCAAAGGGAGGGTAGGCCTAAGTACTTCCCGGGATCAGATACTAAGGCCATACCGAACGTGTTTGCAATCTCCAGAGCTGCTCGACTGTCGGCTGTCCCTCCGCAATATAGAGCTGATTTTGCGAAATTAATCCTTTGACCTGAGGCCTCACAATATTCATCTAGCGTTACCTTCAAGGCTCTCGCGTTCCCTTCCGACCCCTTGATGAAGAACAAAGAGTCGTCCGCGAAGAGGAGGTGATGAACTTCCGGGCAAGAGCGGGTCGGTTGTATTCCTCTGATCTCCAACCTCTGAACACGTTGCACCATTCTCCTAGAGAGGACGTCCGAAACGAGGATGAATAGGTAAGGGGATAGAGGGTCCCCTTGCCTAATACCCCTCCTGGGCTTGATCAACTGTGTCCTCTTCCCATTCACAAGAACCCGGTATGTCACAGAAGTGACGCATTCCTTGACCCACTGAACCCACTTCTCATCAAAGCCTCTCCTGATCATGAGTTGGAATAGGAAACCCCAATCTACCCGGTCATAAGCCTTTTCCATGTCGATTTTCAAAGTACAGTCCGGAGCATCCCTGTTTCTCCTTCTGTTTTGAGAAGTTTTAAGGTAGTGCACCATCTCATGAGCCACAATGATGTTGTCTTGTATCTGTCTGCCTGAAACAAAAGCGCTCTGAAAGGGGGTGATAAGGTCTGGCAACCAGGTTTTTAGTCTGTTTGCCAGGACCTTTGACACAATTTTATAGGCAAAATTGCATAAGCTAATAGGGCGAAAATCAGAGGCAGTCATAGGGGAAGGTATCTTAGGGACAAGGGTAATATCAGTATGGTTGATAAAGGGGGGGAAAATACCTGTAGTGAGGAAGGATCTGACCATGGTGATGATATCTGGGCCTATGACCTTCCATGAGCGTTGGAAGAAAGACCCCGAGAAACCGTCCGGCCCCGGAGCCCTCGACCCCCCAAGCTGAAACACCGCAGATCTGATCTCCTCCTCCGAGGCCTCCTGAATAAGCCCCGAGTTCATATGGTCCGAGACATCCCGGGAGAGACAGTCCAGAATGTCCAGATTCTGGTTCTGGATAACGGGATGACCCCTGGCCGAGCCAAGGGCCTCTATCGGGACCGGACATTCCGAACTCTGGTTACTACCCGTCCCCTGGTCTCCAATTCCAAGACTCTCAGCGTCAAATAAACTCGAAAAGAAGCGGCGAATCTCCTCCATAATCGCCCCTTCCTCATCCAGAATATTTTCATCCAAACTCATCAACCGAACCACCTTGTTTCTCCTTCGCCGATCTAGCGTGGTATGGTGGAAGAAGGACGAGTTTATGTCCCCCTCCCGTAACCACCGAACCCTCGATCTCTGCTTCCAGTAGATTTCTTCTTGTTTCCATAGGGCATGGAGCTTGGATTTAAGGATCTTTTCTTCCAGAATGAGGCTATCACATTGTTGAGCCCTCGCAATCTGCCCGAGCCTTGCTTGAACTGCGGTAATCCTAGTTTGATTGTTACCAAAGGCTCTTTTACTCCATGCCGTTAGGTCAATCCGACAAGCTCTTGTTTTGTCATTGAAATCGTTTGGGTGCAGGATCCTACCACCTCGATCCCACGCCTTCTTGATCACTTGCATACACTCGGGCTTCTCCATCCACATGTTCTCAAATTTGAAAGTTCTTTTGCCTCTTCTATCCGATAATTCCAGCTTTAGAAGGATGGGAACATGATCAGAGCCCACAGCAATCCCGTGTATACATTGAGCCCCCGGAAATTCAGTTGTCCATCTACTATTAGCCAAGACTCGATCGAGTCTCTCAATGATTCGATCTGGACCAACCCGGTTGTTAGACCATGTATGCATATGCCCTTTGAAACCTAAATCCCCCAAATTCAGATCATGGAGGAGACTATTGAATCCATCGATCTTCCTTTGGTCCTTAAGACGACCCCCAACCTTTTCCCATTGGTATCGTATATCGTTGAAGTCCCCTAGAAGGATCCAAGGCGCCCTTCTAGAAGACCCCAAAACACGCAGCCGATCCCACACCACAGTCCTCCTCCTAAAGTCGGGGTCTCCATAAATCCACGAAACGTAGAAATTCGACCCATGCGGTCCAAACTGGACCTCACCTTCCACAATGTTCTTGCTGATGTGTGTAAAACGGATTCCCACATCGGACGTCCACCAAATCGCAATTCCACCACTTAACCCCACCGGGTTAACATACCTAGCGTTCGCCAATCCCATCTCCCTTCGTACTCTCTCACACGAAGACTCCGGTTGCTTAGTTTCCATGAGGTAAACAATCTCCGGCCTGAATCTTCTCACTTGGTCTTTTAGGTGACGAACTGTCAAGGGAGACCCTAACCCTTGACAGTTCCAAGACAGGATACTCATGGATCCCGTGTGGCTGTTTTGGAACAGCCACCAGAATCCGGTCTTCTTCGGTCATTACTTACTTGATCCTTCACAGTTTTAGTCTCGGGTTTTATAGGGAGTAACCTGTTTTTTGCTGGGCGTGGCTTCCAAGCCACCGACTTGGTGTTAGCTTTCCTTCCCTTCGAAACTTCTACGGGAGGCTTACTAGAGTTCCCATCCAACTTTCTTTTCTTTTCGGGCTGGCCGCGGGAGGGTGGTGGACAGGAGGGGCTAGATAGGGCCACTTCGAGAGAGGGACCCGTAAGAGCTAGGAAAGGCAGGTTTGTGTTGGGTAGGGGTTGGTGGAGGGATAGGCCTTCAGAGGGAGTAGGGGTGGTGGGGAGGGGGTTGAGAGGGAGGCTCAGGATGGCAAGGGGGTCTGAGGCACAGGGTGGTGGTGCAGGGAGGGATTGGTTAACAAGGGTGGATGGGAGGGCCGGGAGGGGATGGGTATGGGGTGGGACGAGGGTGTTGGTTTGGCTTGGGTTAGGGTGGGAGGGGAAGGATATTATGGACAGAGTAGAGGAAAGTGATAGGGAGGTTTGCCAGGGATTCAGGTCCTGCAGTTCCATTGTGCCCGCACACAGTATGCCGCATATGTTGTCACTGAAAAAACTGTTAGAAGAAGGTATCAGTTCCTCTTCCACGGGTGGCAGTTCGTTTAGGTCAAAGGAGTCTTCCAGTTTGACTGAGGGGTCCATAGACATGCCCGGATTAGCAACCATACTAGATGAGGCTTCTCCGTGGGCAATGATGTTGAGGCCCTCCCACTCTTTAACGGATGTATTGATGGGAGGATTGACCGTAGGGTCATCCTTGACTTCCTGCTTGGGCTGCCTGGTCGAGTTCCCGCTCATAGCACGCAGACGCGTGCCTTCCTTCAGCATATCATGCCAAGACCGACGTGAAGGGTCCCTTTGCTGTTGAGGGGGTTTTACCCCACCTCCTGGTTTAACCCACGCATTCAGATTCCTCTGCCTTGGACATGAGGTCCAAGGGCCATACATAGGCAGATTACTATCCTCCTCCGATGCAACGATATCCAGGTTGCATCCTTGAGCTGTATGACCCAACATCCCACACCCGAAACAGAAGTCCGACAGTCTCTCATATCTGATCTTTGCCCACTTATCCTCTCCCCTGTCATTCACCCACCAGAAACCAGGGTAAATAGGGCATGTAACATTCAGCTCCGACTTTAACCGGATATATCCTCTGTTGTGCATTTCTTTCTCACTGTCAATTTCCAAGCAGGTTCCCAGTCTACTAGCAATCTGTCTAGCATTCTCCATGTTCATGAGCTCGGCACTGAGCCCGTGCACCTGAACCCACATTTGCAACTGCCCAAATTCTACATCACCCATGCTCCTGTTGGTCGGGCACTTCTTAAGGTTGAGGCAGTGGCCGTGGATTGCCCAGGGGGACATATCTAGGACCTTATCTCTGTCAGATTCCGACTCAAAATCAAATGCCATTAAGCCCCCTTCCAATTCAGACATCTTGACCATACCGAACTTCAACCAAGCTGCCTTCAACACAGTGAATACCGCAGTATTATGAACCGATTTTTGGGCAATCATCTTACCCACTGCCCGAAATGCTCTTTGCTTGGGGGGTTTAGGGACGAGGGGAATACGGTCACGCCGGGGGACATCCCCACCTTCGCTCATAGATGTCATTCCCAGAACTCTTCACCAAAGTCTCCCCTTCCTGCAAAACAGATCAGAAAAGACAAACACACAGGCTAGGCACGGCGGGCAGATAAGTCAGGGCGTCAATACTGGTTAGCGCAAACAAGAGAAGGGAAATCGGACTTGCCGTTTCTAATCCTTGCAATTCTCGGTTCCGCGAAGATGCAGGAATCACACACAGGAAAAGACCAGGTGTGAGAGGGATCCTCCAAAGCTTGAAGCAAGAAGGAGCTCGGAGCTTAAGGAGCAGGGAGCTGGTAGGCGCAGACTTTGGCTTTGGCTGCTGGAAGTTCACTCAGACCAAAAACCAAACACCTTCTGTGCCATAGAATTTGGGGATTTTTGGTTTCTCTCTCTATCGCACTCTCTCTCATCTCTCACCGACTACTTGCCCCTCTTCATCTCAAAAGTGGTAACTGATTCAACTTGTTTTGGACAACGGTTTTTTTTATGTATTATGTTTCAATTTGTTGGTTTTTGAAGAAATGTTTGATTTTCCGTTATGTTATCCGTTTAAATTGTACATGTGCATTTCACGTGACTGTTTTTTCGAACGGTTAAAAAATAATAACTAAAAATACTAACTACCATCGTCATCGTACCACTCTTCGACCACTTCCCCATGGTCGCTGCCTCACCCCTCGAAACGTATTCCCCGCCAGTGTCTTCATCTCCCGTCGGGTCCCACACAACCCTCCATGCCTCGCCACGATGGTAATCTCGTGGACAAACTGTTGTTCTCTCGCTCGCCGCAATCAACTCTTCGTGCTTCGAACTTGAATCTGCTTTGTCAGGCGGTCGGAGAAGTCGCTAACCGGAGGCTAAACGAACTGTGCGCTCGTAAGCAACACTCTTCGACTTCTGTTCCGTTGAAGCCACTCAACTCTGATGCTGCCCATCTTTCGTAGAACTCTATGTTGTACCATCAACTCCTGGATTATCAGGTCAATGATCGTTACTGATTTTACTATGCAAATATTGAAGACGAAACGATGGAGCATAAACTGACGTTTATTTTGCACTGAATCAGATTCAACATTTGAAGAAGTAGAAGCAACAGATGATAATGAAGCAGCAACATCAGCAGAGATCTGATTCATCTGGGCTCCACAGATGACTTGCGGAAGGAAGGCAGAGTATCCGAGTACCAGAAACGGTCGGGCGATAGGGCTTTCACCTGCTGCATGGAGGGTGCCGAAAAGATCCCAGTCCTCCGACGTCGGGACTGACACTTGCAACTCACATGATAACTCTCCAAACATCTCCAACCAACACTTGAAGAAGACAAGGGCATTTGTGGAATTTTACACATAACAGAGGTCACGTGCACGACATGTGACGAGTTAACAGAAATTTTTAACGGACACAGACAGACTTCATCAAAAACCAACAACACTAAACATGTTGCATCAAAAACAAACGTTGTGTCATTTTTACCACTTTGGTCAAACATGTTACACATCTTTTTCATACTTTTCCCATAAAAAACGAGGTCACTTTTATCTCATCTCATTATGTTCGTGAGTGGTATTGTGTTGAACATTGATCGGAGGTATATTATACGAAGTGGTGTTGCTTAGGGGTGGCAATCGTGTCGTGTCTAATCATGACACAACACGACATGAAAAATATGTCGGGTTATACATCACGACACGACACAATTTTATAGACACGATACGAAACAACAGGATTAAACACGACATGATACGACACGATTAAACACGGCCCACAACTGATAGTAATGACACGATCAAACACGACACGACACGTTTAAACACGACACGACATAATTAAATACGAAATTCAGTAATTTTACCTATTTTTCAGAACACAAAAATTACTTTTTATATAATGTAGAATTGATTCAGTAATTAAGGATATGTTTCAGAATCATCAGATTTCGTTAGTGGCTTGTCCACTTCAGTTGAGTAGAGGTGTCCATTGCTTAACATCCTGAAGTGGTCGTCTGACGGGAAGCTCACGACCACAAAACTCATGAAGTTGCTGGTTGTGGCGTTGCTGGAAGGTGGAAGTTGCTGGCTTTGGACCTGGAACCTGCTGGTTGTGGTGTTGCTGGAAGATGGAAGTTGTTGGCGTTGTTGGCTGCTAGACGTTTTTGTCTGTCTGATGTTGGGGACGGCATGGTACGACATCAGCTTCGAGAAGAGTGGACGGTAAGCCAACAACTCGGGATGCTCGGGAGTTGCTTCAATAACCATATTTTAATTATATATTTTTTTTTTGAAATTAGTAGTATAGTGATAAAAAAATTAACTACTACGTAAGAGGTCTAAGATTCATGATTTAAAACTTTACGGATGGGCATAAAAAACCGGTTCGGCCAAATAGAACATTTTGTAATCCGTTCCGGTTCTGACTTGTTTGACTAAATCGGTTCACAAACCAAACAGTTTGTTTTGCAAAAAAATGGAGCGGTTCAAAAGAGGTACAAAATACCGGTTCGTAAACGGTAACCGTACCACTTCTTATACTGATTTTAATATAATATAATATTTAATTATTAAATATATACTCTAAACCATTAGAACAAAGTTGGTTCAGTGAATATTTACAATCTACATTAGTATAATGGATTATGGTTTATAGATTATGAATTATGGTTTATGGATTATGGTTTATGGATTAGGATTATGTTGTATGAATTATGGATTATGGTTTATGTATTATAGTTTATTATAGTTTTTTTTATATATATATAAAAAGTAGTTTGGCTGAACCGGTTTAGAACTGATACGGTAAATCAGTCAAAATCTAGAGCGTCCAAAAACTGAAGCGGTAAACCGTACCTTTTAAAATGTGGTAAATGTACGGTTCATGAACTGGTTCGGCTCTTAACCAATTCATGCACATCCCTATAAAACTTATTAGAAACAGTCTGGATAAAGTAGTAGATGTATGCTGATAGAACTTTTCTAAATAACAAAAGGCCAACTATGCTGTGGGAATCATTGGGTAAGGCCAATTTTGCCGGGAAAAGTAAAGAAGCCCAACTACTGTTCTTTCACAGATCTGTCATTGTCAATGGCCACTCTGAATAAAAAAAAGTCTCCTCTCCCTTCCCCACCTATTCCGTCGTCGCAACTTGGTTATTCGGCGAGACACAGAGATAGACAGCATAAAGAATTAGAAGCGATGGCTCGACAAGCCGCTGCGAAGTTGATCGCCGCAATTGCATCCGAGAGGTCGTCCTCTCTTATTGGCTTAACATCCCAGACTCGGACCTACGCCGCCGCGCCGCATCAGCCGGCGGTTTTCGTTGACAAAAACACACGCGTGATCTGCCAGGGAATCACCGGCAAGAATGGAACCTTCCATACTGAACAGGCCATCGAGTATGGCACCAAGATGGTTCTCGTCTCTCTATCTATCCTCGTCAGATTTAAGTTGCCACTGTCTCGACGTCCTTCTTCGTTAATGTGAATCCAGATTAGTGACCTTTGCGTTCTAATATTAGTTGATGACTCTGTAGAAAAGGAGAATATACGGCTTGTATTGATCTTATTTCTGTTGAAGTTCGTTGCCTGCTCTTGTGATGCATTTCCTGCAAATTCCGACATTTTGAAGTTATTTTGTTCGCATTTCAGACGTTTATGAAATCAGACTCTAGAAGCTTAAGTCTGGATAAATCAGCCTTTTATCATCTGTGAAATGCATTTATAGAGTTGAAATTATTTTCATGCTTTCATTTCGTTGTGTTTCAAAGAGGCTTGATATGCCTGCCCTAACTTTGAAGTTTGGACCGTTTAAATTGTCCGACTATCATATTATTTCAGTGATAGAAATATTGTCAAGTTATTTATGTTTCTCTTGTCACCTGTTAGGTTTCTCATATTTGAATATCGCTGTCTTGTCAGGTTGGTGGAGTCACTCCTAAGAAGGGTGGAACCGAGCACTTGGGACTTCCTGTTTTCAATTCTGTTGCTGAGGCGAAGGCTGAAACTACGGCAAATGCTTCAGTTATTTATGTGCCCCCACCATTTGCTGCCGCTGCCATTTTGGAGGCTTTAGAAGCTGAACTGGATCTTGTTGTATGCATAACAGAAGGGATTCCACAACATGACATGGTATTTTGAACTTTTGGTGCACATATTTTGGGCTTTCACGAATGAATATGCCGTTTGGGGTTCATTTGCAATTCTTTTAAGGGAATTTAACAAAGCTTGTTAACTGTTATTTTTTGCTACTTCGAATGTTGGAAATGAGGCAATGCTGTTATTGGACTACAGGTTCGGGTTAAGGCTGCACTGAATAAACAATCCAAGACTCGTCTGATTGGGCCTAACTGCCCTGGAATAATTAAACCTGGAGAGTGTAAAATTGGCATCATGCCTGGTTACATCCACAAGCCAGGGCGCATTGGAATTGTTTCTCGCTCTGGTACCTTGACTTATGAGGCTGTAAGTCCCAACTCATCAACATGAGATACTTGATTTCACTGTTAAAATTTGAAATCTCACATCTGCGACAAATTATTTTCCTTTAAAATACAATTTTGTGTGTTGAAGCATCTGAGCATGTTGATTTAATTATATATATTTGGAATTTAAACACTGACAATTTAGTTGCATCATTGAGGACAATTTGAAAATGTCATTACACCCAAAAGGACAACAAACTATTGATGAGTATTATGAATCACCTTAAGTCTACAGGTTCCTATTTTATCTCAATGACTCAAGTGAGGTGTATAAGACTGTTAGTTGCATGAGTTTTTAGTGGATATGCATGTAGTTTGCGATCTCATTTATCTTTCTTGTCATATACTTTCTAGGTTTTCCAAACTACGGCAGTTGGTCTTGGGCAATCCACTTGTGTCGGTATAGGAGGTGACCCATTTAATGGTACAAACTTTGTTGATTGCCTTGAGAAGTTCCTTGTGGATCCCCAAACAGAAGGTAGGTCTTCTTGACCCATTTAGTGTTATGATCTCTTGACCTTGTCCTTCATAAATGGTTGCATTTCTATTTATTGGTAAGATTATCAATTAAATATTTATTTTGTCCGTATGAATGCCTTATACATTGGTGATACTTGATAGCTAAAAGGGTTCCTTTTCCTCATCTAAGCTAGCAGTATTCACAGAAAGGGTTTTGAGCAAAATCCAAAATAGGAGATGTAGGTTTTATTCAATGTATCGATTGGTCATATACTGGTTGATGATTTTTACTCGTCCTCTTACTCCTAATAGTCAACAGTTACTGGTGGGAGTATTACCAGTATTTGTGCTGACCGTAGAATGTGGTTTCAATTAATTTGCCTCAGAGCTCTATTGCTAAAATATGGCTTATCTTTTATCTATTAGATCCATCACTTGAGATATATTCTTAACAGTGTGTTTTTGTTCTTCAGGGATAGTTTTAATAGGTGAAATTGGGGGAACTGCGGAAGAGGATGCTGCAGCACTGATTAAGGTAAAGATTCTGTGTTTGTATAAACTTGAATCCTTGACAGACTGCTTGATTCATTTTTCCCTGATAATTATTTTAATCAATATAATTATCATGCATAATCTTACCGAAACTCCGGTCATCAAATATGCACATTATTACAATCATTTGAAGATTTGAATCCCTACCACTATAAGGCAGTTACTTCTAATGAGCATGTGTATAGGTCATCTTTGGCTCCCTCCCACAATGAAAAATTTCACTCTTGTTGGTTCAGAAATGTGAGAACTCTTTCGGTGTTGTTGTTTTGACTTCTCATAGGGATATTTTAAATACTTCCAACAGATTGTATGCGCCATGCTATAGCAGCTAGGGAATCTCTGTTGCACATTAATTTATTGTGGAGCATTAAGCAACTCCGGTTGTTTTGCTGTAAGCAAGCTGCTAAAGGAGAAAGCAAGACCGTTTTTACTGAGTAAAACTATTGCATCATAGCATGCATAAGTTCCCATTGCTGGAACAACTACTGATGTTTAATAGTATATTGTTCAATTTGTTTCGACTCTAAATTTTGTTTGCTAATTTTACACAGGAGAGCAAGACAGAGAAGCCAGTTGTTGCATTTATTGCTGGACTTACTGCTCCCCCCGGCAGACGTATGGGCCATGCAGGAGGTACATATTTACACTACATGGCTTAAGTTTATTAAAACTTAATCACTAGAAGATTAAGAAATTTGAAAAAAGAGAGAAAGAAATAAGTTATCACCTTGAAAAGACTCACTAATCTGGAAATGATCTTGCTTGTGCCATCTTCAAGATGCCTACTCTGAGAAATCTATCTGTTATCCTCATCCAATTAATTTTCAGTTTTTTAAGCTCTCATTGATGAAGTTTTAGCAAATGCAAACGTGTATTCATTCTTGGGTTGTAAGTGCTATAGAAGAACTTTTGGTTCAAACATTCTGGTTGTTCGTGGTATTCAGTAATCTTCTTATTCTTAGCAATCCATTCATTCAGACTCATTTTTCTTATTATGCTTAAGATTAAACTTTTTTTCGCCATGCAATTACTGATGATGAATCACAGCTATCGTGTCGGGAGGGAAAGGCACGGCTCAGGGCAAAATTGATACGCTTAGAGAAGCTGGTGTCACGGTGGTTGAATCTCCTGCAAAAATCGGTGCTGCCATGTTGGAGGTTTTCAAGCAAAGAGGCCTTGTTGAATAGATGATTTCTTGTTTAAGATGCAATTTTTTGGGTGAATTCGAGTGAGGAATGATTTTGCCCAAATATAATGCGATTGTGGGAAGAGTTTGTTGTTGAGATACACAGAACAGAGAGATAGAGAGGCTTTGCTCTTTTCTAATAAAACTTGAAGAAGAAGAACTTGTAACACTTGTTAACAATACTTCAATCAAAACTCCAACCAATTTTCCATGTCTCCCTCAGTCATGAATATACAGGAAAAGGTCAATTGGTGTCACGATGTTGAAAAACAGAAACGCAGCATCAGATATTTGTATCAGTTGCCAATGCGGGTAAATGGTCTCGGTACATTGTTATTTATTCGTATCAGTCCTTAACAGTGCAGGGAAAATAAAGTGAATCAACCCCCATTGCCATTAGGCCCTTTATCATTTTATTTTATTTTTAAACTAAAACTAGGTCAAACTTCGAAAATAAAAACTGAATTCTGTATTGAAGAACGAATCGAAAACTGAAATTCTAGTTTAGAATATGAATTTAGTTTAAATAGAAAATAAAGTTGAAGATAAAATTCATGAAATCGGAACATATTTTATTTCTGTTTAGCTATCTATCTATGACTAGTCTATATTCAATCAATCAACTGCAATATTAAAGTATGTATATATAAAATCAAGATAGGATCCACAAAATGTTCAAAATATGAACACGTCACTGGATACAATTACAATTTTTTTATATGTCCCGCTATCTTCTTAATTTGTTATTATTATTACTGCTAAGTAGTGTGCTATTTGGTAACTCCATATGCAAATTGCAAAACTTCTGTATTTCTTCTACCATCTTCCACCGACGGTCTCCTTCCATTTGGATATACACTTGTGCTATAATTTCTGGCAATAAACAAACATTCAATTGAAACAATACGCAGAGCAGATGAACACGACTCACAGGAACCTGCATTAATCAAGAGCAGCTTTGCTTTTTCGCCCTGATATTGAGATCGGTAACCCGTCAAAGATTGGCTTGCTGATGGAAAGCTCGGGTCTCAGATTCCACATAATTGGCAAAATGGAGGAGACGCTGCTTTCCTGATCCTGCAGACTCGATAAGCTTGATGATTTGTGAACCCCAGAGAGTTCATCAGCACTTGCAGTATCTCCGTTACCAAAAGGAATGGAATTTAACCAACTTGATTCTGCATCTGCAGCTAGTGATGCTCTGCTAGAAGATTTGGGCCTCAAAGCTAAGTTCTTCCCTGTAATCTTGGAGAAATCGCTGCTTCCTCCACTGTTTTCTATTTTCAGCAGCTTCTCAGGTGTTCCGGCTTCAACTTTCTGGCGCCTACGAACAGAGGAGCTCTCGCCTTCTCCATCAACTTCTGCAAGAAGGGAGACATCCTCCACTACCCCATTAGGGCTTTTACCCACCTTAGCGAGTCCATCAAATAACTTTGCATAATTGGCAGTTGAATCACAAATAGGTGATGCTCCCGTGCGGTATATGGCCATTTCCGTGCCTTCTGATATATTCTTTGAGTTTGTGGATTTCAGACCATAGTATTTCTGTAATGTACCCATGGATGGAGAAATCTTTGTCTTTGGTGTCAATCTCAGGGACTCAAGTGATTCCAACATGTCAAAGCTGCCTCTGCGAGGTGGTGTCCTTTCAGGGCTATTCTTCCTGCAAAAATGATTTCTGATCAGAATCAACGATCAATTAGGACTCTTTTTCTCTTCAACTTCAATTGGTAGCAGACAGGGTTACAAACTAGGGTTTGAGAAGGAACTATATTTGTGGAAAATGGAGGAATTTTAGGGGGGGGGGGGGGGGGGGGGGGGGGGGGGGGGGGGGGTAACTGAAGTTTTAATGATTCACATGTTTCATCTCTAGAAGGTCAAGCACAGAAAAGTTCTTAAACATTACCCTGAGAAATCACAATCACTAGGTGAATTGGAGGAAGGTGGATGCCTTCCTGGCAAAGGTATCCTCAGTGTCTTCCGTGCAAACATTTGGAGATCAGTGGAAAAACCATTCATCCTTTTGATATCTGCAACCTAAAGCATTATAATAAATGGTGTCATAAAAGTCCCAGCCCCTTTACATGAGAACCACTAGCACAAACTTAAAGCACAAACTTAAAGCACATTCACTACATCTACTTTTGATTTCGAACATCACAAACTATGAGTAAATTGTTATCAAGTAATCTCCGTATTTCAATTGGCCAAAAAAAAATCTCCCTATTTCATATTTTGAGTTACTAAAACATGAAGGACAACACAAAGTTTTAATATGAATATCCCGCATTTCCTATATGAGTTTCATAGAACAGACTCAACAGACATGACTACTCCAGAAGACGAAATGGCTTGACAAAAATACTTACCACGTTGGTGGGAAAACATCTTCTTTTCAGTTAAAAGTTTTAGAACTTTGCAAAACACGGTAAATTTGCCACTCTGGACTAGGTGCATGGGATATTCGCCACAATGAATTTGGTCTATAATTAACAAAAACAAAATTTGAAGTCCATTAGTTTGGTAGGCAATACCCCATCTGTTCAAAAATTGACAATAATCTAGTCCTGACATTGGACTAAGTTTGCCCAAAAACGACTTCTTCAAGAATTCCCCTTATATTAAGGTCAACCTTCGAAACTCAATGTCCAACTGCACTTGCTCTCAGACTATAGTCAGATGGCACCCATTCTGACATCGCAAACACTCAATTAAGCACAATTGACCCTAATTCCCAGATCCAAGGAGCATACAAAGTGTCGGCATGAGAAATCAAATACAATACAATACGTACCTCGACTCCGTACTTGATCGCGATTCCAGCGAGAGTATCCATCTTCGTCACCTGATGCAGCATGTAATTGCAGCCACGAACCTCCCCGGAAACACTACCATTACCGTTTGGAGACATCGCCTCGCTCAAACCTTCGTTCCGTTCCAGATCAAGGAATGAACTACTTCATCGGCCGGAGACAGCGCCAAAGCAGCTCAAGCTCTGAAAATCAACCCCACGTCAAGTATCGCCGATGCAAGGAGTAATTAGAGACAGGGAAATAAATTACAAAATTCAGACTCCGGAGGAGAATTGACAGCAGATCATTGAGTGAAGCTCTGCGAAGGTGAAAGTGGAATCCCGGTACTTCGACTCCGGCGAGAATTTGCCGCAGATTCTCGGGAAAACTGAATGGATTCCGTCGGCAAAAGAAGAGGACACTGTAGAGAATAACTGGAGAGCGCCGCAGATCGTGCAGTGTAATAATGATCCGACGAAACGCGTCGTATGAAAACTTAAATTGTTAGCTGTCTTTTAATTAATTAGATTTTAAAAAAAAAAGACATTTTTTTTTTGTCATCCAATAATTAATACTGAAACATATGGTGAGAATTAATCTAAGAAACTCGAATAATGATTGTGTGTTGGGTTGTATGGAAAGCAAGGTGCAAATTGGTGTACAAGAACAACCCGCCTTTTGTTGAATCTATATTGCAGGAGATCCATAGGATCGTGCAGGAGCTGCGGTCCACCAACCAACCGATCCGGACCTTGGCCACGATCACCGCATGGAGGAGGCCCCCATAAGGTACAATAAAGCTTAATTGTCACGCGGTTTGGTGCTCTAGCACCAACATGGGGGCATTCGGCGTCATTGCTCGGGACAGCTCAGGAAAGGTCATTGGAGGATGGCATGCAGTCAAGAGATTGGGCTCGGTCGATGAGTCTGAGGCGGAAGTTGTGCTTGGTGCGGTCCGGTTGGCGATAAGTCAACATTGGCCGAAGATTGTTATAGAGTCGGATGCCTCGAATGTCATTAATCATTTACTTGGAAGAGATTTCGCTTGGAGGATTGCTCTCATTTTGTCAAACGCGACTGTCTTATCAGACTCGATTCAGTCAGTCACGTGGGAGCACACCCCTAGGTCCGCTAACACATGTGCGGACTGGATAGCGAAACATGCGTTACTCGGGTTGTGTCCTCAGGATTGGGTGTCTTCACCTCCAACCCCTTTACTTAGATGTATTTATGCGGATAATATTTTGTACTCGAACACTCACCCCGTTATTGAAATGATATAGTACTTCGTACTTGGCCAAAAAAAAAATTCTAAGAAGCTCTTGCATCCAATTAAGACTGATACCATTGGAACAAATGTATATTTTTTTCCTTCAAGTAGCAAACTTTTTTTTTTAAATTTGGCATAAAAAAAGCATATTTCATTTTTACTTTTTTTCTTATTTGCATTAGAAAATAGATTAAATTAAAAAAATGGAGCTACTGGTTTAATATTATTTAACATATTATAGCCATTACGAGTACAATTTTCAATACTATAAATATATTCATAAATGTGGTTATTAATTACGGTTTTAACCGTATACTTATATTTATTATTACATGTATAATAGAACACCATGAATAGTATCTTAATAAATATATAAATTTATGTCACAAAAAAAATATATTCAACACTACCATCCCTAGAATTATGAATTCGTAAAATCTGAAAATAAAAATCATATTTTTATTATTAGTATATATTAATATATCAATATCAATAATTATTATATTTATATAATAACCATATATATAACAATGAGTATGATTAAAATATCATAATCATAATTATAATCATTATAGGTAGAAAATTCATCACCATAATCATACCGTAATATAATAATACGATTAATTATATTAAAAAAAACATTATAACCGCAGTTTTCGAATTGTTACTGCACCATTACATACCCTAATCATAATAACGTGAAAACGAGTCCTTCTTTCACCCACATATACCAAATCACGTTTATTTGCTTCTGGTTTCGTCACTATCAGTTTTTTTATATTTATTTGGAACATATTTATTCGTTATTATTGGTGTTTTTTTTTTCTTTTGTGATATTTTAAGTATAAAAAAATAATATTTAGACTAGTTTTTAAGTTTAATAAATAACAAAATTATATTATTACATTAAAACGCCTTAATTTTATTTATTTTTTTTGGTAAAAAAAACGCCTTAATAAATGAGCCAAAATTATTTATATATTATAATATACTAATCTATAATTTAGATTCAGTAGCAAATCACCCACTGTCCAAATTATATTTTTACATTTATCCTACTTATTGGGATTTATATTTTGTTTTATTGATTTCTCATGTTTTTTTTTTCTTTTTATTTAAATTTGAAAATTATATATCAATTCTAACTAGGACCACTAATTTAATTTCAATAATTGATTTAAAAAAAATCTTAATGCATGTCAAGCATGTGTTTTGTGTAGCGCCATTGTTGGAGATCCGGGTTTGGACTTATAATATATTTACGTATAATTTCTGTAAGTATATATATATATATTTTAATAAAAATAAGAGTTTCATATATACATTTTGTTGCTTATAATTTATTAATACGTCAAGTCAAACCGACAGGTCCCTACCTGGCAAACTAGGCATGTCTATAGAATTTTTTTTTTTTTGTAGATTTATTAATTTTATTTAGGATTAATACTTAAATTACTATCTCAACTTTGGACACTTTGCAAATTACTATCTAAACTTTAATTTTTCAAAAAGTACTACCTAAACTTTAACATATGGGGCAAATTGTTATCTCCGTTAAATATGGACGGAAAGTGACGTGATAACACATAATTATCCATAATTTTAAAAACTATATTATTTTTAAAAAATACTTAAAAATTCTAAAAAACATAGAAAATTAATAAGAAAAATAAGAGTTTTAAATATAATTTTTTTAATTAAAAACATGAAATAAAAATAAATGATTAGTTTTTTTATTTTGTTTCATATTTTTTAATAAAAATATTATATTTAAAACTTTTTTCCCAGATTTTTCTTAAAATTTTATAATGTTTTTGGTATTTTTAAAAAATTATTTAATTTTCTAAATTATGGACCAATTATGTGCTGCCACGTCATTTTTTGTTCATATTTAACGGAAAACTTAACGGAGTCTCAAGTCTTAAGTCTGAAAGTACAGATAGTAAAATTTGAAAAACTAAAGTTCATGTAGCAATTTGTAAAGTGTCTAAAGTTGGGGTAACGATTTGGTTATTAACCTTTTATATGTATGTATTGGTTCGTTAATATATATATATATATATATTACTTGCTTTGAATTGATATGTTTTTAATTTTTTATGTTCTTTTAATTACTGGCAGAGAATGAAATAGATTCTGAAGAATTGATGCAACTCTTCGTCCGAAGATGGATTCTCTGGATTTTATTTTTATAAGTGGAGAGAAGCAGTAGGACTCTATTTGTGCCGACAGATCGATTCGGCCGCAGCTAACGGCACTTCTTCCTTTGTCTCCGCTTTTTGGTTTCCGTAATATCATTTAATGCTTCCCCTTCACAGTTCAGAGACGGACCAAATTTTATTTATTTTTATTTTTTTAAAATAAGTATAAAGGAAAAAATATTTAAAAATTTAGATATAGTCATGCTAAATAGTTTGCAAAATTAGTAAATATTTTCTCAATCCGCAGTTGAGCAATTTGTTCAACTCATAACTTTTTTTTTTTGGCCGAAAATTCAACTCATAACTGGGGTGCGCCTATATCTCAATTATACTGTCACGTACTTTCATAATTTTACATGCGTACTTTCATTATTTCATAATTATTTTACATCGGCCCAGTTCGTATCTTGGTCCAGGAATCACTCCTTTCCCCCCCAACCACTTATTATATTTCAGTAGAATAATTATACCAACAAAGGGATGTAGTTGAAGATAGAATATGGATTGTAGTTGCTTAAATTTCATTCATGGATGTGTTAGGTTGGATCCTTTGACTGACAGAAGTTTGCCACCAACCTCCCTCTCTCCCTTCTTCCTTCTAAACTCTAAAGTCGTGCATTTTGCATCAATCCCTGCTCCTCTTCTCCTGCAGGACAATAACACTTGCTTGCCAAAAATGAGTAGTTGATGAGTGAAAAAGGGGGTTTGTTGTATTGTAATCTCCAAGGAACTTAAAAACGGACATATAATAAGAATTCACAGGCATCTCAAGTAGTAGTATAGTAAGTATATTGACACGGGACATTCATCCGACAATCAACCACCCAATGCCACCATTATTTTGATTTGTCACAGTATCCCCACACTTCAATTACAAACACCACTCATGGTAAATGTCAGCAATAATAATTCATTCATTCCTTACTAGGATCAATAGTTGTTGCAGATTCAGACACATTATCTTCGACCATTACTGTCCTGTAAAATCATACATAGACTTGCATTAGAAAAAAGAAAAGGAAAAATAATTTGATCCCTTCAAACACGCACCAATGTACAGACACCACCAGTGTTATGGAACCTTTTCTGCTTACAAAACTTCAACAGTATGAACTGAGGATAGCTTCATGGTGCAACCAATATGGTAAATTTAACAGTCGAGCTCAATATCGGTATTCAGTAGAGAGCAGTAATCTGAAAAGCTAAGCAAAGACACCTAACTAGTGTTTTTTCCTCTACATTCAAAACATAATCAGGAAGACAACACAAGATATAATTAAGTCCAAACTAGACCAGAAAGTAGTGCAGTAACTCGTCAAGAACAGGAATTTATAGCATTCTACCTACCAGATCAGATAGCATGGATGTCAAATCTTAACCACCGCAAATAGATGACAAACATTAACTAGACACTTTCTTAACAGCACATAGAGAATCTGCTAAGAATTGTCTGCAGTGCAAAATGATAGGAAAGCAACAAGATGGAAGTACACTCGAGTCATCATTCCCTCTAGCAGCACAAAGATCGGATCTATTACCTCTGCATGAAGAAGCAAGCATGAAAACTAAAGAACTATAATGTAATATGACCTAGCAAACCTTTGAAGCTCCACATGTTTCGATTTCTTTCCACAAACTCTTCTCTTGACCCAAAAGTAAAATCTAAATTCTTATACTTAGTGGTATATACTATCGATGTGTATCTTCATTATGCATGCATTTATTTTATACTGAAGATGGTGAATCAAGACAAAATACTGTGTTTCTAACTTTCCAGTAGAAAAGGAGGATATTTGGTCACCAGTCTCTGCATCAATCCTAACTCTCTCCAGCTCTCTCATCTTTCTTAAAAAAGTATTCAGAGATACATGCTTGCGCTGAGATTGAGACAGTGAAGGAAGCTTTAGCTATTCTCGTCATGCATTGTCTGGCACAGGTGATTAGCGTGAGCAGAGGATTGAAAAAATTATCTATAAGTTGTCTGACTGTCTCTAAAGTCCAACACAAAGCATGATTTACCAATAAGACAACTGAAAACAAACAATACTAAACCTTGTTGATTTGATTAATATGCAATTTTGTTATAAGTTCTAGTCTACAGAAATTGTATAAACATGATGTACTATAATCTTACAGCACTGTTTGATAGGTCAATTAGATTTCTACCAGTCCCATGGTTATGGCCATTGGACGTCAGCCCTTGAGGATGAGTCAATACCCAATTGACTTCCCAGCCTCCAATTAAATCACCCGCAATGCATCAGATAAGGAAAAGATAGATACTTAATTGACCATTTGACCTACCAAGAGATAGTGTCTTAAACATGTACAAGTATTATCATGCAAAGTGTATTTGTCCCCGTCTATAACCTATTACATCTTCCTTCACAGCTCGAACTTGGATTAAAAAAAACTATTACATCTTCCTTCACAGCTCCAACTTAGATAGTTCTACAATGGAAACTTGAACTAACCGTTCACTGGCTAAAAACAACTTAATAGTAAACGGTCAGATCCAGCTGCACTTTTCTGCTCGACATTTCCAGTTAAGCAAAAGTAAGATCCTTTTGCATTTTTCTTCAGAGATCCCAATTCTCACATAACAAGCAACCTATTATTCTTGACTTTACACGTCAGAAAATAACGGTTGCTGATTTAGTGTAGTCAACTCTTGAGCCTAGAGCTTCACTACCTAAGATATACGGCCCAGGACATTGACCAGTCATTAGCTACATGAGGAGTAAACAATATGAAAGAGGTCAGACTACACACATTGTCCACGGCACCACTAAGAAGTTAAACATATTCACTCAGCATTTAAAACATCCATCTTTAGGAGGGAATTAGTCTTCGTCATACTCATAGGTAGTACAAATTATGGCGTGAATGTAGGAGTTTGCCCAAGAATGACATTGTACAAGCAGCTATCAATCCATTTGCACTATAGATATGCAGAAACAACGAAGCAGACCAAATCCAAATGTACAGCTGAGTAGTAAACTCGTTTAAGCATAAACAAATTCATATCTCACTAACAAGATACCAACAATGCAACGCGAAACTAGATAACAAACAATACAGACAATAAGAGGAGAAAAACCAGAGGATGTACCGAGGTTTCAATCAAGCTACTGTTGTCTGGTTCTTGACGAGAAGTCACTGCCACCGGTATTGCCAGCACTGGAATCCCCATCTCTACTGTCGCTGTTATTGCTGTTCCCGCCACTCCCACTGTTGCTAGCCTCGGCAGGTGGACTAGATGCACCAAAAAGCCATGGAAATGGCAGTGAAATCCTAAACCGCCTTTCGGTAGATTGATGAGTCTCAGGGGTTTCCTCTGCCACAGAACTTGAATTATTAGCACCATCATTTCCTCCACGGTCACCTGAAACTCGAGGAGCAGAGGTTCTTTGTGTGTTCTGCTCATAATCCGGATCATCGGTGGGCAGCTCGTACCTACAGACAGGGCAAGAGTTGTGCATCTCCAGCCACGGCAGAATGCAATCCAAGTGGTATATGTGCTTACAGGGAATTTCCTTGGCCTCCTCGCCAAGCTCGAAGGTATCCTTGCAGACAGCGCACTGACAAGAATCCGAGGCCAGAAGCTCCTTAGAGATTTTAATCACTGGAAGGGCCTCCACGGCGGATTTTGACGCCGGAGGAGTGCCATAGCGATTGGGATCGTTTTCTGCCAGATGCTGGATTAACTGCTCGAGGCCAGGGCCAACGAAGTAGTCTCCGAGGTTCAGGTTTAATGGGAGGCTGATCGCGGCATCACCACCACCACTAGGACTGTTCTCGATCACGAACTGAATATTTGCACCGCCGGCCCTTAGGGTTTGAATGTAATTTTGGAGGAAGGCTATTGGACTGAAGGCGTCTGAGTTACTATTAGGGTTGAAAGCTGGTCCTCCACCAAGGACAGCGGAAAGATCATCGAGTCCTGCCGCGGTGGTTGAGCCGTGTCCAGAGGAATTGAACAGAAGACCAGTCTCTGAGCTGAATCCAAGTCCAAAGTTACCACCGCCGGTGCTTCCGCCACCGAATAAAGGATCCAAAGAGAAGAACGGATCAGGGACGGGTTCGCGGTTTTCGTATTCTTCCAAAAAACCGCTGTTGCAATCGGGGCAGAGAAGATCAGAGGTCGGGGATGGGGTAATAGAGACCGTTCGGTTGCACTGGTAACAGAAATAGAGTTGAGAGCGGCCGCCGCCGCCTGCGGCGCTGACGCTGAAAGATGCCATAGGAAAGGATGCGAGCAAAGCAAACAGAACTGACTAACCCAGGAGGCGATGAAAGAAAGATTTCCTTTGGATTATGGTGTGATGATGGATTGTATTTTCAATTTAGATTTATATGTATTTATATTTATAGTAAAATTGTATTTTGTTTGCTTTTATACCTTTCCTTTCCAGATAATATCATCTAACCTACTAATCCTCTTCTGGTTATTACAACTGGAAAATGATTAATTTCGGCGGTTCAAAAAACGAAAAATACATTTTTTTTAAATAAAAATGAAACTTAAGGTTTATCGCTTTTTAAAAAATATATATATATATTATAGAGTTTATATTAAATATTTTTCTGATAATATTTTTTTTAGAATAAAAGGCTAATTAATTCAAACGATAAATCTATTAAATTTTCAATTTCTGATCTTTAAAAGATAATAAGTGATTTTCATATAGAAATTATCTTAAATAATTTTTTTAGATTGCTAATAAATAATATTTTATAAATAGATTTTTTTAGATATTTGAAATTCTCAAAATGTTGCTCTTTTGATTCATTAATTTTGAATGGGGTGTGAAGTATTAAGATAAACTACAAATATCATATTAAAATAATAAGACAATATACATGTACGACCTTAAAATAATGAGATGAAGTATATATAATAACTTAAAATAGTTATACAAAATATAAATACTTTAATATCACGCGATTTTAAAAATTCATTCAAAAATTTTAAGTCCAAAAATAAGGCTAACATTTTGGAAATCTCAGTTACTTATAAATATAAAAGTTACCTATTTATAAAAATTTAATTTTCCGAAAATTTTAAAAACTTTTAAGACATTTAATTATTTTATATCATTTTTTCTATTTAAGAAATAATTTAATTGAGATGACGGATCCGATGACGAAATGGGGATATTATAAGAAGTATTATTTTATGTGATTTCGTTGAATAATCATAATGCACTTATATCACTGTTATCATAACCGGACTGGACCGGCGATCCGATCGAGAACCGGATCCTGTTCAGTTTGATTTAGATAAAATACTCTTTTGCAAAAAAAATAGTGCTTGAATCTGATTGAATCAAGTGATTTTTTGGAAAATCGATCGTTTTTTTTTTAAATCCTACTGATTTCTGGTTCAGTGTTTAGAGTGTGTGTTTTTTAAACAGAACCAATCGGTTTTCGGTTTAAACTGATTGGTTTTGTTCTGCACAAACCGATTGGTTTTATGTAGGGGTGAGCGAGAAGACCGCGAAGACTGCGACCAATCCTCGATCGACCGTAACCAAACCAAAAAGACCGGACCATTTGTGGACCGAAACTAATGGTCTTGGCTTATGGCATTTTTCGTTCTTGGTCTTATTTCGGTCCTACACCGTTAAGACCATGGGGACCATTGGAGACCATTAACTATTTTTTAGTGAATTTATTATATATGTCTTATTTCAATAGAATTAATTATAAAAGAACGCTCGAGAGAAATATATAATATAATTTGAATGAAAACCGTTTCGATCAATAATAAATTATTATAATATTAATAAATTATATTAGATAACATCTTTTTATGATAATTTGTATAATTCTACATTATGATATCAAATTATATTGGATAGTATAGTTATTTCGATTTCAAAATGATTTTTAAAAACTCAGTCTAATCGGTTGATTTCAATTTAGATAGAAATTATGTCAATTGAATAAAATATTATTTTGATATATTACATATTTTATAAAGAAGTAATAAAATTAGGTTCTTGTAGAGCGATATACATACATAATAGAAAAATATCTAAAAAATCATGTCTAATGGTCCAAACGGTCCAAATGGTCTAGACCGAATCAAAACTGAAAAAACCAAGACCATATAAATGGTCTAAACGATTTCGATTTCGATCTAAAGATCGAAATTAATGGACCAAAATTTTCGATCCCGTCTCAAAACCGAATCAGACCGAACCAAACCACCTTTTGCTCACCCTTAGTTTTATGCAGTGTTAAACTGATTACTAGGTTAAGTATTGCTTCCTCATTCAGTTTTCAATATCACAATTCACAGCCGCAGTCCGCAGCAGGACATCACAACAACTCTTCATCTTCCCATAACAAATCGTGCTCTGCCGATAGAATAAGCATTACTGACGCAACACTTTCTGCTCTCCCTAGTTCCTCTGTTCTTTTTCCTCATAGTACAGAGCATCATGAAGCTGTTGGAGTCATCTTCCTCTAGAAATGAAAATGTTTGCTGCATTGTCATCTTCTTCTTCGTGTAGAGTTAATGGTGCTTGTTGAGTCATTGTAGAGAAGCTGCAATACAGAATGGAGATTCTTTGTTTCTGTCTACTGCCTGTGCGTATTGGACAGAGTGGAGGGTCAATAAAGAAGGGTTGATGTTTCTTATTCTTCTTCTTCTTCTTTGTTTCACGTTTAAGTTGATGTCCATCTGTCCACGTGTCACACAACAAGCAACAAGTTAATTACTAATATATCATAGATTCTTTGCTTTTGAACAGTGAATTGCACACTGAATCAGGGTCGCTCGGATTGGACCGGCCGAACCGGGAATCAGACCATTCACTGGTTTAGTGTCGACCTGGTTCTGATAACACTGACTTATATGACATGTAATCTCTTTCGAACATAAACTTTATTGTGTGTAATTGTAATGTTTAAAAATTTATTCGATAATTTTATAATTTTAAAACTATTTAACGGATGATGATTGACTGAATGATTAATTACTATTGTTTTCAAACATTCTGAACCATTTAAAACATTTTAAATTTAAAAATTAATTTATTCAAACATGTTGGACTATTTTAAAATTTGTTCATCTTTTTATTTGAGTTGATTTTTAGGTTTATGCAAACTTTTATTTCAAATTCTATCTTCAGATATACGTTTTCATTTAAAGATTGTTTAAACACATAGAGGGCGAACAAGCAAATAATAAAAAGATAAAATCTTTAATTTCTTACATAATTTCAATCAAAAGTGATTAAATTAAAGCTTTTCAATAAAATATGTTCCTTAACCGTTTTCCACTTAGTCTAACCAATCTAGCTTTGTTCATGAACCGGTTCGATCTCGAACCGATTTATAACTGAACTGGTCTGGTTTGTAAAACATTAGTACTTTTTCTGTTTCTAAAAAATCTGGTTTGGTTTATGTAAAAAAAATCTGGTCTAATTCGAACTGATTTAGAACCGGTTCGAACTGGTTTGGTCTATTTTTTAATAACAATTTTGGTTCATAAATAATATGGTTCAATTTGAAACTGAACTGGTTGAAAATCCTATCCAACACACTGAACCGACTGAAAAATACAGAACCAACTTAAAAGCACACTGAACCGACTGAAAAAACACTGAACCGACTGAAAAATACACTTGACCGATTGAAAAACACACTGAACCGATTGAAAATCTGTTCCACAACCAACTGAAATCATGTCAAACATCAACATACGAGAGTCCAATACATCTCTAGGTTTGGTTTATTGAAAACGTCTCTAGGTTTGATTTAATTTCAAACCAATTTAGTTGATTTTGCTTCAAACCGGTTCTATAATTATATAAGTTTAAAGTGGTTTGATTTAAATTTAAGTATAAACTAGTATAAAAAAACGAGTCGATTCGAACTGGATTTTTTGTACTATTTTGAACTGGTGTATTTAAAATCTAAAAACGCTTATCTGGTTTTGATACTAGTTTAGTCGAACCAGTTCGAACCAAACCAGAATCAGACTAATTCAACCGAACTGATTTAAATGAACAAGCCTAAAGCAATCCAATTCATTGAAGCACTAGCAACTAGGGATGTTGCTAAGTTAGTTGGAGACAATGTTAATTCTACAATGTAATGGATCGTTGATACTTTTAATCATTGATTTTAGGAAAATTATGCAGGACTTAAGTAGATTCAAAATCTGTTATATATATAGGGAGGCAAAAGGGGTTGCAGACTTTTTATCAAAGAAAGTTGTCACACTTGAATATCGTTGTTGCATTCTTAGAAACCTGCCTCAAGATATCTTTAAACAATTATCTTGAGTTGCAGCGGGATTTACTTTCTCTATATCTATCTTACAAGTTAACTAGTTGTAATAAGTGTACTGTTGTACCCAAAAATAGTTAGTTGGAGACAAAATTAGAAATTTATTTTAATGGAGTAAAAGTTAAAGTAGTTATAAATAATTAAATTTTAAAAAATTAAAGGTGACAAATAAAAGTTTTAAAGAATTAATTTGAAAATAATTACATATTTAATTCTAAAATTACAAAACACTAAAAATTAAAAGAATAATTACATTCATCGTCTTCAAATAGCTCCGTCTCGACTCTCTTAAGACATATGTAGAGATATGTTGTACATTGTACATTAAGGAACAAGGGACATTCAGTCTCGTATTATTTTTTCAATTATTAATATATATATATATAATATTTAAATATAGTGAAATATAAAACTTCAAACTTTGACCGGACGAATCGGGAACCGACCCCCTCATCGGTTCGAGTGTCGGTCCGATTATGATAATACTGCTTCAAATTTATTTTTTATAAGAAAAAGTTGAACATTTGTTAGTTCTCTAAGATTTATATATTACAACAATAAATTCCATTCATAAACTCTTAATCTGCCACTAGCGGGAAATCAAAATTGGCATATAACAACAACAACAAAAAAGTGTTTGTATCCTGCTTTTGGTTTTTGAAGCTTCCATTCTCAATTTAATTCAAATAAAATCAAAAGCAATACTAGAGTATGAGTATCGCTCTAGATATCCCGTCAACTATTTAAACCGCTTTCTTCCGCCTCCACCTCTGGCATTCCACTTCCCTCTCTGCACGTCACTTCAGTGATTCAAATCCTTGCACGTCACTTCAGTGATTTAAATCCTTCTGCTCCCAACGACTGCATTGGATTTGTAGGTGAGTTATCTTTCCTTCCAACCAAAGATAGGCAGTTTTTCCGATTTCGCAGTATGCAGCTTCCTCTTTCTCGCCATTTTTGGGACATCAGTGTTTTACAATGAGATAATTTGGTAGCGATGCTTTTATTGTTCATCGTGCTACGAAGTTGTGTACTATCTGTGCTCAAAATTGGTAGGCTCTGTGATCATAGTTAGAAGCTTGCTGTGATCATCTGCTACGATTTTTGATTTGGAAACTTGTTACCTTGAGTCTGGAAATGGGTGCAGATGAACTTGATTTCTGGACATTGTAGTTCTGGATTTGTTTGGAGCAATTTGATTAAAGAAAGATCGTTATCATTGATGATGATGGATTTTGTTCAATTGTATCGTTCTGTTTCTAAATGTCCCGACAGAATCGAAATTCATTAAGTGCTGCTACCTACTGCAGCTACTGTACGGTAGGTTAGCTTTATTCATCAATGGAGAAGGGGATTTATTGGAACATTTTTGTGTAAGTGATGAATGAAAAGTTCAATTATGTAAGATTTGGTTTATGTTAGGTTTGCCATTCATTTAATCGAGGTCCAGAAATAGAAGAGGAGGGCAAGAACAAACAGATGAGGATAGAGAAGACTGCTGCTGCTGCTAAGGCCAAGATCTCAAGTTCATCTTCAGCGAGCTCCACTACAACCACTACCATTGCCTCTGCCATGCCAAAGTGGCTCCGATACACCATTTCCGGTATGCTCCTCCTAGTCCATAAGGTGTATGTCTAATTATATAAATGGCTGTATGAATCTGCATGGTTTGATATGACATCAACTACATTGGAACAGTAACATAATGAAGACGGTAGGAAATAGAATCTAATGCAGGATTACGAGTTTTAAGTTAATTTTCAATAAAGTTCATCAGCTCCCAACTAACTCATCTTCCATAAATTTAGTTAGAAATTTGATATTTAACCCTTACTATTATTATGTCTGCATTTAGCATCAGTAGAATTTAAGCGAAAAGGTTTGGAGTCTAGAATCTATAGGTGGTCCTCTTTCGTTCTTTTACTGAAACCTGCTATTTCATCGATGTTAATTTGAATTTCAAACTGATATATTTCATGTGGGTTACCCGTTACCACTTACCAGAGCTTTTCCGTTAAAGAAGATAGAATAAAACGCATTCAAAATTTCGAATATGTCCAATCCAATGTTATGATAGAAAAAGACACGACTGATGACTGTATTACTATTATTCCTTTCCTTTTGCACTTTCAAATTTGAACTCTCTTGGGATGGTTTCTACTTTCTAGTATGATACTTTTTTTGCTTTATTCATATAACTGTTAACAATAATCGCTGCTGTACAATTTGCAATGGCAAATGCAGATCTGACAAGGAGAGTGAAAATATTCGAAGCTGACAGGCTGGAAGAACGTGACATCAACGACACGTTTGCGCAGCGAGCTGAGTCCTATTATCGCAAGCAACCTAAACTCTTGTCCTTACTTCACGACTTGTACAATGCATACCTCTCTTTATCAGACCGTTACATCCATACCCTAACCAGAAAGAACCACAAGGTGGAACCTTCTCGTCCCTCCATTGATGTCCTTGACCCAGAGGAGATGGAGTCAGACGCTGAGAGCTCTCTCTCTTACCAGAGACTCCCTGCAACTCCTAACAATGGAGACCAGCTCCTGGCTGAGCTCGTGATGAAGACCGCTGAGCGTGAATTCATGATCCATGAGCTTGGAATCATCGAGCAGAAGGGGCAAGAATCTTCTAAGAAGATTCGTATTCAGAGAAGCTTGCTCGAGGTTCTAGAAGCAGAGAGAAACATCTTACTCAACCAAAACAAAAGCCTCGGGGACAAAGTGGGTATGTTAGAAGAGGAGAATCGAGAGCTAGCATTGGAGTCGAATCTTATCAGGAGCCAGGCCAACGACCTGGCTCGGTGTGTTCTTGAGCTGAAGGAGGAAGAGAGTGTGGGGAGGCTCCTCTGCACAATCGACGATCTTCATGATCGGGTTCAATGGCTAGAGAAGACGAATATGGAGTACTACGAACTTATAATGAAAGGTGGCCAAGGAGACGAGGTTGCTCCGAGGGGGTGTTTTCAGGTAGGGAGGTTGAAGGGAAAGGAGGTTAAGAAGGGAAAGAGTGAGAAATGGTGGTGGAAGGCCAAGAACATTAAGGTCGAGTTCAAGCTCGCTGCATACAGATCACCGTTCAAGTGATTAACATACACATATAGACTAAGGAAGCCCTTGGGATAGGTAGATGAGGGTTATGGATGCCCTCTATCTATGGCTTGCACCCCAAGAGAGCTTATTGTTTCGCCTAAAAGGCAAAAACAAGATAGTCAATGAAGTACTTCTAAAGTAATTATACACTTATAATTACGAAACGGCAGCGACGTTCTATAATTCAATCATAAAAGTAGCTCTAAATACTTGAGGATACAGAATTGATTTTACTTACTGATTTCATCATATGTTACAACCACAACGAATCTGAAGTTTAAGCCGTATCTGCAGCAATTAGTTTCTCTTGAAGCTTTTCCACTCGAGCCTGATAGAAAAAGCCGCATTCATTTAAATGCCTTCATCATCAGCAAATGACACAGCTTGAAGTAATAATACTAATAATGTGGAGCTCCCTCTTTTCTTATCTTTTTGATTATGGAAAAGAAATTTGTATTCAAGAAGTTCGCCATTAGAACAGAAAGATCATGCAAACCTTGAATGATCTGGAACGGCGAATGGAAGGATCTACATCCAAAGCAATTGAATACGACTTCTCTGCTTCATTATACTGTTCCATCGCCATAAAAGCATCACCTTCACATATATAAGCCTGCACCTCAGAAGTTAAATAACATGACAAAAGCAATTTCTCATACATCTCGGGAATTTCGATAATAAATACATGTTGCTAAGGACTTGTTCACACCAACCTCGGAACACCGCAGAGCTTCACCAATGGCTTCTTTTGCATCCTCCATGGCACCACTGTAGTTGTTCATTGCCAACCTCGCAGCAGACCTGGAAAAGACAGGAGAGATCAAGATCACTTCTGACCGCCAATGTCTAACCGAGAGTAACAAATTCTTGGAAATAGTTGATTTTCATAGACGTAGAAGATGGCTGACCTATCTATATGCATAGAATGGATGCCGCCAACAGGCTTCAAATCGATAGCCTGCAAATGTAGTTAACATGTCCACCCCAAATTCAATTGCTTCATTCTCTTTCTCCAGAAATTTAACACCCAATTTTCCGTACAATTGATTTGCATCTTCATTCGTCATTAGCAGAGTAAAATCAAAACTTGGAGCAATGATCGGATGCATACCTGAGTGAGCAACATCTCAGCGTCCATGTAGTTTTTTCGGTCCAATTCAATCGCAGCTCTCTTCCTCAAGGCGAGGGCTTCGAGGCTCTTGACTAATACGTCCTCGGACTCGCACAAGATCCGAGCAGCGCGGGCCGCCGTGCCGCAGTGGCTGACTATGAGGCCTTCCGGCAAGATTCCGATGTTGGGACCGGAGCCGCACCGCCCTAAGCATCCGCAGGTTTTAACAGTTATGGTAGGAGGAGCGATGCCGGAGAGAGTTTCTAGGGCCTGGAGCGAGCCTTGTTTGCGGCAAGTGCGGTTGGTACAAACTCTGATCTCCTTGATCTCTGAGATTAGATTGGAAATAACGGGGCTGAGGCGACGACGTCTGGCGAGAGAAGAGGCGGGCGGCGGATGCCAGAGGATGGTGCCGGAAAAAAGTAAGTGAGGGTGGGGGTGTATAGCGATAGAGATGAGGCCTCCCGCCATTGCAGTTCCTTCTCACTAAAATTCTGAATTACATCGAATTGCGAATTTTACATCGAATTTCAGTAGAAATGTCGTCATCTCATGAAGGTTTTAATCAATTTATTTCTTTCAATTCCATTGAAATCATAAATCAAAATACAACATAAAGATTGACATTATTACCAATTCAATGCAGATTAACGAACTCAACACAGCTTGAATTAACATTACACCAATGAAGATGATAAAATCATTCCGATTATGCAATACATTCCTTTGGCATTTGATCTGCGAACCTGGCATTGTCAAGGCAATAGTCATACACCAAGTGCTTTTTCCTCACCCACCGGAGCTGCCGGCTCCGGTGTCTATCTAGCCCACTGAAAGCAGGTTTGTCCCACCAAAACTGCCCTGAATCCCCACACTTGGCCTCAATGTCAACACTACCAGACCCGGAGACAACATCGGTTGAGAGCTCACATGCATCGATCTGAAACGACCGGAATGTCGTGACAAATGGGGCGTGAGTCCAGTTTGTCTTGACCCGACCGCCTTGTGTGGCCCAGTCATCTGCATTCCAAACCGATGCACGGACTCCCATGGGTTGAGTTCTAGGGTATAATACCCCGCTTAGTTCCTGGTTCAGGAAGGCTCGGATCGGGATACCATCAATTAGAAACCTAAGTACGTACTAAACAATATTAGGATCCTTCCTTTTATGGTAAATACAAACAATTTAATATCTCAATTTGTTAGTGAGATAAAACAAAATGATAATTTACTGATTTTATTATAAAACTATCGTATTATTTTTATAAAGATAAAATACAATAATACCCCATAATGTTTGATCCGTTTTTCAGTTTATCCCTTAATGTTTAAATCTTAAAAAAAATTATCAATGTTTGAACAAAGTGAAATTTTGTGCCATTCCGAACATTAGCCATTTAAATGTGGAACCCCTTATGTGTCATCCACGTGTCTTATTCAGTGGATGACATAAAAGAGGGTTTCCATCCCACGGCTAATGAACGGAATAGGACCAAAGTTTCACTTTAACAAAACATGAGATAATTTATTTTTACGATTTAAACATTAGCGGAGAAGAAAAATTGAAAAATGTGGTCAAACATTAAAGAGTTTTGTGTATTTTACATTTTTTATATAAATTTAAGTAGAAAATTGTTCTTACCTTAAAAATTCATTTACAAATTATTTTTCATACTTTAATTTTTTATCTAACAACTTATTGTTTAATCATAAAATAATAGTTATAAAAACGTAAATTAAGACATCACTAGATATGTGGTTATTTAGACGGTTTGATTGGATCAAATTAACCGGTTTAAATCTTCCAGTTGGACCCTCTATTGAAATTTACTTCCACTTGCACCCCTTTTTTCATTTTCTAATCAAAATGGACCTCAAACAAATTAATTATTCGCCATTCATAACACCGAACCCGGTCGATCTGCGAAGACTTACAAAAGATATTTCCTGTTCCAGAAGAATGAATAAGTGTGGAAATCCTTGGTAGGATCAAACCAAAGACTGTGTCTCTGTTCTCTGTTTCCTGTTCCATTTACATAGATGTTGGTCTGAACAAGGTAAGGCTCTCCCGAGACGTTTCCAAGAAACTCAAAGTCGAGTTCATCATGGTTCGGACCATCCGACGACAACTGCACCATATCATAACAACATTTATGAATCCAAAAACAATAAGATCAACTTATATTTTTAAATTATTTATAAAAAAATATATTTGATATATAAAGAGTACATAGAATGCAGTGACTGTCCCAGCTGAGTCGCCTTGGACTAGTTTGATCTGGGCACTTGTCAAACCGAATAGGTAACTCTTCTTAGACCCGAACCCGCAACCTGAAACCAGACTCAGTTAGCGTGTAACCGTGATAGTCTGTCCCACATCAGTAGAGATGTACTACTCAAGTTCAACAAGAATTTTTGTTTATCTGGATTCAAGTGAAGACAACTGACTCAGTCAAGCTGTGTTGCTCGGGCTTGAAGCATTACAGTAACTGATGAATGTGACAACTTTTAATGAACTGCATGTATTATGAAAGATTGTATATAATATATACCTGAAGACGAGTCGAGTGAGAGAGTAGCAGTATCGCCTCCTTCGTCAATGGCGATGTTCTGTGCTGCCCAATAGGGTTCAAAGAGGTCACTGAAACTGGCAATGGCTCCATGGAAAAGTGAAGTCAGGACCAAGCTCCATGAAAATAGGGTTAACAACAATGGTGGGTCTGCTGCCATTGCTAACTTCATTTGACTGTGGAAGGATGATGAGCACAAGTGGGGAGAAAGACGAGGTTATTCATGTATATTTATAGGGGATGTTTTTATTGTCTTGAAGACTATGGGATGTAATTTGTTTAATATTTTTTCATTTAGTTAAGTACAATACAAACTTTGTTTCCAAGTTGCAGAGGGCATCGGAATGGCCACGTCAAGATACCACTCAAGAATGAGCGGCGGGATGATTGGTGGGTTTTTTGGTGGAGAAGAAGAGTGCTTCATCACAGCGAAATCGAAATCATACTTGCCAAACATAACCTATAAAATTAATCTCCCAAAATTTTATTGTAGATATTATTATTTTTGCGATAGTGAATTATATTAAATTTTGCGTAGTTTCTTCATTAAGTTACCATAAATAAATTATCAAAACAAACGAAATTCAAATATTACTGAAAACATGAAGAAAACTAATTTTTACACTCCCAGTCTGATATTGTAGAATTATGTAACTGCAAATAGTGCTATGTTTATAGGATTCAAAAATAAGACAAGGTGTTTTCATTCCCATCCTTTAAAAAAAAAAAAAAAACTTCATACTTTTTCCTTAGTAAGACTAATTTTTTCCTTAATGTTTACATTTTTCTTTAAAAATTTTAAAAAAGCAAAACCAACAAATAGTTACACTTGTCATGTGTCAGTTCATTTTTTTATAAATACTAAATTCACACAAAAATTGGTATAGTAATACAGAATTTATAAATCAAGTGAAGATTATCTTACAATTCAACCACTTAATATTATTGGAAACTGTTATTTTAAAATATATATATATATATATATAATTGCTAACTGATGTAAAGGTGGTCTGGAAGTAGTGAGTTGTCATCAACTTAGTTCTGCAGAGAGGATAGAATAGAATAGAATAGTGAGTGAGATAAGGCATCCATTAAAGCACCCAAAAGGTTTCCAAGGTTCCATTTTTCTGTTGTGGATTCTTCTTCCCTCTTAGAGTTGGACCATTTAACTAGCTTTGCCCTATTTAACTCTACTCCTCTTCCCACTTACTTCCACAAAAAATATAACCGACTTCTTCTCTTCTTCTACCTAGGCCTAGCTCTAGGGCTGCTGTGCTGACACTCCTTCTTTAGCAGCTAACCCTACGACATAAATCAATACCCATAGTGGAATGTTTGGTCGGAAACGATTCCCTAATAAGACCCACTTTGGGTAACATGCTTCAACTCTCATACTCAGTTGGATTCAGTGGAAGGATCAGCAAACACTAGCCTAACCACGCGACGAAGCTAGACTCAAGACTTAAACACATTCACGAATCCAATCATCAATGGACCCATAAACTCAAGTTGAGTTACTCAACCCATAAAATTTTATACAAGTTCACCGGTTGATTCACGGATTACACATCTCATTTTACGTACAAACAAATGGAATGAGAACGGGCAATGCCCCAAATATAACAAACTAATAAGTGAGGGAATGAGATCAAAGTTTCATTCATGCACCAACAAAATTATGGAATAGACTAGTAACTAATCATCAGTATGTGACATTTTCTTGATAATGAAACAATCCATTGAAGAAGAGCAGAAAGAACAGACACCAGCAAGAAATGTTAAAAAAAAACTTCATCGCAACATCTTAAAATTATCTAAGAAGCATGAGTATGACCCTCTTCAGCAGCGGCCTCAAAAGTCTCACCAGCGACAAGTTCGGGAACCTCATCATCATCTTCTTCCTGGCCTGGGGCTGATCCAGCATCACCACCAGACTTCTGGAACTGTTCTGCTAACTTCCTCAGGTTGTCCAAGTTGTCAGGTCCTAATTGGTTGATAATACCAGGCAGAATATCTTGCAGTTCTGCAGCACATCAAATTATAGAAAATAAGAACTTATATCAAACCTGCAGAAATATACTAATAGACCAGCCAAGAAAGAATGAACTCGATAAAAGATTAACCCATTACTATCAATCACATATACTTGAGGAGAACTTTCAGCGCTGAAGAGCATTGTGTGGTTTGTCGGTCTTATTTACAAGAAAAATATATACCCAAAAGCATGCATAATATTATAATGGAAAAAGCAAGAGTGAGGGGCATACTTTTGGTCTGTGGAGTACCGCTGACAACCCATGTATTAGCTGCAACTGAGGCTTGAACTGAGAGTACAAGATAAGCATGTTAGTTATGGCCACGTATATAAGGGAAAATATAACAGAAGCACGACTTGTTAACCTTTAGGGTTTTGAAATTGGATAACAAAATCATCCTTGAAGATATTGACTTCCTCAATTGCAGGGATGGAGTTAACGCCAATCCTCTTCAGGGTGCTCTGAAGCCTTTTGTCGTCTGTGGTGGTTGTCTTGTGAACAGCCTTCTTCTTCCTGCAGGAGAGAATAAAAACCACTATAGGTTAATTCAATGTAATATAATAGTTACAAACGTTGCAATAACCAGAAAACAATATTGGAGACAACAGAAAAGAACAGCTTCATAACTCCAAAACAGTTTTTTTTATAAAAGTTGAGCAGGAATCCAGTCAAAAGGATAATTAATTGGCGTCATGTTTGGTCTTTTACATAGAGAAACTTAATTCTGTCTAGTGAAAAGGATAGTGACAATATTGTGGCCCAAGGGTATATATATGTATGTATTAAAAATATGAAGATCAAAAGGAATCTCATTGTAAAAATGAAACCAAGCGCAACAAAACCTCATAAATTTCTTATTTGTGGCTACAGTATACAAATATTTCACAACAAAAGAGCAAATCTTTACCTAATCACGTATGAAGAATTAACTGCAAAATGATCCAAGAAATATCATATAGTATGTGAATCCGCCTGGAACACACATTAAGTGTCGGGACTCAGGACTGCTGGGAGATCCACATTGATATAGAAAAATAAAGGGAGTGAACTCCCAATCTTATGACACGAAGTTTATGGTTGAATTAAACTGCAAAACATGTTATCACGCAGTTCCTAGTAAAAGAAATCGTATCAAACCTTCTCACGGTACCCTTTCCACCCGTGCGGACTGAGCCCGCCATCTTAATGAGCTTCTCCCTATTCATCTGCACATTGTCAAACAAACGGAATAAGCAAACACCAACATTGCGTTTCAATGAAACCAATCAAGATTCACAACAGGTCCAGGAGAAAGCACCAGTTCGAAGATATAAAGGCAACAATCTAGAGCTGAAATATGAAAAAAAAAAATTATTTTCCAGATCTTACGAATATATTTTCCAGTTACGGATTAGGGCACACAATCCGTACACCACTATACAAATTACAATAGTATCCCACATACCGCAGAATGATAAGCTATAGATACCAGTAACCGCAAATTCTTCGTTGATTGATTATATGAATTAATTACCAATCCAACAATAAGTTGCAACGTGTGCACTGAGTAGTGTTAAAGTAATACGAAATTAAATAAACAGAACATCGCAAACAAGCAAGAAGAATCATAAATGCCATCCTAAATACTACAACTTAAGGCATCACCAATTCCAAAATCCAATAGAAACCTATAAATGTTCATATCAGCAACCGTTTAAACCTAGAGAGATCCAGCAAGTTCTAGGGGCGCTGGAGCAATTGATAGATTGACAGAAGCAACAATCAAATAACAATGGCGATCAAAGTTGCTGGTATTCTTACCTTGGCTAGTACTTAGGGTTTGGAGGAAAGTTTGGGTTTTGAATGAGTTGAGAGAGAGTCCAGGACGGCGCCTACTCGAACAATCCTTTTGCACAATCTATAATAAGAGTGGAAAATGGTACAGTCCCACAGGATGGGTTTTCATCCGACGGCTGTGAGCATTACTCGACACGTGTACTGATCTGTATCTGTCAATTCTACTACGGAGCTTTTGTTCCGGGCTACCGCCGAAATCTAAAGGATCCAAACCGGGCCTAAAGAATCCTGACTCCAAACGGACCCGGCCCGATCTCTATAATGGATTCCCACTTCTTGATTAAAAATTTAAAATCAAACTTAAATAAAAGGGTAAAATATCATTTTACCTCTCAATATATAGATTAAAATTAAGTTTCTTTATAATGTCTAATTTTGAAAGTTTTGATCTTTAATGTTTGATAATATATTGAGTTTTCTCCCTCCGTTAAATTTTCTTTCCTAACTTAGCATAATATATTTTCAAATTTTAAAAATGTTACAATTTAATCATTCCAAAAAAAAATATTACGATTGACTCCCAATTCGATCATGACTCTTGACCTAGTTCTGCTCGCCATGGGTTGGGGACTGGTTTGGGTCAAGACCATACCCGAGTCGGCGAGCCCCAATCAAATTGAGGTTGAATTAGACTCAGAGTTAAATTGTGACATTTTTAAAAGTACTCTATTTTTTTATAATTTTAAAAATATATTCGATTGAGTTTCGACGGAAAATTTGACAAAAGAGAAAAATTCGATATATTTCCAAACATAAAAGTTTTCGGGAAAAAAAAAATCAGTTTTAAACATTTAAAAAACACTCAATTTTAGCACACAAATTATGGGGTAAAGACGTAAAGTAGTATTTTATCTTCTATAATAGCGTTTCAGTTTCTAACAACGAACCAAATTCGAATTTTATTTTAGATACTTTTTGGTAATTAAAATAAGTTTTCATTTTAAATATGTTTTTCTAAGTAATGGTATGAAAGACTCTTGGGCTTGGAACATAACATCGCCCCACAATGTTTCAACGGGACGCGTTTGGTCCAATCTACATTAGTTTTATTAGTTTTTTTTATAGAAAGGTTCGAACATACATAAAATAAAAACAGAAAAAACTTAACTAGGAGTTACATGTCTCATTTTGTCAATGTCAATCATGTTTAAACTAATTGTAGACATTACTCTTGAACAAGGTTATTCATTTCTTATCACTGCATTTGCAAGGAGTTCCGCTACACCATTTGTTTCCTGATATATTTGTCTGAGTTTGACTCTTTTAAACTCCAACAACATCTTTATGCAATCAGAAATTAGTGGCATTAGAGATCTATCAATAATAAGTTATTCCATTAACATACCTATTGTCTCTTTTGCATATGATTCCACAAGCATGTCTTTTATCCCCATGTTTTTTTACCAAAACTAAACCATCACGTATTCCCCATAGTTCCGCTACCATGTTTGTTATTATTCTTAGTTTTTATCTGAAATCCCTTGATCCATCCTCCTAGGTGATTTCGGATAACACCTGCTCAACCTGTCAGACCATGATTTCCGACTGCTGATTCATCTGTATTTAACTTTGCCTAACCCACATTTGGTGTCGGCCAACTAACTTCCAATGGGTTTTGGGTTGTTTTTCTTGAGTTCCTTACAAGGATGTTAACAACATCCTTAGCCTGCAAGCTGATTAGTTCCACAACATTTATATGTAATGGTTTGTCATTAAAAATGAAGGAGTTTCTATTTTTCCAAATATATCAGATTGCAGATGAAAACAGTAAACCTCACTCAATGCCATTAGGGTGATGAACTTTGTTTGCACAATTAAATTTCAACAAAATTGATAAAGGGACCCCATGGAAATCAATATCAATAGAGTTACTTAAATTAAACCAGATTTTTCTCGCGACATCACAATGTCTAAGAACATGAATTGTGTTTTCCTCTGCAACTCCACAAATAGGACAAATAGGACTAATATCAATGCCCCTTCTGTGAAGCATCATCGCAGAGGAAATACGATCGGGGTGGCAAAACCACAAAAAAAAATTGACCTGTGGGATATTATCGCAATTCCATATCCAATCCTCGATGGCAATAGAGTCGTTTTTCCTTGATGCTTTTATGTACCAATGCAACAAAGGGGATACCTTTTGGGAATCCCATCCACATTTTTCCATCATGATGGTCGGAACAGACTATAGGTTAAACGAGATACCTAAATCAATAAGAACATTTTTCTATCATGATGGTCCTAGTTTACATTAGGTTAAACGAGAGTTTGATATGTCAAGTCCCTTTCTGTCCCACGAGACTATACAAATAACTTAGATTGCATTGATGAAGGGAGTGTTACCTCTGTAGCGTATCACTGTCACAGTTTTTGTTTTAGGGTCACTTTAACCCTCAATCTTACACCTTTGTCCTAAATTTTCCCTCAAACCTTTGTTGCATCTAATTTCATCCTTGAACTAAACTAGTTCAGACTAATTCTGTCCAGCAGATCTTGGTTATGAACTTTGGTAGTTTGTTATTCAAGCATCTCTTTCAAATAACACCTAAAGGAGGAGGATGGGATTAGTCTAAATATGCAATTACAAGGATTAAATTGCACACAGTCAAAGTTGAATGATGAAATTCCAATTACAAGAAGACTCTAGTACCATAATAAATTCCAAACTTAACCCACGTATGTTTTTTGGTGCTTTGAATTTTAATGCATGAAACAAATTCGGCCCCTCCATTGACAATGCATGCCCCTCTCAATCCTTCAAATTTATTTTGCCACCATTAATGGAATCTCAAGCTTCTATGACCTGTCTTCCACTCATCTACACTCCATGAGATAGTTTTGTTAGGATCAAACACTTCAATCTAATGAAGAAAATACTTAGGATTGAGAAGGAAAAACTCATTTTTTCTAGATAAGAAAAGAAGGGAAGCAAAATCAGATTTCTTGTGGTAACACCCAAGTGAGTAACCTCCACACGGTTTAGAAAATATATTAATGACGGTTACTGTTACAAAATATGTATACAATGAGAAATACAGTATAGCCTATGGGTTCGGGGCGCTGCATTAATACATACCTAACAAGTTTGATAAGATACTTCATTCATTTAAATTCATGTCAATAGAAGTCAATACCCGAACCATATACAATTCCATTGCTGATAGAGCAATGCAAAATAACACCATGACATGACAGACCAAGCAGAGACATAAACCCTAGCTAGTACTATGGTGCGTTCTTGACTTCCATCTCTAACACTATCTTCATCTTCCTCGCCCAAAAAAAGAAAACATTTTCTCCGACCAAAAACAGAGAGAAAGGTGGGTGTAATCTAATGAACTGACAAGCGAAAGGAAAAGGACCAGCTGAAAGTAAATTTCTCAAACATGGCGGCATTGATGTTCTCCAACTAACCTCAACACACCCTTTTCTCCCCTATCTCTCTCTCTCCTGATTAGAGCATTCAATATGTTCTGATATGTGTATTTAAAGATCCTGCAGAACCCTAAAGAATTGTGTAGTGTTGGGATCATCAAATAAGCATTTTTAAGACGACGCGGGACAGTTCAGAGCTGCTTTTATTTGCTGCACAGTTGTGGAGATAAGGCTGTTGATAGTTGTCACTGACTCCAGGTTCAGCTTGGAAGAAGAAGCCACGCTGCTTACCAGGATCTGAAAGGCCACTGTGATCAACGAACCGCCCGACCCGTGGACTCCAGAGCTTGAGGAAGATGCCCTGTCAGCGGGTGTTGAGTCGGGTCGTCCGTCAGGACAGATTGTGAACCCGGATGGTAGGAGAGGAATGTAGGATGTGTCCTCCCCGTTCATGGCTAAGTTTATGGCTGGAAGGTCAACGGGGCAGTAGACCACTAGAGACCCCCACGAGTCTATGCAGCTTTCTTGCAGAATCAACATATTGTTTTGGCTCGTGTTGAATGCCTATTATGAAAAAAAAAATTGGGATTGGAAAAAAAATGTGTCGATCAATCATGTTGGTAACAATCTGATACCAAAAAAATTGGAACCTTTTTTTTGAACTTTTGAGGGATTTTGTAATTATTATTTATAGAGGGAACAAGTATAGGATTAAAAAGGCAGCATAGAGATACCCTGAGGACTGAGATGCAGTTTCCCGGATGTGACCCATTTGCTATATGGGCAACCTCTTGGACAGCATTATTATTGGAGAGTACGTCCCACTGTTTTAGTACACAATATCATAAATGTAATGTGAACTTAGTATCTATATATACTAAAACACCTAATATAGATATATTCTATATATTTAAATATATACATAAAGAAAAATTTAACAATTTATAGCATTAACCGGTAAGCCGTCTCAATAGTCAATTTTTTTAAAACTATATGATAATTTTTTTGTAGTTGCACGGTCACTTGTGTTGAAAAAATGTGACTTTTAGTTAAGTTTGTCAAAATCCGTTACTTATATTTAACAAATGTGATTAAATAATTACTAAAATGATAATTTTACCTTTTTTTTATATTCTTCTTCCTTAGAATGTTTATGTATATGATTTTAGTTCAAATTTGCGTAAATTTGGTTTGGAACTTGAAATCGAATCCAGAAAAGAATTCGAACTGAACCAAATTTGCAAATATGAATTCAAACTAGATCTGCAAATTGGAGTTCAAAATCGAAATCTAAGTTCGAACTGAACTCAAATTCGTTCGAAATTAGATTTCAAGTTCGAATCAAAGATAAAGAGCTTGAAGATAATGAACATAAAAATAAAGAGTATTTTAGTTATTGTTTCGCAGAGTATTTTTTTGAACAGTTTGGTCAAATTTTAAAACATAAATAACTATTCAATATAAGTTTCAACCGTTGAGTCGCATGTGCTAACATAAATGACTATTGATGTCATTTATCCTTATATATGTACATACCTGAGGTCGCGTTCTTTCGTCCTTGAAGAAATTAAAAACGTTTTGTGCGGAGATCGGGAGCCAAATAGTGGTGGCGGCACTGAGGACAACACCGTTGGGTTGGCCCGGGTCGGTGCTCTTATGTTGCTCTACCCGGACCCCAACCTCGCTCATCCCAGACAGAGTCATCCAACCTTGTTGCCTGTTTGAGGACACGCCGATGCTTGCGCAGAAGTTGCTCACCATCCTCTGCGCGAGCTTCATCATGCTCTTCTTTCCCTCCGGAGAGGGGATTACTGCAAAAAAACATAACACAAAACACGTTGCTATTCAACCAACCATAACGGTCTAAATATGTCAACCACCATATTTTCCAAATTGTTCTACTAGAATTTGTAACTTAGAGAGCAAGTTTTCTTCTGTAAAGACTAAATTATACCTCCTCCGAGATCTCGAGTGGCACTGCCCGTCACCATAAGGCAAGCGATTCGTTCACACATCCGCTCGAGAGTGGCGAGCCACCTCTCTGCTCCAAATGCTCGGCCTCTATATACTATATCCCTGTCGACCGATCATATTTGGTAATATTTTTTTAAAATCGAGATCGATCAAAATGCAGTAACGGAAATAAATACAACTTACGAACCGAACCTATAGAGTCTATGAATCGGGGATTTATCTTCGACTTCTACATGTTCGATCCACGTAACCTATTAATTTGTAGGGCAAGGTTGTCAGTATAGTCATAGAGACAATTTCGTTTTTCAAACGTGTTTGGTATGGAATTTAATTTAATTCCAACCTTGGAGTAGCCATTAGGGAGTTCTTGAATTAGACGGCCTGAGGGTAGCCTCTGAGATTGGCTCTGAGGGATGAACTGATCGTGGCCGTGGCGGGAGACATCGTACGAGACATCTACTATGGCCCAAACACCTTGCTCGATCTGTTGGCAGTGACGGAGGAAGGAGTGCTGTCGTGGTGGTAGCAGCGGCGACAGGACTTGCAGCTCTTCGTACATCTAATCGAAGATCGAAAGATGGACTTTTGTAAATAACCAAATACAAAACTTCGATGAACAATTAATGGCTTACCAGAATCAACGAACCATTATGGCTACTTAATGCGGGCGACGAAATTACTTCGATGGTTCTGGCGATCGAAACTATGGTTGGGAACAGCTCCATCCATTTACTCTGCAAAACACAAGAGTATTAATTGAGAAATTGTATGCAAAGGAAAAATCGAATTTTGAATATTTACCGAATCCATGAACATGTCTACAAGTGATAAACTGTTCATGATCACGACTCTCGATTCTCTCGAAGACTCGATTCGGACATTAGGGGTTTTGAGTTGGGAATTGGGGCGGAAGAACATTTGATCGTAGCAGTCGAGATTGAGGGTGTCTCGACCATCATCGCTAGATTTCATCCATAAGGGGTCGTTTGTTTGGAAGAGACGTAGTAGCTCGTCGATGGCGTTCGCGGCAATGTCTGCCATCAGGGCTTTATCAATGTCGGTAAAGGACATTGGGTGGAAGGGCAAACCCGGAATTGTGGAAGAGCTGCTGCTTCCGGGAAGGAGGTCGAGGTCGAGGGACGGACCCGCCATCGCGTGGGCTCCGAAGCTTGCCATGGATAAGTCTAGCGAGGGAACTGGTGGGAGCTGAGAGACTGGCCTTCCTATGTACTTGGCAGCAATGCTAGAAACTCTATCAAGCTGCAGAATCAAGATCAACATCAAACCCAACAATTATACGAAATGAGCGAATTGATCTACTTCACCAAATAGGAACGAACACCTCTTCTTTGAACATTGCATTCTCCATCCGCAATTTCTGTTCATCGAAGTAGCAATCTCCGCCGATCGGTTGCGTGCCGCACGACGGGCAAATTACGTTCTTGAGGGCCTCTCGAATCGCGATGTTTTCGCATCGGATTCTGTCGTTTTCGGACTTCAGTGCACAATTATCAGCTCTTTCGTGTTGGGCCTAGAGCCAGGGAAATGGTGAATAGCAGCAGGATTAGAATTCTGACTGTAATTTGTTTGCAGAGACAAGACAAAGCAGTGGTGCAGTAAGTAACCTTCATCTGGGTCCTGCGGTTTTGGAACCAGAATTTGATCTGTCGTGGAGCGAGACCCAACTCTCTGCTCAACTGCTGTCTCTGCTTCTCGTCTGGGTGAGGGAATTCCTTGAACATGCTTTTTTGAATTAAAAACAAATATTCAAAACCTTAAACCAGAAAATCTAATATAAGCAAGAAAAAGACAGCCTAGGAGAACCCCCCCAAAAAAAGTTTTTTAATTTGAAAATGGGTAAAAGACTCAATGCTTACGCCTCAAGCTTCTGAATCTGGTTTGCCGTATGACGGTGGTACTGTGTCTTCCTACGCTGGGCGTCGGAACCGTCATTGTGGTCCTCTCCTCCGCCTGTGCTGCCGTACTCCATTTAGTCTGCTACTCACGTGCAGAGACAGTCGTAGACGCCACCAGCACAACGTCGTCGTGAGACGTGAAGAAGGCAGAGAGTCACGCGACTCGGATCAGTCGCTGGAGAAAAAAGGAGCGAGCATTGGGCTCGTCGGAGGGGAGTCACAGTTACACAGACATTGTTAAAGGTGGAATCTTTTTTAGGGTTCGTTTATATATTTGATGGTTGCGGATTCTGGGGACTGACTGACTGGTACTCAATGAATGAATGAAATTGACTCCAAATAAGCTGAAAGCTGTCCACTTTCCTTTTTTTATCTTCTCCGCTTTCCTTTCTGCTCCGCCAAGTAAATGCTCAGCAGAGAACACAGCGATGACGTCGTCGTCGTCATCGTCACTGCGGCTCTGGCGGTGGTTTTTTAAGACATGCGCTGTTTTTTGGAAAATCTGAAGAAAGAAGGAAGGAAGAGAAGAAGGTGAGAAAGGAAGGGACTTGAGGGTTTAGAGGGAGAGGAATGGAGAGGATTGGTCTATGGCGGACTATGATCTGGTTTGGCTCGAATGGCAAGGGTGGCGCTGACAATGAACACTTTAAGAGAGAGAGAGAGAGACGACGGAGGAGAGGAGACAAAGGGAGAGAGAGTTTGTTTGGCCGCGTGGATTCAATTCCCCGCAACCCGTTTAAAAGAAAAACGGTGTAATTGTATTAAACGCACACCCCAATTTTTTTTTTCAAAAAATTAACTATACTGAAAAAATATTTAGCAAAATTTATATAAGCGCAACTGGGGATATCATTTTTTACAACGTGCGCTACTTTGAGTAGCGTTTTTCAAAAAAACGCCACTAGGGGTAGCGTTTTTCATAAAACGCTGCTTGGGGCTACCCCTAGTGGTGAATTTTTTTATTTTTTATTTTTTTTTACGGTTTGATGTTTAATTTAAAAATAAAAAATTACGGTAAGTAGATATTTTAATTTTGATTCAAATTATGCAAAAAATATTAAATTTGGACTTACAGATTGACTGTAGGCTCTGTCGTAAGTTGAGATATGAAAATTTAACATAAACAAATATAACTCATACCCTGTAAGTCCAAACTGACCACGGTGAATGTCATTTATGTCGTAATTCAATTATTTACCTAGGGTAATTTTTTTGATTAGAAATACAGTTATTTTGTAACCTAACATCGCTTGTCTTAAAATTTGACCGAAATAATCAAATGCATTAGGTGAGAAATTTAATTATGTACTTACTCAAAAAAAATCAAAAAATTTAAAGTGAGTAGATAATTTAATTACAAATTAAATGACGCTAACTAGACGTTAATTTTTTGCTTTTAGACTGACCATATAATACGATATAATTACGTATTGTATTATACAGTCAGTCTAAAAGCAAAAAATTAACGTCTAGTTAGCGTCATTCAATTTGTAATTAAATTATCTACTAACTTTAAGTTTTTTGATATTTTTTGAGTAAGTACATAATTAAATTTCTCACCTAATCCATTTGATTATTTTTGTCAAATTTTAAGACAAGCGATGTTAGATTACAAAATAACTGTATTTCTAATAAAAAATATTACCCTAGGTAAATAATTGAATTACGACATAAATGACGTTCACCGTGGTTAGTTCGGACTTACAAGGTATTAATTATAATTTTTTAAGTCAAATTTTCATATATCAACTTACGGCAGAGCCTACAATCGATCCGTAAGTCCAAATTTAATATTTTTGCATCATTTGAATCGAAATTAAAATATCTACTTACTGTAATTTTTTAAAATTTATTTTTATTTTTATTTTTTTTAAAATTAAACATCAAATCGTCAAAAAAAAAGTCAAAAACGTTAAAAAAAAAATTGCCACTAGGGGTAGCGAAATTCATAACAACGCTACCCCAAGCAGCGTTTTTTGAAAAACGATATCCCGAGTAGCGTTTATATACATTTTGCTAAATATTTTTTCAGTATACTTACTCTTTTAAATATTTTTTGCACAGTAATTACTTTTTAAAAAACTCCTCAAATTTATAAAAACTTCAAAGAAATTGGAACAAAAATTGTCTCTCATTTAAAAAAATTACCCAGGTAAAATGGGAGTTAAAACTATCTTCTACGAACTTTTTGAAAGCTAAAAATTTTAAACGTCGAATTTTTCTGTAAAATTTGTGGTGATCTATGAGAAATCTGCTAAGTAGGGGATATACATAGCAGATACAACAAATTAATTAAAAAAGTATATTAAGTGTTTGCAAATGTTTCACCATTGTGCAGAATAAAAATTAGATAAAAAATAGGGTTAATTATTTTTTTCATCAGATGTTGTTGTATCAATCATCGAAGAAGAGCTTGGAAGTCCCCCGAATAAGATTTTTGATCGATTTGATTTTGAGCTTATAGTTGTTGCTAGTCTTGTACTTGACTCTTGGTTGCCCCTTCCTTCAATTGATATTATTTTCTGCATCCTAGTTGATGATAATTCTTACTAAACCATGTTTTATTGCAGGACAAGTTCACCGGGCAAAACTGAAAGGAAGAGAAGTCGTCATTAAAGTTCAGAGGCCTGGCATGAAGGCTCTCTTTGACATTGATCTAAAAAATCTCAGGGGTAGGCTTCCTTCCCCTGTCCAATTTAAAAGTCCTTTTGCAAGTGTTGTTACAGGTGGCAGCAAAGAATAGACTCATTTATGCATTTATATGTTTTTATTATCCTGTTAGAATGCAAATAATATTTTGCGAGTCCCTTTGTGGACTAGAACTGCACTAAACCATTTCAGTTTTTGTTGAAAGATAATTGCTGAATATCTTCAGAAGATTGACCCAAAGTGAGATGGTGCAAAAAGAGACTGGGTTGCTATATATGATGAGTGTGCAACCGTTTTATATCTGGTAGTGGTACTTCCATTTAACATGTTTATACAAAGAATGAGTTGAGAAAGAACATTGTTTTTATGCTTGGTAGAAAAAGAATTGTAGCTATAGTCTCCTTGGAGATTTTTCACTAAGAAGATGAGAAAGTTAGAGAAGCAAATGGACCAAGATATCTATCTCTTAATAGCTGCACTAATATGGAATCAATGGAAAGTTTATCAACTCATGTACATTTGACGGTTTCCAATTCCTCCATATGTCAAGTTAATGATATTCTCTTTGGTTTAAAGAAAAAACTCGTACTTATCACTTAGGGTTGATTTTAGAGGAAAGCTTGACATGTTTCAGTTACCTCGTGCTGCCCAATTCGACAGGTTTAGTCAGTTTAGAAGGCTAATTATTTGATGCAGATTGTCTTATCCAAATCATACTTCCTTGTCAGATAGAAATAATAAAGGAAAGCTTTTTCGCATTTGGAGTTCTATGTGGGCTGAATCTGGGATCCTTTTTGCTATATATGATGTTGGATTGTGTTGATAGAGATTCCAGGTTAGATGCTGCCTTCAGTTGGATTGTGTGAATCCGGGAATGAAATGGATTTGTTCGTACTGTGGAGATGAAGAGCAAAGAAACAACCTACCATGCATGGCTAGGTTATTACAACTCGATCAAGACGATTGGGAGGGACAAGTACAAACTAGTGTTGAGCTTGCTAACGATTTCAGACGCAGCTTGGACCTCGACAACCCTCCTGTCATTGCTAAATTAGTCCTTGGCAAGATGGGATTTAAGAACATCCCTGGATTGCGTTGTAAATAGAAACAGGGTTCCTTGAATTCTGTTATAAGGTTGGTGCCAGCATGGAACACAGTCAAGCTTTGAAGAAAGTGCAACATTCAACCATTATCCATATACTGTAGTAGTTAAATTTATGTTATATTTAGTACTGACTTATAGGCCTTACCAGATTGAAACTGATTTGTGATTTGATGTTGAACTTGTTCTGGATGTTTCTATGAACCTTGTTGTTCTCGATGTTTTGTTCCATTGGTTCATTGTGCATTGATCCATTTTTATTATGAATGAGTTTTAGCTTTTAAGAAAATATATGTAACCATTTAATCACATTACAAGGAAACATATGCAACCATTTAATCACATTACAAGGAAACATATGTAACCATTTAATCACATTCTAGTAAACATATGTAACCATTTAATCAAATTTCAAGTTAGAATGAACTCTTTAATTTAGAATCTATTCAATGAAACCCAGGATTTGAAGAACTGAAACTTAAGTGCTGAAGAACATTAGTAAAGAACTGAAACCCAGGATTTTCATCTTCGTACTGTTCTTCATCTTTTTCCTTCACAAAATCGAGATAGAAGGTTTCTAGAAGGGGTTCCCACTGAAGCTCCTTCTCATGGGGTCTCCGATTTCCGAGGATCTTGAATTGGGTCTTGGCGTTCTGCTCGAATTGGATTTTGAAATTGAAGAAATCCATTCTCTTTGTTCTTGAACTGTCGAGGCGGAGCTCAGCAACACGATTGGAACGATGGTAGCAGAAAACGTTGTCCCAGTTGCAGGGAGTAGCTTGGATTTGGGGTCTTCAATCCATGACGACACACTCGTCCTCAGTTCTTCACATCAGTTCTTCAATTCAAGTCGGAACTCGTCCTCAAGTTCTTCAATCAACTTCTGGGTATCGTTCAAGTCGTTTCAAATATTGCAGAGGAGGTGGAGTGAACAGTGGGCAATTTTAGGTTTTACGTAAATAAGTTAATTTAAGATGGGTAATATTGTCAATTTATATGTTAGAATAGTGACTAACAGTGATTTTTGACGAGGAAAATAGTAAAAAAAACAGTTAGTCACATAACAAAACCAATTAATCACATTTTGAAACATGTGTAACCATTCTGAACAATGGTGAAACATGTGTGTTGAAATATATAGCAATCTGGAAGTTTTCTCTCATTTTATATTCTTCAAGGACTATTTAAGAATGTGTCTGGAACTAGAGTTCAGTTGCCTGATGGTAGATATTCTGATGTTGAGAGTATTGGAAATATATGCATTGCTCCTGAAAATAGATTGCAGAATGTGTTATGTTTAGCTGATTTCAAATACAATTTGTTGTCCATTTCGAAGCTTACCAAAGATTTAAACTGCTCTGCAACCTTTTACCCCAATCTTGTTGTCCTGCAGGATTTCTCAAATGGGAAGGTCTTGGGGACTGGTAGTCAACATTCTGGATTATACCTTTTTAAGTCCCCTCACACATGTGTTGGTTCCACTGTTGTTCCTTCGTTACTTGAGAATGTTTTGATGTGGCATAAGTGGTTTGGTCATGCGTCGATTAAGGCATTAGAGCATGTTCATTCTTTGAATTTACCCAAGAATAGGATCTTAAATTTAGGGGATTGTGCTGTTTGCCCTAAAGCTAAGATCATTAGAAATTCTTTTTCTAATTCTGAATCTAGAGGTGATGGTGCATTTGATTTGATTCATGTCGATGTATGGGGACCATATCATAGTTCCACTCATGATAATAAACGTTTTTTTTTCTGACTCTGGTGGATGATTTTTCGAGAGTTACTTGGGTTCACCTGATGCAATTTAAGTCTGATGTGTTTGTTGTGATGAAGGAATTTGTGAATATGATAGAGAGCCAGTTCGGTAAGAAAAATAAATGTTTTAGAACTGATAATGGAAAGGAATTTTTTAATGAGCATATGAATAATTTCTTTCGTGAGAAATGAATTATTCATCAAAGTAGTTGTCCCTACACTCCCCAGCAGAACGGGAGAGTAGAGAGAAAACATAGACATTTATTAGAAGTTGCTAGAGCTTTGAAGCTTCAAGGGTCAGTTCCCAATTCCTTTTGGGGGAGATTGTGTGTTGACTGCTTGTTATCTGATCAATATGATGCCTTCAAAGAATTTGGGAGGGAAATCTCCCCTTGGGACTCTGAACAAAAAGGAGCCCAAGGTCGATCATTTGAGGGGTTTTGGCTGTTTATGCTATGCTAAAAACATGGTGATGGCTGACAAGTTAGCTTACAGGGCTATACCATCAGTAATGATGGGATACCCTGAGACTCAAAAAGGATATAAACTTTATAATCTGATTGAAAAGAAATTTTTTATTAAGCGTGATGTCCATTTTGATGAAATTTGTTTCCTTATGAGAATGGTAGACTTGATCAGCAACCCATGTTATTTGAGCAGTATGTCAATTATGAGCCCCATGATGTTACTTCTTTTAAAAATATTGTATCTGAGGATGACAAAATTGACCCAGATGTTCCAGCTTCAAATGATGAGTTCATAACGAACCCTGATGAAGCATCACTAGATGATGAATCTGTAATAGATTCTGATGGAAGTCATAGTTCCAATATCCAGAATCCTACAGTTCCTATTACCAGCAGGTCCGGTAGGACAATCAGACCTTCTATCTTGATGAAGAACTATGATACCTCAAATGCCTCTTATTGTTATTCAATCGATCAGTTTATATCATATGATGGCTTCTATGTTGCTTATCAGTGTTATTTGAGTCCAGTTTCGAGATTGACTGAACCTGAAAGCTTTTTCGAAGCTATTAAGGATAAGGCATGGGTTCAAGCCATGCATGAAGAGATTCAAGCTCTTGAGGATAACCAAACCTGGGAGATTGTCCCACTCCCACAAGGTAAGTCCACAATTGGTTGCAAATGGGTGTATAAGTTGAAATATAAATCTGATGGCAACTTGAGTCGATATAAAGCTAGGTTGGTTGCGAAAGGCTATAACCAGAAATATGGAATTGATTACTTTGAAACATTTTCACCTGTTGCGAAGATGAATACTGTTCACAGTGTTTTAGCTTTAGTCTCTATTAATAAATGACCCCTTTATCAAATGGATGTTACAATGCCTTTTTACAAGGGGATTTGGATGAAGAGGTTTATATGAAAATTCTGGATGGTTTTGGTGATAAAGGAAAAAGAAATATGGTTTGTAAGTTGCGAAAATCTCTTTATGGTTTGAAGCAGGCTAGTAGACAGTGGAATACTAAATTGTGTCATTCGCTTGTTAATGCTGGATATACTCAATCTAAGTTGGATTATTCCATGTTTACTAAGCGTGAAGGATCTGATTTGGTTGTGCTTTTGGTTTATGTTGATGATTTACTTATCAATGGAAACAGTGAGAAGCTGGTATCCGAATTGAAAACTGTTTTGGAAAATAATTTTAAAATGAAGGATCTTGGGGAATTGAGATACTTTCTTGGCATTGAGATTGCTAGATCCCAACAAGGTCTTGTTCTCTGTCAAATAAAATATGCTCTTGAATTGATTTCGAGTGTTGGTTTATCTGGTGGAAAGACAACTAAAACACCTATCGATATGAATCTAAAGCTTACAAGTAGAAAATATGATAAACACTTAAGTGTTAATCTTGATGACAAACCCCTAGATGGTGTCTCTCAATATCGAAGAGTGATAGGGAAATTGTTGTATCTGTCTATAACCAGACCTGACATTTCTTATGTTGTAGAAAGTTTAAGTCAATATATGCAGGATCCTAAAAGTTCACATCTGGATGCGGCATTAAGATTTGTCAGGTATATAAAGCAAGAACCAGGTAAAGGTATTCTTTTGTCTTCTAATTCTATACCTGATCTTGTGGCGTATTATGACTCGGATTGGGCAAGTTGTGTGAAAACCAGAAAGTCATTCACATGTTTTTGTATATTTCTGGGTAAGTCTCTGATATCCTGGAAAGTCAAGAACAAATACTGTATCTAGATCTTCAGCCGAATCGGAATATAGAAGTATGAGATCAACATTATCCGAAATTGTTTGGCTTAGAAGATTGATGGAGGAATTGGGACATCCTCAAGAGAAACCAGTTATTTTGCATTGTGACAATACTGCTGCTATACAGATTGCAAATAATCATGTGTTTCATGAAAGAACAAAACACATTGAGATTGTTTGTCACTATATCAGGGATAAATTGCTTGAAAAGGTATTACAACTTAGACATGTTAAAACTTCAAAGCAATTTGATGACTTGTTTACAAAGGCTATTGCAAGTTAGCAACATAATCTCATTTGTGAAGAGTTGGGAATGAAGAACATTTTTACAAAAGGAGAAGATCAAGATAATTTCCAGATTGAGGGGGAGTGTTGAAATATATAGCAATCTGGAAGTTTTTTCTCGTTTTATATTCTTCAAAGACTATTTTGTTATCTTTTATTGTTCAGGACATTATATGTAGTTGTTCTGTTTTTTGGTTGTTATTTCGTTTTATTATTATTCTAGGGTGTAATTGTATATTAGTTTTCCTAGGGTTTCTATTTAAAGGGTGAGAAGCCACCCGATGAAGGATTTGGCTTCCGTGATCCCCAATTGTTGCGTCTCTTCATTTCCCTGCCTCTCTTCATCTGGTTTTAGGGTTTCATCAGATTCTCTGATTTAACAATGTGTAACCAATTAAGGAATTAACCCTAAAAAATATAAAACAAAAAATACTTGACACATTTATACTAATTAAATGTATACAATAATTAAATTAATAGAGTGAGAATCTAAAACAATGTAGATGTAAAATAAAGTGTCTTACATTTTAATTTATTTTTCATTTCTACTGTAAAATAGTGTGAACGAAATTACATCTTTAAAAGGAAATTCGTGGATATCCAAAATACATTACTCTTTAATATTGTGTCTGCTTGTATTAATTGCTGCATACACAATTTAAAAAGTTACTAACGAAACATTTAGTGTTTTTTTTAACGAAACATTTAATAGAAAAATCATTATGAAATATATAGATATTTAGATACTAATTTAGTTAATTAAAAAAGGATGGAGTTATAAGCTTTTATGCTATAAGGATGAACCAGCCAGAAAAATTGTTGTTACAACTTATATCTGTTATTTTTTATGGTTAAGATGATAAAAATTTTACTTGTAACAGCTATAGTCACAGCTGTAGTGTTTAATTCATAATTATAATTATGCTTATTATATACAACTATAATAATTGTTTTTTATTAATATACATAGATACATTACTGAACAGTAATAAAATTATAATTTTTTACAAACTGACCTCAAATGTTTTGTATTAATTACGTTAAAATTTATATTATTTTAATTTTACATATGAATGATCGAAATTATAGTGTTTTAATAATTGAATTAATTTTTTTATATCGAAATGTCCAAATTTTAATTTATATGAGCCTAAATAAATAATTTTAAATATAAGTATATAAATAAAAGTAGAATTAATAATTGCAGTTATAATATTAAAAATTATACTTACAATAATAATTATTACAATTATAATACATAATTTAAATTACAAGCACCCTAACCTAATAATGTCAGGTCAAGAGGGAGCAACCAATATAAAGAGGCCAGGCCTACGGCTACGGCATTGGCGGCAGAGGGACCAAATTCCTTTTAATTTGTTTGCTGAAATTTTTAATTACTTTTATGAAAATGAAATTTAAAAAAGTGACCATGTTATTTTATTTTTTAAATAAAGTAAGTATTTAAAAAAATATTTTAAAATTTGGGTACGTGCGCATCCCATGGTAGCGTGTATTGCATTTTGGCAATACACACCCAAAGGGGGCTGATTTTTTTTTTCCAATGACGACTCGATATTTAATTAAAAATTAAATTATGTATATATTAAAAAAAATTATAGTAAGTAGATATTTTAATTGCGATTCAAATGATACAAAAAAATATTAAATTTGAACTTACGAATTGACTCTACGCTCTGTCGTAAATTAAGAGATGAAAAATTGACCTAAAAAAATATAACTCATACCATGTAAGTCCAAACCCAACACGGTTAACGACATTTATGGCGGAATTCAATTATCTACCTACTCTAATTTTTATTTATTTGATATTTATTTAATTTTTTAACTTAACATTGTTTGTCCTATAATTTTACCAGAATGATTAAATGCATTAGACAACAAATTTAATTATATACTTACTAAAAAAATACGATGCGTAGATAATTTAATTACGACATAAATGACGTTAATTAGGCGTTAATTTTTACCTTTCCGACTGATCGTATAATACGATAGACAAAAACATATATACATACATCTATATATAGAAAAAAAAAAGTATACACAAATTTCAAAATTCTTTTTTTTATATACTTACTTTTCTTTAAAAAAAATTAACATGCCTCACTTTTTGAAAAATTTATATGAAAATGCCAATTATGTATGGCCCATATAAATGACATGTGTGAAACAAAACCGATCCAATTTGATGGAAATGTGTGTTGGGCGGGGTCATACTGTCACTACCAATTAATTGCAATTCAAGAGAAACTCAGTTTCTCTAATATATATTATGTATAGTATTAATTTAATTAAATAAGCAATGTTAATATAAGCTGGAATAGCTCAGTTGGTTAGAGCGTGTGGCTGTTAACCACAAGGTCGGAGGTTCAAACCCTCCTTCTAGCGTTTTACTTTTCTAAAGAAAGCTAGTGTGGCAGTATCTATATTCTATTATCATATTTTTTTATTTTTGGCCATTCTATTATCATCTTCATTATCATGTTATGTTGTAGATAACCAAATGAAACCATCCAAAAGCGTGTAGCCATGACAGCTTTATGTACGTACTACGTGTTTTTTTACATGACTGAACTATATATGTAATTATGCATCATTATTACTAGTGGTCGGTTTAATAGTACAACTTTTTTTTTCAAAGGTAATATTTGTAAGAAATTTTTTTTTTAATTTATAAACTTTATTTAAATAAAATTTTAACGTTTGTTTAGTTATACTTTTAACTTGCTTATTGAACATAAATTTTTCAATTTATTTTTTAAGATGGTCTACAATATCGTACGTAATTAGCCTTTTCGACCTTAACAAAATTAGACCAATCAACTAATCCGAATCAAGTCAAGCCCCAATTTGGTCATGGAAAATTGGAAACCCTCCTGAAACCGAAACTGGGTTGCAAAGAACTCGCCACCTTACATTTTTGTATGTCCAATTTGCATAAAATATTTTTTAAAAAAATATTTATACCCCTAAATTTATCTAATCTGATAGTAAGTTCAAAATACTAATACCTGAAATTTGTAAATAATATAGATATTTCTATTTTTTAACGAGATGGCAAGTTGGACTGTGGATTCAATCTCTAGACACTAACTATGCATGTCTTTTTGACAGATCAGGCATGTCGACCAGCAAATATCCTATGTATAAGCGGCATACTCTTGATGCACTCAAAACAATCAGCAGAAGATAATTAGCTAATACAAAGTCGATTCTGTATACATGCAAGTCGAGGAAGATCAATTCAAGGCCACACTCATCGGACATATTCTTTAAAAATAAAATAAGGAACCAGATAAGAAATCGGTCGCATCTCAATTAGAGAACAGGAAAGCCAAGAAACCATAAGCAAAATTGAGAGAGACCACACCATTTTCACACCATCATCTAGATATAAACACTTCTTGCAAAAGGTAGACAGAAAATTATGGTACGGACCCGACATCCTTGAAGTACTCGTGCTCAAGAGCATTCCTAGCTGTGACTCTCTTGCTCGGGTCGAGACAGAGCATTTTCTGGGTAAAGAACTTTGTTAGCAATATTTCAGAGTTACTTTTAACGGACTAAGCTAAACACAATTAATTTCGGCAGAAGAGCGCATAAATGATATCAAAACATATCCCAGAATCGTAATACAGTAATCTTCTTAATCTACCAACACCTTTTGCAATCTACCACTATCGCCATTTTTCGGGAAGTTCAACTCAAAGCTCTTCAATACTATGATCCAGTTGGGCTAGAAGGCCTACTTATGATTGATATTCATATAGATATTTCGTGTTCAGGCCAAAAGTGTAATTTATGCACAACCACAAGGGTCGTGTTTCTGAGAGAGAGAGAGAGTTTTTATCCTCGTAATATTATGTTATTCATGCTTATGCCATGTACTACTCAGATTCTCTCTCTACAGAATGTATGCCTTGATCATGTTTGTACCACAATAATGACGTGATAAAGTAGCCAATCCTACTCTAGCTTCAGGGACGAGAATATTTAATGCTTCACATGGCAATAGATGATCCGAAAGAGGAAGAATAAAAGGTACAAATAAAATATTTTGTGAGCTAATCCAGGTCTAATATTCTTAAAAGGCAATTCATATACAAAAGATGAACATGACTTACACAGAGAAGATCAATTCCTGTTGAATCAAGACCTGGGACGACTTCTTGTAGGTTCTGCATTCACATTAAACTTCTTTAGTTACTCCAATTTCCTTTGTTCAAAGGATCTAGTAAGAACATAAATAAACACTAGAATAGGCTATAATTAATTACCTTGGAAGACCACTTAGGAAAGGCAGACTTGAAATCAGGCAAGGAAGTTACTCCAGGCCATGTCTCTTCATTAGGGGTGCCAACAATTCTTCATTTCAAGAAAAGAAATGGTTAATATCAATATTTACTTTGTTACAGTTCTGTCATTATTTGATCATTAAAATGCAGATCTTCATTCTTAATGAAACAAGAAATATAAGTTTCATTGTGAGACATAAATCTTCTCCAGGTAAGAAAATACTTCATTACTTAAGGAGAGCAGAAAGACGCTTTAACTAAGTTAGAAACCTTCCTAGAATTAAGCAAAAAATGAGCTATTTTCAAAAATCCAGATTCCGTTCTTCTATTTCCTTGAGAAAATTACCTTATGCAGGAGTGTAACATAGATATAATCACATGGTATTGAATAACTCAGATTGCAGAAAAATCAACTAGGAGATGAAGGATTCAGTTACTAATTAGCACCTGAAAATTTTGAATATTTCGTCAATCTCGGAATCTCCAGGAAATAAAGGACGTTGGTTAACCATCTCAGCAAATATACACCCCACTGACCAAACATCAACTGGAGTAGAGTAATGGCGAGAACCAAGCAGTATCTCTGGTGCTCTGTACCACAAGGTTACCACCTAAAAGGAGTAGGAAGTTACATAAAATCATACCAAGATAAATCTAGTCCGCATCATTTGCAAGATTTCTCCAAATCTTGAAGCAGTATGGAGTGTATCAGGAGAGAGAATTAATAGCCCAAAGAATCAAGATTCTCCTGTTATTTACTAGACCTCCAATGGTGATTGATTCACACCACCACCTTAACAAAAAAATCTAAGCAGTCATGAAATGTCAGACCCTCACTGTTGGCAACTAAAACTAACAATGAACCGACAAAGCTTCAATATATAAGCAGGAATCAACAGCAACAATCAACCCGGTTTTGTCCAGTTTGAGCCAACTCTCATCTCCAAGTAACAAATTCTACACAACAGCTAAGATGGCAATACACAATTCAATTAAAGACTAGCAATCAGTTAAGATGAAGATTATTTGCCTCTCCTTCAATTTTTAGAGGTGAACTAGAGATGAAAATTGCCTACTGGATTATGAAAGGTGAGAAGGGATAGTATGATTTAATGCAGTGAAACAAGGAGAGAAAAATAGAACTACCTCATGTGTAAATGTCCTAACAGGAATACCAAATGCTCTAGCAAGTCCAAAGTCAGCAAGCTTCAGTGCATTAGTACGACGATCAATCAGCAAATTTTGAGGTTTCAAGTCTCTGTGCAGAACTCTGTGGGAATGGCAATATGAAATGCCTCGCAGAATCTGATACAGAAAAGTCTGCAGGAGAAGATAGTCCACAACATAAATAGGAGGAACTCTTAATAGAACAATTCTTCCAAAATGACAGGTGACCAACAATGGTTAAACATGCCTTCGATGGACATGAAAACTCTGTTCTAGAACTTCCAACAGGATCACATTGAAAAATTTGGAAAAAAACTATTGATTAACGATAGAGTGTATTAAATTGCGCTAATCTATTAATTTACACTAATTTATCAGATAAACCCTTTCAATTACAGTGGTTTATGTTAAGAATGAGATTATATTACAATTTAGAAAGGCACATAAGTGAATACACATAAACATACATCAGCACATGAATCAAGAACCACAGTGCACTCACTTTGACCAGACGTGGATCCTTAGAGAATTCTGGACAAGAATCCATATGCTTCTTCAGGTCCAAATCTAGATACTCAAAAACTAGATAGAGACGCTTCTCACTGTGCACAACATCCTGCAACCTGTCAAACCCACTAACCTATCTGTTAACTGCACCAATATCAAGGAAGTAATGTTTTTAACAAAAAATTTAAAACGATGTAAGTAGTTAGTAACTGGATAAAACTCTTACAGAAAAAAGAATGAATGTGTATGTGTGCGCATGACAGAGAGTATCATAGTTTCTAAAGATGACTCAATGGTATAAGTAAATAGTTTCAGCAATTCGGGCATCAAATTCACTCGACTTTGATGCTTTAATTAGGCACCGCAAATTTTGTCTTAGTCTTTTCATTACTCATTTATAAAGCTTAGGGGCTTGTTTCCTATTAGTAAAACACAGTTTGTTACATGTAGTTACAACCACTGTAGAAAAACTCCTATAAGTAGCTAGTAGCAGATTCGAGATCATAATAAAAAAATTCTACAGTTCTTGATAAATGTAAGCAACTTTATCAACTAGTAATAGTCCCTAACAAGATGCCCTTGAACTGACAAAGCTACAGGAATCAACAAGCTTTTTCCTGGCATCAAACTCATTTGATGTTGATGCTTTAATCATCAAAAATGCATAAGAAGAAGAGATTCACTCCATTGAGAGACAAAGTTTTTAACCTACAGCCCCAGGCGAATAACCATGAGCTAGTGGCAAAGACCATCCATATATTTTCCTCACTGTAGCTACACACCTTATAACGTGTTTGAACAGTACAACTTTATTGTTATATGTTAATCTCAATGGAGCTAAGTAGTAATTCAGTATTCTGCCATTTCTGATCACATTTCACAGTTACAGACAGATGAGTACCACTTGAATACATACAAAAAGAGAAAGTTCAGGAAAAATGCATGCCATTTAGGATGAAACCAGGTGGCGGTAACTCACAACATAAAACCATTAAGCAATTCATAAGACAAGAGAGGGAACGGATTAAGGAATAATTTCTAAACTCACCATCATTAGCTAAAAGTGATACCCAAACACAGCCACATCGTGCTCAATGTGGACATTTGAGCAAATATAGCAAGTAAACTTCAGCCTTAGAAAAGTGTCATCTGATTCAGATTCATATTGGCAATATACCTGACAATATTCACATGTTGCATTTCCTTTAGAAGTGAGATTTCCCTAATTGCAGTGCTAGGAACTCCCTCATCTTCCTGCTCCAGGCGGATCTTTTTTAAAGCAATAGTCTCGTTGGTTAATCGATCACGAGCTTTGTAGACTACACCATATGTTCCTTCACCAATTTTCTCGACTTTCTCATACTATCAAATGATAATTCAAAAGAAAGATTAGCATGGAACTGGAAGATGTGGAAGGGATATGACCAAATCACAACACAGAACCTGTTGCCATTACCTGGTCCATTCTGTAGAACACAAAAGCCCTGCCTGGTAAGACCTGTTTGTGAGTTACACCAACAACATTGTACAAACCATCTTGAATCATAGGATAATGCAACAAATTGAACTTATCATGCAAGACAATGTCTAAACGCAGCTCCTAATCTGCACGTTGATCCGAAAATCCCATTCCCCACACGTTAATCAAATCTTAATCTTAAAATGCAAGATGCACCTCAAACCACAAATCAGCCAACCTCAGAGACAATACAACACAGACAGCTTACATAAAACATACTTAAAGTAGCATTAAACGACAAAACAAATTTAACAGCGACATTGAACGGTTAATCAGGCAGATCGGCTCCTGAATGAAACCGGACCTTATTGAAATGGAAATTCACGAACATCAGCCTCAAAACTCGTCTATTAAGCATCCAACCAGGGGATTAACATGGTCACACTGCCTAATGGTAGAACGTTTTCCGATTGCTAGAGCAGAGTGGATGTGAAAAACAGCGTGCAGAGTGGAACATGGAGAATGTACTTCAGCATTAGTAAGACCGAGTGTAGCTGTAGAAGAAGCAGACCTTACCTGGTCGCAATAATGGCGGGTAATCGGAGCTGCTGCTGCTGCTGCTGTGGCCTGTGTGTGCGCTTGCTCTTTCGCTCTTGGTTTGCGCCTTTTTATTAGGGGACTGCAATTGATGGAGAGAGTGGACTACACAGTCAACAGAAATTTTTATTTATTATTTTAACTTTTACTCTTACGTAATAAATAATAATAATATCCGGTTAGGTGAATTTTATTTCATTTAAGATGAAGTTTGGTACGTCATGACTCATAATGTATGTGAAGAGCGTATTTGAAATTGAATGTAATAAAATTCAAATTGGACTATTAGTCATTTAATCATTTGTCGAGACTGGCTAATCCGGGCAAAATGATCATTTCAATGTAGGTCAATATCATATTTAAAAATGCATAAAAGTATATAAAAAAATTCATATATAAATATTAAGATCGTAGTAATATATATATATATAATATATATAATGCACCTATCAATAAAATTAGACCAACATTATCCTATATATCTAACATTGTCCTTATTGGCACAGTATATAATTAGCTAACATTACCTCTAATCCTGACCAATGTTAACAGTATCTTAGACATCATAAAATCCACACTTTTTTTAATGGATTAAATATATTTTACATTTCAAAGAGTTGCTCCATCTATTAATATGACGATTTTTAATATATATATATATATATATAAATTAAGATAAAATACAAATATATTATTAAAATAATATAACGAGACAATAAAGTACATACACATATACTAATTTTTCTGAGGCTGTCTAAAAAAATAGTATTTTTAAATTAAAGTGTGTAATACAATTCCAGATAACAAATTGAAAAAATATAACTATATCAATAAAAAAAACAAGTTAGAAGTCTAACTAGTCAAACAACTTTTAATTTCAACAACCACAACAATGCGCAAATTAAGGGTTAAAAGAACCTTATTTTATTATAATTGTAGAATACATATAAATTCATATGTTCATTTTTAATTAACTAAAAATATTAATTCAAAGTAAATTATATAAATTCATATGTTCGTGTCTTATATTTGACAAATGTTATCATATGGTACTTTAAGAATTTTTGGGTTAACATATGGTAATGGTACCCTATGTTTGAGAATGTTGTCATTTAGTTTATCCGTTACATTTTTTTATTAAATGGTCTCGTGACTATGGATGACAAATGTGTCGTGTCTAATCGTATCGTGTTATTAATCGTGTCGTGTCTTAACAGGTTTCGTGTCTAAACAAATAATTTCTAAACGTGTCTGAAAACATCAGATACGAACACGACACGATTAAGTAGCAGATCACACGGGACACGATTAATTTTCTTGAAAATTAAAAATCGAAAAACATAACGGATAGACACGATATTTTTTTTTTGTTCAAGTTTTTTTTTTTTTTATCATAACACACTTCTTTATAAGCTACATCCAAAATTACCTAAATCATACAACATGATCATGTGTTTGTAGGAAATATACTTATTTACAGCATGAAAACAGTGTAAAGGTACCATTTTTTACCACCAGTTTTCACTCCATGGTGATGTCTCGAGCAACAATCAGCTCCTGCCAAGGAGCATCCCCACTATCAGTCGGCATCATAAATTCTTTCTCAATCGAGAAGTTGTATGGCTCACCAATCGCCCTCAATAACTGGTACACCTCAAACATTGTAGGCCTTTCCTTTGCAACAGATGGTAAAACACAATTACAAGCGATTTTGAGAACTTGGAAGATTTCATTGTCAACACCTTTTGCCATCAAGAACTTGTCAATGGCATCCTCAAGCTTAGATTCATCTGATAGCTGCATGATCCACTCAACCAAGTTCCCTTTGAAGCTTTCAGGAGCCCTAGAAACTTGAGTGGGCCTCTCACTTGTGACCAATTCAAGCAGCACAATCCCAAAGCTGTATACATCGCCCTTGGGAGTGGCAACCAATGTACGTGCATATTCAGGGGCAACATAACCCAAATCACCAAACTCCCCATTCACAAAAGTGCTCAAATGGGTGTCGACAGGGTTCATGAGCCTCGCAAGGCCAAAATCTGATATCTTTGGCTCGAATTCTCCATCTAAAAGGATGCATTTTGAACTTATGTTTCGATGAAGGATTCTAGGGTTGCAGTTGTGATGAAGCCAAGACAAGCCTCGGGCTGCTCCTATCGCGATTTTGAGCCTCAGGGACCAAACCAAGGGTTTCATAGCATCATCTTCTTCCTCAGGGTGAAGGTTATCGTGAAGGGTTCCGTGCTCCATATACTTGTAGAGCAAGATTTTTTCCTTCTTGGCGATGCAAAACCCTAGAAGAGGGACCAGGTTCTGGTGATTGACGCTTCCTATGGTGGCCATCTCGGCTATGAATTCATGTTCAGAATGTTGCGAGTCTTGCAGCCTCTTGCACATCATCAAAGCTCCATCTGAAAGCACCGCCTTGTACATTGTCCCTGTTCTTCCCGACCCAATTATGTTGTTCCTGCTGAAGTTGTTTGTGGCCTTCATTAGGTCGCCAAGTTTCATTTTCGAAACCGATTTCTTGAACAAAGAGACCTGGACTCCTTTGCTGCCCTTTAAACTCTTAGTCCAATTGTTTCCTTCAGGGTCCTGCACCGTCCTCCTCAGAGATGCTTTACGGAAAAGGAAAATCATAACAGCACCGATAATTACTGCAGAAATCGTCACCCCTCCAACCGCTGCTGGTACTATGACCTTAGCACTTGGGCCCTTGGAAAGAGATGCACAAGCATGCAATAGAGGTTTACCACAGAGTCCAGAATTATTAGCATAATCATCTGCTACGGACCCTGATATATTCGGAATTGGCCCTGTCAAATAATTGTTGGCTACACTGAAAGTCTTGATTCGACCAAGCGCACTCAACTGTGGCGGGATCAGACCAGATAACTGATTATGATTCAATTTGAGAACATTTAAATAGGTGCAATTCGAAAGATCTGCAGGAATTTCTCCTGTGAATTCATTGGATGATAGGTCAAGAGTTGTCACGTATCTCACGATGTTTGAAATATCGGATGGAATGGTTCCTGAGAAATAGTTGTTGGAGAGATCCAAGCCTGTGAGGCTCGAGCAGTTCCGGAGGCCACGTGGGAATGGACCCTTGAGCCCCATATTGACAAGCTTGATGTTCAAAATCTTGTTCTCATCAGGGTGCCAACACTCGACCCCAGTGAACGAACAGATTGAGCCCGCGGTTTTGTTGTTGAAATTCCAGGTGATGTTCAGGTAACCATATGGGTCTTGGATTGAATTAAACAGACTTCTTAAGCAATCAACATCATTTTCACCACCATTGACTTTGTCACAGAACAGACACAAGAAGGCAATACTGAGGAGGGTAAGGAATTGGTTAATATGCCCCATTACCTACAATTCCAGCAATCGTGACGGAGAAGAGAGATTAGCCGCGATAAGGTTTGTCGGAGAAGGGAATCAGCAAGAGTCGATTGAGAAGAGGGTGAAGAGAGTGAAACGGTTTGAATGTAACACTCAGCGCAAGGAAGTGGAAGAAGAAGAGAAATAGAGAGAACCGAGTTGAATGGACAGTAATTGAATTGCCGTGTGAACTGTGGAACAAATTTCTGTTTGTTTTCTACTCCAAGAAATAGAATAAGGGCGATGACCGGAAAGGTGCCTTAGTCAACGGCGGAGGACCATGGTGGCCATTTTTGTCAAGCTGAGTGAAGACCTTTCTTATGACACGACTAACACGATACGATTAAGAACGACCTGATTAATACGAATTTACACAATTAAACACGAAACAACGCGTTACACGACACGATTAATACGAAAAATATTAATTTTATATATTTTTCTGAATGTGTCACGATTAATTAACTGTGTCTTTATTCGTGTCACAAGTATACACGACACGATTAGACACGATTAGTTAATCGTGTTTATACAGATATCCGCAGATTTGAGTTGTTTAGACACGATTAATAATCGTGTCTAAACGTATAAGAGTTGTTTAGACACGGGATCCGTTAAGGTCAAACTCATATACGCTTTAAAGCAGATCGTGTCGTGTCATAAATTGTCACCCCTACTAGTGACTTGCACATGTCGTGTCAGTGTCACGTCAACACCACATTAGCACCGTGTAGATATATAATATAATATTTAATTTAAATGCTAAAAATATATAAATTTCAAACAATTACAAAAAAGAAAATTTATTTGGAAATTACAAAATTAAGAATAATAAATGTAAATTTAAAAAAATATGAATTTATATTAAAAAATAAAAAAATTAAATTCTAAAATTTATTATTTATAAATTTATTTAAAAAAAATAGAAAAAGAAAAAACTAGACAAGGACCCTTAGTCCAATTGACCCAGCCTAGGGTCAAACCTGAGCTGAGTTGTACTCTGACCAGGTCGCTTGACCTTAGCGACCAGGTTTGGGTCGGACCGAGCCTTGGGTTCGACCGTAAGCTGGGTCAATTGAACCCAAGGGTCATTGCCTATTTGTTTTTCAATTTTTTTGTTTAAAAATAAATTCATAAATAATAATTCTTATATTTTAAAATTTTACTAAGTTTTTTTTAAAAAATTATTGATTTATTTATCTAAATATTTTTATTTTTATATAAAGTTTTTAAATATTATTTTTAAACTTTTTCCATATTTTTATTTGTATTCACCACGTCAGCGTCATGTCACTATTTTGTTAGTCAAACTTAGCGGTCAACAGTAATTGAGACTAAATAACAACATTTTAAAACATAAAGTACCATGAAACAATATAGGGTACTAATTGATAACATAAGTCAACATATATGGTACCATTGAAAATTTGAAACCATTAACTCAAAAATTAATTCCAAATATAAATTTTACGATATCCAACCGTACGGAGATTAGAAGTTGGAGGTTCGCAGTTGACGATGACTAAAATTAAGGAGAAGATTTTAAAAAAAATGAAAGAAAAAAGTATAGTGTAGCTTCTTCGTATTCGCAAATGTCATTCACAGATAAAAGTCGTCATAATCTATTCGCGAACATGCTTAATTTCGTAACAATAAATAAAATTATATTGATATTTGATTTCTCTAACCATTTTACTTTAGACAAAACTCAAAATTACGGGTAAGAGTGAAAAAATGGGTGATCCGTAAATCCAATGAAAATCGTACTGAATCACATGGAGAAAATTGGTCCAAAAAATTATGGTTAGATTTATGTTTTTTTTCCTAGTTTGGTTTTGATTTTTTGATCGTTCGATCTACTAATCTAAAAGACTATGAGGTCTGATCTAACCGTGGATACACATATAATTTATATATATTATATTAATTAATATAACTACTCAATGAGTATAAATTAATATTAATTTAGTTTTCTAATCAGATTAGTAGAAAATTATAGAAATATTGTCAAATTAAGGTATTCTATTATTTAATTTAATTTTAAATACTTATTTTAGTTTTGGATATGTCTTTTTTGGATTTTCAATTTAAATCAAAAAATTTACCCAAAAATTCATAATACAATAAATAATTATTTTTCTCTATACAGTTTTTTGTCATTTTTTTTGGAGAAAGCCATTCAAAAAATATAAATACCTAGATGAAATAGTACAAACTACAGTCTAAATTGGTGAAAAAATGATGACTAACAAGTTTTGAACCTTAAACATCTGACACACTATCTAAAAGTTTTACCATTACACTACTAATTTCAATTATTTTCGTATATATTCCAAATATACTTATTGAAACAACTCTCATATTATTGTATTAAATATCTCATGTGTTTTTTTATTGATGCTCTTTAATAATTAATTTTTGTTCAACGTTATTTGGTTAATTATTGTTTTAATTTAATTATGTATTCACTGATTATTTTTTTAAAATGGATGAAAATTAAGTAATTTTTTAAATTTAGTATTTATAGACTACCAGAATACTCATTTTGAAAATATTTTTTCAACCATTTATAAAAAAAACAGAAAGATTATAGTATATAGATAATTAAATTAGAACTCTAACGACATATATTGTTAAGTTGCAATTTTTCCATACATCATAAAATTTGGTCAAAGTAGTGTTTCTAATTTTGACGATTTTACTAAATTTGACCAATATTTATTGTTGATGGGAAAATTGAAACTTAACATCATATGTGTCGTTAGAGTTCTAATTTAATTAACTACATACTATAGTTTTTCTGATTTTTTAGAAATAGTTGAAAAAATATTTTCAAAATGAGTATTCTAGTAAGTTATAAATACTAAATTTAGTACTTATTTTTAACCATTTCAAAATTTAATCAGTAAATACATAATTAAATTAAAATTATAATTAAGCAAACGATGTTGTACAAAATTAGTTACTAAAACATGATATGTTTAATATAAGGGAAAAGTATGAAAAATATGTAACATGTTTGACTAATGTGGTAAAAGCGACCCAATGTTTGTTTTTGATGCAATTTGTTTGGTATTGTTAATTTTTGATGAATTCTGCTTGTGTCCGTTAACAACACAAATGTCTTGCACATGACTTTTTTTGCTGTGAAATTTCTCAAATGCCTCTCACTTCTTCACTGCTATTATATGTAGTCTTCCCTCCAATGTTGTTCGAAGCCTTCATTCGTTTTCTTCTCAAAGTGTTCCGCCCCTGTAGGAATCCCAAAGTGTTTGCCCCTCCTTGTCGGATCTCCTGGTCTTCCAACAACAATGACACCACAGTTCTCACTTCTCAGCCATCTCTTCACACAGGTTGGTGTTGATTTCGATCGGAGTTGAGTGTGTTATCATGTGGACAATGTTGTAGATAATGTAGTCCGAATTCATCATGTGCCCATGACCAATTACCTTCACGTTCTCCATATCAACCCATGATTCGATGACATTTGCTAGAATTGAAGCAGCTTCTGCTTTGGAATTCATCGTCTCATTGCGGCTAAATATCTTCTCCACCATGTTCTGCATGATTCGAGATTGAACAAGAATTTTGATGTTTGGATGGTATGATGAGATCTTTGCTAGAGCTTTAAAAACTGCACTTTTTGTTAGATCGTTATTACTGCGCACCATGTCAATGAGCGATGAAACCACTCTCTCTGCTACAAATATTTGGCTCTTAATATCAAGAAAAATTTCCCCAAGGTAGGTAGGCATTTCTTGCTGAATTTTTTGCATTTCTTGATTATAAAAGTAAATCTAAGTTATTGATAAGGTTATGATTTGATACGTGATAATGATTAAACCTTCATTTAGATGATTTAGCAGTGGTTCCACATATCCATTTTCAGCCATATGCTTTATGTTGTTGGGGTGGATCTCCAAGTTATTTAGTATTTCACTTGCCTTTTCTGCAGCAATTGAGTCTACTGAGCTGTACTTGTTGTGTCCAAAATCAAAATTGCTCCCTTGACCGACCCATTTTTCTTACTTAGGGACCAAGATTTGGAGAGCTCAAGCAAGAACAACAATGATGCGTGTCTTGTTGGGTGGTGACTGCTGGACAACATCTTGATCACTGCATATACATCTATTGCATTGCCAACCATTTCCTGCACAAGTAAGATGATATTTTGAAGCTGTTAATTATTCTTGTTAATCCAAAGCCATAGTTACATCTAAATCCATTTTCACTCTCAGTTTCGTGCTTTGTAGCATTGCTCTATGCAAAATATACGAGTTTACACAATCAAATTGCTTTCCTAAAATATTTATGAATACTTAAGGCAGCTAATCTATTCTAAGGTACAAGTTTAGTATCAAACCTTGCCATTGTCTCCATGATCAGCCAAATCTCTGAGCAAATCTAGCACACCACATCTCACATTCCGATCCTTGAACCCCAAAAACCTAGCAATCAAAGGCAACATTCCCATGCTATAAACCTAGACCTTATTGCAATATTTCTCTTTACAGACACTTTGGAGATCCTTCAGTGCTTCAAGTATCACTTTTGAAGAACTTGCAGAGGAAAGTGTTGTCGCTGCTACCTTGATCCTCATTTCTCTCCTTCCACTCCTGTATTGTCTTCTTTAGAGCAACATTCATGCTCAAAACTTTGTCGAACAACTTCTGCCCTGTTATTGGGCAGACAAATTCGTTAGGATCCTCGAAGTTTTTCAACCACTCTGCAATTGCTTCTCTTTCATATGTAACCCCACTTCTAACCGTAACGGGATCATCCATGATGTTTTTAGTCAGTGGACAGAAGAACGCATCGTACATCGATTCTATGAACTTGTTGGAGGATCTGGTCATCATCATGGGCTTCATTGGATGAATCCCTGAGCTATTAGTCGAATCAATAAAATTTTGCCCATAGCTGACCTGTAAATTTTAAATTGAGACTTGGATGTCAATAGAGTAAAGATTTGTTTCGGTTTTCGATACTAATGTAGTGACATTTTGCATGTCTTCCAGTAACTTTGCATGTCTTCCAGTAACTTATGTACCCTTTCTCTTTTGTCCTGCAAAGATTCAATCTCACTGCTGTGCTGTAACCGAGACCCACTTGTGTCAAATTGAATGTCCTTCATCTCCTGGGATAAGCTTCTCACTGCAATGGCAACAATTTATGGCCTTCGAAAGCTGTCGGTGGAATCAAGCTCAGGTCTCCTCCATTATCTCTGATCACACCCTCGAGCTCTGATATAATGATTTTGACCTCACTATCTGAAATTGGTGCTTCGTTCTCTTTACTTTCGGTGATCAAATCTTTGGCCAAATCAATTTTTATAGCGATTGACTGCAGAATCTCTACTTTTGTGTCCGTTTGGGTGGTCTCAACCATTTGCAACTCCATAATTGCAGGTGAAGCTCAGTACAGGTAGCAACCAAAACTCTCATTTTCAAAATTTATGCATAATGATGAGACAACAAGCTCTCCTTTGAGGAATAGAGAGCAATTCAGTTATTTGCTGGATGAAGAGGTTGCAAGGATGAGATAGAAGGACACCAGTTAAGATATTTGAGGAAAAATAGAACAAGGTAGTTTCAGTATTTTTAATTTTTATATTTTAACATTCAAAAAATCAAACATATGAGCTGCATGTGTCCAATTTAAATGGATAAATTGACGAAAAAATAAACGTTTTTAAAAAAACCAACATAATGAAACATAATACATCAAAGACTCGCGGTCCAAAACAAGTTACATCAGTTACCAATTTTGTCAAAAATATTACATTTTTTTTATACTTTTCTCTTAATATAATAACATGTGAGTTACTTTAATAACTATATTTAAAGTATATAAAAAAAATTAGAATTAGGAGTATAGTGACAAAACTTTTAACTATTATGTAAGAGGTTTAGGGTTTAAAACTTGTTAAAAGTATAATTTTTTCATAACTTTGATAATATTGAGTCGATTTGGTAACTACGAAAATATAAAATACATTCAATAATTTTTTGATAATTTATTTTCTTAAATTTAGTAATCACAAATATGAAAAAATGATTAAATAGTTTTTTTTTAGTGATCAATAAAATTTATTGTTATTAAAAAAATTGTGGTTAAATTAAATCGCAACTGGTCAAAAGGGAGAAATATCAAATAAGACTTCTTTTCCCGAATAATGGCGATGCAGATTATTTTTGCGGTGATGATATGGAATCAGTAATGAAAAGAAATGCTGGTGTGTAGTAGCAGCAGCTGTTCTTCCCTCCATCTCTCAGCACCCGTCGCTTTCCCGGCCGCTGCCACCACCAACACGATTTTCACCAGACACCTCTTACGCGTTCCTCCGCCATATCCGATTCACCTTACTTACTCCGCCCCAGTGGCTTCACTCTCTAGTATCTCTTCCATGGAGTCAAAGAGCGGTAGTAGCAGCGACGTATCTGATCACACGCCGACCAGCTTCGGTTTCATCTCCAGGAAGACGTACTCTCCTCCTTCGTGGGCGTCGCACCTCCGCCCCGCACCTTCTCATGTCTTCTCTCTCGGACACGTATTCCACTATTCTCTCTCTATTTAAAATCACGCATTAACCATGACTCTTCATATCTATCCTGACAATGGACAGTCGGACACTTCAGCTGATCTTCTGGACTTCCAGTGCTGTCTTCATGTCTACATATAGAGTAGTACAATCAATTACGATTGCGTTTCATATCTCCTCCTGACCAGCAGCTGAATTGGATTGATCTTCACAGTCTAGTCCATTATGTCCTCTGTTGTAATTATTTTCCTTAGTATATATAGATAGGGAAGTAGAATCATTCATTGGTGTGTTACTACTGCTTTTGTATTGATCTGTGTTGCTTTGGTTATGTTTCAGTTACCTACTCCAATTCATAGATGGAATCTCCCTAATCTACCTAAAGGAACGGAAGTTTGGTTAAAGGTGATCTACATTCTTGGTTCCTCCTCACTTTATCTGTGATGTCCAATAACTTGCCTACTAACAATTGAATGTCGACTAAAGGCATCTCCATTTTGATCACAAGCAGAGATTCTCTTGACCTTGTTCTTGCATTTCCTTATTCCATCCTTCATTGTCTCTTTAATGAGTGAATGTTCAATATCACCCAGATAACGTACGTTATCATGCAATTGTACCACACAGCTTCATCATTCAGTAGATTCAGTAGCTCAATGGGGTATATTTGCATAGGTATTTCCGTTCTGATTGTCTATATGTTCTCTCCTACTGAATCAGGGAAAACTACCGTTAAACATATCATGTAGATTAACCACTGGACATAAAATGAGAATATATCAGAATCTTATTACGAGTGCAATTCTTGGTGCAGTTAATAACCTTGCATGAACTTGGCAGCAAGATAACTCCTTATTGTGCATCAACTTCTCTTAGAATTTTTCATGGTTTGATTGTCCTCATAAATTCTAGCTTGCGCTGATTGGATATTCTGTAGCGTGATGACATTTCGGGGATGCAATTGAGTGGCAATAAAGTCAGAAAGCTGGAATTTTTGCTGGCTGATGCCGTGGCTCAGGGTGCTGATTGCATCATTACTATTGGGGGTATTCAAAGCAATCACTGTCGGGCAACAGCTGTTGCTGCTAAGTATCTTAATCTAGACTGTTATTTGATATTGCGCACCTCTAAGGTCAGGTTTTGATTATTCAACTGATCAGTTCGAAAAGAAGAAGATTCTTCATGAAATATCTCTATGTTGCAGTTGCTTGTTGACCAAGATCCTGGACTGACGGGAAATCTTCTCGTGGAGCGGCTTGTTGGAGCTCACATCGATCTCATTTCCAAGGAAGAGTATGCTAAGATTGGGAGTGAGGTCTGTTTCTTCCTTGAATAACAATTTATGTATTGATATGCTTTTAATTTTGTTTTTTAAGACAGATTTCGGATTGCCTAGTTATTTAGAGTTTGTAAGCACCAGGTAAAGCAGTGATGTATAACTAAAAGAGACATCAATGCATGGTCCATCTTCTATTCTGCATATTTTTGAAGTCGAAGATAATTATTTAGCTGAAAATGTGAAAGGAATGCTCAGTGTTGTTTTTGCATATCTAGGAAGCTGTAGATAGATGCGTTAGAAACAAGATTATTAGCTTCGGATGTTAATCATATGGTCAATGGTTTATCCATCAGCTCAATTTCTGCTGATGCTGACTCTATGATTTGGTTTAGCCATCACTTATTTATAAGCATTGTCATGAAATAATGATAAACCTGCATCAAAGAAAACATGGATGGGATTCTTTTGTTGGTTTCCTTAAGAGAAAGCAGCGGACAGGTTCTCATTCTGAAATTTCTTGTTTCTATTTGCTAACTTTTCTATGTGCTATGTTAGTAGTAAAAAAATAGAGTAAAATTTTAATTGGGTTTCAGCTCGAGCAATGGCCCACTCTGGTACTGATATCGGTTAGCTGCTTTCAGTGTGTATTATCACTTTATCATGACATACCTTGATTTTGCTTCTTTCTCATTTAGGAAACAGAAAATACCAACGTGATGATTTAACATTTATTTAACAAAAGGCTCATTGGGTGATCTTGATTCGCCAAGTAATAAATTAGAAGCTCTTTACAAGGATTATGTCGAGGAATGGTGTGACCTTCTAGGATAGATTGATCATAACAATAATAATTACAGAGATTTTTATTCTCAATTGTGATTAATTCTAGGTCTCTTCCTTCTTCTACTTTTAGCTAAATCAACTAGATATAAAACATTTCTAAGTAGTTGATTGGTTAGATCCGCCTAAGCACTCTTATATGAGTAGTAATTACGCCATTTTTCAGGTAGATGATCAAAATTATGTGAGTTGGACATGACTTCTCGATTGCATCAGGCTCCGACTGAGATATAATAAAATTTTCCATTTCATTTCAGACTCTTACTGAGATATTGAAAGGGAAGTTGCTAAAAGAAGGAAGAAAACCATATGTAATCCCTGTCGGTGGATCAAACTCCTTAGGCACCTGGTGAGACTCATTATTTTCATTATGTCTATCATGGGATTGGCATGGTAATTTACTGCATTTTCAATTTAAGCAAGTGTAATATGTTATCTTTTCAATTATTTTTAGGTATTTATTGTTTTTGTAGCTCTCTCTACTCACCAGTTTAAGTATCCCATTTGGGTTATGAACGGTAATTCTGTTAGGTCTAATGTAGTCTGCGATGCAACAATTATAGACTGGGCCTTGTTTTCCGTTTACCTAGTTAATTCAATAATTGTGGAAGGAAAACCTGCAGATATTTTTTGGGATATGTAACTATGTTGAACTTGTGGCTAGGCTCATGTCAAGTGATATACTTTCCATGACTTGTCTATTCCTAGCATGCATCCACTAGGCTTGAGTTATTCCGCGGTTGGCCTGGAAATGAGTAAAAAAGTGGAATAAGTGCTATTCGTATAAGTATCTAATGCTTGAAGTAAATCTTTGTTAATTCCTGATGGTAGCTTTTCATGCGCAGGGGTTATATCGAAGCAATTAGGGAAATTGAGCAGCAGCAGCATAGTGCTGGAAATATTAAGTTTGACGATATTGTTGCAGCATGTGGCAGGTTTAATGTTACTCCATCTAATATTTCCTTTTCAAGCTACAAAGTATTTTTTTCATATTGTTTTAAGTATGGTTGCTCTAACTCTTTATACTAAGACATTCTCTTGGTTGGAGAACTTTCTTTTTCTTTCTAGTTAAGTAACCATTTCATTTTGCCAGTGGGGCCACTGTCGCAGGATTATCATTGGGATCATACTGGAGCACTATGAAGGCAAAGGTACGTACTTAGGTGAAAAATACTCTGCTGTCACAGCTTTGCAATTCTAATAAGACACTATATTAATTGCCTCTACAGGTTCATGCATTTTCTGTTTGTGATGATCCCAATTACTTTTACGACTTTGTACAAAACCTCATTGATGGACTTGATGCTGGTGTTGTCTCTAGGGAAATAATTGACATTCATAATGTGAGTTTTCAATTCATTGTGAAACAAAGTCCTGAAAGGGACCTTATTTTCATACCGAATCTCTAATATAATATAGCCTGAATATGTAAGTATACTTGCATGTGTGGCAAACTATACCTAATTTGGTTATAAAGAAGGCAGCAATTTGACAAGTTGAGGAATCACATCCACAGGCCAAGGGTCGTGGTTATGCAATTAGCACATCTGAGGAACTTAAATTTGTCAAGGAAGTTGCCACAGCTACAGGAGTTATTCTAGACCCAGTTTACAGGTACCCAATTCCATCATCTGCGCTGCTGGATATTGTTCCTTTCTGTTGTAGCACGACTCTAACTAGTATGCATTAATTTCTTTATTTTAATTCTTATGTTAGTTTTCATTTATGGTTCTTGTGTTATGCCTTCTAATTATTTGTGTACCAGTGTGGAGTTTGATATGTTATTACTGGTGTGTTCAGTGGGAAAGCTGCATACGGACTGATGAAAGAGATGTCTGAGAACCCAAAAGTATGGGAGGGTCGGAAAGTTCTGTTCATACATACAGGCGGGCTCCTTGGTCTGTATGATAAAGTCGATGAGATGGCTTCTTCTATGAGCAACTGGCGCCGGATGGATGTCCATGAATCCATCCCAAGGAATGAGGGCACTGGGAAGATGTTCTAATTCTAAAGCAGATGAAGGTATCTATCGCAAGCAAGCATCTTCTCATAATGTGCGTTTGTTGCTTCATGTTGGGCTTCCTTTCACCATGTATCATGAACTGCATGAGTTTGTAATAATAACAGACAAGTGATTTGAATGGTTTTCTTCTTCATTTCATGCCTCGTTTACTGACAATGATCTGGAATTTTCTTATACGACGATTATATGATGTTCTGGTCACTTTGAGGATGCAATGGTAGGAACGCCTTGGGAAAAGATAATAGATTGCCATATCTCAACTGTATTTATTATTCACATCCAACGTAAGTCACACGTTGGACCCTATGATCTGGGTTTAGATCTGTTCAGGATCTCTGGTTGGGTCTTAATTAAGCCGTAATGGGTTTGAGGACTTAAATGTCAGAAAGCTTACTAGCACGGCCCAATTCAAGTAAGCGATGGGTAAAACTGACATTTTTCCTAAATTAGAATATGGCAGAATATATACCTATATATATTTGGGATAAAATTCCATTGACCAATTGTGAATTTTTTTTCTTTAAAGTTAAATTGTAAAATTTTGTTTTCTCAAGTCATGTTTGTAAGTCTAAACTGAATTAAGACTTAACTATAATATTTAAAAAAGATTGGTTAAATTGTTACATTTTTTTGTTATTTTATAAAATTTAAAAAAAAAATCAGTTAAATTTAGAAGAAAAAGTTGTTGGATGAGGTCAAACTCAAACTTTAACTAAACATAAAATAAATAATTTTTTATGATTTAAATTTTAAGAGAAAAACTCAAAATTTAATCAAATATTAGGGAACAATTTAATATTTAATTCTCTTTCTATATATATGCATGTATGGTTAATTACCAAGCTGTAGTTGATTTATTTTTGGGTAAAAAGATAGAGATCATTTATTAATAAAGAAAACAAGCTTAGTTAGAAGTTACAAGACTAGAATTGGCTATGCCAACTGAATCCATATCAAGGGTAGACAACACGTCTATTGGAGGATCTAATAGTACAACAAAATTTGTTCCCAATCCGACCGCATTCTTGGCTAAGATGTCTGTTGCTCCGTTTGCTTCCCGAAACACATGTCTAAGTTTGAATCTTCTAAATTCCAACAGCAACCTCCTGCAATCAGAGATGAGTGGTATTAAAGGTCTATCTTCATTATGTTCTTCCACTATTAAACCCAAAGTTTCTTTTGCATCTGTTTCCACGTGAATGTCTTGTATCCCCATGTTTTGAGCCAAAACCAGTCCGTCTCTGATCCCCATAGCTCCGCCACCAAGCTATTTGTCCTCCCCAGTTTCCTTTGTGATCCCTTCAACCATCTTCCAAGATGGTTCCTAAGTATCGCCACACACCCCGCCCGTCCTGGATCCCCAAATGCTGATCCATTTGTATTTAATTTTGTCCATCCAAACCCTGGTTGGGTCCATCGCACTTGTAGTTGTCTTATTCTCTGCGTTATTCCTATCTTCACTAAAATTGCAGCTGCATCACTTGCCTGCGAAAATGTTAGTCCAACAATATTTTTATCTAAAGATCTATAATTGAAAATGAGAGAATTCCTGTTTTTCCAAATATACCATAATGCCGAAGAAAATTTCAACCGCCATTGTACCCCAGTGTGGTGGTCAATTTTGCTCACGCAGTTACCTTTCAACCAACTTGATAACTGGACCCCATGAAAATTAATTCCAATGGGAGTACCTATATCAATCCAGATTTTCCTCGCAATCTCACAATCTCGAAGGACATGCAAAATATTCTCCTCGTAAAGGCCACAGTTTTTACAGATGGGGTTTATGTCCATGCCCCTTTTGTAAAGCATACTCGCAGTGAGAATTCGATCATGATTGCAAAGGCACAAAAACTATTTGATCCTAGGAATGTTTTCACACTTCCATATCCAGTTCCACTTATTTGGTTCAGGCTCAATTATGGCCGGCAATGGTGTGGTGAAAAATCCATAACCATGGTTATAACCGTTACTGTTTAATATAGTTAACCGTACCATTATGGTGCGGTGCGGTTATGGTGATGAATTTTCTACCCATAATGGTTATGGTATTTGAGTTATACTCATGGTTATAACCATGGTTATTCTATAAATATAATATTTATTTATTATTAATAAACTATTTATATAATATACTAAATAAAAATTATATAATTGAAAATTTGAAATTGTTGAAAATTGAAGGCGCCAAAGTTCAACGATGACAATATAGATTGATGTATTTTTTAAAATAAAATTTTCGATCTTTTATTATATTACATGTGTGGAATGAATATGGGTATACGGTTAAAACCATGGTTAATAACCACATTTATTTTAATGGTTAGGGTATTGAAAATTATACTCATAATGGTTATGGTTATGGTATGTGGTTTAAAAATATGGTATTTGGCATACCCTGACCATACCCTAACCATTGACAGCCCTACGCTCAATATGGTTGTGACGGTTTTGCCTTAAGCTCTTGTGGACCAACACCACCGATGGTTTTCCTTCTGGGGACCCCATCCGCATTTTTCTATCGAGAGCACCCGAAGACATACTTATCGGGGTAGACCTAATGGTATCAAATATGTTATTAGGGATTTCAAACAATAGATTAGAGACGTCACACTCTCCATTTTCCCTAGTAATCTCTGTCACCTTCATGATCTCTTCACCCGGGAGCATAGGACCATGAATCAACTCTCTAAGCGTCGAGCACCCCATCCAATTATCATACCAGAGATTTATGAGGGATCCCTCACCAATGATCCATTCCTCACCACCTTTAAAACATTTTAATCCGTGATCCAAAGCTTTCCAGGAAGGAGTTCCACCCTTAACAACTCTTCCGGATGGGGACAAATACCTCTGCTTAATGATCATCGCCCAATGAGCCTCAGAATTATCAACCCTCAAAGCGAAGTACCAAGCTGTAGTTGATAGTTGTATACTGATTGTTGTTCTACGTGACATGTTTGTTTAAGATCTTTTCTTCTTCTTTTGTGTGTGTGGGATTCCTGTTCCTTTACTAGAAGACAATCGATAAAGTGCGGAAGGGCCAAAGCTCAACTTTAACCAGGCTTCCGTTCCTAGGGAGCCAGGGAGGTTACATCTGAACAAGTAGCAAGACTTCTATTATTACTCTCTAGAAATAGAGGACCAATTTGGTATAACAGAAAATTATTTTAAAATTTCGGTTACACACCAGTTGAGGGGCTGACTGCTGAGTCTGCATGCTGACTTGAGGCATAGAATTGCAGTAAATAAAATCTTAATACTAAAAAATGAAAATAAATAAATGCTGGAAAGATAGATGGCACCATCCAAATGATTCATACTCTCCATTTCCCAATGTAAACTACACCATTAAATCTCCCTCTTCCTTCACCCTTGACGTATCTCAAACCCTTCAGTCGTCGGAGAAGGAAGAGTTGAAGATGGTGATCACCACGAAGATATATGTATATATATTGGTGTTGACCGGCAAAACTATGATGGAAAGGTTTAAAATGCCGGAGAGGTCGATCCCAAAGGACGCATCTTACCAGATCATCCACGACGAGCTGATGCTGGACGGAAACCCGAGACTGAACTTGGCTTCCTTCGTGGCTACATGAATGGAACCAGAGTGCGATCTGTTAAGATTGGAATCAACCAACATGAAATCCTCACAGAAACCCTAGAAACCAGAAACCCTAGAGAAAACGAAGAGGCGCAATTGGGGATCACTTGATCTGGTTCCTTCACTTGGCAGATCATCACCCTTAAATCCTAATCTATGCAGCGGTTCATTACAACGGATGTGAAGGAACAGAAACGACATCATGAAATAAACCAAACGACACAAAATAAACTAAACAGACAAAAAACGGACGGGCCGAATAACAACTGCAGACGGGCTGAATACGCAATTGGGCCACATCATCAAAGAAGCCCACGAACATAAGCAGCCTGATTCTTAACACTCCCCCTCAGGCTGAAACCGGATTTGACTAATCTGATGAAAGCTCCCCCTGTCTGCTAAAGATGTTCTTCATACCAAGCTTGTCAGATAGAAAATAATGCTGTTGGGAACCAAGGGGCTTGGTGAATAGATCAGCAAGCTGATTACCTGTCCTTATATGTTCAAGCTGCACAACCTTCTCAAGCAATTTTTCACGAATATAATGACAATCGATTTCTATGTGTTTAGTTCGTTCGTGAAAAACAGGATTATTAGCAATTTGTATAGCAGCTTTATTGTCACAATGTAGAACAACAGGATCATCATGCTTAAAATTTAACTCTTTCATCAATCCTATAAGCCAGATTATCTCAGATAAGCAGGCACCCATACTTCTATATTCCGACTCAGCAGATGATTTAGAAACAGTGGTCTGTTTCTTTACTTTCCAGCTTACTAATGAATTTCCCAACATTATGCAAAAACCAGTAACAGATTTTCTAGACTCAATGCAACTTGCCCAGTCAGAATCACAATATCCCACAAGTTTAGGAACCGAACTAGATGAAAGAAGAATACCTTTGCCTGGTTCCCGTTTGATGTACCTGATAATTCTAAGGGCAGCCGCAAGATGTGAATTTTTTGGATTCTGCATATATTGGCTAAGATTCTGCACAGCAAAAGAGATATCTGGTCGAGTAATAGTCAAGTACAACAATTTCCCTATCAGTCTTCTATAAAGAGTAACATCATCTAGGGGTTCATCCTCACCATTAACATCGAGGTGTCTATCATAATCAATGCTAGTAAATTTAACATTCTGCTCCATAGGAGTCTTAGCAGTTCTAGCACCAGATAATCCAACATCAGAAACTAACTCTAAGGCATATTTCCTTTGACAGAGTACCAAACCCTTTTCAGATCTGGCTATCTCAATGCCAAGGAAATACTTTAATTCACCAAGATCCTTCATTTTAAAATTGGTTTCCAGTACATGCTTCAATTCAGAAATCAAAATATTGCTATTCCCACAGATAAGCAAATCATCAACATACACAAGAAGAATAACCAGTTGATCACCATCATGCTTTGTGAATAGGGAATAATCATATTTTGATTGCACATACCCAACATTAACAAGAGACTCAGTCAACTTAATGTTCCATTGTCTACTGGCTTGTTTTAAACCATACAAGGACTTTTTTAATCTACAAACAAGCTGACAGTTATCCTTATCAACAAAGCCTTCAGGAACATTCATATAAACCTCTTCATCTAGATCTCCTTGTAAAAAGGCATTGTAAACATCCATTTGGAAAAGAGGCCACTGATATATAGAAGCCAAAGCAAGAATAACTCTCACAGTGTTCATTTTAGCAACAGGGGAAAACGTATCAAAATAATCAATTCCATGTTTCTGACTATATCCCTTAGCCACTAACCTTGCCTTATATCTATTTAAGGACCCATCAGATTTGTATTTCAACTTATAAACCCATTTGCAACCAATTGATTTTTTACCTGCTGGGAGTGGAACTAACTCCCAGGTTTCATTCTGCTGTAAGGCCTCGACTTCGTCCTCCATGGCCTGAATCCAGGCTTTATCCTTTATGGCCTCATAAAAGGTGTCAGGTTCTGTCAACTTTGAAACTGAACTCAAATACACTTGGTAATCATGAGATAAATTGTCATATGATACAAATTTATTAATAGAATGAGTACAGTAGACATTTGAAACCTGATAATCCTTCATCCAAATTGGAGGCCTTACAGTTCTTCCAGATCTGCTTATAACAGGCATATCATTTCCATTCACACTCGGGTCATCGTCACCATCAGAGTCATTTAGAGACTCATCATTCGGTGAAATTCCATCAGTGCCATTATCAGCATCATCATTTGGATCATTTGCACTGATTTCAGTGCTATCCTCAGTATTTGCATTACGAGGAATGCTTACATCATTGGATTCCAACTCATCGGGACAATCAAAAAATATGGGTAACTGATCTGTCTTGCCATTCTCGAAAGGAAATACACTCTCATTAAATTGCACATCACGACTAACAAAATATTTTTTTTCAATCAAATCATAGAGTCTATAACCCTTTTGAGTCTCAGAATAACCTAGTAAAACAGATGGTATTGCTCTGGAGGCAAATTTATCAGTCACCAACATATTTTTTGCATAACAGAGACACCCAAACACCCTAAGGTGATTAATCATAGGTTTTCTTTTTCCTAAAACCTCAATGGGTGACTTTCCATCCAACAACTTAGAGGGCATCAAATTAATCAGATAGCACGCAGTAAGCACACAATCACCCCAAAAATCATTTGGAAGAAAAGCTTGCAACTTGAGTGCCCTAGCTACTTCCAGAATGTGTCTATGCTTTCTTTCAACCCTCCCATTTTGTTGGGGGGTATAAGGGCAACTGCTTTGATGAGCAATTCCCTTTTCTTTGAATAAGACTTTCAGTTGTTCATTAAAGAACTCCCTGCCATTATCTGTTCTGAAACACTTAATAGTTTTTTTAAACTGATTTTCAATCAAAGCAATAAAGTGTTTCAGAACAATAACAACATCAGACTTAAACTGAATTAGGTGGATCCAGGTAACTCTTGAAAAATCATCCACCAAAGTCAGAAAAAACCTTTTATTATCATGTGTGGGGGTATGGTAAGGCCCCCACACATCAGCATGAACAAGGTCAAAAGCAGCATCAGCTCTTGAATTAGAAAGAGGAAAAGACTTTCTAATGATCTTAGCTTTGGGACAAACAGAGCATTCTTCCACATCAATCATCTTATTCTTAGGCAAATTTATAGAATCAATATGCTCCAGAGCCTTTAATGAAATATGCCCAAGACGTCTATGCCACAACATAACATTGCCAACAACAGAAGAACAAACATCCACAGCAACGTTCTCACAACCATTCTTAAAGAAATACAGCCCCGCAAATTCTTTACCAGTCCCCAAGACCTTCCCATTTGAGAGGTCCTGCAGGACAGCAATTTTGGGGTAAAAAACCACACTACAGTTTAACTCTTTAGTAAGTTTAGAAACTGATAATAAATTGAACTTAAACTCAGGTATATAGAGAACATTCATCAGTTTCTTGTTCTTACTAAAGGTTAAATTTCCAACACTAGTTACACATGAATATCCCCCATTAGGTAATTGAACTTTAGTTCCTGGAACCAACTTATGATCACATAACCAATCATTTCTGTTGGTCATGTGATCTGTTGCTCCAGTATCTAAAATCCAATAATCATTATTGTGTGGGACAAAAGAGTTAAGGGATATACCTGCTGTATTAACGCGATGTTCCTCGGTAGGGGTAGCACCTGCTGATGCAGTGCTGCCAGCCTGTCCAATACTATGCAACAACTTCTCAAACTGATCTCGGGTAAGGGTGATAGATCCTTGCACAGAAGAACTCGAAGAAACATCATTAGAACCATTTTTATGAAAAACAGAGCTAATGTCGCCAGTCTCAGAAGAGGCAACATTAGCTTTGGGATTTTGCCCTTTTGCCTTCAGAAAGTCTCTATGTTTAAAACAGTTTTCCTTTGAATGGCCCTTCTTTTTACAGAAGTCGCATCCTCGGGAAAAACACCTTTCAATAGTATGACCTTTCTTTTTGCAAAAAGTGCATTCCAAATTCTGATTTCCCTTAGGTCTATCAGAATTAACAGATATATTAGCAATACCAGAATCAAAAGAGCTCATGCTAGAGGTTATGCCTCTCTGACTTTCTTCTTGCATCACAAGATTATAGGCCACATTTACAGAGGGAAAAGGATTCCACAAAAGCAATTGACTTCTCACAGCAGAATATGTTTCATTTAAACCCATCAAAAATTGGAATAACCTTTGGTTATCCTTATGCTCTATGTGCTTTTTAAAATCGTCACCCTCAATATGAGGTAAAGCACAAGCAGCGTCGTATTCTGCCCAGAGAAGCCTAAGTTTTGTAAAGAATGTAGAAACAGAATCAAGACCTTGACGGGTCATGCATATTTCCATATGTAACTGATAGGTCCTAGGGCCACTTACCTTATCAAATCTTTCTTTTAAATCTTTCCAAATCAATAGGGCACTATCAGTATACATATATCCACTACCAAGGTCTTTAGCAATAGAATTAGTAATCCATCCTATCACCACAGCATTACACCTATCCCATAAGTGATGCAAAGTATGATCATATTTCTCACGAATGCAAGTTCCAGTTATAAACCCTAACTTGTTTCTACCTAACAGGGCAAATCTAATAGCACGACTCCACATAGCATAATTTTCAGGCCCTGTCAGAATAGTAGAAACCATACTTACACCCGGGTTGTCACTGGCATGCAAATACAGGGGATGGTGTGACCCAACAGTGGCCACAGCATCATCGTCAATGTCATCGGTGGCACGGCGAGCTGCCTCCTTGACAACCTTATCCTCAGCCATGAGAAAAAAACAGCAAACACCAAATATACAGGTAATATATGTTTGCCTTAATAATCGCAAAAAGAGTAAAACAAACCGTCAATCGGGGCTTCGGTTATAGACAACCGATTTGATAACTAGGTCACCGCCAAGGAGAAGATCCGGCAATGACACAATCAGCAACACAAGAAAACAGCCAAGGAAGCGATTAAGAGAATCGCAAAAGGGAAACGAACCGTCGGGACCAAGATTGCGAAAGAATCGCAAGAACAGCAAATCGTCGGGACGGGAAAGACGGATAAAGAACAGCCAAGGAACTATATCACAGGTAGGACAAGACGATCGTATGCTCTGATACCATGTTAAGATTGGAATCAACCAACATGAAATCCTCACAGAAACCCTAGAAACCAGAAACCCTAGAGAAAACGAAGAGGCGCAATTGGGGATCACTTGATCTGGTTCCTTCACTTGGCAGATCATCACCCTTAAATCCTAATCTATGCAGCGGTTCATTACAACGGATGTGAAGGAACAGAAACGACATCATGAAATAAACCAAACGACACAAAATAAACTAAACAGACAAAAAACGGACGGGCCGAATAACAACTGCAGACGGGCTGAATACGCAATTGGGCCACATCATCAAAGAAGCCCACGAACATAAGCAGCCTGATTCTTAACACGATCGACAAGCTCATCATGGCTTCCATCAACAAGAACTATGTCGATATGGGTGAATACCCCGTCACCACCGAGCTCCAGGTACGACTCCTCTCCTATTGATTACATATATATGTTGAACGACTTACTGTCTTCTGCATGAAGAACCGCTGTGTTAATATGATAGCACGCCTCTTCAACGCTCCCACATGGGGAGAGAATGAAACTGCGGTCAGATGGTTATTATTTACTTTTCCGTCAATTTTTTAGGTTAAATCTATAATTTTGCCATTTCATCTTCAAACACTACATCAAACCTAAAATGCATTTTAAATTTTGAAATCAACTCAGTTTTAAACTTATAACAACATTTCTTGGTTTTGAAGTCAATTTATGGGTTCGACCTCAACTCATAAATGTAATTTTAAGTTATTTTTTAACCCAAAACAATATTTATGAATTGATTTCGAACGCAGAAATGTTGTCCTACGTTGATTTCAACCCAAAATGCATTTGTTAGTTTGAATTTATCCTCAAAACTGATTTCTTATATTTGATTCGTGATTTTATGTTGCATGTAAGATGAAGATGAACACGATGTCAAAATTATCATTTTAACATAAAATAATAATGTTTAACGTAAAAAATTGACGGAACACTAATTGCATTTAACAACAATATGCAAACATCTTGGTGCACGTACCAATTTTTTTAAACATATTGGTGCAATTATCAACAATGCATACATCTTCATGCATTGAAGCTATTTACCTATCCTAAAAGCTATCCCTCCAGGTTTGCTGAGAGAAATTAACCCGATACTTCGCGGTCGAGATCAAGGAAGTGAAACTGAGTGAAGGATATTACATAATGGACCCCGTGAAAGCAATCGAGATGGTTGACACATCGTACCAATATAACTAACTGTTGAACTGATTACCGTTAATTTGTATATATCTATATATGATTGAAGGGTAGTGTGTGGTTTGTTCATGGAAGGGTTACAAGAGCATCATAGAGAGAACTGCACGAAGAACGCTCGAGTCGTTCGGGAGGGAATCGAGAACATATGCCGATTCTGTTGGACTGAATAATGTACTTGATATATTGAAGCTTGAAAAACTTAAACTTACATTTCAGATTACATACTATATATAAATGTAAACTAGGTATCATGACAACAAATTACAATGTGGGAAATGTATACAATGGACACCATGTTTGATGAGTTGTTCACATGCTTGTGTGGTGTAAAGGTATGCTCACATGTTGTCCAATATGTTTTAATACTCCCCATAAAGTTGAATATTAGGGTCTCTAATATTTAACTTGCACAAAACATTTTTGAAAATTCTTCCGATTACTGCCTTGGTAAGGATATCAGCAAGTTGATCTTCAGAGCGTATGAATGGAACAATGATAATTCCATTTTCCAGTTTTACTTGATAAAATGTCGATCGATTTTAACATGTTTATTTCAATCATGTTGAACTGGATTCTCTGAAATACATATAGCTGCACGATTATCACACAGTAGTCGACATGGTCCTTTGACAGGAAAACCAATCTCAGTTAATAACTTGTATACCCATAAAACTTCTGCCAGGCCTCGAGCTATTCCTCTGAATTATGCTTCCGCACTCGAGAGTGCTACCATCTTCTGCTTCTTACTTCTTTAGGTGACCAAGTTTCCTCTGACCAAGGTAAAGTAACCTGCAGTAGACCTCTTTTTGTCGGATTTCCTGCCCAATCCGCATATGTATATGTATTTATATCTAGGTAACCATTCTTCTTGAACACAATCCCTACTCCTGAAGATCCTTTCAAATATCGAAGGACTCTCAAAGCACTCTCCATATGAATGACTTGTGGCTGATGCATAAATTGACTCAACACTCCTACCGCATATGCAATATCAAGTCTTGTATGAGATAGATAAATTAACTTTCCCGCAAGATGCTGGTATTGAGTCTGATCTGCTGGTTCTGCATCTTTCTCTATCTTCAATCCATGATTGACCATAATTGGAGTATCTGTTGATTTACAGTCGAGTAGACCTGTCTCAACTAGTAGATCTAAGATGTACTTCCTTTGAGATATGAAAATATCTGTCTTTGAGCGCAGTACTTCAATCCCCAGAAAATATTTCAGCTCTCCTAAGTGTTTCATCTCAAACTCTTTAAACAAATTCTGCTTGAGTTGTATTATTTCTTCAGAATTGTCTCATGTGATGATCATATCGTCAAAATAGATAATCAGACACGTCAGTCTACCTTGTTTCCTTTGGAGGAACAAGGTATGATCAGAGTTACTCTGATGATATCCTTGTTTTTCATCGCAACTGTGAATCTTCCAAACCATGCTCTATGTGACTGTTTTAACCCATATAACGCTTTCTTCAATTTGCATACATCGCCTTGTTCAGAAACTGATTTGAAATCAGGTGGTGGTTCCATATAAACTTCTTCCTCCAAATCTCCATGTAAGAAGACGTTTTTAACATCAAACTGATAGATCTGCCAATCACTATTAGCAGCTATTGAAAACAGGACTCTAATAGTGTCAATCTTCGCAACAAGAGAGAATGTTTCTGAGTAGTTAATGTCGTAGGTTTGAGTATAACCTTTAGCCACTAGTCTTGCTTTATACCTTTCAACAGATCTGTCAGCTCTGTGCTTCACAGTAAACACCCATCGACATCCAACTGCTTTTTTTTTCCATGTAGAAGAGCACACTTTTCCCACGTTTGGTTCTTCTATAAAGCTTTCATTTCTACTTTCATGGCATGTCTCCATTCCAGAATCTTTAATGCTGATTCCATTATGCTAGGCATAGTTATTAGAACTGGCCCGACCATCGAACCAGCGAGGGGCCGGTTCACGGTTCGACCGGTCCAACCCGGTTCAGTGTGCGGTCCAAAGGGGAATTTTTTTTGAAAACTTAAAATACATACATAGTCTCAAACACAAACATAATTGCCTCAAACTACATAATCTCACACACACACAAACTACCTAGTTTCAATATCAAACACACATTACTCTCAATTCTCAAACACAATACACAATAGTAGTGAACCGGTTTAACCAATTGGGTTAAACCGATTGATTTGTGCAGAACCAAAAACCGAAAAAAACAGTCGAAAAAAAAAACAAAAAACAAAAAGTGAACTGGAAACCGGTCGGTTATTAAAAAACCGACCGGTTTTCTAAAAACCGTCCGGTTCAAACACTGTTCATTTGCAAAACAGTCTTTTAACTGAACCAAACCGGACAGGGGTCCGGTTCCCGATCGGACCGCCAGTCCGGTTCTGATAACTATGGTGCTAGGTATATCCTGAGTATATACTGCATCAACAAATGCACGAGCAACTGGTGACAGACTCCCCCTGAACAGAAGATTGAGTTGTGTAGTAGTTCTCAGTTTCAAGAAACGTACAATCCACCGTAGTATACGTACGATGAGTTTTAGGATTAAAACAACAGTAGCATTTCTGATGAATCTCATACCCCACCCACGAAAACACATTTAACAGAACATGGATCGAATTTGGAACGATCCGATTTGGGAACATGTACAAAGACAGAGCACCCAAATATATGTGGTTGGAGTGTCAAGGTTGTTGGAACACTCATATGACTGGATAGAGTTTGGAGAGGAGTTTGAAAATTGATTACCTTAGTCGGTAAACGATTAATTAGATAGACAACGTTGCTACGACTTCTGGCCAAAAAGAGGATGAAACATGTGACTCCAACATTAATGCTCTTGTCATTTATAGAATATGACAGTTTTTTCTTTCTGCTACCCCATTTTGTTGAGGGGGTATGTAGACAGGAGGTTTGATGTATGATGCCTTTGTCTTTAAGAAACTTTTTAAGTGAGGAATTTAAGAATTTTCCTCTGTTATCATAACGAAGTACCTGGATTTTTGTACTAAACCGAGTCTAGACTAAATTTGTAAACTCTACGAACTTTGTGAAGACTTCTGATTTATGTTCGAGAAAATAAACCCAGGTCATGCGAGAGTAATCATCGATAAAGAGCACAAAATATCTAAACCTATTTTTTGACATGCAGGTACCATTATTTGGAGCAGGAACCCAAACATCAGAATGAATTAAAACAAACATAGAATTGACTATAGAGATAGACAATGAATATGACTTTTTATGGATTTTAGCAAAAATACAGTCCTCACACACAATTTATTTATTTGACGAAAATAAGATAGGAAATAATTTATGAAGATACCGTGCAAATGGGTGACCAAATCTCCGGTGCCACAACCATTGTTGCGTGGTGACTGTCCCATGAGCAAGCATTGCAGTTCTGTGTTGAGTCACTTCCTCCACATAATACAGGCCTTGACGTTCAACTCCACGTCCAATAACTCTCCCCGACTGAATATCCTGTAATACACCTAAAGTGGGATACATTAGATCCATACAGTTTAGTTCTCTGGTCACATGGCTAATAGAAAGCAACTTGCAGACTAGACTAAACACATATAGACAATTCTGCAATTTAATGGTTGGAGATAGAGCAATGGTTCCAGCTCCCTGAACCGATGATAGGCCTCCATTCGTAGTCTGAATCATTTCCCTTCCTGGTGCCGAATGATTGACAAAATCATTTTTATCAAAAGTCATACTGTCTGTAGATCCGCAATCAAATAACCATTTTTTTTTATTATTTTCTAGTGAAGAATCCTTATCAATAAACACATGAGCAGTTATGAGACCAATTCCGTTATTATTTAAAATAGACTCCATTCGTGGTTTTTCATCAATATCAGAACCCAACACATCGATCTTTAAACATGAAGGACCAAAAAACTGATAATTAGGGTTCCAGGGGTAGGAAGGTAATTTTGCCCTTCCTAACCCTATACCTTCATTTCGGGTGTTTTGAGCAGCTCCCCCTTGAGCCACCGATGAGTTCCCTTCTTATCCTCTGTGATTTTGGTTCCTCCAACCGAGGTATGACTTGGAGGGTCCCTTCAACCACGATTTATGTATTGTTCCTTCTTATGCCGAAGGCTTCAGTGTCCTTCTGTATTTCGTCACGGTCGTTCGCCACCGTGACCTGGTTGCTGGTGCCGAACCCTTCCCGTCATTGACTTCTCCATTCTTTGGGAAAACCTACCAATTGGAAACACTCATATTTACTGTGACGAAGCTTTCCACAATGGTTGCACCGTATCGTTTTCCGGTCACCACCATCGCCACGAGACGACCTTCCCTTTCCAGCGAATGGCTGCGACTTGGAGGCGTGTCCCAAATTGAACCCAGCAACTGCATCCTCTGAGTAAGCACATGATAAAAATCTCGAACCGAATTCAGTTTCGTTCTTCGTGCCTCCCATTACGTGCCTCCAGTCTCGTTCTGATCGGATTGTTGCGTATGCCATTTCCACCTCCGGTAATGGACTTCCCCTGAGTAAATCACGTTTTTCATTATCAAATTCATCACTTACCGCATTTAGAAATTGGTATAGCTTTGTTTCGGCTCGCTTTGTGTTCCAAATATGTATATCTTCAGAATATTTCATTGGATTCGGGTCCCGTAACTCGATTTCCCTCCATAAACTCTGTAATTTGCTGTACAGAGTTTCCAGGGATTCAGAGCCTTGTTTTGTGCTATTCGTGTGAACAATTAGAACGAATAACTGGATGCCATTTTTGCCTTTGTTGTATGTGGCAAATAGACATTTCCACAACTCCTTTACCGTGAGAAATTCTGCATATTGATGCATCAAATCTGGTTCCATGTTGTTGAGCATCCATGAGCAGACGATTAGATCATCCTGCTCCCATTGTTTGTGATTGAATTCTCCGGACTGAGGTGGTTCATGAACATCTGTGATGTGATGAAGTTTCCCTTGTCCTCCAATTTTTATCCGGATGAGTCGTGACCACAGAGAGTAAGTACTCTCATTTAGTTTCACGCTTAAGTTGATTGTTGGTACTCATATGGATTGCTTCTGCACTTGACTATTCAGTTGTGAAAGGTTTGGGAGGTTCGAGAGCAGTGCTGCCCATTGAGCCGCAGACGATGTATTCGTTGAGCCGGGCTCGTTGGTGTGGGCACTGCCTTCTTCGGATTCAGACATGACTATATGCATGTATGATAAATGATGAACGCCGAGAAAGGTTGATCGATTTATCTGATCGAATACTTCGGCTCTGATACCATCTTGGACTGAATAAGGTACTTGATATATTGAAGGTTGAAAAACTTAAACTTACATTTCAGATTACATACTATATATAAATATAAACTAGGTATCATGACAACAAATTACAATGTGGAAAGTGTATACAATGGACACCATGTTTGATGAGTTGTCCACATGCTTGTGTGGTGTAAATGTATGCTTGTGTGGTGTAAATGTATGTCCACATGTTGTCCAATATGTTTTAATATATTCGACGTGCTCTCCAAGGACGTTGGAGTTCCCGTCGTTGCCTTTGCTATAAAAAACAGCTCAAAACTGCGAACTGTTTTTGACGTAGCCGAAAATTTGAGAAGGTTCGGGTGGATATTCCCGGCCTATACGATGCCACCAAATGCAGAGCACATCGCTGTCCTTAGGGTTGTGATCCGAGAGGATTTTAGTAGGAGCTTCGCGATGCAGCTGGTTCATGATGTCGAAGAAGTTGTTAAGGAGCTCGCCGTGAGGATGGATTGGGTGTCAATGGTGGATGCTGATGAGGTGGAGAGAAGGAGTGACAAACTGGTACAGAAGATTGAGGAGGAGATCACGCAGCAGTGGAGGAAGTTGGTGAAGTGTCGGAGGACCGGAGTCTGCTAGAATATTCGTAATCGTTGGTTGATCGACAACGGCTCGATTCAGCATCCTATCTATGGGACGAAGCTTCCTGATGACTTAAATACATGTCAGGCTAATAATAACCTACTAAAGTTAAGAAACAAAAAATGGTAATATCAATTTAGTAAGAATTCTAATGTTGGGATATATTTCGTTATTTTAATGTTTGGTAATCTTTCAAGATTTATTTTTGTTAATTTATTTTTATTAATATAATATATTTTGAAAGTTACAAAATAACATTCTCCTATACATGGACTATCTAGTCTGAGTTAAAATTTAGTCACATCCCTTTTCGATTGAGACTCAAACGAGTTTTGAACAAATTAAAATCAGTTGTAATATATAGTAATTTTTAAATGATTTATTGTGACATTTTTTAAAGTATTCTGTTAATTTTGCAACTTTTGAAATAATTTTTTTGATGAATCTGATTGTGATATTCTTAGAAATATTATGTTAGTTTTGTAACTTTTAAAACATATTTCGTTAAGTTTGAATAAAATATATGAAAAATTATACAAATAACCAAACATTAAAAAAATGAAATTAGATGACCAAAATAAAAATAAACGATAATTTTAAAAATAAACGTTTGTAAAACTCAAAATATACCTGAACAAAGACCTTCATATTTTACTCTTTAGACATATTACACTAGTTTGAACCCAACAACTAAATAGGCCTATGAGCTATCGAAGCCCAAAAGGATGGAACTTCTTATTGGGTTTAGGGTTTTCTTTAGTTCATATTTGTTTCTCATCTTTTCCCGCATTTCCATTTCTCGATTTCCCGCCAAAATCAAAAGGTTCGTCAAAATCCATCTGTACACACGACTGCAGAGAGATGCGAGAGACTTGAGGAAACATCGACTGAGTAAAACAATCTGTGTCTGTTTCCTGATCCAGCAGTGAAGATGAGTCTCGCGTTGAAGAAGAAGGTACAGCGGAAGTTCAAGATGAGAGGTTACACCGTTAAAGTGGACGCTTTGGACGTCATTATCTCCTTCACGTCTCGCTTCCCCTCTGATCATGAAGACGAAGCTCTCGAGATCCTCCTTGACCAGCTCGAAATGGAAACGCGTAAGTGAATAACTGCATCTTATCCTCACTGTTTAGTTCAATTATTTTAAATTTGTATTTCATTTGGTGTGATTGAGGAATGCAAGATCCCACAGATATGGACTTGATCGGTGTAATTTCTAATAATTGGAGCATTGTGCTGAAGATTTTTTTTATTTGAATGATGTTCTTCGCAGTTAAATCTTCAATAATTGATAAAGAGCCAGTGAGCCGTGTGGTGAATATTCTTGTAGAAGCAGAAGCCGTTGATGAGGAGAACTTGGATATGGTTCTAGATAATCGCTCATCTGCTCTTCGTGTAATAGATGCCTTTGATGTTCCCAAGTATCACTATGATTCCATCAAGAAGATTTTCTACAAGTACTATTCTGGCCTTCCCTTCTCTTTTATCTTGTCGTTCCATTACTATTTAGAATTTTTGTTCTCGTAAAAAGTTTAGCTAGTTTATCACGCTGCAAAAAACAAACATATAATTGTCTTTAAAGCTATTGCATTTTATTCTAGATAGATTGATACTGCCTTCAAGTATTCTCATTACCGATAGGGTGCCGTCAAAATTGAATATATCATAGTGATATGTCTATTCCAACTTCCATCAATCAATTGAATGAAAGTATTGGTGTATTTTCAAGCTTCACATAGCTTGATAGTCTTTTTAGTAGAAAAATACTTCGTTGAAGTATGTAAATTTCTTCATCAGGGTACGAAATACAGAATGATGAACAGTACCAAAAATACTTGTTGCTAGATCTGACATCGCTGAATATTATTATGAATGTTTTGGCTAAAGCAGAGCTGTGCATCTCATTTTCATTGTGCATTCTTGGTTACTTTGTCTATGAAATAGCCTTTCACCTTAGCTCTGTGCTAGTGGACAAACATTGTAGTTAAATATGATTTGACAAAGTGATATATACTCTGTTCAATGTCCTATTCGTTCACTTGACTTAACTTCCTTTGAATATCTCTTGTACTTTCATGTGAAGCTAGTTATTTTAATCAGCTTCACAGAGGGTCCCTTCCCTCCAACTGAGTTTTTCAATCCTTAAGATCATGTATGTTTGTGTTCTCAAGTATTTTTTGGTCCATCTCCTCCTTTTGTAGGCATGTTGGAGGCCATCCCATTCATGGAGAGGCTTCTGCAAAAATAACTTTGTATAAGGACAGGTTTCTCATGTTGATGCAGAGTCTCTCTCGTGATGAGCATTTCTCAAAGCCTGCATTTGAAACTGAAAAAGCGCACAGTTGTGAGGTACTTGTCCACCTCCTTTTTATTCCCACCCACAACCTCAGATATGAAGTTGTGTTTTTTTGCAATTATAGTACAACTTGAGCCATGACTGATATTAGTTTTTTTTTTTAAATACAAAAATCATGGTGAAAATATTGACAGCTAGCTACCATTCAATCACTTGTTGGGCAAACTGGAAGAAGATGGGTTATGGGCATTATATCTGAGTTGGAGGATGGCCACTTCTACTTGGAAGACCTTACTGCCTCAGTAGAAATTAATCTCTCAGATGCAATATCCTTTACTCTTGATTGAACTTTTTTTTTTCTTCCTGAATTTAGATTTAGGTTTTGTAACATAGGCCGTTACAAGTCTATTATATCTTTGAAAGACAATTTAGTTAGGAGAATAATGATAAAGTACTGCAAGCAGTACCACTGAACAAGAATATCAGAAAGGAACACCATGGTCAGTCAAGATACACAAATCTAACGTTTAGCATTGCAATCGTTGAGGATAGTTTGGAATAGACATGTAATTCACATTACACCATCTTCAACAATCAACTCAGAATCCCTTGTGTAGAAGTAGCAAATCTCTTAAGTACCCTTCTAATGTGATGTCTCTTAATCTTAAACTTGCAGCCTCATTTAAAGTCATTTCCAGTATAGCTTCTTCAGTAGGTTTAAATGGTTTTCCTGTTATTCTTTGTCAAATCTATGAAATATGCGGTAGAGTAGAACACTTATTTTCTTCAGTAGGTTTACTTGTTTTTTCTGTTATTCTTGATAAACCTATGAAATATGCTGGTGAGTACAACTTTTTTTCCCTACGAATTGGAACAATAAATAAAGAATCCATCCTAACTGAGGAGATATCTATCTGTAAGAATTTTCTGAGGTCTAAGCTTACATTTTTTTAATAGTTGGTTTATGCATGGAAAATTGTATCTTAATAAGATGAATAATTGTAATAACAGGAGTATTCAGTAAACCTTGTTTTTTCTTTGACAAACCACACAAGATAACTACAGGGTTCTTTTCGGAGAACACCATAGTTGTAGCAGAAGGGGAGATGCTATTGGAAGGAATTTTCAAGGTCAGTATCAGTCTTTCTTCACATAGAACTGCTAAAGCTTACATGATTTTGGCAGATGATTTCATCACTACAACCTTTTCTCTACGATGATGCTCTCTGAAATATACATTGTCCCATACGCCTTTTCTATTCCAATGATGAATTTCTCCGCAATATACATTCACTCATTAGGAGTCCGTTAGAGGAGTACGCTGTAGGAAAGGAAGAAATCTACAATATGAGGTGCATGTCCTTTTGAATGTAACAATGATCCTTAGATACACCTTTTACAAGGGATAATCCATGTAACGTCGCTAAGCCATACATATATATATATATATATTAGTTTTTAAAGTTAATGGAGAATTTGAGAACTTGAGTAGAAGAAATCACCACAGCTTGTTATTGAACGTGACTATCTAAAAGTTATACACGAAGGGCGATAGAAATCTCTTTTGTTTTATGAGGTTGGTGGGTTGGCATTATCCTGATTCTTGATGCCTCTCATTTTGTTTGAAAGGTCTATACATGCGGGTTTCCTCCTCTTGAAGACAGAGATAAGTCCATCAAAGCACTGTCCGGGCATGACCTTTTTGGAGGTGGCACATTAACAAAAGAGGAAACTGTATCCTAAGAATTTCTTTTCCTGATTATTTTCAGAGTGTTGGGTTTGAACCCATCTAAATCTAAATCAAAGTCCTGCTTGCTGTTTCAATGTTTTTATTTTTATCTTTTCAGAACTCTTTTGGTTTTCCTTTACTAATTCATAGCTCAGACTTGTGGATCTTGAGAAAAGAGCAGTCAATAATATGTTCGTGATTCTCTCAGATGTTTGGCTAGACAATGAAGAGGTTATTCACGGTTACATTTTTCTTGTGTTATTTCAGCTGCTCAACTTCATCTGATCTAATTATTGTGTTACCTGTAGAGAAGGCTATGCGAAAGTTTGAGACAGTTTTGAATGGGTTCGAGAATGTAGAAATCGTTCCTTCATTATTTGTCTTAATGGGAAATTTTTGCTCACGCCCATGCAACCTTTCCTTTCATTCTTATAGTAGCATCAGGTGAGGAATTGGATAGTTAATCTTAAACATGTCTTATATGGTTGCCAAAAGAGGAAATAACTAATTACGTTAATATGTAGATCTCAGTTTGGCAAACTGGGAGAAATGATTGCAGCACATCCCCGTTTGAAGGCGCACAGTCGATTCTTGTTCATTCCAGGACCTAATGATCCAGGTCTTGCATAATAAATCTCATGGTTTTCTCGTGAATGATTATGCACGATCACTCTACTCTGAGGCAATTTACATGTTTAATTATCTCTTCAGGTCCGTCAACAGTTCTGCCTCGACCTGCTTTACCTAGTTATATCACTGAAGAGCTTCAAAAGCACATTCCTAACGCCATATTTTCAAGTAACCCTTGCAGGTTGTAAGACACTTATGAGTTATATTATATATATCGCAACTTGGTTTTACTAAGATGTGTGCTATTACTTTCTTTTTCCCTGCAGAATAAAGTTTTACACCCAAGAGATTGTTTTTTTCCGCCAAGATTTATTATATAGGATGCGTCGCTCGTGTCTGATAACTCCATCTACAGAAGAAACAAGCGATCCATTTGAGCACGTAATGCTTCCATCCGTGCTCTTCTCCTCTTTCGTTTGTCTTTACTCCAAACATGATTTTGTGAAGCTCATATACAATTGTTGATATCCAATGCAGTTGGTTGCTACAATAACGCATCAGAGCCATCTGTGTCCTCTCCCTCTTATGGTTCAACCTGTTATATGGAATTATGATCACTGTCTCCACCTTTTTCCTACTCCACACACGGTAATTTTTGTATCCCATTCCTTGCAACTGAGTATGAACGTTATTTTCTAATACACAAATGCAACCCAATGGAAATGAAATGTCCAAGTATTATGCTATAAAAAATTATTAGAATCCAAACCAAATTCAATGTTTTCAGTTCAAATTTTCTATGGCCTTTTAAGTCATGTACGTACCTTCCAAACTAACATTCGGTTTGTCTTCGTTGATTTATTCAGATAGTTCTAGGAGATAGAAGCGAGCAAAAGGCATTCTGTTACACAGGCATCACTTGTTTCAATCCTGGTCCCTTCTCAGTTGATGGTACATTTGTGGCCTATCGTCCATGTACTCGTGAAGTGGAGTTGTCAGCGGTGCCAGAATAAAAGGTATTGCTGCAATTTGCCAGGTTACCTTCTCTTTTAAGAATTACTATCCAAAAGCCCAATCATCTAACCACTAGCATTTACAAGTTAATAGAACTCTGGTCGAATATCAGTATGTTAAATTAATAGAACCGTAAAAATTACTTCTGTCCAAACAACATTTTGAGTTGATTATACCAATCGGAAACTCTTGAGCCTAAAGAAACAGTCCAGGAACTGGTAGCTCATTTGTTCTTTGTAGCTTTTGATAGAATTTTCTGCCCTTCAGATTAGAATCTGAGACCTAATAATGGCTGCTATGGAATGTTATTGCAATGATAATAGTATGAATCCTGTCGTGGTTTACCATGGAAGAAATCCATGAGGGAAGTACATTCCATCTTGACAAAGAGATGTCATCCCTTTCTTCCACCTAATAAATACCCAAAAGCTATGTCTGGAATTGTCGTGGTCGTTAAATGGACGCTCCATTTCTTTTGCTTGTTACACACTTTTAAGAGGAGGCAAGAAAGTTTGGGGAAGTTAGGGAGATGGTCTTGACATATACAAGGTAGGAGAAACCTTAATTATTGTTATTAGAGTTGGTTCGTTTGGTGGATAGTAATAGGAAGAACGAATTAAGGACAAAAAACATACATCTCTTTGGAATGGTTTAGACGTTGAATGTTACCAAATTCCTTGGTTTACAAGTTAAACCTTAAACTCGAGCAAACTTCAATTTTTTCCAAAGAACTCATAAGTCTCTAATATATAAGCTAATTAGACTACACGTTCTGAAGTTTCCGTGTCATTCATGTCAGGTGGCTCAACAATTCAGCATTGGAGAATCCAGATTCAATTGCGATTTAGGGTACAAATATGAAAATTACCTTTGCTTGAAGAAGATAAGTGGTAGGTGAAACAAGTGGGACAATTGGAAAGAACAGCAGTTAGCTCGAAGCCGCCATGACCTAAAGTTGTTAAGACAAGCTTGTCAGATGTTCTTCTTAAAGTCGTACTGTAGATGACATTAAGTTTGTAGAAACAGAGTTTTCTAGTTGTTTATCTGTATTTTGCTTCCTGTAAGGTAAGTTAAACATGTCTTCAGAGGGACAGTTAAAACAGTTGAGGGACAGTTGAGTTGGGGCACGCGTCTCTGATTAGGTTGGTGATGACGTGTTCTTGGTCTTGTAGTGTCACCTTGTTCTCTCCTATATATATATACATTCCTTAGTAGATGTTTTTTATTTTCACAATTTATTAAAAATTAATAGACGGTTGAATTGCAGGATTGTGAATTTGTCTTGAAACTCTTGAAACTTTCTTAAAGATAGATGAGTTTTTATAAACGTCTTTTCCTTTTTTTATTATGATCCTCAGAATTAAAATTATTATGGTAATAAAAGTAAATAAATATATCTATAGATAATATTATAGTAATACAATATATATATATATATATATATATATATATTAAAATAGTATAATATTGTCTTTTCTCATGTTTTTACTTTTTAGAACTTGTGTCATGCAGTAAAATAATAAGAATTATAACTAAAAACGTTTTTAAAGTACAGTTAAGAGTTAAGACATCTTCATTTCTCTGCTCTTTGGTAAGAGTTATGGGTGTAACAACAAAGAAAGATGGGAGATGGCTTTCGCCAACAAATCAAACAAAGCATGATGCATGCAGTTGCTCAAAACTCAAGAGTGGTAGGCCAACGGTCAAACGTATATATATAATAATGATTTCTCTTTTCCATTATTTTTCTTTTTAATTTTTTGAAGAGTTTCCTAAAGACCATCGGAGCATATACATTTCACATCCTTACTACACAACTAGAATAATATACGAAGTATTGAACTGTTGCATTATCTTACAAATGGTTCTTTTTTCCAATGTTCATGTATCTAACTATCTATTTGAGAATTGTTTGATACATAAGTCTTATATCATCTTAATACGTGCTTATATAAATGTCTTTTGGGAGCATATTTCGTGTTTATATATACGTTTATCCATAACCCCATGATCTATCAATTCGTTTTATAGAAGACCGCCTTATAATAATGCAGAATCTTATCAGTACGTATCCATACAAACTCAAACTAAGTTAATCAAAACCCTCATGCACGTAGTTGTTTGGGGGTTAGGGTTTGTAAAATCAGAAAGCGTTCAGTAGTTATATATAGCTTATATATAATGGGAAATAATAAGTGTATATATATATAAGGTTAGGTTGTAAGGTTAGGTTATGGAACTTGATTAATATGTAATGTTAATTTATGTATTAATGTTCACGCGTCCCGCGGTTCAACCTCCGTATTGTAGGCTTCACTGTAGCACATGGACGGTGCCTAACTAGACGGAGCACATGAGCGGTTTGACTGGACGGTGGTCAACACGGGCGGCTGGACGGTCGTTAAACACGGCAAGCTGGAAAAAGTGGTCAAGTTGAAGTTTTGGACTTATTAGGTATGTATTCAAAAACAAGAGTGAAAGAACGATCATCAATATGTTACCTCAAACTCGAATAGGTGTTATCATGTAAAACTCTCTCACAAGTTTTCTCTCTAGCTTTCCAAAATCTCTCTCAATTCTGGTTCTTTTTCATCAGTTTCTGTGTTTTTTACGAAATCGAACCTAACATATAACACCCAACAATTAACACATTTTGTTCGAGATTGTAGATGACTTTGTAACGTACGTAACGGGCAACCTTAACTATTAAATTATTAATCTCTTCTCCTTCCAAATTCAGAACGTACGTCTTGAATTCTCTGTGCGGAGCTCCAACCCGAATACCAGAGATGTTCCTGAATTCGGAGGCATCTTCCGATCCTTGAAGATCTTTGATTCGACTGTGAATTTTCTCAATAAAATATACTGATATTCTACTGTTTTTACACCCTATTCAAATCCCCGATAACATTACAGAAGAAAAGAAGAGAAGTGCAACGATGTTCTATGTTCAAAAAATTAAATTCTGGATTTGTTTTAAACCTAGAACAACATTACTGGATTTATTTTAAAACTAGATCTGCGTTTATGGCTTTAAATCTTTTTGGGGTTTAAATTGAACGTAAAAGCAACATTTTCAGTTCGATTAGAGATTTAGTTTAAAAAAAAGTGAAAACGGTGTTAGTTAAAATCAGGTTTTCATATTAGTGGAAGTAGTAGATTAATTAGCTAAAAATAGTGAAGTAGTGGATGTAGTGAATTAATTAGCTAAAAATAGGTAGTATCTCTTGTATAAATTCTCAATTGCAGATCAAATAAAATAAATTCAAGTTCTGCATATTTTGTTTCTGTTTTCTACCGTTCTTCAAATTATTTTGCTTGATAAACAACAGTGGTATCAAAGCTTAACTTCTTGAGGGATCTGTGAAGTTTTGTGATTGTCGATTTCTTGAGATCATCCACCCATAAACACCCTAAACTCTCATCAAATGACAAAATCTTTCTCAGGTGTAGCTCCACCAAAATTCGATGGCTCAAACTACCAAGCTTGGGCTGTCAAAATGGAAGCGTACATAGAGGGCACTGATTTGTGGGAGGAGTTGAGGAAGACTATGACATTACAGCTCTTCCACCCAATCCCACACTTTCTCAAATGGTTCAAAGGGAAAAAAAGATGAGAAAGGCACGAGCCAAGTCATGCCTTTATTTGGCTGTCTCACCTGCAATTTTCAGCAGAATCATGTCCATAAAGTCAGCCGATGAAATTTGGGACTTCCTCGAAGAAGAATACAAAAGAGATGAGAGGATAAGGGGCATGGAATCTCTGAACTTGATAAGGGAATTCGAAAAGGAGCAAATGAAGGAATCTGAGACCATCCAAGAATACTCAGATCGATTGGTGAGACTTGCAAACCAGGTTAGAATACTTGGTAAGGAGATGAAGGATAGTAGAATTGTGAAGAATATATTAGTCTCTCTTCCTAAGAGATTTGAATCAACCATTGTCTCATTGGAGAACACCAAGGACCTATCAACTCTTAAATTGGCAGAGCTCCTTAGTTCTCTTCAAACTCAAGAGCAAAGGAAATTGATGCGTGAAGAAGGGGCAATTGAAGGTGCTTTGAAGGCCAAGATGTACTTAAACTAGAGGAGTAAGGAGAAAAAGTTGAAATGCAAGCCTAATTCTAGTGATGGTGAGTTAAATGCGGCAGTAATGGGCCAAAAAGAAGGAACTCTTCCTCCTTGTAAGCATTGTGGTAAGGAAAACCATCCTCACTACAAATGTTGGAAGAGGCCAGACATAAAATGCAGGAGGTGTCAGAAGATGGGGCATGTCGAAAAGATTTGCCCTGAAAAATACAATCAGCCGAATAGAGAAACTCAAGGTGTTGTCCATGAAGAAGAGGATGAGCATCTGTTTGCGGCTTTTTTCTTCACAACAGGAGCATCGAGTGATAGGTGGCTGGTCGACAGTGGCTGCACTAATCACATGACTGGTGATATGAGACTTTTCAAACAACTTGACATGTCAGTTCTTTCCAAAGTGAAAATTGGAAATGGAGAGTTCATATTTGTTAAAGGAAAAGGGACAGTAGCTATAGATAGCAATTCAGGTACGAAGCTGATTGATGAAGTGTTATATATGCCTGAAATTGATCAAAACTTGCTTAGTGTTGGTCAATTGCTAGAAACGAATTTCAAGCTGTTGTTTGAAGATAAAAAGTGCATTATTATATATTCTAGTGGTAAGGAGCTCTTTAGGATCAAAATGAAGGGAAAAAGTTTTGCACTCAATCCATTGGAGGAGGAGCAATCTGCTTTCACAATCAAAGAAGGCATCACATAGTCTGCACATCACGATGTCCATACACTCCGTATGGAGCTCTCTGAAACCCTAAACCTGATGGAAACCCTAGGGAATGAACTTGCTGACTGTAGAGAATCTGAAGCTCAGACAAAGGAAGTCATAAGGAACACCAGATGGCAACTTGAGATTGCAAATGTGACTGTGGATACGCTTCGCTCAATGTTGGAGCGGTCGAGGGATCAAATCAAGGACAAACTCTTCCAGTCTTGTTCTTTTGTTTATCCTACAGTTGAAGGCGAAAGCGTCTGCCTTGATGATGATGAAATGACAGATGATCAATCTGTTAGGAGGCCAAAATTTCTTGCTGAGATTTATCAAAAATGCAATCTTGCAGCCCTTGAACCTAGAGGATATGAGGAAGCCAAGATTGATAAGAAATGGCTAGCTGCAATGCAGGAGGAGTTTGCCATGATTGAGAATAATGAAATAGTGAATTAAATAGCTAAAAATAGTTGAATAAGTTGAAGTAGTGGAGGTAGTGGATTAATTAGCTAAAAATATGTAGTATCTCTTGTATAAATTTTCAATTGCACATCAAATAAAATCAATCCAAGTTCTGCATATTTTGTTTCTGTTTTCTGTTGTTCTTTAAATTATTTTGCTTGATAAAGATCAAACATGATGAAAATGAATAAAAGGATAGGATTATCAGTTTGACAAAAAAAAAATGAATTGAAAAAATGAATTAAACAGTAAGGACAAAGTATATATTTAGCGATGATCTCTTATTTTGCTTGGAGAATGAAGAATTCAAAGGATCTGTGGGCAAGAATCATTAAGAATCGATATTTCAATCCAACCACTAGAGTTACGAAGAGTGGATCTCCTACTTGGAAAGCTTTGATTCAGGGGAAAAGTTGTATGAAAGAAGGAGAAGGGTGGATTATTGGGTATGATAATTGGCTAGGATCATGTACTCTGCGTGAGCTGTTTCAGGGACCCTTGTCTTATGGGGAAGAGAATTTGAAGCTGAAAGAGATAATTAGGGATAATGGGGAGTGAGATGTCTTTAATCTGTCCTTTCAGATCCCTGAGAACATATATGAGATTATTAGAGCTACCCCGAGGAGCATAAACCTGGGGAACACTGATAGGAGAATGTGGATGGGTTCGCCGATGGGTACTCCATCTGTGACCTTGGTTCACAGGAGTATTTGTCAAAAAAGGCACAGTCATATTGATCAGGCGCCAAATAAGTGGAATTGGATCTGGAAATGTGAGAACATTCCTAGAATCATACTTTTTTTGTGGCTTTGCAATCATGATCGTATTCCCACTGCCTGTATGCTTAGGAAAAAGGGTATGGATATTGATCCTATTTGCAAAATATGTGGTCTTTTTGAGGAGAATACCCTCCACGTTCTGCGAGATGTTTGCGAGAAAAAAAATGGATGGATATAGGTATTCCTGATGGAATTGAGTTCCATGGGGTCGAGTTATCAAAATGGTTGAAAGCTAACTGTCATAACAAAATTGAACATAAAGAAGGGATGCAATGGTGTTTGATTTTCTCTTCTGCGGTTTGGTTTATATGGAAGAATAGAAATTCTATTATTTTCAATAACAGATTTCTAGATATAGATATTGTGAGTCTAACTTTTTCGCAGGTTAGAGATGTAACTGCTCTTCTGGTGAAGTCCAATAGCATTCAGAGTAAAACGGAAATTGAAGTTCGGTGGATTCAACCAGAAGTTGGATGGATCAAATTGAATACAGACGGATCGGCGTTAGGAAACCCGGGACCGGCAGGGTGTGCGGCGATTCTAAGAAATCATCTTGGAGGATGGGTGAAAGGATCGCAAAGAAAACTTGGAATCACAAACAGTTTGGTCGCAGAATTATGGGGGATCAGAGATGGGCTTATTTTGGCTAAACACATGGGGATTCAAGACATACATGTGGAGTCGGATGCCAAAGAGGCGATAGGTATGATAGTGGATGATAATTTTGAAGATAGACCTCTAATGCCACTTATTTCAGATTGTAGAAAGTTGATATTGGAATTTAAGAAAGTGAAGTTAAGACATGTGTTCCGGAAAGGAAATGGAGCTGCAGACATCCTGGCCAAGGAAGCGGTCAATTTGAAAGCAAATTTTGTTGAGTTAGTTCATCCTCCGATAACTGTTTTATCGATCCTTAAATTAGACGCTATTGGCTTTGTCAAGACCATACAGGTAGTTTTGTAGTTTTGTAACAAGTATTTCTCTATTTACCAACCAAAAAAAAACACATCCAATAAAGATAGAGGTCCACTTAATCACGTTAACCAAACATATACATGCACTTAACTATATGAAAAAACATGTTAATACATATACGGTAAACAAGCGAGTGCCCTAATAATAATATATAATACAAACTAGTCATCACCTTGTCTGATCCCTCTACAAGTAGTAGTACACGTTGCCTCCAATTTAATTAAATATAGGGTTAATTAATATATGCTGTACCAAATAGTTGAGATTACGACTTTAATTGATTTAGTTGGACTGAAACTGAAAGATGGTCTCCATATAGGTTAGAATTTAAGGTGTGCTCAAATGAAGACGTTGAGAGGCCAACGAAAACATACTCTACAAAGCAACCAAACTCTCTCTCGATGGATCATTTATATATATATAGTTGTCTCTATCTCTGTATATATATATTTATAAGCGTACGTTGGGAGAGTCCATCCAATCTGTATTGTGTTAGATAATACGTTGCATCAATTCGCTTGGTAAGAAGTATTTCCAAACCCTAACTTCTTAGCAGGCGACCGATGACCTAGTTAGGGTTTTCACTTTCATACACACACACACATATATATATATATATATATATTTACACACTTCATCTGTGTGTCTTTCTCTTCTCAAGCTTGAAGAGGGAGAATAATATGTGTAGCAGAGGCCATTGGAGACCCTCTGAAGATGAGAAGCTCCGTGAGGTTGTCGACAAGTTCGGTCCTCATAACTGGAACACCATTGCTCAACACCTCACCGGTAGATCAGGTGCATGCAATTTACATTGTAGGGGAAAAAAGTATAATTACATATACGTATTAACATTTTTCTTTTTGTTATTAAGTGAATAAAAGTTAGTTTTTTTTTTAATAATTCAGGTAAGAGCTGTAGATTAAGATGGTATAATCAGCTAGATCCTACAATCAATCGAAACCCTTTCACTGTGGAGGAAGAAGAGCTTCTCCTTGCATCCCACGCTATTCATGGCAGCCGATGGTCCCTCATTGCTAGGCTCTTCCCTGGTCGCACTGACAATGCGGTGAAGAACCACTGGCACGTGATTAGGGCTCGAAAGAATCGCGAAAAGTCGAAGCTGTTCTACTGTAAGACCGATTGCAGAGCTTCTAGTTCTTGGACTGGTATTAATGGCGGGAGGAATATCAGATCTTCATCTATTAGAATTGATGAAGGGATTATGAAGATGATGAGTCGATGCAACTTTGCTTCCGTTTTCAGTAATGATCAGATTATTAACTCATCTCATCCTATTTGCATCTCCAAGTACTTTCATGGCAGACTCAACAAATTTATTGGAGGTAATATATATTGACATTTGGTTGATTGGTTAATTTTCATTTACTTATTTCTTAGAAAACGTTTTGATTAATTCAAACTACAATCCAACATGATGGCCACTAGTGGTTAAGACTCACTAATTTTACATGACACGATACGAATAAATAAGGAAAAATTGTATTTTTGAAAGTATATGAATGATAACACGATTGATCGCATGAAATGATTTTCGTGTCATGGTTATATTTATATATCATAACATAATAAAGTTATATAGTTTAATTTTGAGTAACTTAACAGAACATGATATGAACCCGTAAGGCCGTACGAAATATTACATGTCGTATTGAGAAACATTACACGATAAGTTTATCATATGTATTCGTATTTAGTTAGTTTAACACGATACATTTATTAATATAGTATAACTTATATCAACGACGGAGCTATTCAAGGTCCGGGGGGGCAATTGTCCCCCCTGACTTTTAATGGAAGTAAATTATACCCTATACTTTTTTAATAATTTTAGTTTTTGCCCCCACTGAAAAAAAAACACCTGAAGATTGATACAAATAATATTGAATTGTTTGGGCTAAGTAGCTAAATTAATTCTTTATTATAATTAGAGCAAGTAATATTGTCAGATTAATATGCTATTTTTAGTTAAAACAATTATTTTATACTTAATTTCTCATGATATATTAATATTAAAAATATTTAAATGTAATTTAATGATATATTTTACTTTAAAAAAAAATCTTGCCCCCACTCAATAAAAGTGTAGGCACAATTTGTTGATGACAATAATAGATCTTAAAACATTGGTAATGAGAATTGATTGTATATATCTATTATCTTTGTGTTTGCAGAAAAATCTAGACGGGTTGAATTTTACGACTTTCTTCATGTCGATTCCAACAATAAAAGCGAAGTAATAGATGACAATTATGTTAGTACGAAGTCTGATGATGATCATGGTTTCTCATCATCCACAAAAGAATTTGAGGATGAAGAGAAAGAGGAGGTGAATCAACAACAAATAGCTATCGCCATTAATAATCTGGAGCAGCAAACCAAGGAAGCTGTTGACTGCAACCACGTTCCCTTCGTTGAATTCTTATCATTAGGAAAATCATAAGGACTGAAAATTGATTTGACAACATTTAACACTCCTCACGAAGTTGTTAGAAAGAGGAACATATTACTCCACCAAACACTCCACAAATTATTCCACAAATTACTTCACTCAATATTCACTCAATCTCTATGTTTCTCCTATATATAGTGTAGTTTATGATTGTAACAAAATAAGTTTAGAAGCTCAATCAATACAATGTTTTCTCTTATCATATCAATATCATCTCAATTTAGTCCACATTTACAATTCTAACATGGTATCAGAGCAATGTTATTGATTCTAGGAAATTAGAAATCAGAGATTACCCTTCAGAGCCACCTCAGCCACCGAGTCGCTGTACAACCGTCGACCCGAACACCAGTTCAGACCGAGCGCAGAAAGCAGCTTCAGACCACCAATTCAGCTTCTGTCGAAGCCACGCAGCCTCAGACCCAGATAACAAGAAGCCACCAAGCGCAACCTCAGTCCCTGAACTGCCTCCGATGATCCAACAACCCGTTAACTTTCATCCGAACCAAACCTTTACCCGAAAACCTTCGTCCAAGCTCAACTCCACCGTCGCCGCAGACAGATGGAAGATGAACTCGTCGATCGGGATGTCGCAGAACAACGCCGCGATCAACGGTGGGTTCAATAAGGGGATGTTCATGAAGCTGCTGAACCACCACCATCATAACAACAACAACAACCTTAACGTTAGAAGGACCAATAACGTTAAAATCGGCAAGAAGAGCGTACCCGGTGGGTGGGAACAAGGAGAAAAACACGATGAGGAAAGCAGGACCGACAGGAAGGCCAGACCCTATCGTTGGAGTCCCTGCCGTTGGAGACTGTCGGAGAGACATCTGTTTGCAGGAGATACTGTCGACCACCCTCGGCTGTGGCGACTGTCCACTGCTGCGTCGTTTTTTGGAGGAGACGAACTCATTCGGCCTTGTTTGGTCGAAGGAAGAACAACAAGAAGACTGGACGCCGATCTACAGTCACTCGACGGTACCGACTCCGCTTCCGCAACCGTAGCTTTCACCGGCGCATTTGTCGTTGCTGCAACCATGGCTCCTGCAGCCGCAACAAATCCCGCATCAGAAAACGCTCGGTTGCATAAGCGAAAACACCGGTCAAGCTAACTCAATACCGCAGTCGCGTATCCCTACGGAAGATCTCAGAGGGTGGTCGGTTGCACATAAGGAGCGCGGCGGAAGAAGTGCTAGTGTCGGAGTTCGACGAGGGTTGGAGATGAACGGTGAGAAGTCGAAGAAGGAGCCTACGGGAGAAGAAGGGAGGTGTCGACAAAATAAAGAATAAAGTAAAGTGAAAGATTTGTAAAAAAAAAAACGAAAAAAAAAATCGATTTTCTTCTAAGGAGCGGAGGAGAAGTCGGTCGATGGAAAAAAAAAACACTTCATGAGAACTGAATGTCGTGCAAGTTGAGCATTGAAGACCACACTGCTCAACTTGAGGGGAAGTGTGAGAATATTGTTTATTAAAAAAAATAAGGGAACGACACTCCTTGAGCACCGAATGTTGTTCAAGTTGAGCATTGCAGATCCACTGCTCAACTTGAGGGGGAGTGTCCAACAGTCAGAAGCAGAGTCCGCCTTAGCTCCGATAGGGTCAAACAGAAGCAGAGCCGCCCTAGCTCCGATAGGTCAAACAGAAGCAGAGCCGCCCTAGCTCCGATAGGGTCAAACAGAAGCATAGCCGCCCTAGCTCCGATAGGGTCAAACAGAAGCAGAGCCGCCCTAGCTCTGATAGGGTCGAATAGAAGTAGAGTCGCCCTAGTTTCGATAGGGTCAAACAGAAGCAGAGTCGCCCTAGCTCCGATATAGTACAACAACAACAGAGCTGCCCAGCTCCGATAGGGTCCAACAACAACAAAGCTGCCCCAGCTCCGATAGGGTCACAAACCAACCAGTCCAAAGAGTATTTCCAGGAATGAGATATTCTCACAAGTCAGTAGGATTTTCAACAATGTTCTTGGCAAATTAAACATTGGAAATCTCACTGTTTAACTTGAGGGGGAGTGTTAGAAAGAGGAACATATTTCCCCAAATCACTCCACCAAACACTCCACAAATCACTCCACCAAACACTCCACCAAACACTCCACAAATCACTCCACCAAACACTCCACAAATTACTCCACTCAATCTCTATGTTTCTCCTATATATAGTGTAGTTTGTGATTGTAACAAAATAAGTTTAGAAGTTCAATCAATACAATGTTTTCTCTTATCATATCAATTATCTCAATTTAGTCCACATTTACAATTCTAACAGAAGCTTCATACAATAGCTAGCTATACCTTGTAAGTAGCAGCGACTGGGATGAGTCCAAATGTTCTACAGAATTCAAAATCGCAATGATAGCTCACTAGTGACTACGTGCGAATATGGATCGATTTCTCTCTAAAAAGTATTCAAAACCGTACTCAAATGGGGTCAATGGGGCTCGGGTCTGGATCTTAACCCAAGTCTGATTACCTACCTTTAGGGGTCACTGGGTTACGATCCATACGCAATCCCTCCCAATTGGAACCCAATCATATCGATACTAAATCGTAACATTTAAAAAATGTGTTAAAATGATTAAATTGTTATATTTATAAAAAAAAATTATTATTTTTTCAATGTTTAAAATTTATTATGTTAAATTTGAAAGAAAAAAATTAACGAATAGAGCAAACTTGCATTTTGATCAAACATAAGAAGAAAAATTTACGATTTAAACTATAAGAAAAAAACTCAAAATCCAACCAAACATGAAACAATTTTATATTTTACCTCATTATTATATATATAGTTATATACACACTACTGAATAATTGGACAGTGTGTTTATACTTTATATACAATTTTATTAATTAAAGGGATCGAAAATGAAATAAAAATATATTGTAAAACACAACTGTTGAGGAAGAGAAATACAAGAAGAGGACAACCTTTCGAGTTCAAAGAACAGAAACACTTCCCAGAATTCAAACCACAACTAATAACACCACGATCCGACCAACTGAAACAGTCATCAAATGCAAAAGTGTTTCATGATACAACTTCGTCTTGCAGAAGGATCTCGTAAATGTCGGTTCGGAGATTCAGTTCTTTGTCCCGCATCACCTCTTGCAGATCCGACAGTTCCTTCGCAGTAAGTATTGAGTTAAGTTTAAGAAATCCATCCAGCCACAGCTTCTTTGACCTGGAAAATGACGTGAGAAGTGAATTCATTGCATGAATTTGGAATTAAAATCATTGCAAAAGTAGACTGTACTCACCATGGACAAGCATGAATAGCGCGAAAGAAGATCCTTCTTGCAGAAGAAGGGTTTTGTGCTACATCGATTTCATATGCAACATAACACCGCCATAATACAACGGAGGTACGCAGTTTGTCATTTGCAAGTGCTCTCTCAAAGAGTCCATGAATTCTGTGTTGAGATTTCTCTCTCGCCATATCATATGCAAGCGCAAATAGACACACAATCACTGAAGGTCTCCTGAATTTTGTCATAATCAAGAATTATTGTTATCCACACACACACACACATATATATATACATATTACCAAAGGCATGCATAAAGATTCACGGGCAATTTTTGTTTTGTCCTAAAAATAAGCAGAAGAGATTATTTTTATCTATGCAAGACATCCACAAGTTCCAATGCAGAAAAGTTACATTCGATCATCTCGAACAAAACTGTTAAAATTATAAATTTATAAAAGCGAGCTCCAATGCGCATTTCATAAAAGTCAGTAAAAAATTTAAGAGAGAGAGATTGTACCGGTTGAAAAGTTCATCAAAGCTCCAGCGCAGCTTATTGGGTGTTGCATAGGTATTGCCGATATCAACCAAAATGTTGAAAATTTCCGGACTGAAAGGATACATATGTAAACCTTCTTCAATAGAATCCCACACCTTTGGTAGAGTTAACTGTTTGTGATGCCTCTGGAGAATCCTCAAGTAAAAGATATATAGAGCCTCCAGATGATAACTTTTGCTTCTTCTTTCTGCCAAATCCAACATAGGATTGTTTGTAAACATACATGATTACCGATAAACCCATGAATGATGAAATTAATATGAAGTGATGGAGTAAAAAGATTGTTTGGAGTGTACTAGTCACAGAGTAGAAAATCCCATAAATAGATTGCTCTGCGGTCATATATGGAAAGCATGCCAGACATAGGTTGTAACTTCTAAAACAGATTAAAAAGGAGATAACCTCACCTTAGACATTTGATATTCTAATTTTATATACCTTTCTTTCAAATGTGTAAGTGATATATGTATACACACATTAAGCCTGCTACTTAATGTGAAAATACCAATTGAACCTCAACTATTCTGGATTGTATAGCGGTAGCATGTTTTTGGTGATGCTTTGGCATCAGAGGCTTTCCTACCAAAGTACAAGGTAATGCCACATTTATGCAAGAACCAGAAAGAGGAACCAGGTTACCTGGAAGCACAGCCATGAAAGCTTGATGAATTACTTCAAGAGCTGCACCACATCCAGTAGTCAATTCCTCAAACAAAGCTGCTGAACAGATTATAGCAAGAGACTGATCATCTATAGCACCACGAGTCCATGCTGAACGAGCTTCTTTAGATTTTTCTTTAAACCCATGATGTGCTCTCAGCAATTGCACACTTGATGGTCGACACTTGAATGTGCTATATGCTATACCACTGCTAAAGCTAGACAAAATGTGCAATGCACGCGATGTTGATTCTTGATCATTTGGAACACTTTTATTTGCAAGCTCCATTTCAGCGTACCAAAAATACAGAAGTGGTGCATTTGACTGTAGATCCTATATAAAAAAACGGAGAAATATCCAAAACAGGTCGCTAAATGTTAGATGGATAGCATATAAATAAAACAAACTGAACATCCGTGTGACAACCAATTCCACATTCAATTACAGAAGACACCTAGAATAATGGTGAACTACTGTTTCACTTCAATTTTATTTGTTGTATTAGCCCTCAGATTTCCAGTAAGGTCAGACAGCCAGACTTGGTTGGCTGTTCGGAACTCAATTAAGAGATTATCTTGATCACCGTTGTTGGTAGTATGCTTATTGTACAAAGTGATAACATAAATAAGAATTCAGAAAAAGAATTATACAATACGAAGACTGCCATGCAGATTTAAAGAAACATGTACCACAGAAAGCACTGCAAGGGACGACAGCGCCATGTCAAATACTCTCCTTGCATGATCCATATTTCCAGAAGCAGCTTCCCTTTGTGCATAAACTCCGCATAGCAATACATCCTAAATTGATGATGCAGTAAAAAAGGATTAATTCAAGATTACAAACTGAAGCGAGAAGAACATATATAGAATTTAAAAGGTCCAGGCTCGTCAAAACTAAGAATGAATATTAAAATCACTTGATAAAGGCTACTACCTTGCGATCATTCTTTAACAGGCTCTTTGCAAGGGCACGGCATGGGGTTTGAGAATGATTAGAACTACTTTCGGTGACAGATAGCTCTTCAGCAATAAGTGCGGCTTGTTCGACAATGTAATTCCGAGGAAAAATCTTCAAGCACAGTAGGGTAGCATTGCGAATGAAACTCATCATGTTGGAACTACTAGGAATTTCATTTTTACTAGCCAAAAGGTCCTCCATATTGCAGACATATGAACTAGTCTGCGCTTTATCTAAGGCCTCGTAAATACTTCTCAAGTACAATGATAAAGAGTCTGGGAGTGCCTCCAGACTAAGCAGTTTCTCCATCCAACTTGAACTATTTGTGCAATTCCTGCCAAAATATGGTCTTCAGGAAATCTGCATAATGGAATTACTTAAGGAGAGGAGAACAACAAGGCGTAGATAACTTGAAAAACTCACCTTTGAAATATTGTTCCCCCAAATAAGTCAACGAATTGGGCTACTAAAGACAAACGTGCTTTTTCTGAGCTTAGAGAGAACAAGTACTCACAAACATCTTCATACATTATGACACTAAAAATTTGTTCATCCTCATCCTTGTCAGGCTTCCCATCACTTTGAGAGACCTCCACTGCCAGAAAATGTAGTTCTTTTCAGTAACAAACAACTAGAAAATATGTTTACATAGAAAATGAAGACAAATTCAGTAAATTGAACGAATTACAAAAAGCTTCTCGGTTTATAGATACTAAAAAGAAAAGGAAAGAAGATGGCAAATGAAGCGCTGGCCCAGATAAAACAAGTAAATTTTAGCAGCTAGAAAGAACGGGACCTGATTTCGCATGGACAGGCATCCACTGACTGTTATCCCTAGAGGATTCCTCTACTGACCATCTAACCCAAGTTGAAGCATCATTGACTTCAGCATTGACCCCTGAATCAATATTGATACCCAGTGTTTTCAACAAAGCTTCAGTATCATCTTCTTGGTCCACATCTTCAGGCTCGGGCTCAGCATCAAGTTCAGGGTCCTCCAAAGAATTCTCAGTAACTGCAAGAGGAATCTCCTCATCATACTTAGATACACTATTAGATATTGGCTCTGACCATCCTGTCCAACCACCTTTATCATCATCACTTGAATTGTCTTCACTTATAGCTCTCTGCCTCTCTTCCTCCTCTTTTTCTAGCCATACAGACCAACCAAGGGCGCCTGCTTCTCCAACTCTAGCAGCTTCACTATTCCAGAAATGTTCGAACAGTCTTTGCTTGCTATGTTCAGACAAAAGTAAGGCAGGGCAAAACAAACTGAATTCAACTTCAGCTTGGAACAGTCCTGTGGCAAGTTCCTTGTAACCAGCCTGCCACTCGAACCTACAAAGGCTGACAAATATATCAACAAGCCCAAGCTCTAATTGAATGACAGCAGCATCAGGGGTTTCACCATTTTGTCGAAGCTGCATTAGTGGAATAAGTAAGCTGGGTAAGGAAACCTAGCACCCTTCTAACACAGTTGAAAGCATAATTTAAGGCATACATAACTAGAAGAAAGACTGAAACATAAAATCAGTATAAGGAAAGATAGAATAACACTGGAAAGGGTATTTCTCTAAATTTAGAGCATTCTAAAATGTAAATGCACATAGCATATCATGGAAACAGCAGTTGGTAATGATGAGAAAAGTTAAAATCAGGGAGTCTAGATCACATGTTAAGGTCCAGGTGAGGGCTTACATCAAGGTATGTGCACAGAACCAAAATCTAGCCTTGAGATTGCAGCAATCTATAAGTCACCAATTAAGCCACAACTTATAGGTAACAAACCGAGTGAATGGAAAAAAAATAAAAAATAAAAAAGTGGGTGAAACATGGATAATAAAAGGGTTTACACTTTACAGTACCTAACAGCATTTTGGATGGATATGGATCCATCTGCTGGCTATGAGTCAATCTAACACTTTTCAGACGATTTCATCAAACCACTCTGTAGAGGCTTCAAATGCAATTAAAAACTAATTTTCTTCCTTATAGCATAAACTTAAGAAAGAGAAAAATAAAGAAAATAACCCTTTCACATAAAACAACATTCATATAGATATTGTGGAGATTGATAGTGACTGGACTCACTTGAGCTTCATAAGCTTCTTTGCCATAAAATAGAAGAATAGCAGACCATGAATACGGATTACGGAGCTTGAAAATTTAATTAAAAGCACCAAAAGAGCAACACTATTAACAAAATAAAATTGAGAACCTGCCTAGACTGCTTGTTGCATGCTGAAGCTAATGCTTGGATTGCATTTGCATATATCTTCCTCAGCTCAGTGACCTTAAACCTAGAAAATTCTCCTTGTACAATTCTTATAAACTCTCTCCACAGCTTGAAACTACTTGAATTCTGAAGGAGTATCTTCTCCCATCTTCCAATGAGCATATCAATGTTGTCTCTGCTCTGATAAGCCTTGAGAAGAGAGAGTAGCAGTTCTTCATTATCTGGATTAAGCTCAGTCGCCTTCTCCAAAATACTGATCTTCTTTTCTAATGTTTGCAATCGGGCACCTTTCTGAGGTTGCCTACTTGAGACCTTGTCCTGAAACTCAGCAAATTCTAACCACATTCTCTCATCATGTGGGTGTTCTCTTGTCATTTTATTAAACTCCCGTGTCTTCCTTAGCACCTCATCCTCCCAAGACTCTTCGATCATGGTTCTCATGTCTGAAAATTTCCCATCAACTTGTTTATGTGATGTTTCAGGCTCCGATAGAGGAATAAACTCACCAGGAGATATCTTAGTGGACATCTCAGGAGCATTAACGCGCAGACGCTTATAGGTCTTTTGACGCTCCAGAGCTGAAAATTTTGGAGACCAATAGCGACCAGTAGACTTTAACTTATTGTCCAAAGCATCTACATCAGCATCTTTTTCAAATAGGGACTCTTTCCTCCGATATAGACCTCTAATGCCCAGAAACCTATCCTGATTATATGGTTTATAGCGGGCAACATCCATTCTGAAAATAAGGCAAAATCAATGAGTCAAAGCAATTATAGAATGAAACCAGATTCGAAGAACCTTGGACTGAAAACCGACAAGAAGCTAAGATAATCCTGTTGAAACACGTGACCCTCTCAAACAAATTCCTGAATACAAGTCAATATCTACGTAGAACACAGATAGGCGCCCAGTTCATTATGCAGTTTTCCATTGTAGGCAGACAGCAAAGTTTTCCATTCGATCTTACATATAATTTGGATTTTGAACTTGGTAATGTTTACCAGGGAATCATCAGTGAGATATAACTAAGATACTAAGCTTACAAACCCCCTCATTCGAAATTACCTGTACAGAGAGCCGAAAGCCAAATTATCACGATCTCCGTGAGAATCGATGTAGTATTCCTTCGCCGACTCGTAATCCGAGCTGGCCCAAGCCCTGACGCCCGTCTTTCTCGCACCAAGATCGGCGATGGCATCTTTTTTCTCCCTTGAGCTTCTCTTACTGCGCTTTTTCTTCCTTTTCCTTTCACTGCTCGAATCCCTTTCCGACCCGGAAGATTCTATAAGCTCGTAAGAAGCCCTAGCGGTCACATTTCTTTCTCTTTCCTGCTCTATGTCGTCCTCTGACTCAGGTTCCGACCCTTTTTGCCGTCTGTGAAGAGAAAAGACGGCGTTGTTTATGGTGTCTGTGTCGACGGTGAAGCTGGAGTTGCTGAGCCACTGAGAAGCACTCGTTGTGGCGGCGGATGGCAGAGACGTGGTCAGAGGAAACAGAGAGCTCGTGCTTAAGATTGGCTCCGGCCTCACCGGTTCCTCTTGACCTTCCACCTCCATGGTGGTTTCACCGTCCATAACAATCGACGGAATGGCGGTGTTTGGTCCCCGGACGTTCTTCAGGGGAGGTCGGATATCGCTCGCCCCCCACAAGAAAATAAAAAAAAATAGGTGGTCGGATCGGGTTCCGCTTGAAGGCTTACTTAAGAGTTAAGACCATTTCAGTTGCGAGTCAAACCGGTTCTCACTGTATTAACCGAGTATTTGATTCGCGGAATAAAGAGGAACGGGAATACGAAATGGGTATTCAAGGAAGTGTAGGAATAATCATTCTTTAATTTTAAGACTTATTAACTTTCCAGAATAATAAATAAGATTAAAATGATGGAATTGCTATTAATTATAAAGATAATTAATTCTAATTATATTCTCATAATTATTTTTTAAAATTAATATTATAAAGTTTTGATAACTTTTATTTAATTCTTATTTTTAGTAATTTAATTTATCCTAAAACTTCTAATATGTTATTATTTTAATAATTTAAATTAATTTATTCTAAAAAATTAATATATTGTATTTATAATTTATTTTAAAATATCTAATAAATTATATTTTAATTAAAATTAACTAAAATATTTTTTACGATTAATTACTTAATTGGTTACACATATTTGACCATTGTTCAGAATAGTTACACATGTTTTAAAATGTGATTAATTGGTTTTGTCATGTGACTAATTGGTTTTTCTACTGTTCATCGTCAGAAATCACCGTTAGTCACTATTATAACACATGAAATGACAATATTACCCCATAAACCCCAATCTAATGAAGTCCTCCCAGCTCCCCACCCAACGTCTTCCTCTCAGCCTTTCACTCACCGTCCTCCTCCCAGCTTACCCCCGTCTCCTCCTATTTCCAGCCTCCCACTTGCCTTATCTTCTTAGTCCCTCCTCCCAGTCCGCCTCCATCCCTCCTCGCAGCCCACTCCTGTCCATCTACTTAACAAACTAATGGAGCAAAAACATAAGATAAATAAACTCCATCATCAACTCCCTCTCCGTCTGATGCAATAGCATTACTCCTGACGTTGTCTCCTCAACTCCTACCTTCAGCGAAATCGCGGATATTGTATTTTCCGAATAATTTTATATTGAATCAAACACTGTATTAAGCTATACACGTATAAGTATATCTTAATACATGTTTCATCCAAATATAGTATTAACTAATACATGTATTAATTAATACATGTATTAACTAATACATGTATTAACTAATACGTGTATTAACTAATACATCCAATCAAACACTACCTAAAAGATGAATGTATTTACATTTTTAAAATAAAACATAGCATTAACAATTCAATTTATAAAAAGAATGTAAACTCTATTTAAAAAAAAAAATATAAACATAGAAAGTAATTAACAATGACTCATATTATTATATAACTTAATTAAATAATAAGTTTTCTTAATAAAATTATGCATTTCCTTTATACAATTAGGGGGTGTTTAATTGAGGTATTAACCATGTATTAGTATTAACTACTACATGCATTAATTAATACAATGTTTGATTATAAATAATGGTATGTATTAACTAATACATATGTATTAACCAATACACAATTATAGTGTTAATTGTGTATTAACTAATACATTATCTAACCATGATATTATTTAATACGTAATAAAAAATTACTTAAACTACCTTAGTTTATTAACCCTATATAAAAATAGTTTATCATAGTTTTCAAAATTTATCAAACTTTGTGAATTTTAATATAAAATATTTTAAAATTATTATTTACTCGGATTATCTAATAATAATTAACAAAAAAGTATATTAAATGAAAAATAAAATGATGTAATACTATTTATAAATTTTCATCATTAATTCTTCCATATATGTTTATTTTAAAAAAATTAAATCACTAAGTCAAACTCAATAACAATTGTTGGGTACCACTCAAATTCATAAATAATTTATGAGTTCATTTCAACGATGATATATATCATATATTCAATATTTTAAAAAATTAATGAATAATTTTAATACTTACTTGCCTACTTGTTATTTTTTTAAATATATTACAAATAATATTAAACAAACATATATCATTTCCTGTATTTTTCCTGACTCTTTATGTGCATGTGTCACTTGAGAACATGAAGGTTTTGAAGTTTTATGCATGAGAATAACATTTTAAGGATGAAATTACAAAAATCAGAGAAGAATAGTCGAAGTGGAATGAAACGGTTATAACTCAAATGTGATATTTTTTTTTGTGTATGTGTTCGTATTTTTTTTTCCAATTTTTTTTTTTAAATAATTCAACTCATGTGTTGAACATAGTTACATTGCAATATATACATATAAGTATATATTAATACATGTCTCATCTAAACATAGTATTAACTGATACATATAAATATTTATCATTTAATTTATATTATATATTTAATAGTCTGGTCAAGTTATGTTGAACTATAAATTTTTAAATATACAAATTGTTTTCATAAAAAATAAGTCATGCTTATATCATAATTATCGACCTTTAAACTTATATAATAATATTATAAATAAAATATTAATTCATACATTGGGTGGATTCAGAATTTGACACATATTGTGTGAATCTAAATAAATTTAAAATGAAAATAAATTTAAATATAACATGAGTGTCTTTTTTTTGTTCAAAGAATATAACATGAGTTGACGTATTAATTATAAGTCATGAATGGAGTAATTTTTTTTTTTTTTGCCAAGTTTATATGGAGTAAATTTTTTATTTTTTTTTTGGCCAAAACAACATAATGCATTCAAGTACCCGAAGTCGGGTTAGAGTTCAATACAATGTCCGAAATAATACATCTAAACAACGAGGTTGGTGGTGTAGACATCCAATCCATAGGACACAACCCCGATAACACAGCCTTTGCTAACCAGTCCGCGCAAGAGTTGGCGGACCGTGGAACATGTTCCCAAGCAATCTCCCCTATCGCAGAAGAGCGAAACACCGCATTCGACAAAATCGAGTCAATCCTCCAAGCGAACTCCGTTTGACGGATGTGGTTGATGATGTTCAAAGAGTCCGTCTCGATGATGACCCGGGTCCAACCCTTGTCGATTGCAAGTTGGACCCCTTGTGCAACCGCCTCCGCCTCTATCTCGTCCACCGATCCCGCAAGGCGCAACCCCACCGAACCCCCACACACGGCTCCCTCGCTATCCCGAGCAATTACACCGAATCCGCCTTGTGAAGTGTTGTCCGCCCAAGCTCCATCACAATTAATCTTTATGACCCCAATAGGCGGGCCGATCCAAGCCCTAAACTGTCGATCCGCGCTAGCTAGTGGCTTTGCCGAACCGAGCTCAGCCAAAGTGTGTGTTACCTCGTTATGGATCGCCATCGATAGAGGTTGGACGTTCTCGAACACTCTCTTGCACCTAGCTTTCCAAATTGCCCACGCTACCACCATGAGCCTCCGCCAATCTTTGGATCTCGCCATCCCACGGTTGCCCGTGAAGTTAGTCACCAAGGCTAACCATGCGTCGACCGAAGCTTCACCAACATCCGTGTCCGCCCGATTAGCATAGTTAGACCAGACCTGCCGAACCCATTGACAACCAAATAAGAAATGTTCTCTAGATTCAATAACGTGGCAAACCGAGCATAGACCATCAATATTAGCGCCTCTACGCATCAAGGAAGCCCCAGTCGGAAGAACATCGTTGGCCAACTTCCAAATAAAGGCTTTGATCTTTGGCCACACCTTAGACGACCAAATCGCTTTCCACACCGAAGGAGGCACCGACCGCTGTGTCGAGCTTGGGTCGAGGATCCCACTTCGCCGAACCTGTTTCTCATGAAGCGCGTGGTAGGCTGATTTGACGTTGATCGCTCCGTTCCTCGAGTGTGGCCATCTATGCATATCCGTGGCTTGAGCAAGAGGGATCGGGACCTGCAAAACAGCCTGAACATCATCCGGGTGGACCGCCTCGCTAATGGATTCCACATCCCACTCTCGGCCGAGTGGTTGAATCCAAGTGGCAACCCTTTGAGACGGGAGTTGGTCGTCCTCCACCAGAGGCCGAAGCCTACGGTTATTAATTGTCGGTACCCACGGATCCACGAACGGGCGTATGGACCTCCCGTCGCCAAGAGTCCACACTCCCTCCTCGATGAGGACGTCCCAACCCTCAAGAAGGCTCGCCCAAGCCCAAGAAGCTCTCCCTCCCGCCGACGCAGGCAGGAATGAGTAAATTGACCGTAAAGAAATTAACACTCAAACTTAAATTAAACATATTTTATTATGATGCACTGTTTATCCGGCAGCTCTAGTTTAGTCTTTAGTCGTAACTCGTAAGTTTGTCCAGCATATCATTTTCCTTAAATTGTTAGAGTTGAACGGAATCTTCATCGACGGCTGCACAAAGAGAATCAAAATCAAGAGCAATAAAAGGAAGGAGGCAACAGTGGAAAGCTGAAGAGAATCCAAATTGCTAAAATGTCGGTTGCAGCTGCAGTTCCAATACTGCAGTTCCAATAAAAGGCTTCGATGATTTCGTTGGCAACATGCTCCCTACGCTCGAGAATAACTTTTGCCCTGTGATTCGATCCGTAAGTTCAACGTCTCACCAAAAATGTTTCTATTTGTTGAATTCAAAGTTCGTACTTTTCCTTTCTGCAAGAAATTTGAGTGTCTCCGGTCTTGCTTTGTCGAATTTCTAGGGTTTTTGGCTGGTGCTCTGAATCTTGTGCGAAAATTGTATTCACTTCCGTTGACAGAGCGAAGTGAATACGTCGAAGCTTAGATTGATGCAGAAGTTTTAGAGTTCCTAAAGTTCATTAGTGAGAGAGCGAAATTTAACTAAGGTTGTCCTTAAGGTTGGTTCTTGTCTGATTAATTCATATGAAGTGCTTACTTTGCTGATTACTCTGCAGCCTTTACCGAATCAAAAGGGTTGAGTTGAAGAGAAGGCGGTGTAGAGCAAAATCATGGTTGCAATTAGTAATTCCTTCCCTCCCATTGGATCAATTTCGGTTCCATAACTGCTGCGTGGATCAACGTTCTTGATAATGGTTGATAGTGTCTCATACGACGTGATTCTTGATTTTCTGCGTCGGAATAAATTTGCAAGAGCAGAGGCAGCTTTGTGCAGTGAGCTCAGTATGCACCCTGATACGAATGGCTTTCTTCAAAAGCGTACACTTGAAGAAGACTCAGGTACATCAGTGATTGAACAGAATGGTGACAAACTAGCTATACAAAATTCGGCGCGGGACAGTCATCAAGATAGAGGTGAAACATTGTCAGAACTCATTGTTAAAGAAATAGAGCGCAGACCCAGTATAAACATAAGAGAAAGCAAATGGAGAAATACTGCCTCTGCTGCAGAGCACACGAAATTGTGTGAAACTCAAAGCAAAATCTTAACCAATCCTAATGGTTCAGAAGATACTGTGTTTGATCAGTATTCGTGGAAATCTAACCAAAGCAATGGTCCTGCTGGTCTTGACCGTTTTAGTTATGGATTTCCTGAGGTAAAAGTATTGGAGCATCCGAGGTATTTTACAGATAAGATTCGAGATTCAGGTGTAAGTTGTGTTTCTGAAGAGGAATTTGTATTTTCTGGTGGTAAGAGAAGTTCAATAGCCGGCAGCAGCAAGGCTTGCATAGAACCCAAGAATGATAAGACTGCAAATTATGATGAAGAAGAAAGTTATGCAGATCCATGGTCTAGAACTGAGGTACCTATGACATCACCATCTGATTCGTGGAAAGACTTTTCTGCAAAGACTGTCTTGCCATCTTCTAAGGCACATGTTTTTAACAGTTTCGAAAGCATCGCAGAATCTAAAAAGAGGGAAACAAAGATGAAAACAGACATTAGGGCGGTTATGAAAGAACATGTAGATGAGGTGGGCAGAACACTGTACCTTACGACGATGCACGGGCTTAATGATCAGAACTATACCATTGGCATGGGATTTCCAACTTTGGCTGAAAACTTGAAGGAGGAGTTTCCAAGGTTGGCTCCCGTCAAAATCAAGTCAGAGGAGAAGACAATGACCAATAATTGGGAAGAGAAGTATGATCAAGATAGATTGTTCGAAGAATTCTCAAGTGCTGCTGACAACATGTTTCATCTAGGGTCGTACCTCGATGTTCCTGCTGGACAAGAAATCAACTCTTCAGGTATAGTGAATATGCATTAAGCACTTTATTGGAAATGTACATCTTGCATTATGGTCTTTTCATCATCCGTGTATCTCTTTCTTCCTGTACATTTTGACGTGTCTTTGGGTGTTGCCTTTTGTTTTGGTATGTAGTGATTGTCGTATTGCTCTTCCGATTGTTTGACCTTTTGCATTAGCCATTTACTGCTGAGAGATTATTTTATGCACTTAGAGCAATACTCTCAAACATTTATCACCCTCCAAACATGTAGGACCCACTGCAGTCTTCACTAAAATTGGGAAGGAGCACCAAATCATTCATGCTCTTAGTGTATGTAATAATTTTTTCTATAATTGTGAAGTCAACTATTTGGAATTTGAATTTTTGTCTGAATATTTAAACTATCATTTGGCTCACAAAAGAAATAAGTGAAGTTGGATGGAATGTGGGGAGTATTTTAAGTATATTATTACCAGATACAGTTTGTGGTAAGATGGGTTAGACTTTAGAAATGTAATTTTGTGGTGCATATGGGATCTCTTTGTCTTTCCTATGTGATTTGATTTACTCTTTTGCATGAGGAAGCTCTACAAGTCTGTGATCGTGCTGTAGTGGTATATACAGGAAAAAAACTGTTTATCTTACATAGTATGTATATAAACATGGTTGATCCCAAGAGTCAACTCCAGTGGTGTTTTTTTAGCTCTAACACGTTGGTAAATCCTAACGTGACTGCTATCAGTCTATTTAAAGAGATTTTATAACTACCTCTGTAGGTCGACTTTTTAATAGATTACCAACACAATTTTCTCTATCAATCGTCCAAGTCAAGCACATATTGCAGAGAGTGCATATATATGGGGCAGTGTTTTAACATATCATACCAGAGGATTACTGATTACAATATATGGAGTTATGTCTATGTCGTTCTCTTTGTTTTACAAATTAAGGGGATTGTAGAATATTCAACTTAAGAAAATATTCTTATACTCAAAACACATGGTTCATTTTTTATTTCTAAATCCTGGGATGAATTTATTGAACCATGCATAATCAATTTCACTGTACCCACACATTATTTTAGTAGTAAAATTCCCAAATTCCCAAACTATGAGCTTGTGGCAGTGGCACAGTTGTTAGATGTTGAATCACTTGCAGGGTAAGTGAAAACTTGTAAGTGATCTCCAGAGCCATTCACACACTTCCCATGGAGTGATAATCTTAAATCTTTGTTATGCGTTCTTTTTAATTATTATTTTTTCATTGTTAATAAAGTACTGCAATTCAATCTCTGCCGTCTTGGCTGATTCAGGCGGAAGGAGTTTGGGCGGAGACAACTGGCTGTCTGTGAGTCATGGCATTACAGAGGAAACATCAGATCTTGTGTCTGGTTTTGCAACAGTCGGTGATGGATTGAGTGAATCTGTTGACTATCTCAATGAATTTTGGGATTCTGATGAATATGACGACGATAATGATGTCGGGTACACAAGACAGCCTATTGAGGATGAGGTTTGGTTTCTAGCTCATGAGGTAGATTACCCAAGTGACAACGAGAAGGGAGGAGCAGCCAATGGAAGTGCCCAGGACACACAGAGAAGTCAAGCCAAGGATGATGTTGATGACCCGTACTTATCTGGATACCATTATTTTCAAGGCCAAAAAGATGCTGAACTTGCTACACCATCAGATTATAATGGCTTGATGGATTTGGAAGAACCGAATTTAATGCGCTTTGACCCCGCTTGGCAGGGATTTGTCACTCAGGCAAATGAACTTACCTCACTAGAAAATAGGAATGCTCTTGGTCATCGTGGGCAGACACGTACTGATTATACAGAAGATGATCAGCATGGATCTGTTCGATCAATTGGGGTAGGAATTAATAGCGATGCTGCAGATTTTGGCAGTGAAGTTCGTGACAGTTTAATTGGTGGTAGTAGTGAAGGTGATTTGGAGTACTTCCGAGATCAAGATGTCGGAGTTTCCAGGTCAAACAGGTACCAGAAGAGAAATGAAGGGTTTTCACTGTGGCCACCAAGAGAAGAGCAGTTGGATAGCAAATCCATATGGCCAAACAATTCGAATGTCGTCAAGACTGAAAACAAGGCTCTGAATGATCTTGTAAGAACTAACAATGACATGCTTGAGAAGTGGAAGAAGAACAAGAAGAATTGCAATGATTCTTCTACTAATAAGAATTCCAGAGGGGAGGATGATAGATCAGCAAAGTCTTCACGCTCTTCATTTTCTGGGTATGTAGAGAGAGATGCTACTAAGAAGGAAGGAGATAAAAGAGTTGATACGAGGTTGGAGGATCCCGCATCATTACTAGATGATCAAGAAGCAGTTGCAGTGCAGGAGCAAGTTAGGCAGATAAAGGCCCAGGAAGATGAATTTGAGACCTTTACTCTTAAAGTTGTTCATCGGAAAAATAGGTATTGTCCTGCAAAGTCTGAGGTAGATTTACTACTATATTTTAAAAAATATATCAGGTACTGACATATTGTTATTAGCAAATCTTTTCTATAACTTCATTAATGAAGACTGTAGAAGGTTTTAGTTAATTAAAGGGAGTTCTATCATTAATTTAGCTTGATTTACAACATAATATGATTCTTAGATGGCTAAATATGCTTTAAAACGTTTTCTAATTTAATTTGTGATTCCTCATAATTATTGTTTTATCAAACAACTATCTTATTTTCCAGGACTGGATTTGAGGAGGATAAGAATTTTCATGTTGTTTTGAACTCTGTGATAGCTGGGAGGTACCATGTTACAGAGTACTTGGGCTCTGCAGCATTTAGTAAGGCTGTTCAAGCCCAGGATCTGCAGACGGGCATGGATGTCTGTGTGAAGATAATCAAGAACAACAAGGATTTCTTTGATCAGAGCCTTGATGAGATAAAGCTACTCAAGTATGTCAACAAGCATGATCCTGCTGACAAGTACCATGTTCTTCGGTTATATGATTACTTCTACTACCGGGTAAGCATCATCGTTCTTTCTACTTTGTTCATACATTGATTTTATTTAAGAAAATTGAATTTATACACTAGTGTCTTGCTTCTGCCATGGAACATACAAATGCTGCATCTATTATGGCTGCCATACCCAGTTTAAATTATCTTCCCTCTCCTCCCCCCCTAACATGGGAACTAAAACTCAAGATTCAAATTTCAGTGGAAACATAAAAGAATAATCTTGTGCTTTATCAAAGTTTCCACATTTAATTATTGTTTTATCTAGAGAGTAAAGTTGGGGGTCTTCTATCATACATTATTTATTGAAACTTGAAACCTATCAAAGGCTGTTTAATTTAACAGGCATATTATAATTTATGTTATTATCATGCTGCATGTTTCTCTTCCATTAACTTCTTTTCGAAAATTCCAAAAAACTCGTTTTTCTCTGCAGGAGCATTTATTGATAGTGTGTGAATTACTGAAGGCAAATTTGTATGAGTTCCAAAAGTTCAATAGAGAGTCTGGAGGGGAGGTCTACTTCACCATGCCCAGATTGCAGGTCTCTTCGAAGTCCATTCTTCACATTCAGTACAGCATTTTTAATTTCTAACCTTTTTTTAAATGTCCTAATTTGTGCAGTCAATAACTATTCAGTGTTTAGAGGCACTTCAATATCTGCACGGCCTCGGCCTCATACACTGTGACCTAAAACCCGAGAATATTCTAGTGAAGAGCTACAGTAGATGTGAAGTGAAAGTCATCGATCTTGGGAGCAGTTGTTTTCAGACAGACCACCTCTGTTCTTATGTCCAGTCAAGATCATACCGTGCCCCTGAAGTCATCTTGGGTCTGCCATATGATAAAAAGATCGATATATGGTCTCTAGGCTGCATATTGGCTGAGCTCTGCACCGGAAATGTAAGTTCCGTTTGCTACTTCAATATTTTTGGTTATTGTGCAAAATGAAGGATATAAATTAGCGTTGACTCTATAGGTGCTATTCCAAAATGATTCATCTGCTACACTAATTGCACGTGTGGTGGGGATACTCGGTCCTATCGATCAAAAGATGCTCGCAAAAGGCCGTGACACACTCAAATACTTCACTAAGAATCACATGCTCTATGAACGGAATCAGGTAGATGATTTACTTTTTTTCTAAATACGAAAGGGTAAAGTCACTTTGCCCCACTGCGGTTGGACACTTTGAGCAATTCCCGTTCATATTTTTTTTATCCTTTTCTCTTCATGCACTTTGAAACCTTATCTAAAATGCCACTTTTTGTCCAAAACTGATGGAACTAATTCGTCAGGGGTTGATTTGTGGAAGTCATTTTGAAAAGTATTTTGATTTGTTTTTGCTTATCCTAGAGTTGATTTCATTGAAATACATTTTCATGGGTTACAGTTGAGCCCTGAAAACTTTTTTGAGTGTTGCAATTGAGCCTCTATAAGTTGTTTGGACAATATGGGGTAAGTTTGCAAGATTGCAGAAACAGAAAGTGGCAAAAGTAAACGTAAAAGAGGAGAAAAAACAATAGTTCCTTGTTCTTGCAATGAAGAACCTGATTCATGTAACTAATATTGCAGGAGACTAATAAACTCGAATATTTGATACCAAAGAAGACTTCATTGAGGCACCGACTCCAGATGGGTGACCAAGGCTTCGTAGACTTTGTATCCCATTTGCTCGAAGTGAACCCCAAGAAACGACCGACTGCTTCCGAAGCTTTGAAGCATCCATGGTTGTCGTTTCCTTACGAACCAATATCTTCGTGACATACAGCTCCAAAGTGGAGGTGTGTTCATTACTCTTTTCCACATTCTTTGCTTCTCCATACTGGTTGTGTATCTGTATCATGTTTACTTGTGGAAGAAGTAACTAATACCCAGTGACTTGGCCTTGTTGATGTGGTTGTGGTGGGACGAGGAATGTGGAATGTGTTCATATGTTATTATCAAATAGATCCTTGAATTCATATATTTATTTTCCTTGAGTTCATATGTTAATTTTGTTAGGATCGATTCACACCAATTGATGAATGAGAAGAACAAGGATTCTAGAGAGATGAGGTAGAGGTAGAGAGAGAGAGCTGATTTCCGTGGTAACACCCAATTAGGATAACCTCCACGCGGTTTGGCTCATTTGTATTGATGATGATTACTGTTACAAAATACGTATACATGGAGAAATATAATACAGTACAGTGTAGTCTATGGGTTCGGGGCGCTGCTCCGAACCTTGCCTTCGTGTGGGAGCTCTCGCCCCCCACCCTCCGGTACTGCGAGACGCGTACATTAATACATAATCTACTATTACATATTAATCAGACTACAATACTTAACAGATTTGTCCCGTTTCGAAACATGGGTTGGTTCGGTATCATTGTTCATTTACTAGGGTAATTATTGAAGAGTTTCAAAAGGTCAGGGGGCAATAATAAATTACCTTTTCCTAAACTGTGTATAGCAGTCTTAGCAGAGGTCATTTAGAACGCTTTAACAAATTTTTGGCGGGAAAAGTGACCAATGTAACGGTGTATAAAGTTGGAGGAGAGCCGTCGCAGTCATTTGCTTCGTCGCAATCGCACTGCTCTCATTGTCTCTCTTCAGAGAGAAACCTTCTGTAATGGCGTTGCGATCTCTGCAACTCGTTCTTGCCGTCGTCTCAGTTTTCTGCTTCGCCACTCCAATCACCGGTGACACTGACACTCTGTATCAGCTTCCGTTGAGCCGCATGCCGACGCCAATGGGCAATAACTACCTAGACGGCTCATTGACCAGTCTTCTTGAGCCAATCCTCGCGCACCTTGGATTCCAGCAGCTCTCCACGGCGGCTGACGAAATCAAGGATTTATCCACCGTCGCTCACTGGAATGGTCCATTCACTGTCTTCGCTCCCTCGGATCCTGCCTTTGAGTCTTGTTCATCCTGCTCTCCCGCTCAGATTCTTGGAGAACACACTGTTCCCGGCCTCTTCTCTACTTCCGATCTCCTTGATCTTGCTCCTGACTCAAGGATCGAAACCATGAATCCCGGCTACTGCATTGCCGTCACTTCAAGAAGCAGCGTCTGGGAGAACAGCAGTAGCATATTCATCTCCGGCGTCAAGATTGTGCAGCCAGATCTTTTCAACAACGGTCTTCTGATCGTCCACGGCCTGGGCGGATCTGTCTCTCCTCTGTCTCAGTTATCCTGCTCAGCTCCTGCTGTCTCTCCGCCGCCTCAGAACTTCCAATCGGAACAGTACGCAGCATCCATGAATCCTCGTCTCGTCATGGACGCGATGCTTCAGGATGCAATCGTCCGCCTGCGCAACAACGGATATGGCGTTCTGGCACTTGCGATGAAAGTTAAGTACCACCAGCTTTTGGTCCTACACAACGCTACGATCTTCGCCGTCGAGGACAGGTTGATCTTCTCTGAAGTGCGAAACTATGCTGGCAACATACGCTTCCACATCGTCCCTAACAGATATATCGAGGAGGCAGAACTGTTCAGGCTTCCGTTGGGGGCCAAGATGGAGACGATGGAAAGGGACCAATATCTTCTGGTGACGGGATCAGGTAGTCCTTCCAAGTTGCTAATCAACTTCGTAGGAATCAAGATCCCGGAGGTGGTTAAGAACCTGAGGGTTGTGGTGCACAACCTGTTCCTCCCTTTCCCTCACATTCTCATGGGACCGCCGTCGCCCGATGACAGCTCAGTCGTCAGCAACGGAAGCAACATAGCTGAGTCGGTGACAGACACGGGGGCTGTTCCTGTGCCTCCACCTCAACATTCGATTCATACGGCAGCGGCAGTACCTGCATCGACTCAGTCGTCGTCGCCAACCGTTGCTCCGGTGCCGGCTAAAAAGCCCGTCGCAGAAGAGGGAGCCTGTCAAGAGGGTCCTATCACTATCGAAGACAGCCATGGGCTGTGATGGATATGAAATTGGACCCTCGAAGGCCCAAGTCTATGCTCCTTGTAAAAATGGATTCTTCTTTGTCACACATATTATAACCTCTTGGTGAATGATATAGTGGCGTTATAAAACTTTGATGTGGTCTGATTGTGCAAAACGAAGGTGAATGAGAGAAACATTTTGATTAAGATGAGGCTTTTAGGTTATGAATGGAGAGTTTGTATGCGTATGGGATTTGATATTAATTGCTTTCACCTTTCAGGGTCCTATACTATAAATAGTGTTGATACAACATTAAGTTTGACTAATTGATCATTTTTGCAACATTAAAGCTTTTTTTTATTTTATAGAACTCTCTATATAATTTAATCAACCGAAACTATATTTTGTAACATGAAAATACATTTTATTTTTTAATATTAATTATGCACAGCTACGGGCCATGGACATACATGGTCACACACCAACCGCAAAGCGTCGATCGGCTACAGAAGAAGAGAAAGAAAGATTGCTTAAACTTTAAAATTCACCTCTTCTCAGTCGCATTGACGCTTGCACCTTGCGTGGATGGAACGTAAAAAGTTCCCCCCACCCTTCCCTTCCCTTCATTGGCTGTTTTTAAAGCTATGGTGGTTAATAACGTGATAGATTTCAATTAATTTCAATAAGAAATTCAGTTTAAAATTATACATTTTTTTTGTGTGAATTAGCTAAATTGGACCCTGTATAATTCTTTTACATATTTAAAAAAAGAATAATGATTTGCTCGAAGTAATGATTCTTTTTAACAAAAAAAATATATTTATAATTTCAGATTGAGATTTTAAAATCATTTTGTAAGAGTGTATTTACTCCAATAATATTAGCGTGCAAATGCTTAAAGAAAAAACATTTCATTTTTTGTTGGTGCGTCCATATTTTCACAGCCACCAAATTCTCAACAAATCAATATTGTATTCTGCATGTGTTTTCTCTTAAACATAATTAACAATGTGCTTTATCCTGTTTTATTATAAAAATATTTTCCGAAAATAAATAAATACAGACTAATAATATTATCTGTCCTGCTTGAGCTAACTATACGTTGAAAATGAGATGGGGCCAAGATAATATTATATCCAACAACTTCTTACCCGACGATACTAGGCTATACGTGCATTGATTCATTATGTTATGAATTGAAAGTATGTGGGTTGATATATGTTACAAATAAAGTGTAGGGTGTGATTAGTAAACGTTGGACTGATATGCAAATAACAAATTTTAGAGAACGTTGCTAGCAGTCTTCTTTTCCATCACCATTCCATTTCCATTCCTACATATAGAAATAGTCGTCGAGACCACAGAGGAAGTTCGGGATCTGTTCTTCTCTTCATCTTCTAGCTGGTCAGCTGGTTCTTTCAACAGGAGGATAGGCCATGGAGAATCCAATGGCGGTGTTCATCATCGCCGTCTTGACGCTATGCTTTGCTGATCAGGTCAGATCTGACGCCTCCGATCACCGTTACAAGGAGGGGGATCTGGTTCCTCTCTATGCCAACAAAGTCGGCCCATTTCACAATCCCAGGTAATGCCTAGGAACCTTCGACAATTAACTTGCGATTAGTTTGCGTCGGGGGTGTAAAGATCTAGATTTGTTGTTGTTTGGGCTTGGAAGTTGGATCTTGGTGAATTGGTCGTTGACCAAATGCCAAAGGTTTGAGTTTTCTATGCCGAATAAAATCAATCGGAGAATTGCTTATCGCGAGCTAAATTAGGGAAGTACGTTGAAGGTCTCGTAAGTGGACATGGTATCAATTTCTTTAATGGGAGTTTTGATCCTACTACAATGTGGTGTTGCAGCAGAATTCATTTAAGTTTGGTTTAGCATTTTGAGCTAGATCTAGCTCTGTTAGGGTGTAATTGTACACTTCAATTGTCCGAATGTGGAAGCCATCCCTCAAGTGCAAAAATGGCAAGCTGTTCAGATATGTATGCTCTTCTATGCATCAGCATGCTAGCTAAACCCGATTCTAACACTAATATTATACTGGGAGTTAGTTATAAATGGAACACTGAGAAGAATGGAGACACTGTGAGAATTGTATTTGGAAACAAATACTTGTTTTTGACATGTTACACTAATCATCATAGGATATTGTTTGTTGTTAAGTTGCAGCAGTTTTGAGGGTGTGATGACTTTGTAAACTTGATCCTACCTGCAGATTTGAGTTTTGATTGATCGTATGTCTTGAAAGACTGTTACTCTGTACTGAGGCTGTAAATCTTGTGTTGATCGATTTTGTAGCATTCCCTTGCAATCTCTGTGGATATGAGCTGTTGGAACTTAATCTGTCTCAACTGATCTAATGTGTTTGTATCTATCATGCAGTGAAACTTATCGGTACTTTGATCTTCCATTCTGCACCCCAGGTTTGAACATGATTTTGGGTTTACTTCTTTTTAATTCCTTTTTTTTTTCTTCGGGTTTAGCTTCTATAGTGATATTTAATCTGATCAGTCTGACTTTACTGCAGATCACTTGAAAGAGAAAAAGGAAGCTCTTGGTGAAGTACTAAATGGTGACCGCCTGGTCAGTGCACCCTACCTATTGGACTTCCAGAAAGATAAGGAGACCGAGGTTGTTTGCAAGAAACGTCTCAAAAAGGAAGAGGTTGCCCAGTTTCGCCATGCAGTCATCAAGGACTATTACTTCCAGATGTACTACGATGACTTGCCTATTTGGGGTTTCATTGGTAAAGTTGATAGGGAAGGAAAAGATCTCAGCGATTATAAGTACTACCTGTACAAGCACATCCATTTTGATATCTTCTACAACAAGGACAGAGTGATTGAGATCAATGTCCGCACAGACCCAAATGCCCTTGTTGATGTAACAGAGGACAAAGAGGTTGATGTTGAATTCATGTACACGGTTAAGTGGAAGGAAACAAACACTCCTTTTGAGAAGAGAATGGATAAGTATTCACAGTCATCATCTTTACCTCATCATTTGGAGATTCACTGGTTTTCAATCATAAACTCGTGTGTCACAGTTCTTCTCTTGACCGGATTCCTCGCAACAATTCTGATGAGAGTTCTCAAGAATGATTTTGTCAAGTAAGAAAGATCCATTTTCTTTAAGATCTTACACTCGTTCTTTCACTAATGATATTTGTTATTCTTTACAGATACGCTCATGATGAGGAAACAGCTGAAGACCAGGAGGAGACTGGATGGAAATACATACATGGAGATGTTTTTAGGTACCCTAAACACAAGTCACTCTTTGCTGCAGCACTTGGCTCTGGCACCCAGCTTTTTACCCTGTAAGTTACTGGATTTTCCATCTTCTTTAAGAATACCTTGTAAACTCGTGTTGCTGTTTTGATATTAACACTGCTTCATACTTTATGCAGTACCGTGTTTATTTTTATACTGGCACTGGTTGGTGTGTTCTACCCATACAATAGAGGAGCTCTCTTCACTGCATTGGTTCTCATATATGCACTCACATCAGGAATAGCAGGGTACACAGCCACCGCATTTTACTGTCAGCTTGAAGGAACAAATTGGGTATGTTCAATGTCAAAATAAATTATATCTGCGTTTTTTTGGCATGAAGGTATTGCTTTTTATTTATGCATTTCAACCTTCTTCATGGCAGGTTAGGAATCTATTACTGACTGGATGCCTTTTCTGTGGGCCATTGTTTCTCACCTTCTGCTTCCTCAATACCGTTGCAATTGTGTACACAGCCACAGCTGCTCTCCCTTTTGGCACTATTGTGGTGATAATTCTGATCTGGACTCTTGTGACATCACCTCTGCTAGTATTGGGTGGGATTGCAGGGAAAAACAGTAAAGCTGAGTTCCAAGCTCCTTGCCGAACCACTAAATATCCCAGAGAGATCCCACCATTGCCGTGGTACAGAGCAACAATCCCTCAAATGGCAATGGCAGGTTTTCTCCCTTTCAGTGCCATATATATTGAACTTTACTACATCTTTGCAAGCGTTTGGGGCCACAGAATCTACACGATCTACAGTATCTTATTCATCGTCTTTATCATTCTCCTGATCGTCACTGCATTCATTACTGTGGCCTTGACATACTTCCAACTGGCTGCTGAGGATCACGAATGGTGGTGGAGGTATGGAGATTTGCGTGTATATCTTTTTCATAACAATAGACTGTTAAGGTACTATTTTCAATTTAGTGTATGATGTTGGTGGCATACCCAAAATTTGATGCAGATCATTCCTTTGTGGTGGATCAACTGGGTTATTCATATACGCGTATTGCTTGTACTACTACTATGCTCGGTCAGACATGTCTGGTTTCATGCAAACTTCCTTCTTCTTCGGGTACATGGCGTGCATCTGCTATGGATTCTTCCTCATGCTCGGGATGATTGGATTCAGAGCAGCTCTACTCTTTGTGCGCCACATTTACCATTCCATCAAGTGCGAATAGTTAGCAGCAAACGACCAACCAAACCGTGTCTTGATGAAAGCAAACATCCCAAGTATTCCTTTCTTCTTTTTCTAATTCAGTTGCTCATATCTTTGTAAGAGATAAATTGATCTGCAGTAATTTTGTAGTGCTACTGTCTTGTCCCATAAGTTGCCTTTGGATTGGACATAATGAGATAATTCATCTATGTGGCTTCTGTTCTTCTATAAGATATAGAGAAATCTCCATTAGTTAATTTTTCTTCAGATACTGTTGCATTAGTTTCTGCTTATTCCGCAATACAACTTTTCTCTTATTCCATCTTTCTCTCTGTTATAAAACTTGTGTACTTTATACTGTTCACAGCCAAATCTTCTTAATACAATAAGGGGGGTGTTTGGTTACAAATGTATTTAGTGTGTATCTATGAACCATGCACTATGCCAAGAATTCTTCAACGGTCTTGTAAGGCCCATTTTCATGGACGAAGAAGTGACCGGAAACACCTTGTGTCGCCGGAATCTGCTTGATCTTCTCCAGCTCTTCCTCTGTGAGCTGCCATCCGAATATGTCCAGATTTTGCTTCATCCGCTCTTTGTTGAAGGTTTTCACGACTGGAGTTGCTCCTTGTTGATAAACCCATCTCAGTGCAATCTGTATATGCAGTAATTATTATACGTCCGTACGTGTTAATTGTCTCATTAATCACCCGTAGCCATACCTGAGCCACTGTCTTTCCTCTGGTTCGAGCAATGTCTTTGAGGATGGGGCTCTCCATGACTGCAAGAGAACCCCAAGCAGCTCCATTAGCAGCTAATGGTGACCATGCACTCAAATGGATCCCTTTCTCAGAGCAGAAAGAACGTAAGCTCTCCTGACGCCATGCAACGTTCATCTCCATCTATATATACAGGTTCAAAAATTATGTCACAGAACAATAACACGATAGCTTGAAGAATTGAAAGAGTGTGTTCCCATTAATTAGAACCTAATGATAAACTGATATAGGCTTGGATTACTTATACACTAGACCACCCAAATTTCTGTGTTAAGAATATTTTTACCTGATTAACTGCAGGAGTGATGGTGCAGGATTCTAAGATCTGAGAAAGCTTGTTGGGGCCGAAGTTGCTGACACCAATAGACTTTGCGAGGCCGAGGTTGGAGCACTCTTCCATGGCTTCCCATGTCCCTTTGATGTCGAACGGCAATAAATTCTCTTTAGGGAATGGCGGCAAACTTATTCCAGTTTCCAGCTTCAACCTCACCGGAAAGTGGATCAGGTAAAGGTCCACGTAGTCCAGTCTTAGTGTTCTATTATTTAAAAAAGAAAAACAGAAAAAAAGTCTAGTATCTATAGTTAGGGTTAACAGGTGGAAATATTAAAATTTGTAAATTATTGATTACTATAGTTTTAAGGGTAAAATATGAGTTTTTGGACGGAATGAAAGTATTTTTTATTCGGTCCAAATATTAGGACTAAAATTTTAAATTTTAAACATTAAGGGGAAATTCAAAATCGGCTCAAACTTTAGGGTGAAACTCGTAATTTACCCTAATTTTAATAATATACATTATAAATGAAGAGTTACCATTGTTAAATTACAAAATTGAAAAAAAAAATTAACCAGGTAACTACTTATTTGATAGTTGAATTTGAATGAGATGAACAATTTGCCAATTGTTTTTTTAATAAATTTATTACTTATAGTTGTAATTTGCTAAGTTCATTTAATTTGATTTTATTAAATTATCTTACTCTATTTTTTTTAATACAAATTACTAATTTTGCCTTTGAGAAATTTGTAATTTACTAACTAAATTTTACACGTTAACTGAACTTTAAGAAATATTGCAATTTACTACCTAATAATTAGATGCATCTAATAAATTTCAACCGTATATAAAATAACAATTTGTTTAAAAAATAATTAATAAATTATCTAAATTCTTAAATTTCAACTTATAAACAATTAACTCATAAATAAATAAAAACGAAACAATTTTAATTGTTAAATTAGTATTTTATATTAATTCTATTTAATATCTAATTTGAAATGAAAATTACCTAAGACGGTGTGAACTGTTGAGAATGAAGACTTTCAGGCTACTATCACCACTCAACAAGTGGTCAAAGCACTAACAAAAGTGGTCAAGCCACTCAGCAAAGTGGCCAAGCCATTCAAGATTGTCATCCTTTTGACATCTATATGAAGCCAACAATGTCGAAGAGAAGTAGAGACGAAGTGAGAAGAGTAAGAAACAGTTGTTTTAGTGTTGAGTTTGTGAGAAAAATAGTGTTGTGTATGTGAGACAAAAATACGGAGTGAGTATTTTTAGAGTGCGAGCAATACATTGTGTGTGCTGGTGTGATACACAATTTGTAACACTATTTGTCTATAGTGAAAGTGTGAGTGTGAGTCGTGGACGTAGTCAAATTGGTGAACCACACAAATCCTTATCTCGTTTGCATTTCTCTTGAGACATTGAATACCAAGGTGCTGTAAGACGGAAATTAGCAGCATCCAATTTCCTAACAATTGGTATCAGAGTTTTTGGTTAGCGAATCAAAGACACAGAAGATGTTTACGAAAATTATTCTGCGAAATAACTTTTGTATTCATCCTATCTGTTCGAGTTGGAGCAATGACGTCAGAGAAAGAGTCCAAAATTTCTCATTTTGATGGCACAAATTTTGGATTCTGCAAGATGCAAATAGAAGACAGCTTGTACCAGAAGGATCTTTATTTACCTTTGGGTGACAAACCTGAGGAAATGAAATATTCAGAGTGGGAGCTGCTGGATCGGAAAGCTCTCGGAATCATACGACTATCACTGTCAAAATCAGTAGCCTACAACATAAAAAATGAAAAGACAATCGCGTCTCTCATGTCGTCCCTCTCCAGTTTGTATGAACAGCCTTCTGCAGCAAATAAAAGTCATATGATAAAGAAGCTGTTCACCATGACGATGTCAGAAGGAACCCAATTCAGAGAGCATCTCAGCGAGTTCAAAGAAGTGACGGACCAGCTAGAAGCAGTGAACATGTCTTTCATTGAAGAGATACACGACTGTCTAATTCTTGGGAAGTTGCCTAATAAAGACGCAGTCACTGCAATCATCAGATCTGCAGGAAAGAGAAAACTGAAGTTTGATGATGTGATCATCACCATTATGACTGAAGAAATTCTAAATCGGTTAAATAGTACTTCTAGCTCAGCGTCAATTTTGAATGTAGAAAGCAGAAGCAGAGATTCAAACAAGAGTGGAGGGCGCAATAAGTCCAAATCTAAAAATGGGAGGTCACAATCTCAAAATCCCAAAAATTTCAACAATCAAAATCAGAACCAGAAGGTGATCGAATGTTGAAACTGCGGAAAGATCGGGCACTATAAGAATCAGTGTAGATCCTCGAAGAAAGAAAAAGAAGGAAATACAGAAGCAAACATCGTAGGAAAAGAGGCAAGCAATGCTTTGATATGCTCTTTGGAGAGCAAGTCAGAGTCATGGGCGCTAGGCTCCGGAGCTTCCTTCCATGCGACCTCCCATAAAGAACTCTTAGTGAGTTATTCATCAGGCAACCTTCGTAAGGTATATCTTGGTGATGATCAACCTTGCGACGTGGTTGGCAAGGGTGATGTACAAATCAAGTTGAATGGATATGTGTGGAAGTTAATGGATGTGAGACACATTCCTAACTTGAGAAAGAATTTGATCTCGGTGGGCCAGCTAGCAACTGAATGTTACGTCACAACCTTTAATGGCGATACTTGGAACGTTTCCAAAGGTGCAATGACAGTTACTCGTGGCCAGAAGAGTGGTACACTCTATACGACGACGAACACTCGTGGGTCAATTACAGTTGCAAACAGTAAAGATGATCCAAATGTATGACACCAGAGACTTGGTCACATGAGTGACAAGGGTCTCAAGATCATGCACTCTAAGGGAAAAATACCAGACCTATAGTCAGTTGACATTGACTTGTGTGAAAGTTGTATCTTTGGGAAGCAGAAAAAAGTTAGCTTCATAAAGAGTGGTAGATCATCAAAGCAAGAAAAGCTTGAGCTAGTTCACACGGATGTCTGGGGCCCAACCACGGTCTCATCCATTGATGGGAAGTCATATTTCGTGACTTTCATTGACGATCATTCCATAAAGGTATGAGTTTATTTCTTGAGACACAAATCAGAAGTATTTGAAATGTTCAAGATGTGAAAATTTATGGTAGAAAATGAGACAGGTCTAAAGATCAAGAAATTGAGATCCGACAATGGTGACGAGTATGATGACATGGAGTTCAATAAGTTATGTTATGAAAATGACATCAGACTAGCAAGGATTGTGTCAGGGACACCACAACAGAATGACGTAGCAGAATGGATAAACCGAACATTGACTAAGAGAGTCAGAAGCATGCGTATACATGCAGGACAACCCAATCAGTTCTGGGCATAGGGAGTCAATACAACAACTTACTTGATCGACCGAGGACCATCAGTACCGCTAGAGTACATAATACCATAAGAGGTATGAGGCAGCAAAGAGGTAAAACTTTCTCACCTAAAAGTTTTCGGTTGTGTATCATATGTGCATATTAGTGATCAAGCTAGGGGAAAGCTTGGTCCCAAGTCACTAAAATGCACTTTCATCGAATATGGTGAAGATGAGCTTGGATACAAGTTCTAGGATGACCATACAAAGAAGGTGATTAGAAGTCGAGATGTGATATTCAATGAAAATGTGATGTACAAGGACATAAATACACTACAACCTAGTAGTGCAACATAGGGCAATCCTATGTTCGTTGATCTAGATAATGTCCCAGATAGAAATATAGTGTACCAAACATATGAGAGTCCTCAGTCAGAGGAACATACATCGCAGAGCAGCACACAACGAACTGATCCACTACAGTCTCCATCTTCATCTCTTGTATTAAAGAGATCTTCACGACCTCCTATACCAAATAGAAGGTGCACGATTATTTGCTTCTTATTGATGCAGGAGAACCTGAATGCTATGATAAAGCATGTCAAGTGGAAGATTCTAGCAAGTGGGAGCTTGCAATGAAGAAGAGATGAGTTCCTTATCTCTAACAAGACATGGGAGCTAGTTGAGTTACCCGTGGGAAAGAAGACCTTACACAACAAATGGGTGTATCGAATCAAGGAGGAACATGAAGGTTCCAAAAGGTCCAAGGCAATACTTGAAGCCAAAGGATTCCAGCAGAAGGAAGGTATCAACTACACTAATATATTTTCACCGTTTGTGAAACTGACTACCATTCGATCAGTTTTAAGTATTGTTGCAGCAGAAGACTTGCAACTTGAGCAATTAGATGTAAAAACAGCTTTCCTCCATGGTGACCTTGAGGAGGAGATATACATGGATAAGCCGGAGGGTTTATGAGAACGTGGCAATGAGAAACTTGTGTGTAAATTGCAGAAGAGCTTGTATGGATTGAAACAGGCTTCAAGACAGTGGTACAAAGAGTTTGTCGGGTTTATGCAAACGAATGACTATTTCAGATGCAATGCTGACCATTGTTACTATTTCAAAATGTTTGAGTCCAACTATATTATTTGTTACTTTATGTTGATGACATGTGTCGGACGTCAGATCCGACTTTCCCGACCCGTTTTTAAAAATATTTTTAAATTTTCATTTTTGAAAATGTCGGGTCTTGGCGAGCGAAGGGTCCGGTCGAGCGGGGTCATCAACCAGACCGAAAAAATTTGAAAGAGTCGCCACCGATTAATTAAAGGCTAATCGGAATCCTAAAATTGCATAGTGTACATGAAATTAACATCCTAGGGCTTAGAAAGGTCTACGTCCAGAGAATCGAGTTCGGGGGTTTGATTACATCTTAAAAGCTCGCAAGCTCATAATCCGCCCTTTCGGTACTTTAGTTTGCTTTTGAATTTTTTTTTTATTTACCCGAATTGCTCGTTTCGATCATGCTTGGCCCAAAAAAGACTATATGCATTTTCCTTAAACCATGTATAAACATTTTTTTTTTTGATTTAATTTTAAATAAACAAAAGAGTACTAAAGTTAATCGTGCTCGAAAAAAAATAGTTTAACTCTCGAGCCATTTTAAACGTGTCAAAACATGCACGCGTGATTTTTGAAGATTTTAAGCTCGTTGGACTAATTTGTCCCATTTTGAGAAGTTATAGGATGTCAAAATACATATAGGGACCAAAATGCAATTTATTAAAATTTGAGCTGAATTGGACAAATATTTCGAAAATTGCAGAAAATACCCTAAACTATTCTGGACTTATTTGTAACACTTGGTAAAGTTCTAAAAATAACCCGAAAATTATTCTAGACTTATTTGTAACATTTTGAAAAGTCATGGAATGTCCAGAAAAATTTAGGAATAAAAATTGTAATTTTCGAAAAAAATATAACTTAACTGAAAATATTTTTTTAAAATTACAGAATTGACCCTAAACTATTCTAGATTTATTTGTAACACTTGGTAAAGTTCTAAAAATAACCCAAAAATTATTCTAGACTTATTTGTAACATTTTGAAAAGTCATGGAATGTCCAGAAAAATTTAGGAATAAAAATTGTAATTTTCGAAAAAAATATAACTTAACTGAAAATATTTTTTTTAAAATTACAGAATTGACCCTAAACTATTCTAGATTTATTTGTAATACTTGGTAAAATTCTAAAAATAACCCGAAAATTATTCTAGACTTATTTGTAACATTTTTTAGAAATCATGGAATGTCTAGAAAAGTTTAGAAATCAAATTGTTTTTTTTTTTTTTTTAAAGAGCTGAATTAAGAAAAACAATTTGCACAAATGACCCAAAACTTTTTCGGTTTGGTTTATAACACTCGATAATGTCCCAGAAATGACCCGAGAGTCCAAGGACCGAGTTGTAACCTTCATCAAAGTTTGGGAATGACCTAAGTCAATTTTGAATTTTTTTCACATATACATAATATACATAATACATAATATATATATATAGTATTACATAGACATAATATAAATAGATATTATACATATAGATAAAATAGATAACATAAACATAATATAAATATATATTATACATATAGATATATATAGTAATACATAAACATAATATAAATATATATTATACACATAGATATATATATAGTAATACATAAACATAATATAAATATATGTTATACATATAGATATATATATAGTAATACATAAACATAATATAAATATATATTATACATATAGATATAATAATATTACATAAACATAATATAAATATATATTATACATATATATATATATATAGTAATACATAAACATAATATAAATATATAATATACACATATATATATATATATATTAACAAGTATATTATACATAAATAGATAATATATGTATATAAACTCTCAATTTTATTTCACATTTAGAAATTACAAAATATGATATTGAAGATGAGAGAAATATACCTAACTCATGGGAGGATAAAACACCGTACGAGAAATCGAGACCGATAATTATCGATATTTTTTTTCACTCTTTTTCTATTTTTTTTTTTCACTCTCTCTATTTTTTTTATCAATCTTCTTTCTTCTTTTTTTCTCCCTTAAACTCACGACCACCCCTCTTATTTATACACAAATATGTAGATATTTGTTTGATTTTTTTATTATTTTTTTTATTATTTTTTTGATTTTTTATTATTTTTTTTTCAGATATTTATTTTTCAGATATTTATTTTTCGGATATTTATTTTTCAGATATTTATTTTTCGGATATTTATTTTTCAGATATTTATTATTTATTATTTTTTTAAAAAAAAATAATTTTAATTTTAATTTTTTTTTATTTTTTTTATTTTTTTTTATCGATTCCTCGCGTACGGTATTTTGATCCCGAGCCAAAATCAGGTGTTTACAGTTGCCCCTCTTTGGACATGCGCTCATGAAAGTGATCTCATGAGTGTGTGTTCAAAGACAAACAACTGATTTTGGCTCCTCTTTAGTCATTATTTACACAGTAGACAAACATCATCACGCAACTTTCGGAAGCTAGACACCTATAGGTCCCGATCGTTCATGATGATTTGTGGAGACTGAGCGTCTAAACGCTCATCAATTAGTGATTCCCAGAAGCTGGATAACTACAGGTCCTGGTCATCGAGGATGACTTGCGGAGGCTGAACACCTAAAGGGTCTGCTCGTCGGCTTGTGACTCGTTGGGGTTGACTTGCGGATGATGAGCACCTAAAGACTCCACTTGTCGGCTTGTGACTCCCAGAAGCTGGATAACTACAGGTTCGGTTTGTCGAGGATGACTTGTGGAGGCTGAACACCTAAAGGCTCTGCTTGTTGGCTTGTGACTCCCAGAAGCTGGATAACTACAGGTTCTGGTCATCGAGGATGACTTGCGGAGGCTGAACACCTAAAGGCTTCGCTTGTTGGCTTGTGACTCGTTGATGATGGCTTGCGGATGCTGAACACCTAAAGGCTCCGCTTATCGGCATGTGACTCCCAGAAGCTGGATAACTACAGGTCCTGGTCATCGAGGATGACTTGCGGAGGCTGAACACCTAAAGGGTCCGCTCGTCGACTTGTGACTCGTTGGGGTTGACTTGCGGAGGCTGAGCACCTAAAGACTCCACTTGTCAGCTCGTGACTCCCAGAAGCTGGATAACTACAGGTCCGGTTTGCGAGGATGACTTGTGGAGGCTGAACACCTAAAGGCTCCGCTTGTCGGCTTGTGACTCCCAGAAGCTGGATAACTACAGGTTCTGGTCATCGAGGATGACTTGCGGAGGCTGAACACCTAAAGGCTCCGCTTGTTGGCTTGTGACTCGTTGATGATGGCTTGCGGATGCTGAACACCTAAAGGCTCCGCTTATCGGCATGTGACTCCCAGAAGCTGGATAACTACAGGTCCTGGTCATCGAGGATGACTTGCGGAGGCTGAACACCTAAAGGGTCCGCTCGTCGACTTGTGACTCGTTGGGGTTGACTTGCGGAGGCTGAGCACCTAAAGACTCCACTTGTCAGCTCGTGACTCCCAGAAGCTGGATAACTACAGGTCCGGTTTGCGAGGATGACTTGTGGAGGCTGAACACCTAAAGGCTCCGCTTGTCGGCTTGTGACTCCCAGAAGCTGGATAACTACAGGTTCTGGTCATCGAGGATGACTTGCAGAGGCTGAACACCTAAAGGCTCCGCTTGTCGGCTTGTGACTCCTAGAAGCTGGATAACTACAGGTTCTGGTCATCGAGGATGACTTGCGGAGGTTGAACACCTAAAGGCTCCGCTTGTCGGCTTGTAATTCACTTTGGAGGTAAAAACCATTTTCGAGATGTCTGACTGCTTGTGCGGACTTCTCAGTCAGATTTATCATTAATCGACTTTGGAGTCTTTCTTGATGGAGTTCCATAAAGTCATTCATGCTATCTTCACAATGTGTATCCATGCAAGTTGTCGAGGCAGCTCAAATTAATGTCAATCACAACTTCTTTTTATTGCTACTGTGGGAAACAATGTCGTCCACTATTGAGCATTTTTTTTTTAATCTCTTGATGTTCTTTCCTTTTGCTACGGTATTTTTTTTTTTTTACCGCACCTCTCGATTCCCTTAATTTTTGCCTAGGTTGCCCTTTTGGGTTTTCAACCTAGCAGGGATTTGATTCCTTTCCTTTTGCCATGATCGCCCTTTTTAGGGATTTTTAATCATGCCCCTCTTCCCTAAATTTTGCCTAAACCGCCCTTTCAGGTTTTCGATTTAGCGGGAATTTCTCTCATTTTTGGAGGCTCGCTTTCTGATGACGATTTTTTTTTTTTTGCATCCACATTGATTGGATTAGGGAGTTCTCTGTTGTCCATGTCTGTGATGATCATGGCTCCCCCACTGAAAATCACTTTGATGACATAAATCCCTTCATATTTATGTACAAACTTGCCCTCAGAGTTTGGATTGACTTGAAGTTTTTTTTTTTTTTTTTTTTTTTTTTTTTTTTTATCTCTCGTTTTTCTATCATTTTGCTACGGTAATTTTTTTTTTTTACCGCACCTCTCAGTTCCCTTAATTTTTGCCTAGGTTGCCCTTTCAGGTTTTCAACCTAGTAGGGATTTGATTCCTCTCCTTTTGCCATGATTGTCCTTTTGGGAATTTTCAATCATGCCCCTTTTCCCTAAATTTTGCCTAAACCGCCCTTTCGGGTTTTCGATTTAGCGGGAATTTTCTCTCACTTTTGGAGACTCGCTTTCTGGTTACGAACTCCTTAAGGATAGTATTTTTTTGACTGCGTCCATATTGATTGGACTGGGGAGTTCTTGGTTGTCCATGTCGGTGACGATCATGGCTCATCTGCTGAAACTCTCTTTGACAACATAAGACCCTTCATATTTAGGCACGAACTTGCCCCGAGAGTCTGGATTGACTCGCAGGATTTTTCTGAGAACTAGATCGCCTGCTTGTAATTCTCTTGGATGTACCTTCCTGTTAAATGCACGAGCCATGCGTTGCTGGTACAATTGCCCATGACACAGCGCGATGAGCCGCCTTTCATCTATGAGATTTAATTGCTCGTATCTGCATCTCGCCCATTCTGATTCGTCCATCTCTGCTTCAGCGAGGATCCTTGCTGACAGGATTTCTACTTCAATTGGCAGCACGACTTCAGTCCCGTAAACAAGGGAAAATGGGGTTGCCCCTGTTGGTGCATGTATTGAGTTCATGTATGCCTTGAGTGCCCATGACATCTTATCATGTCAGTCATTTAATTGCTGCTTCCACTGCGTCATTTATTTGTGGGCGATATGGAGATAAATTTTTATAGTTGACCACAACTCATCCAATTTAGATTTCTGGCATTGCTGGTGATGATTGACTTTGGCATCCCATGACATACGATGATGTCCTCGCTGATGAAAAATTCAATGGCCTTTGCCATTATTGACGTCACGGTAATAACCTCTACTCTTGATGAAGTAATCGATTGTAATTAATGCAATATGAATCGATGACCATTGGACGCCTTTGGGAAAATCATGTTGATTACATCGATGCCCCACATTGAGAAAGCCCGTGGGAAAGTCCTGGAATAGAGCTCTTGCAGTGGCACGTGGATTTGGTCCACGTATACTTGACAAAGGTGATATTGTTGGGCACGGTTTATACAGTCAGCCGTCATGGTGAACCCAAAGTACCCAAGTCTTGCACGTTCATGTGTGTGCCGCAACAACCTTCATGAATTTCTTCCATTAAATGTTCAGCTTCTTTAGCATTCACGCATCTCAAATGGGTATAGTCGGTCCACTGGGAAATTAATTGCAAGTCATTCCTCGCATGACCATTTAGACATTTTCTTGTGGCGTTCTCTGGGAACTCCGTACGCCAGATATCTTTTTTTTTATATCAGTGAGTCATGGTTGACTGTATGATTCTTCGATTGTACCACAATAGGCTGAAACTTCTTTGATTTTGATCCCCATTGGCAGTTTTTGGTTTCCTAGAGAAATTTTACTCATGGGTGCAAGCGTTGCCAATTTTTTTGAACGCAAAGATGCAAATAAGAACACAAGGTGATTGTTGGTCTGCTTCTCTTCTTCGCAGCTTTCATCCCCGTGGTGACGACGGCGCTGGCGTCGATGTTGTCCCTCAATGGGTTTTTCCTCCCTTCGAGGAATCTGATCAATTGGAAGTACTTCGCCTTGCTGTGACGAACTTTCCGTACTGACTACATTTCAAGCCTTTCCGATTGACGCTGCCAACAATGGAATCTCTCTGCATCGACAAACGACGTCTCCCCTGTTGTGAACAACGGCGAGCGTCAACAATAGCATCTTCTAAGCAGGAGTCAACAACGGCGTCTGTCCCATGTCAACAATGGTGACTCTTATGCAGGAGTCAATACCGGCGTCTTCCCCGTGTCAACAATAGCGACTCTTCTGCAGGGGTCAACAACGGCGTCTGTCCCGTGTCAACAATGTCATCTTGATGACGTCTTCCCCGTGTCAACAATGACATCTCTTCATCTCTATTTAAGTTGCCTATGCTTTAGCTCGATCAAACGATAGAGAGTTGTTTTTCTCATCTCCTTTACTTTGTAAAACAGCATTCCCTTTTCTGGTGGTCGAATGTGGTCTGGTGGCATGGGTCGGTTTGACTATGATTGCCACTTTCTCTAAGCGAAGTGTAACATAGAAGACGGACTCAATTATGATGATGGGAACCTCGGTGTCCCTCCTTACTGCGGTACCCATTACTCTTCTCCGGTCCCTTTCTTGATCGGATAGTGCATTCAGAAATTGATACAATTTGGTATCTGCTTGATTTTGTGTTCCAAATTGCAATGTCGTCTGGGCCGACAGACCCTTCTCCGTAATGTATAGAGTCAGATTCGGCAAAGGTGCCCCACTAACGAGTGAATGAACAAAAAGGCCTGAGGGAGCTTTATCAAGCAGAGCTCCAATGGTGATACCAGTTGAAAATAAGCATGATAAGCCCCCATGAGTATCAACGTCATTGGGTTAGATCACTTGTGGCGGACCTGGGAATGAAACGGCAAGGGGAGGAAACAACAATGTCCTTGAATTTTCATCTAAACGTTTCCTCCAGACGACTTCATAATCTTTGAAATCAGGACGAAAACCGAGTCCTAAAAGTATCTTTTTCCTTCCGGGTGTGTGATGGTCATATGTGGGAGGTGGACCTTGGTTAGGATGGCCATATGTGGGAGGTGGAGCTTCGTCAGGATGGCAAAAGTGCCTTACATGGATTGATGAAGTACCACGACAGTAGTGTTCCTCAGGAAGACGAGATCAGGGATACTGTGGTAGTCACAGCTGCCTGGAGCTTAGAAAAGCAAAAATCCGGTCGACCTAGGAGGTCATGCCAACGATTGACTGCACTGTGCGGGAACTCATGGTTTGCTTTAGCTTGATGAATTTCTCCTCGTGTTTTTGAGGTGCTGGAGTCATCGAATGTCGCATGGATTTCCGGAAACCTAAATCCAAAATACCATAGTAAGAAGGATGAATACACAATTGATCATGCATGATTGATTTCAAAAATTCTGCATGTTCCGTTCATTCCATTCGTAGACTTTGATTGCATGTATGGCAAAAATACTTTATAAGGATTTGGCCAATCGATGTCTAGTTCTTAAGACGTTTCACACAACGACGTAGCTCATTGAGTGCATTTGTTGCTTGTTCCTTGGTTCGAACGAAGGTCGAGAACATGTATTTTGAAAATCTTTTTATTTGCCTCGTTCTTCGTATGAACTGTTCAAGGGTGTCATTCAACTTAGCAATGTTGCCCCCACATTTTTCCAAAGTGCCCCAACATTGCTAGAATGACGGTGGTTGTTGGAGTCTATCCCTGATTATCTCATTCGGGTTGAAAGATGGACTTGCTGGTGTCGAATGGAACTTGTGAACGTATTCCGTTGTTGTTAATCACGCAGACACGTTTTTCCATATTTCATAATCCAGACAAGTCGTTGAGAATCCAATTGACTTTGTAGTTTACGAGCTCGTGAACCTCGTCAATCTTCTTGTTCACGTATTTCTGATTCTCTTTTGTCATGACTTTCCATATTCGGGCAATTTCGACCGTAGAGTTGTATGACCTTAATGTGAGGGCAATGATTTTTTTTTTTCATCCTTACCAAAGATGGTGCGTGAAACGTCTTAAGGATACAAGATTGAATGAACGGAACTTACATTAAATTTTTTTTTTTTGAAAAATGCAATGCAAGTGCGAGAATTTAACTTCATTAGTAAGACTCGTATTACATTTACAACAGTCTGGAATATATAATACAAAAGGCTCAATCCTATACATGTCATGATCTAAGGCCAAAACAAAACACATTTACATCAATGGGCCAAACTTTTTCATGGGCCAAATTTCTTCATGGGCCGTGGGCCAATCTCATATCCAAATACTTGGGTTGAATTCTCATTTACATCAGTTGGGCCCAAAAATGGAAATATACACAAAACTGGTAAAGACTAAACACGGTGTGGAGCTTTTGTTCTAAATGGATGGAATTTCTAGGTCCTCTGAACCAGCGGAACCTCACCCCCTAAAGAGGATCACGGGCCCATTCCGATCATCGAGTTGAGTTGTTTGGGTGCGTGCCGGCGGTCCAAACCGCTCCGGGCGCATTCCCCTACTAAACTCCCTAAGCTCTTAATGTGCTCCAGGTCCGAGCGGGTAATGGTAACCAGCGTGGTGTGTGCAAAACAAAAATTTACATCTTTTTTTTTCTTTTTTACTTATTACAATTACATCGCCTTTTCGACAAAATTTGAAACTGCAAGCATGAGCAAACGGTCAAAACGGATATAGCAAAATATAATATGACAAAGCAAACATGACAAAGCCTAAACCCTCTAAAATAGATCCCCAGCAGAGTCGCCAAATTGTCGGACGTCAGATCCGACTTTCCCGACCCGTTTTTAAAAATATTTTTAAATTTTCATTTTTGAAAATGTCGGGTCTTGGCGAGCGAAGGGTCCGGTCGAGCGGGGTCATCAACCAGACCGAAAAAATTTGAAAGAGTCGCCACCGATTAATTAAAGGCTAATCGGAATCCTAAAATTGCATAGTGTACATGAAATTAACATCCTAGGGCTTAGAAAGGTCTACGTCCAGAGAATCGAGTTCGGGGGTTTGATTACATCTTAAAAGCTCGCAAGCTCATAATCCGCCCTTTCGGTACTTTAGTTTGCTTTTGAATTTTTTTTTTATTTACCCGAATTGCTCGTTTCGATCATGCTTGGCCCAAAAAAGACTATATGCATTTTCCTTAAACCATGTATAAACATTTTTTTTTTTGATTTAATTTTAAATAAACAAAAGAGTACTAAAGTTAATCGTGCTCGAAAAAAAATAGTTTAACTCTCGAGCCATTTTAAACGTGTCAAAACATGCACGCGTGATTTTTGAAGATTTTAAGCTCGTTGGACTAATTTGTCCCATTTTGAGAAGTTATAGGATGTCAAAATACATATAGGGACCAAAATGCAATTTATTAAAATTTGAGCTGAATTGGACAAATATTTCGAAAATTGCAGAAAATACCCTAAACTATTCTGGACTTATTTGTAACACTTGGTAAAGTTCTAAAAATAACCCGAAAATTATTCTAGACTTATTTGTAACATTTTGAAAAGTCATGGAATGTCCAGAAAAATTTAGGAATAAAAATTGTAATTTTCGAAAAAAATATAACTTAACTGAAAATATTTTTTTAAAATTACAGAATTGACCCTAAACTATTCTAGATTTATTTGTAACACTTGGTAAAGTTCTAAAAATAACCCAAAAATTATTCTAGACTTATTTGTAACATTTTGAAAAGTCATGGAATGTCCAGAAAAATTTAGGAATAAAAATTGTAATTTTCGAAAAAAATATAACTTAACTGAAAATATTTTTTTTAAAATTACAGAATTGACCCTAAACTATTCTAGATTTATTTGTAATACTTGGTAAAATTCTAAAAATAACCCGAAAATTATTCTAGACTTATTTGTAACATTTTTTAGAAATCATGGAATGTCTAGAAAAGTTTAGAAATCAAATTGTTTTTTTTTTTTTTTTAAAGAGCTGAATTAAGAAAAACAATTTGCACAAATGACCCAAAACTTTTTCGGTTTGGTTTATAACACTCGATAATGTCCCAGAAATGACCCGAGAGTCCAAGGACCGAGTTGTAACCTTCATCAAAGTTTGGGAATGACCTAAGTCAATTTTGAATTTTTTTCACATATACATAATATACATAATACATAATATATATATATAGTATTACATAGACATAATATAAATAGATATTATACATATAGATAAAATAGATAACATAAACATAATATAAATATATATTATACATATAGATATATATAGTAATACATAAACATAATATAAATATATATTATACACATAGATATATATATAGTAATACATAAACATAATATAAATATATGTTATACATATAGATATATATATAGTAATACATAAACATAATATAAATATATATTATACATATAGATATAATAATATTACATAAACATAATATAAATATATATTATACATATATATATATATATAGTAATACATAAACATAATATAAATATATAATATACACATATATATATATATATATTAACAAGTATATTATACATAAATAGATAATATATGTATATAAACTCTCAATTTTATTTCACATTTAGAAATTACAAAATATGATATTGAAGATGAGAGAAATATACCTAACTCATGGGAGGATAAAACACCGTACGAGAAATCGAGACCGATAATTATCGATATTTTTTTTCACTCTTTTTCTATTTTTTTTTTTCACTCTCTCTATTTTTTTTATCAATCTTCTTTCTTCTTTTTTTCTCCCTTAAACTCACGACCACCCCTCTTATTTATACACAAATATGTAGATATTTGTTTGATTTTTTTATTATTTTTTTTATTATTTTTTTGATTTTTTATTATTTTTTTTTCAGATATTTATTTTTCAGATATTTATTTTTCGGATATTTATTTTTCAGATATTTATTTTTCGGATATTTATTTTTCAGATATTTATTATTTATTATTTTTTTAAAAAAAAATAATTTTAATTTTAATTTTTTTTTATTTTTTTTATTTTTTTTTATCGATTCCTCGCGTACGGTATTTTGATCCCGAGCCAAAATCAGGTGTTTACAACATGTTAGTGGCAGATTCACATATGAGTGAAATCAAGCAATTAAAGAAGCAACTGTCGAGTGAGTTCAACATGAAGGACTTGAGTGCAACAAAGCAGATTCTTGGGATGAGAATCAATAGAGACAAGTCAAAGGGTACTTTGGAGCTATCTCAGACGGAGTACATTGAGTGCATTCTCAAAAGGTTCGGAATGAGTGATGCTAAAGCATTTAACACACCATTGGCTAGTCATTTTCGACTATCCAAGGAACAGTCACACAAGATAGAAGATGAAAGAAACTTAATGGCTAAGGATCCATATGCCTCAGACATTGGAAGTCTCATGCATGTCATGGTTTGCACAAGACCAGATATTGCTCATGCAGTGGGAGCTGTGAGCAGATTCATGACTAATCCTGGAAAGCAACATTGGGAAGCAGTCAAGTGGATACTAAGGTATTTGAGAGGCACCACGTATAGATGCTTGTGTTTTAGAAGAAACGAGTTGAGACTACAAGGTTTTGTAGACTCAGATTTTGCTGGTGAGGTAGACAACAAGAGGAGTTCTACGGGTTATGTATTCATAGTGGGGACTACTGCAGTCAGTTGGATTTCACATATACAGAAGATCGTAGCGTTATTCACCACAGAGGCGAAATACGTAGCAGTTACTAAGGCAAGCAAAGAGATGACCTGGTTACAAGGATTGAGTCTAAGGCATATGAAGAATGTTTTGTACAGTGACAGTCATAGTGCTATACATCTGGCAAAGAATTCTCAATTCTGCATTTCATTCAAGGACCAAACATTTCGAACTTCGTTATCACTTTGTCATATCTCTACTCGAGGATGGCGTTTTAACACTTGAGAAGATTCAGAGCAGCAAAAACTCAACTAACATGTTAATCAAGTCAGTCACTACAGAGAAATTGAAGTTGTCCTCACCTTCAGTGGGTCTTCAAGGATAGAAGACAGGAGAGCCTCACACCCACTTCACTCATGGATACACTGGTAGAGTAAAGTATCCAAGTGGGAGATTGTTGAGAATTGAGACTTTCGGGTCACCACCATCACTCAACAAGTGGTCAATGCACTAACAAAAGTGGTCAAGTCACTCACCAGAGTGGGCAAGACACTAACGAAAGTGGTCAAGCCACTCACCAGAGTGGGCAAAACACTCAGCAAAGTGGTCAAGCCACTCAAGATTGTCATCCTTTTGACATCTATAAGAAGCCAACAATGTCGAAGAGAAGTAGAGACGAAGTGAGAAGAGTAAGAAACGGTTGTTGGAGTGTTGAGTTTGTGGGAGAAAAGCAGTATTGTGTATGTGAGCCAAAAATACAGAGTGAGTATTTTTAGAGTGGGGGCGATACATTGTGTGTGTTGGTGTGATACACAATTTGTAACACTATTTGTCTATAATGAAAGTGTGGATGCGAGCCGTGTATGTATCCAAATTGGTGAACTACATAAATCATTGTCTCGTGTGCATTTCTCCTGAGTCATTGAATCTCAAGGTTATGCAAGACATAAATTAGCACTATCCAATTTCCCAACATAAACTGTAAGAAAATCAACGACGGTAATTACCGGAGACTATCGTTGAGGCCAGGGAGGACGAGATCAGGGTGGGCATGGGTGCACCACAGCTTGCTAGTGATAAACAGCTCATCACGACTCTTGATGAGACCTCGCTTGAGGGCTTCCACCACCGCAAGACCCAGAGCCTCTTCAGAGCCATATACGGCCGCCGTGTCAAAGTGTCGAAAACCCACCTCGATGGCATCCACTAGGATGCCGATCATGGTCTCCGTGGACGGAGAGGGAACAGAAGTTGTACCAAGTGCTATCGTCGGCATCTTGTGGCCGGAATTTAACAGTACAGACTCTCCGGCTCGGGCTGCTGCGGAGGCGGAGGCGGCATGTATCATCTTGCAGAAGAAATCAATAAACTATACTGTTAAATGACTCAAATATATAGTCGCAAGAAATATGAGGAATTACTTAATTTAAAATAAATTTTGATTTAATTTTTGTGGATCAGAATAATTTCTACTACGTGGCCAACCAGTTATCATGATTGATTTATCCTTTAAATTATATTATTTTGACATAAACAAAACTAAAATAATTGATAAACAAACATTATCTAAATTATAACTATTCGTGTATTAAGTTATTTTAAGTGGTGATCGTTTACCTAATTGGTGCACCATATTCCTAAGTCATTTTAATGCTCTTTAATGCCATCAAACTTCAAGTAGTAGTTTATATATTTAAAATTCCAATGTCCACGAGAACTGAGAAGAAGAAGATCCTTTATCTTATTCATGAGAAGGAACTTAATTCAACGACTATGCCCAAAAGTCATGGATGGATTTGTAGGGAATCTTCTGGATCGGTTAAAAACAGTACACAAGTTCAGACAAAGTACGAAAATTCAAACAAATGAAAATTCTGTTGATGTAACATCTCTACTTATAATTCTATGCAAGGCAACAAAGTCAAAAAGGATGTTTTACAAAGTTAATAACAATGGATAGTGTTCAACAATGGTGTTTTGGTGTGATTTCAGCAATGACGTCTTTTCATTTCTAACACTCTCTCTCAAGTGAAATAGTGGGATCACCAATGTTCAACTTGCGTAGAACTTCTATGAATATCCTTCCATTCACAACTTTAGTGAGTATATCTACTAGTTAATCTTCGGAGCGCACAAACAACAAGACTATAGATGGAGAGACAAATAAGGACCTACACAAATATATATAGTTGGAGTTTAATCAAGATATTAGGATGTGCACAAATGCTTCTTGCTCCCGTATTTGTACAGATATATTGTTAGTGAAGGCAGTTTCAATAAATATATGGCAGTTTCAATAAATAAAAGATCTTAAAGAGATTAAAAGCACAAAAATAAAAGATATTAAGACCTAGACAAAATGCTTAATTTGCATAAAATAGATGTCACAAAAGATCATATACGGCAGTTTCAATAAATAAGGTAAGAGCAGGAGAGAGAAAAATATATACATATATATAGTTGATTATTTAATAGATATTGCTTTAATAAAATATGACATTTTAATAAATACCAAGAGAGAAAAACCTATACAAATATATAATCTATTATTTAATAGATATTACTTTAATAAAATATGGCTAGGAGTGTGAAGAACATATACAAATATATAATTTATTATTTAATAGATATTACATTAATAAAAATATGGACATTTTTTTTTCAACAGTAAATTTACTATGCAAAACACTATTTTGAAGTTTTTGTATCGTATGTAGAGTTTTTTACGTATCGTATTATACAGTCAGTCTAAAAGTAAAAACTTAACGCGTAGTTAGCGTCATTTTATTCGCAATTAAATTATCTACGCACCGTAATTTTTTTGATTTTTTTTTAGTAAGTATATAATTAAGGCAAAAGTGGTTTTTGTAACCGCCGCATGTAAATTGACACAAATACTCTATAATAATCTAATTAGTTTATATTTATCATGACTATTTTGGTCATATAAATGTTTTCTCAAAAAGGTTAAAAAAATATTTTCACTAAGACTTTAACTTATAACCTTATAACTTGAAGACATACGTACAACTACACACTTATACAACATTACAAATTAAACAAGATGATGATTATATTTTCTTTATCACTATCTCTTTCTTTTTTCTCATACACTAGTTTTTAAGATCTATATCTATTTATATTATCTATATCTATATTATTAAGGCAGAAGTGGTTTTTGTAACCGTCGCGTGTAAATTGACAAAAATACCCTTTAATAATCTAATTAGTTTATATTTATCATGACTATTTTGGTTATTTAAATGTCTTCTCAAAAAGGTTAAAACCATATTTCCACTAAGACTTGAATTTATGACCTTATAACTTGAAAACATACGTATTAACCAGCTACACTTATGCAACATTACAAATTAAACAAGATGATAATTATATTTTCTTTATCACTGTCTCTTTCTTTTTTCTCATGCACCAGTTTTTTAGATCTATATCTATATCTATATATTTATATTATCTATATCTATATTATTAAGGCAAACATTTTTTTGCAACCGCTGCCTGTAAAATGACACAAATACTCTTTAATAATTTAATTAGTTTATATTTATCATGACTATTTTAATCATTTATATTTATTCTCAAAAAGGTTATAAAAAATATTTGCACAGAGATTCAAACATATATGATTTTATAATGTATATTATTAATCAATATTATTAAGACAAAAGTGGTTTTTGTAACCGCCGTCTATAAATTGACACAAATACCTTTTAATAATATAATTAGTTTATATTTATCATCACTATTTTGGTCATTTAACTATATTCTCAAAATGTTATTAAAAAAATATTTGCACAAAGAGTCGAACATATATAAAATTATAACTTAAAGACACACATATTAACCGGCTACACACGTATGCAACATTACAAACTCAACAAGATGATAATTATATTTTTCTGTTTCCCTATCCCTATCTTTTTTTGTCATTCAAATATCTTCTCAAAAGCTTATAAAAACACTATATGCACGAAGACTCAAACATATGACCTTATACATTAAAGTCATACATATTAACCAGTTAACATTACAAACTTTAGAAGATGATAATTATATATTTCTCTAGCACTATCCATTCATACTTTCTCACGCACCATTTTATTTTATATCTTGTTAACAAATGAAATTATATTTTCACTTTATCACACGTTAAGATAACAGTGAATCAAAAAACTTAAATCATTTATAAAACTAATACTTTCATGTACAACTGAGAGAATTTACATATAATTAATAATGTCAAATATGTAGTATCTATTATTTGAAGCAATAAATAATTAAGATGTACAATATAATCAAGTTTGAAATTTAAATTAGAGTGGAAGAAGAAAACTCATTCATTATTTATCCATTTTTTATTATTTTAATTAATTATTATATATGTTATTTTATATAACTTTACAATTTTACATAATAATGATAATTTTATATTATGTTCTCAAGTCGTCATATTGTTTTTGGTAATTGTGACTTTACATGTTTCTACAATTATATAGATTTTGTTTCTTCAAAACATCATCTATTCTTTCCAAGAAGTTATAGATTTTTTGAATTGTGAGCACTGTCATTATAAAAATACATTACATCTATAAAATTAAATAATTTAGATAGAATTAAAATCGATTAAAATTGATGTATCTTTCTATAAGTATTTTTTTTTACTTAACCGTACATTAGAAATAAATCTAAACTTAAAATATGAATATACTTAACTAACTCTACTTTATGAACTATGAAAATAATAAAGTAAACATAACTCTGAAAATATCTAAATAAAAAATAAGGAAGAAGTTAATCAAATATATAATTTTATTTTTTGGTACGAATTTTACTGGTAATTTATTGATGTTGTCACAGTAAATTTTTTATAGTCGTCATTTCATGGACATGGCAGTTTGATTGTTAAGATATTTTAAGAGTATATTGAATGTCTTCACTAATTTGTTCGGACTTATGAAACAATTGGTTAATGCGTATGTCTTAAATCATATATAGTAATAGCGTCCAAGTTCAAATCCCGGGGATGTCAGGAGTACAATAGTCAAAGAAATGTTGGATGTCGGGTGTACAATACTTAAAGAAAGGTCGAATGTCGGGAGTACAATACTCAAAGAAAGATCGGATGCCAGTAGTATAATACTCAAAGAAAGGTCGAATGTCGGGAATATAATACTCAAAGAAAGGTGTCAGAATGCCCAGATTTCAAATCTTGGGCTTGGGGATGTCGAGTGTAAAATACTCAAAAAAAAGGTCTTGAAGGAGCGCATTTGGCTCCCGACTATAAACAAGGTGCAAGATCAATTTTGTCCAAATATCGACATATAGTTTTTTGATCATATTCTTAGAAATAAATATGATAAATATTTATCATGCGTGAGGTGTTAAGATATCTTAAGAGTATATTGAATGCATTCATTGACAAATTCTAACTTATGAGTGAATGTCTTATATTGAATGCAGTCATATACAATCTAAAATAAAATTAAAATGGAAGATCTAGAATCCAATTAAATGTATTTTCCTAATGATTATACTAGACTCTGGCACGCGCTACACGCGTACACATTGTTGTCGTTTGTCTTGCGTGAGGTGTTAGGAGGACATGATCGACCCGACTCCTAGAATAGTACAATAATTGAGCACTTGATTAAAAATATTAGTGGAATTGTAAAACTAAACTTAAACTACCTAATATAATAAAATAAAATAATTTTTGTTTTAAATATTTTTAAGAAATTGTCGAGCATCCTGGAGCCTTTTAGTAGTGGTTCTTGCTCCTGGATGCTCGAGCAATTTCTTAAAAATATTTAAAACAAAATTAATTTTATTTCATTATATTAGGAAATTTAAGTTTAGTTTTACAATTTCACTAATAATTTTAATCAAGTGTTTAATTCTTATACTATCCTAGGAATCAGGTCGATTATGTCCTCTTAACACCTCACGCAAGACAAACGACGATAATGTGCACGCGCGTCGGAGTGTAGTACAAAAATTAAATTCCATTTTAAAACTATTCGATAATAAAAAAGACAAACAAATTGTATATATAATACTTTGATTTGAAGTCATCCAAACTCCCCATTCACATTGAGATTCAACATTTCTAAACCTTTTTTTTATTTTCCCTATTTCATTCTTTGATGAAAAATGGGAAGTGCTTAAAGATATGTTTTTGAAAAAAGTGAATATAATTAAAAAATATATATATATTTAGAAAAATACATACTAGAAAAGAATATTTCGAAAAGTAGGCATACGCGCTACCCCGGGGTGGGTGCAAGTTAAATCACAACTCACACCCAAAGGTAGCATGTTGTGGAAGAGCTGGACATTTTTTTTTCTCGATGATACGATGTTTAATTAAAAATTAAATTATGTATGTATTAACAAAATTAGACTAAGTATGTATTTTAGTTACGATTAAAATTATGTAAAAAAATGTTAAATTTGGACTTACAGATTGACCATATGATCTGCCCTAAGTTGATATATGAAAATTTAACTTAAAAAAACCCAACTCATGCCCCGTAAGTCCAAACTCAACACGGTTGACGACATTTATGGTGAAATTCAATTATCTACCTACTATAATATTTTTGATTAGATATACATTTAAATTTTTAACCTAACATTTTGATTGAAATGATAAAATAAATTAGGTAAAAAAATTAATCACATACTTACTCCAAAAAAAATTACGGTACGTACATAATTTAATTACGAATTAAATGATAATTACTATACGTCGAGTTTTGACTTTTAGATTGACAATACGATAAGATAGATAAAACATATATATGTACACCCTATTATTGGGCTTAAAAAATGCTTAGTTCTTTTACTATCTCTTTATATAAATATATATTATTTAGTTAACCATGTTAAGTTTAAACTTACAGAGTTTGAGCTAGATTTTTTTTAAGTCAAATTTTCATATCTCAACTTAATGCAGATCATATGGTCAATCCGTAAATCCAAATTTAACATTTTTTTTTGTATCCAAATTTACTATACTTTTTTAATCAAAACATGATTTATTTTTTAATTAAACATTTGTATCGTAAATTTTTTTTTGCTTAGCTCTCCCCCAACACGTAGGGGTGTAAAACGGGTCATGGGTCGATCCATGGGTCGTGTCAGAGACCCTCTGACCCAAACACGACCCGTGTAATAGTATGAGTCAGTTTTTGAAATCTAAACCTGACCCGCGGGTTGGTGGGTCAACCCGCGGATCAGAATGATCCGTCAAAAATGGTAAGGGTTGAGTCAGACTGACTCGTTCGACCTCCATGACCCACGGGTCAGTCTGACCCGTTCGACCCACCATTTTAATAAAAAAACAAAAAAAAAACTTAAATACATAAATGGGACGAGTCATGAGTTGACTCATGGGTCAAGACTTTTGACCCAAACCTGACTCGTGTTTTCACGGTTCATCCATGAGTCGTGTCAAAATGACCCATGGGTTAAAAACCCTGACCCAAACACGACCCGTGAGCGGGTCACCCACGAGTTGGGCCAGATTTTGTAGGCTTGTTCATGAACTGGTTCGACCCCGAACTGGTTCAGAACTGAAGTGGTCTGATTTGTGAAAAACGAGTATTTTTTTCTGTTTCTAAAAACACTGGTCTGGTTTATGTAAAATAAATTGGTCTGGTTCAAACCAATTCATAACCAGTTCGAACTGCTCTGGTCTGTTTTTTTAATAATAATTTTGGTTAGGAAATAATCTGGTTCAAACTGAAACTGAACCGACTGAAAATCATGTCCAACACACTGAACCACCTGAAAAAAAATATTGAACCAATTATAAACACACTGGACCAACTGAAAATACACTGAACCGACTGAAAAAACACTGAACCGATTGAAAATTTGTTCCACAACCAACTGAAATCTCTAGGTTTGATTTATTGAAGACATCTCTAGGTTTGGTTTAATTTCAAACTGGTTTAGTTGATTTTGCTTCAAACCGGTTCTAAAATTATATAGGTTTAAAGTGGTTTGATTTATATTTAAGTATAAAGTAGTATAAAAAAACGAGTCGATTCAAACTGAATTTTTAATATTATTTTGAACTGGTTTATTTGAAGCTTAAAAACACTAGTATGTTTTTTATACTAATTTGGTCGAACCGGTTCGAACCAGACCAAAACTAAATCAAAACCAGACTAGTTCAGCCGAACCGATTTAAATGAACAAGCCTAAGATTTTGACACCCCTACCAAACACGGCACCCCTCGGTAACTGTACTTTCGTATTTTTAAAATAACATGACATTTCTTAAATTAATTATTAAGTTAAGTGGTAAAAAATTCGTTGTTATACTCGAATTTAGGGTTAGACACTTAGCCTAATACTGCTAATCATTCTAGATATGCTGATTAACTACTGATAGATCAAGGAATGAAACTTTTATTTAGTATAATTTATGGACGCAAACCAGACCACCAGCATGTATATAATTAAGCTTCCAACAATTGATTGATTAATTATTCCCAGAGTTCTTCAACGGTCTTGTAAGGTCCATTTTCATGGACGAAGAAGTCACCGGAAACACCTTGTGTCGCCGGAATCTGCTTGATCTTCTCCAGTTCTTCCTCTGTGAGCTGCCATCCGAATATGTCCAGATTTTGCTTCATCCTCTCTTTGTTGAAGGTTTTCACGACTGGAGTTGCTCCTTGTTGATAAACCCATCTCAGTGCAATCTGTATATGCAGTAATTATTATACGTACGTACGTGTTAATTGTCTCATTAATCACCCGTAGCCATACCTGAGCCACTGTCTTTCCTCTGGTTCGAGCAATGTCTTTGAGGATGGGGCTCTCCATGACTGCAAGAGAACCCCAAACAGCTCCATTAGCAGCTAAGGGTGACCATGTGATAAAACAGGTAATTCTCTCATTCATTTCAGGTATTACAGCTCTATTACCCTTCATTACATCAGAATCTGGTACACTTATACACTAGATTACAGATTGCTTTTTACTTTTGACAATAATTCCTGTTTTTATGGTTTTCCTGGTTTTATGGCTTTCCTGGTTTTATGGCTTTTGACTTGCTTTTGTTGTCTTATTCCAACACTCCCCCTCAAGTTGAGTGGTCGGATCTCCGATACTCAACTTGTCGAGTACTTCTTTGAACACTTTTGAGTTTACTGCTTTAGTGAGTATATCCGCTAGCTGATGCTCAGAGCGAACGAACGGCAGTTTGATGTTCCCCGCCTCAAGGTTTTCTTTTATGAAATGTCTGTCCACTTCAATATGCTTGGTTCGATCATGTTGCACCGGATTTTCGGAAATACTGATTGCTGCCTTGTTGTCACATAGTAACTTACAGGATTCGGTTGGTGGAAAACCGATTTCTGTCATTAATTTTCTTAGCCATAAGATTTCTGTTAATCCTCTAGCTATCCCACGAAATTCCGCTTCTGCACTTGATAGAGCCACAACCTTCTGTTTCTTACTTCTCCAGGTTACCAGATTATCACCAATAAATGTGAAATATCCGGAGGTTGACTTTCGATCAACTGGGTTGCCTGCCCAGTCAGCATCTGTGTAACCTTGTATTTCCAGATGGTTATTTCTTCTAAACAAAACTCCATTCCCCGACGTGCCCTTCAAGTACCTCATTATCCTTGTGACCGCTTCCATATGCTCAACTTGAGGCTGATGCATAAATTGGCTTACTACTCCGACCGCATAAGCTATGTCTGGTCGAGTATGTGACAAATATATGAGCTTACCCACCAGCTTTTGATATCGTTCTTTATCTGCCATTCTTGTTCCTTCTGATATTTGTAAGCCATGATTCACTATCATTGGAGTTTCAGCAGGTTTGCATTCCAACATCCCTGTCTCTGTCAAGAAATCCAGAATATACTTCCTTTGGGATATAAAAATCCCTTTTCTTGATCTTAGCACCTCGATTCCAAGGAAGTATTTCAAATTTCCGAGATCTTTCATTTCAAATTCTTCAAACAAATTCCTTTTGAGTTTGTCCATTTCTCCTTTGTCATTTCCTGTGATAATCATGTCATCGACGTAAATAATCAAACAGGTTATTAAGTCTCCTGTTCTTTTCAAGAACAAGGTGTGATCTGAGTTGCTTTGCCTATATCCATATTTTTTCATGGCTATAGTAAACCTCCCAAACCATGCCCGAGGAGACTGTTTCAAACCATAGAGTGCCCTTTTTAATCGGCACACCTTTTCTCCTTGACTCTCATTCTTGTATCCTGGAGGAACTTCCATATACACTTCTTCTTCGAGATCTCCATGGAGGAATGCATTCTTCACATCGAACTGGTGGAGCGGCCAATCTTTATTTGCGGCTATAGATAACAATACTCTGATTGTGTTTATTTTGGCTACCGGCGAGAATGTCTCGGAATAATCAATCCCGTATGTCTGAGTGTATCCTTTTGCCACCAATCTCGCTTTGTATCTATCAATGGACCCATCTTGCTTATACTTGATAGTATACACCCACCTGCATCCTACTGGCTTCTTTCCAGCTGGCAATCTGCACATTTCCCATGTCTTATTTTTTTCTAGTGCCTCCATTTCACTATTCATAGCCTGTTTCCAATTCTTGGATTGTTGAGCTTCTTCGGTTGTTCGCGGGATTTCTTCTGTGAGAATAGACCTTGTGAAAGCCTTTGCCTCCTCACTTAAGCTCCCCCTTACTGTGTTTGCCACTGGATACCTTGATCTGTTTGGCTCCCTTTCTGGTGTGTACCTCTTTGGTGGCCTTCCTCGATTCTCTCTTGGAGGTAACTTATATCCTCCAATCATTATCTCCTCTTGTTCACCTGGTTCCTCACTCAAAATATTGACGTTTTGAGTTTCAGATGAACTTACCGGGCTTACCTCAGATACCTCAACTGGTAATGAAATATCGGTTGTGACCCTTAGTTCACTGCTCGATACTGGCGTATCAGAGGTTAGCTCAAGGGTTGGTCTATCTTGCTCTTTTGGTCTAGGCTTGTCCAAATGAACCGGTTCGGCCGAACTGGTCTGGTCTGGTCTGGAACTGGTTTGGTTCGAACCGGTTCGGCCGAACTAGTTCCAAAACCAGACCAGTGTTTTTAGCCTTCAAATAGAACAGTTCAAAATAGTACCAAAAATCCAGTTCGAATCGGTTCGACTCGACTCGTTTTTTGATACTGGTTTATACTTAAATTTAAATCAAACCACTTTAAATTAAGCCGGTCTGATGAACCAAACCAGATCAGTCTCCAGACCATCGGTCTGTCTCTCACGGGTCGTGAGTCACGGCTCACCTCAGTATCAACTCTCAAATGACAAATGAAATTGAAATCTTACTACACTTTACATCTCACTTACAACCCACACTCGCCTCAGTCTCTTCTCTGTTCTCTCTCGGCATACTTCTCTTGACAAGCCCTAATTAGGTTTTCCTCTCCTCTCGCCGATCGGGCTCCTCGCAGGTCCTCGACGACGCATCTCCTCAACGACGCAGCGCAGTTCCTCGACGACGACGACGCAGCGCAGCTCCTCGAAGACGACGACGCAGCAGCTCCTCGACGACGCAACAGCAGACTCCTGAAAATATATAATCAGATGCCGAAATTAAAGATTATTAATGAAAATGAGGTATTTCTTCAACTAGACGCATTTTCTGCGAGTTAGTTTCTTGCATCGTGGAATCCACTGTGACGCCTTTTATTCAAATTGTTCTCATAACTAGGAAAATTGTTGTTGGATACTGGGTGCAATGTCATCTTAGTGGAATTTTTCTCTCTGATGCTACTGGCATTTATAATTTATGAGTATTATAGAAGACACTTGCTGTGATTTCTTAGATGCTACTTGAGAGGGTGGTTATATATATATATCTATACTTTGTTTTCAGTCGAGTCTTGACAGGAAAAGAGTCACAAGACATTACCATCATGTTGACTATGAGTGTTGTGTTATGTTAAATCAACACTTAAGCCGAAAGAAACGCTCTTTTAGTGCGTCTGTTTTACCAGTTAGTGATAGATTTCCCATTAAGATTATCATTATTATTCTTTATAACTGTATGCGCAACTTGTTAGTGGGGACATCCATATGTATAATTTTCATCAATAACTTCATGATACATGGATTCCATACCCTGAATATCGACATACAGGAGTTTTAGGTGTCGGTTTCCAAGTCTTGAGAAGCACTTTGCAACGAGCTCTGTTCCTGCAATCAGAAGGTAAAAGACCACAAAGCTAGCACATATAATAAGCTCACTTTTGAGCCATTATATATATATATATATATATATATTTTTTTTGGTATGTTTGTATTGTATGTTTTAATTTCAGTAGTTTCAGACAATCAGACTTTGGTATTTGGTAAGTTCAGTTTCAGGAACAAGTCTTGATGTATTGATGTATTCTGTTGGAGTTAGATGCTGTATGTATTGATGTATTCTGTTGAAGTTGTAGTGGGATGCTGTATGTATTGATGTATTCAGTTTCAGCAGTGTTTTGGTCGGTTCGGTTCCGGTTTGAACCAGACCGGTTCTTAACCAACGTTATTATAAAAACAGACCAGAACAGTTCGAACCGGTTCTGAATCGGTTCGAACCAGACCAGTTCTTTTTGTCATAAACCAGACCAGTTTTTTTAGAAACAGAATAAAGTACTGGTTTTTTGCAAACCAGACCAGTTCAGTTCAGAACCGGTTCGACCTCGAACCGGTTCATGAACAAGCCTATTTTGGTCCTTCATTGGAGAGACTTTGTCTGTCATAGGAGATATTGGAATTACATACCCATTCCAGTGGATCATCTGTAAGACTCCCCCCCTGACCACTGGACTGGTGATAAAAATACTCGGTTTCAAGGAAATCACAGTTCATGGTTGTGAACATGCGACGAGTTTTAGGATCATAACACCGATACCCCTTTTGATTAACTCCATATCCGACAAACACACATTTGACTGCACACGGATCAAAGTTGTTCCGGTCAATCTTAGGTATGTGGACAAACACAGAGCAACCAAAGACACGAGGGTTTAAATTTAGAGTGGGGGGTACTTTGGTAAATTCAGAAAGAGTTTGGATCGGTGTTTTGAAATTGAGAATTTTTGTAGGGAGACGATTGAGGAGGTATGTTGCCGTGGCAACGGCTTCAGGCCAGAATGATTTTGGAACTTTTGACTCAATGAGTAAGGCTCGCGTTATTTCAAGGAGAATTCTATTTTTCCTCTCGGCCACACCATTTTGTTCCGGAGTGTGTGGACACGAAGTTTGATGAATGATTCCTTTTTCAGAAAAGAAATCTTTCATATGTTGATTTACAAATTCCCCCCCATTATCTGACCGAAGGACTTGAATTTTTTTCTGAAATTGATTTTGGATCATTTGGAAAAAGTGAGTGAATTTGTCAAACACTTCTGACTTTTGTTTTAAAAAATACACCCATGTTATACGAGTGCAATCATCGATAAATAATACGAAATATCTAAAACCTTGACCCCCAGAAATTGGTGCTGGACCCCACACATCAGAATGAACTAAGGAAAACATGGAATTCATACGAGTACTATGAGGCTTAAACGCATGTCTATGACTTTTTGCAAGAATACAAGTCTCACAAGACAGATTTCTAGTTTTAAAAAACAACTTAGGGAATAAAAGTTTTAGATAACCCGAGGATGGATGACCCAATCTCCTGTGCCATAACCAAGCCTCTCTTTCGGAAGTCCCATGAGCAAGTAGTGCCGAACCTGGTTGAGCTACTTCATCCACGTAGTACAAACCAGTACATTCAGTGCCACGCCCAATAATCACCCCAGTTTGGATATCCTGCAGTATGCAAAAAGTCGGGTTCATCACCATAGTACAATTCAGTTCTTTAGTGACATGAGACACCGATAACAATTTATTTGAGAGGGTCGGGACCAAGAGACAATTTGATATTCTCAATGTTGAGGAAATTTCTACTGTTCCCATTCCGGTCACTTGGGCCTTTGCCCCATCTGCAGTATGAATGTATTCAATCCGGGACTTCACAATATTCTTAATATCACGGGAATCATACGTCATAGTATCGGTTGCCCCACAGTCAAAAATCCACTGATGATTTTTAAGTGTATTTTTCTGGACTGAATATGCATGTTTTAAAAAATCAGGGACTGAACCGAACTTAATTGGGGCAGTTTTCTGATTTTTTAAAACATTAGGGGCCAATTCGCTAGGGTTAAAAGTGAAGGGACTTGGATGTAAAATCCAAATCCCTTTACCTTCTCTTGGGCAGCCGCTGCGTTCATTATCCCCGCCTCCCTCCTTCGGTCCAAAGTCTCCACAGCTCTCCCTTGGATTTCTAGGGTTTCCGCCGTGGCTTTCGTGGCGGCTGGTGCCCGCGATTCCGGCGAACGATGTGTCTCCTTCGTAGGCTTGAGGCTTCGGTGGAGCTTGGCGAGGCGTGGCTGCCGATTCCTCGTGGCTGCTGGTGGCCACCGAGTTACCCACCACGACGGCGGCGCGGCTTCGTTTCTCCTCCCACCAGTCGGGATAACCGACGAGTTTAAAGCAGCCTTCCTTCGTATGTCGACTCATCCCACAGTGAGTACACTTCAATTTGGTTTTGTCAATTCGGAATGAAGATCCGCCGGGTTTCCCGGTCGTGTCCGACCGATTGATCGTAGTCCGGCCTCCTTTTGCTGAATTAGCTGCTGTGTACTGATTTGCTGCGTGATTAGCTGCTGTGTACTGATTTGCTGCGTGATTAGCTGCGTTGATTAGGTTGCTGTCGGTCCAATTGCCCCTAGATAATAAACCCTCGCCGAGTCCCGAACTAGTCCCCGATGATGTTCCGTCGGAGGTTGCCGCTCCCATGATGTGGAGCCGGGTGGCCTCCTTCCGGATCGAAGCATATGCTTCTTCGACTGAGGGGAGTCGGTCCGATCGTAACATCTCACGTTTGATTCCATCAAATTTGGAATCAATTCCCCCTAAGAATTGATACAGCTTGGTCTCGTTCCAAATTCGGTTGTAGGAGGTTATATCTTGACTGCATATCATAGGATTTGGCCTCCTGGCTTCGATCTCTCCCCATAGGGATTGTATCGAAAGCCAGAAATCTTCGAGTGTAAGTAGTCCCTGCATCATTTTCGCAGCCCGGTTATGAAGGTCGAAAATTTGCAGTGAATCCTTACCACTCCCATAAGTCGTTTGCAGTGCCTTCCATAACTCCCGGGAAGTAGGATAGTGAGCCACATTATTTGCTAATTGTGGCCCTATGTTCTGAATCATCCATGAGAACACAATGAGGTCGTCTTGTTTCCACCTCTCATAGCCTGGGTCGGATCTGCTTGGGGGTTCCGGATCCCAGGTTATGTGCTGCAATCGACCCCTTCCCCCAATTGCGATTTGCATCAGTCTGACCCATAGATGGTAGTTTGGGCCGATGAGCTTTGTGCTCACCGTGACGGTTTCTGGTAGGCTTTTTTCGATTTTGTGGCTGAGGTTAAGACCATTTTTCAGTATCTTGGCTATTTTGAGAGTTAGGTCATCATCACTTATACCTGAACTCATTTGGGTTTGAGAAATTGGAGTTTGGGACTGTTGGCTTTCATTGTCGGACATGGCTGATCGGATCGAGTATTATTCTGGTATATGATGAGCCAGAAAAAACACCCAATCCTTCAAGGATTATGGACCTGCTCTGATACCATGATAAAACAGGTAATTCTCTCATTCATTTCAGGTATTACAGCTCTATTACCCTTCATTACATCAGAATCTGGTACACTTATACACTAGATTACAGATTGCTTTTTACTTTTGACAATAATTCCTGTTTTTATGGTTTTCCTGGTTTTATGGCTTTCCTGGTTTTATGGCTTTTGACTTGCTTTTGTTGTCTTATTCCAACACCATGCACTCAAATGGATCCCTTTCTCAGAGCAGAACGAACGTAAGCTCTCCTGACGCCATGCAACGTTCATCTCCATCTATTTATACAGGTTAAAAAATAATGTGACATAACAATAACACGATAGCTTGAAGAATTGAAAGAATGTGTTCCCATTAATTAGAAACTAATGATAAACTGATATAGGCTTGGAATACTTATACACTAAACCACCCAAATTTCTGTGTTAAGAATATTTTTACCTGATTAACTGCAGGAGTGATGGTGCAGGATTCTAAGATCTGAGAAAGCTTGTTGGGGCCGAAGTTGCTGACACCAATAGACTTTGCGAGGCCGAGGTTGGAGCACTCTTCCATGGCTTCCCATGTCCCTGTGATGTCAAAGGGCAGCACGTTCTCCTTAGGAAAAGGGAAGCCTTTGGTCTCTATCTTCATCCTCACCGGCCAGTGGATTAGGTAAAGGTCCACATGATCAAGCCCTAGCCTCCTACACACACATATATATATATACACTATAATGTTAGTTCAAAGGTATAAGAGCAATATCACCCTGGATTTTTATGGAAATATGGTGTTAGGGTCTTTGTTTTCTACATTTACAGTCAGAAAACTCATTGAAATTCGGACGCATTATACCTGAGACTGTCCAAGACAGTGGTAAAAAACGTTTGACGTGTTTATGGAAACGAATGACTATTTCAGATGCAATGTTGATCATTGTTGCTATTTCAAAAGTTTTGAGTCAAACTATATTATTTTGCTACTTTATGTCGATGACATGTTAGTGGCAGGTTCATATATGAGTTAAATCAAGCAATTAAATAAGCAACTGTCGAGTGAGTTCAACATGAAGGACTTGGGTGCAACAAAACAGATTATTGAGATGAGAATCAATAGAGACAAGTCAAAGGGTACTTTGGAGCTATCTTACGCGAAGTACATTGGGTGTGTTCTCAAAAGGTTCGACATGAGTGATGCTAAAGCAGTTAACACATCATTGACTAGTCATTTTCGACTATCCAAGGAACAGTCACCCTAGACGAAAGATGAAAGGAACTTAATGACTAAGGTTTCATATGCCTCAGCCATTGGAAATCTCATGTATGTCAAGGTTTGCACAAGATCAGCTATTGCTCATGCAGTGGGAGCTGTGAGCAGGTTCATGACTAATCCTGGAAAGCAGTCAAGTGGATACTAAGGTATCTGAGAGGCACCACAGATATATGACTGTGTTTTAGAAGAAACGAGTTGAGACTATAAGACTTTGTAGACTTACGGTGCGTTTGTTTGACGGAATTCGGAATACGGAATACGGAATAGGAATTGGGAATAAGGAATAGGAGTTAAGAATATGAAGTTGTTTTTTTGGTGGAATTGAATAGAACGGAATAAGGAATTCTGTTGTTTCTTTGGTGGAATTGTGTACGGAAAAGGAATGGAATGTGGTAAAATGACATATTTGCCCCTCTTTGTATATGTATAGTATATAATAAAAATAATTTGTATTAATTAATTATAAAAATTTAAAATATTAAAAACGTTTATTAAAAAAAAAAAATTTAAAAACGATTTTTTTTTTTAATTTTTTTAAAAATACCAATTTATTAATTCTATTTAAAAAAAATAAAGAATGTAAACATGACCACATACATAATACATCTTACATACATAATACAAAATGTTGTTAGTCACCACATACTAGGGCTGATCATGGGCGGGCCGGGCCGGTCCTGAAGGCAAGACCGAGACCGAGACCGAAATTTCGGTCTTGCCTTTTGGAGGACCGAGACCGAGACCGAGACCGACCTCGGCCAAAAAAGCCCGCCCGAGTTGGTCTTTCTTGACTCGGGCCGGTCTCGGTCCTAGACCGAATCTACACTAAAAAACAAAAAAAAACTATGAATTCACGGTATTCTTTAGTAAAAGGCGAAGGAATAATTCACCTCTCAAAGAAACACTATGAACTCTTTATATTCTTTAGTAAATTTATCAAGATGCACCTTTTATAGAGATAGAAAACCTCCAAAATCCACATTATTTTCGGTGTGGTATTATGAAAATCTCAAATACACATACATTCGGTCCGGGCCGGTCCTAAACGGGCTTTCGGGAATAAAGCCCGAGACCGAGACCGAGACCGACCTTGAAGGAAAAAACCCGCCCGTTCGGTCTCGGTCTTAGTCGGTCTCGGTCCTAGTCGGGCCGGTCTCGGGCCGGTCTTGTCGGAAATTCGGTCCTACAGTCTTTTTTGATCACCCCTACCACATACATTATACAGAACGTGGGTTTGTCCTTAATCAGTTTAGTAAATCATTATATAAACATTGTTAAATTGAATTGTTTTATTATTTTAATTTAATTTTAAATACTAATTTTGATTTTGATTTTGGTATTTTATTTGAATTTTCAGTTTAAAAAAAAATACTCAAAAGTCTATAGTACAAATTAGGGGTGATAAAAAACACAGTTGTCGATATGTCCGAGTGGTTAAGGAGACAGAATTGAAATCTGTTGAGCTACGCCTGCGCAGGTTCGAACCCTGCTGTCAATGTTTGCAGAAGCTGTTTTTCAGAATCAGCTGATGGCACGCTCGTAAATTCTGCAAAATGGCGAGGGCAATTTGGTCTTTTGGCAGCTGATTCCGGATTCCGACCCGTGTGGGCTTAGGAAATCCGAAGTTTTTACCCGGATTCCCTAAGCCCGGACCGCCCGGAATCCATTTTCAAGGAATGGCCAATTCCACTAAACGAACAAGGTAGACAACAGGAGGAGTACTACCAGTTATGTATACACAGTGGGAACTACTGCAGTTAGTTGGATTTCACAGAAGAAGATCGTAGTGTTATCCACCACAGAGGCGGAATACGTAGCAGTTACCGAGGCAAGCAAATAGATGATCTGGTTACAAGAATTGTTAGCAGAATTGAGTCTAAGGCAGATGAAGAATGTTTTGCACAGTGAGAGTCAGAGTTCTATACATCTGGCAAAGAACTCTTATTTCATTCAAGGACCAAACATATCAGACTTCGTTATCACTTCGTCAGATCTCTACTAGAGGATGGAGGTTTAACACTTGAGAAGATTCAGGGCAGCAAGAACTCAACTGACATGTTAACCAAGTCAGTGACTACAGAGAAATTGAAGTTGTGCTCAACTTCAGTGGGTATTCAAGGATAGAAGACAAGAGAGCCTCACACCCAGTTTACTCATGGATACACTGGTAGAGTAAAGTATCCAAGTGAGAGATTGTTGAGAATGGAGACTTTCGGGTCACCACCACCACTCAAGAAGTGGTCAAGGTACTAACGAAAGTGGTCAATCCACTCATCAGAGTGGGCAATGCACTAACGAAGGTGGTCAAGCTACTCACCAGAGTGGGCAAGACACTTAGCAAAGTGGTCAAGCCACTCAAGATTGTCATCCTTTTGACATCTATTAGAAGTCAACAATGTCGAAGACAAGTAGAGACGAAGTGAAAAGAGTAAGTAGCGGTTGTTGGAGTGTTGAGTTTGTGGGAGAAAATTAGTGTTGTGTATGTAAGTAAAAAATACGGAGTGAGTATTTTTAGAGTGCGAGTGATACATTTTGTGTTTTGGTGTAATACACAATTTGTAACACTATTTGTCTATAGTGAAAGTGTGGGTGTAAGCCGTGGACGTAGCCAAATTGGTAAACCACGTAAATCCTTGTCTCATGTGCATTCCATTGAATCTCAAGGTTCTGCAAGACGGAAATTAGCAGCATCCAATTTCCCAACATGAACCGTAAGAAAGTCAACGACGGTAATTAACTGGAGACTATCGTTGAGGCCAGGGAGGACGAGACCAGGGTGGGCATGGGTGCACCACAGCTTGCTAGTGATAAACAGCTCATCGCGACTCTTGATGAGACCTCGCTTGAGGGCTTCCACCACCGCAAGACCCAGAGCCTCTTCGGAGCCATACAAGGCCGCCGTGTCAAAGTGTCGATAACCCACCTCGATGGCATCCACTAGGATACCGATCATGGTCTCCGTGGACGGAGAGGGAGAAGAAGCTGTACCAAGTGCTATCGCCGGCATCTTGTGGCCGGAATTCAATAGTACAGACTCTCCGACTCGGGCTGCTGTGGAGGCGGAGGCGGCGTGTATCATCTTGCGGAAGAAATCGATAAACTATACTGTCAAATGACTCAAATAGATAGAGTAGCAAGAAATATGAGGAATTACTTAATTTAAAATAAATTTGATTTAATTTTTGTGGATCAGAATAATTTCTACTATGTGGCCATCAAGTTATCATGATTGATCTATCCTTTAAATTATATTATTTTGACAAAAACAAAACTAAAAAAATTGATAAACAAACATTATCTAAATTATAACTATTCGCGTATTAAGTTATTTTAAGTGGTGATCGTTTACCTATTTGGTCCACCTTATTCCTAAGTCATTTTAATGCTCTCTTTTTTTGTACTGTTTATGTATCAAGAAAATTAATCATTAAATTTAAAATATGTTATATTAGTTGTATTTTTTTAACAAAAAGAACAAGTCTAACTAGTTTAAAACTGGTTCGAACCATGGCACTTCACAAAAAATGTGAAGCGAATTATACATTTAAATCGAACCATACCTTTATTAATTTGTAGGAAGGTACGGTTACACGCACCAATTCATGGTCCGCCCTATCACAAATCATTTGAATCGTTTATTATCAGAAATTGATATGATTGCTGAGCAAAAGAGTGACTTTGATGAGTGTTCTATAAAAGGAAATGCTTGATTATATACCACTTTCTTGATTGCAAGAGCCATCAAACTTCAAGTAGTAGTTTATATATTTAAAATTCCAATGTCCACGAGAACTGCAGAGAAGATCCTTTATCTTATTCATGAGAACGAACTTAATTCAACGACTATGCCCAGAACTCTTGCATGGATTTGTAGGGACCATTTTCGTATACAAAGAAATGACCAGAAAAGATCTGAGATGATGGAATCTTCTCGATCTTCTCCAGTTCTTCCTCTGTAAGTTGCCATCCAAAGATGTCCATATTCTGCTTCATCCTCTCTTTGTTGAAGGTTTTCATCACTGGGGTCACTCCTTGTTGATAAACCCATCTCAATGCAATCTACACATATGTATGCATTATATAGATTTTAGCATAAACGCATTGATGAAACTGGGGGAGATACCAATACCATGCATGAATCACCTGAGCCACAGTCTTTTCTCGGGCTACAGCAATGTCTTTGAGAATGGGGTTTTCCATTACAGAAACCGAACTGGCCCAACCGCATCCATAACTGGCTAATGGAGAAAATGCACTCAAATGGATTCCTTTCTCTTTGCAGAAGGAACTTAGATTCTCCTGACGCCATGCAACGTTCATCTCCATCTATATATATAAAATGGTGGGAATGAACTTAGATGATCGATGGCTACGTATAAAATCAACCATTTATAAGAATATATATATATATACCTGATTAACTGCAGGAGGAATGGTGCAGAAATCTAATATCTGAGAAAGCTTTTGGGGGCCGAAGTTGCTGACGCCGATGGACTTTGCTAGGCCGAGCTTGGAGCACTCTTCCATGGCTTTCCACGTCCCTTTGATGTCGAACGACAATATATTCTCTTTAGGGAATGGCGGCACACTTATTCCAGTTTCCAGCTTCAACCTCGCCGGGTAGTGAATCAGGTAAAGGTCAACATAGTCGAGCCTTAGTCTCCTACATATATGCATACGTATAATCAATAAGTATACGTATAGCTTCAAAATTTAGTGCAGAATTGAACAGCGACGTAACGTTACCGGAGACTGTCGTTGAGAGCAGAGAGGACGAGATCAGGGTGGGCATGGGTGCACCATAACTTGGTGGTGATGAAGATCTCGTCGCGGCTATTGATAAGGCCACGCTTGAGGGTTTCCGCCACAGCAAGACCCACGGCCTCCTCGGAGCCGTAGAGAGCAGCCGTGTCGATGTGGCGGTAACCTACCTCGACCGCATCCACTAAGATTGCGGCGACGGTCTCAGTGGGCGGAAGGGGATTTGCAGAGGTGCCAAGTGCTATCGACGGCATCGTGTGGCCGGAATTCAGCAAAACGACTGGTACTGAATTTCCTGCTTCAGATATTCCACCGTGTGCCATGTTTTCACTGAGCTACCAAGAGGGAGAGAGAGTTATTAGTTTATACTTTATACCAATACACAGTATCCACATACATAATTTTCTAACACTAATTAAATTATTATAAATATTTATTTGATTTATTATTATAAAAAATTAAAAATTATTATAAAATTAAAAATATTATATATCCAGCAGAAATAAATATAATAAATATTTCCTTTTGAAAATAGATACTATATATATAATTAACAAAATTAATTTAGTGTTATTATATTCAAATGTATGTTCCTAAAATTAATTGAGAATTAATAAATGATTCTAATATATAAAAACAATATTATTAATTTTATTTGACTTATTTCTAAGACTTGTATAGTATTTTTATTGTATATTCATGTGTTAAAATCTTATATTTATGTACATAAAAAAAATCATTTATATTTCATTCTTTGAAATAAGTAAACTTAATTTCTGTTTTCATTTTCCAAGAATTTCCTATTACAAATCGATCCATCTCTTTCAAGTTTCATCAACATCGTTCTCCAACTTTGACCTCTCTCTCTCTCTATCTCTTTCCCTATAATCTTCTATACCTAGATCGAGCTCGTCATCTTTCTATATGGAGTTGGTCTGGATCTCTCTTGATGGAGATGGACATCGAACTCAACCGAGTGAACTCACAATTGACTTTGGTAATAAGCATAAAAAAGAAGAGGAATTGCAGAAAAGGATAGAAACTTACCTTGCCTTGAAGTTACAGCTCCTCCTCCTTTCGGTTGATGTAGGCAGGTAGATGTAGATCAACAAAAAGATGGAGACTTCAGATTACAAATTCTTTTGATATATAACAAAAACAGTACACAAGTTCAGACAGTACGAAAATTCAAACACACGAAAATTCAAACACATGAAAATTTTGTTGATGTAACATCTCTACTTATAATTCTATACAAGGCAACAAAGTCAAAGTGGATGTTTTGGTGTTCAACAATGGATAGTGTTCAACAATGGTGTTTTGGTTGATTTCAGCAATGACGTCTTTTCATTTCTAATACTCTCCCTCAAGTGAAATAGTGAGATTACCAATGCTCAACTTGCGTAGAACTTCTATGAATATCCTTCCATTCACATTTTTGGTGAGTATATCTGCTAGTTGATGTTTGGAGCGCACAGGCAAGACTATAGATGGATAGACAACTAAGGACCTACACAAATATATATAGTTGGAGTTTAATCAAGATATTAGGACGTGCACAAATGTTTCTTGCTCCCGTATTTGTACATATATATTGTTAGTGAAGGCAGTTTCAATAAATACGACAGTTTCAATAAATAAAAGATCCTAAAGAGATTAAAAGTACATAAATAAAAGATATTAAGACCTCGACAATAGACTTAATTTGCATAAAATAGTTGTCAAAAAAGGTTATATACGGCAGTTTCAATCAATAGGACAGATATAGAGCAGTAGAGAGAAAAATATATACAGATATATAGTTGATTATTTAATAGATTATTGCTTTAATAAAATACGACATTTTATTAAATACCGCAAGGACATAAGAGAGAAAAACCTATACAAATATATAATTGATTATTTAATAGATATTACTTTAATAAAATATGGCTAGGAGAGGGAAGAACCTATACAAATATATAATTAATTAATTAATAGATATTACTTTAATAAAATATGAGCACGTGAGTAGGGGTGACAATCGTGTCGTGTCTAATCGTGTCGTGTCATTAATCGTGTCGTGTCATTAAACGTGTCGTGTCTAAACGGATAAGTTTTAAACGTGTCTGTAAATGTCAGACACGTACACGACACGTTTAATAAACGTGTCACACGACACGATTAAGACACGACACGACACGATTAAGACACGACACGACACGTTTACAACACGATAAGACACGACACGATTAGACACGGCATGACACGACACGATAGACACGATATATACGATAAAACACGACACGATAAGACACGTTAAAATCAACACATTAAATCAACACTCAACAACACATCCAACATTCAACACAAATCCAACCGAATCAACAAAAATCAGTCACTCAAATTCTCCACACACAGTAATAATCAACACATAATATTCTTGTAGTTAGCCACCTCGCATAACTTACATTTTCAAACTTTCGTAACATCAACACCATGGTCTTCTTCTTGTAGTTGATTAACTTTTATCACATCTTCAGCAAGATCATCCATAGAAATCTCTCTATTCTCTATTATCAATTGAGATAAATAAGATTAGAGCTTTTATAATAACCAAACAGAAAAATATTAGAGAATCATAGTATACCTATATCTCCATAAATCCAATCTCTGCAACACATCAATGCTTCAACCACTTCAGGACGTAATGTACTCCTGTACTGATCAAGTATTCGACCTCCACCACTAAAAGCCGACTCTGAAGCAACCGAAGATATTGGTATGCTCAAGATATCACGAGCCATTCTTGCAAGAATAGGATACCTTGATCCGTCATTTTTCCAATGCTCGATGACATTCACCTCTTTTTTCCTATCCATCCTATGATGCAAATACCAAAAATATATGTTACAATGCATATTTTATACTATAAAACATTGAACTGAAATAGTAAATATTATTACCTGTAGTGCATCATCATCGACGTCAATATCCACATTGTTCAACCCTATATTTGTTGCATCGGCTCTCTGTTTGGATAATGCTATTTGTTCATACTCATGTTTATACTCATCAAACAATGAGTGTAATGCCAAACGAACACTTTCAAACTCAGTTGAATGACTACCATACATCTTATCATAACTCCAAATGACAAATTGAAGTTTATACCGAGGATCCAAGATAACCGCAATGCAGAGAATTGTAGAAAACTCAGACCAGTATTTTTCAAATTTGACCACCATCCTACTGGCCATCACTTTCAAATACTCATCAACCCCATGCATAGCATCCCTAAGTGCTGAATACGCCTTAAAAACTGAAGGAAAATACAAATTTGTTGTTGGATACTTCACACCAGAAAATATACGGGTAACTTCATAAAATGTAGCCAAAAATTTCTTTATTTTCTCAATCTTGTCCCATTCTTCTTCACTAGGGCAACTAATATAGTTAGAATCACTCATCCTCAAATGCACTATAGCAGACCGAAAGTAACACCCACTGTCCATCATTAGAAACGTTGAATTCCAACGAGTAGGCACATCTTGTCTCAAACCCCTTTTTACATTCAAAGACGCATAATTCGCACAGTCAATAAACTTCTGCTTCCTAACTTGAGAACCCTTCACGTATTTTTCAGTTTCTCTAAGTTTCTCCACTGATTCATCTATTACCTTCAAGCCTTCTTGGACAATTATATTGATTATATGAGCACAACATCTTTGATGTAAATAGATACCTTTTGCCACAAGAAACTTCTTCATATTCAACTGATTCTTCAATAACCCCACAAAAGCGTTATTGGCAGAAGCATTGTCTAAGGTAATAGAGAACAACTTGCTTTCAATGCCCCAATCATGTATCAAACTACTTATCTTGTTATTCAATTCTATGGCATTGTGTGGTGGTGGCATAATCGTGAAACTGAGAATCTTCTTTTGCAAAACCCAATTTTTATCAACAAAATGAGCAGTCAATGCTATATAACCATCAGTTGAAATAAAAGTCCAAAGATCGGAAGTTAAACTGATTCGACCAGGAGCATCTGCAAGCATTTCTTTCGTCTTAAACTTTTCTCTTACAGACATTCTCATCAAATCTGCCTTAGCCGTGTTTCTACTAATGGTTGGAGTATTTTCACGCAAGTACGAGAAGACGGCTCTTATACCAACATGCTCAACAAATGACAAAGGATAATCATGCATAACCATGGCAACACTCAACAATTCACGAAACTTCATAGGATCAAATGCAGATGATCTCAAAGATAGATCATGATTCATCAATAATTGCCCTATATCACGTGTATCCTTTCTAGAACAATTCTCAACATGGCGTTTTAAATTTCCAGTTCCAGTTCTAGCAATATATTTCAAAATGAGCCCACACTTTTTGCAAGTACAGTCGTACTTGCCATCTATATCAGGTGTTTTCCCTTTCTCAATAAATGTCCAGACTGCAGATGTAGATTTTCTGTTTCTTTTAGTACCTTGTGTTGAGTTTGAAGGGGCACCCAAAGTTGAAACATTGTCCTCTTCAATCTCTGTTATAATTGGGCTGACTGGAATAGAGTTTGAAAGACCTCCTTCTAGATTTACCTCCAAATCAATATCCATTAGTTCTGTAATTATCAAGAAACAAGTTTAGTATAATAAAACATATAACTCCCTCGTACGCTTTCATGGTCTGCAATTATCAAGAAACATATGACTGCAATTAGTATAAGAAACATATGACTGCAATTAGTTATACTGTATAACTCCCTGTAATTATCAAGAAACATATGACTGCTAATACGTACGCTTTCATGGTCTGCAAGATGTATAGGATAAACTTTATCTAGATAGATGTATGTATTAGTGTATATAATATATAGAGAGATCTAGATCTTTATTATCTACGTAAAGTAGAGTCTATAAAGATTAAAGACTGTTATAGGATAAACTTTATCTAGATAGATGTATGTATTAGTGTATATAATATATAGAGAGATCTAGATCTTTATTATCTACGTAAAGTAGAGTCTATAAAGATTAAAGACTGTTGTTCTATGAGTTGTAAACCTTATCATCAGTAATTAAGTTTAAGGTAATGGTTATTGCATACCATGATAATTGCATACCATGATAATTGCGATACGGTATAACTAAAGACCTGATTGACGCTCCCTCGCTCCCTCGCTCAGTCGCTCTAGACCTGATAGCAAACTATCCAAAACTCCCTAGCTGTCAATCCTGTTTACACTAGACCTGATAACTACTAGCTAGCTAGCTCCCTCGCTCAGTCGCTCTAGTGTATCGCAAATCGCAAATCACAAATCACAAAATCACAAAAGGTAATGGAGAAGCGTCGTTTACCTCCAGACAGGATTGACGCGGTCACGCGAAAGGAGGCGGGATTGACGCGGTCACGTCTTGCTCCAGACGTCGGAGACTCGAACGTCTTGCTCTAGATGTCGAACAGACGATGGACGGGTAGAGAGCTGAGGAGCAATTGGGATGGAGCCTGGAGGCGAATTGGGATGAGAATTGGACGATGGATGATGGAGGCGAATTGGAGGCGATGGACGATGGAGGCGGCGAATTGAGATGAGAATGACAGAATGATATTGACAACAATTGAAAATGAAAAAGGCAATTAGGGTTACTTTACTGGTTATGTGGGACTTGGGTGTGGGTTAGTGAAAATTATACACGATTAGACACGGTTAGACACGACACGATTAGACACGGTTAGACACGACACGATTAGACACGTTTAGACACGATTAATTAATCGTGTCTAAACGTGTGTTTGTCGTGTTTTAGCAGGTTAGATGTGTTTAGACACGATTATTAATCATGTCTAACGTATAAGAGTTGTTTAGACACGCTTAATAATCGTATCGTGTTATTATCGTGTAATTTGCAGGTCGTTACAGGTCGTTTAATCGTGTCGTGTCTGAAATTGCCACCCCTACACGTGAGTGAAGAATTTATACAAATATATAGTTGATTATTTAATTGATATTGCTTTAATACAATACGACGTTTACAAAATTAAGTTCGCACTTTATATATAGTATAAATATAAATGACAAATAATCAAATCAAGGATGCCCTTTTAGAGCACTCTTGTATATTTTTTATAAGATAAAAAAAAGGGTTAATTACTTAATTGGTTACACATGTTTGACCAATGTTCAGAATGGTTACAAATGTTTCAAAATGTGATTAATTGGTTTTGAAATGTGACTATTTGGTTTTTTCACTATTCACCGTTAAAATCACAGTTAAGTCACTATTTAGATAAGTAAAATGACGAAATTACCCCTAGAATCATCTTCAAGAACACATCATCATCTTCAAGAACAATAATTGAAGAAATCTGATTTCTGGGTTCTTGAGAAACCAGAAATCTGATTTCTGAGTTCTTGAGAAACAAGAAATCTGATTTCTGGGTTCTTGAGAAACCAGAAATCTGATTTCTAGGTCTTCAAGAAACCAGAAATCTGATTTCTTGGTTCTTGAGAAACCAGAAATCTGATTTCTAGGTCTTCAAGAAACCAGAAATCTGATTTCTGGGTTCTTGAGAAACCAGAAATCTGATTTCTGGGTCTTCAAGAACCCAGAAATCTGATTTCTGGGTCTTCAAGAACCCAGAAATGCTGTTTCTGGGTTCTTGAGAAACCAGAAATGCTGTTTCTGGGTTCTTGAGAAACCAGAAATGCTGTTTCTGGGTTCTTGAGAAACCAGAAATGCTGTTTCTGGGTTCTTGAGAAACCAGAAATGCTGTTTCTGGGTCTTGAAGAACCCAGAAATCAGATTTCTGGGTCTTGAAGAAACCAGAAATCAGATTTCTGGGTCTTCAAGAACCCAGAAATGCTGTTTCTGGGTTCTTCAAGAACTCAGAAATGCTGTTTCTGGGTTCTTGAAGTTCTGTATTGCAGTATATGTTATCACTGAATGTGATTAAATGGTCATACATGTTTCTCTATAATGTGATTAAAAGGTCATACATGTTTCTCTATAATGTGATTAAATGGATACTGTTGTTTGAAATGATGTGATTAAAAGGTTCGACATGTTACACACATTGTGAAGAACCCAGAAATGCTGTTTCTCGGTTCTTGAGGAACCAGAAATCAGATTTCTGGGTTCTTGAGAACACAGAAATCAGATTTCTGGTTCTTCAAGAACACAGAAATCATATTTCTGGGTCTTCAAGAACACAGAAATCAGATTTCTGGGTCTTCAAGAACCCAGAAATCAGATTTCTGGGTCTTCAAGAACCCAGAAATCAGATTTCTGGGTCTTCAAGAACATCAGAAATCAGATTTCTGGGTCTTCAAGAACCCAGAAATCAGATTTCGGGTTCTTCAAGAACCCAGAAATCAGATTTCTGGTTCTTCAAGAACCCAAAAATCAGATTTCTGGGTTCTCAAGAACATCAAATCGAATTTGATTCGATTTTGGTTCTTCAATCCTTCCAATCTGTTCTTCAATACAACTAAGGGCATAATAGTCATTTCACAATTCAATAATATGTTAAAAAAATGAATTAACGTTAAAATTAACGGTTTACTAACGGAATAACCAATTAATCACATTTGAAAAAACATGTGTAACCAATTAGTCACATAGCAAAACCAATTAATCACATTTTGAAACATGTGTAACCATTCTGCACAATGGTGAAACATGTGTAACCAATTAAGTAATTAACCCTAAAAAAAACAATATTAGAAAAAGAAAATAAGCTCACTTAATAAATAATATAAAATTACTTACTAGGAAAACAATATTTTAAATAATTGAATTGCAATCCTAACACTGTAAATAATTTTGAATTTCGATCTTCGAATGAATAATACGGTTCATTTAAAGTTGAAATACATATATTTGATCTAAATTTTAACAACTTTGACCAATGGGGTGAAACTCAATATTATTTTGTAGCGTTAGGATACTAATTCAATATCGTTTGTGACATTATAATCGCAATTTAATTATTTAATTACAAGTATTTTTTGAGTAATGCCACTTTTAATTAGGCTTGTCCAAATGAACCGGTTCAGACGAACTGGTCTGGTCTTGAATTGGTTTGGTTCGAACCGGTTCGGTCGAACTAATTCCAAAACCATACCAGAGATTTTAGTTTTCAAATAGAACAGTTCAAAATAGTATCAAAAATTCAGTTCGAATCGGTTTGACTCAACTCGTTTTTTTTATACTGGCTTATACTTAAATTTAAATCAAACCACTTTAAACTTATATAATTTTAGGACCGGTTTGAAGCAAAATCAACTAAACCGGTCTGAAATTAAACCAAACCTAGAGATGTCTTCAATAAACCAAACCTAGAGATATATTGGACTCTCGTATGTTGATATTTTTCAGGATTTTAGTCGTCTGTGGAACATATTTTCAATCGGTTCAGTGTGTTTTTCAGTCGTTCCAGTGTATTTTTCAGTCGGTTCAGTGTTTTTTCAACCGGTTCAGTATTTTTCAGTTGGTTCAGTATTTTTTCAGACGGTTCAGTGTGTTGGACGAGATTTTTAGCCGGTTTAGGTTCGGTTTGAACCAGATTATTTCCGAACCAAAATTGTTATTAAAAAAACAAACCAGAACAGTTCGAACCGGTTCTGAATCGGTTCGACCAGACCAGTTCTTTTTTCCTTAAACCAGCCCAATTTTTTTAGAAATAGAAAAATGTACTGTTTTTTTCCAAACCAGACCAGTTCAGTTCAGAACCGGTTCGACCCCGAACCGGTTCATGAACAAGCCTACTTTTAATAGTGTTGGGATGACTTGATCCAGATATGAGTTGGGACAAATGTGTTTTGTTTGTAACAAAATCACTTATGTCCATGCTTGTTAGTTGATACGGTAAATTTTTGTACACATAGTTAACGAAAACCACGAATGACCGAGTCAAACTCAATTATAAAAAATAATATATCTATATTATGGTTATAAAAATAATGATTTTAATGAGACTCGAATTTATGACCTTATAACTTGAAGACATACGTATTAATCAGCTACACACGTATGCTACATTACCAATTAAACAATATGATAATTATATTTTCTTTATCACTATCTCTTTCTTTTTTCTCATCCACCGATTTTTTAGATCTATATCTATATCTATTTATATTATATATATATATATATATATTATTAAGGCAAAAGTGGTTTACGTAACCACCGTGTGTAAATTGACACAAATACTCTTTAATAATAATCTAATTAGTTTATATTAATCATGACTATTTTGGTCATTTAAATGTCTTCTCAAAAATGTTAAAAAAAATTCATTAAGACTCGAACTTATGACCTTATAGCTTGAAGGCATACATATTACTGAGCTACACACTTATGCAACATTACAAATTAAACAATATGATAATTATATTTTCTTTGTCACTATTTTTTTTCTCATGCACCAGTTCTTTAGATCTATATCTATATTATTAAGGGAGAAGTGGTTTCTCAAAAAGGTTATAAAAAATATTTGCACGGGGATTCGAACATATATGATATTATAATGTATAGTATTAATATATATTATTAAGTCATATGTGGTTTTTGTAACCGTTGTCTGTAAGTTGACACAAATGTCCTTTAATAATCTAATTAGTTTATAATATCATGACTATTTTGGTCATTTAAATGTCATCTCAAAAAGGTTAAAAAAAATATTTCCACTAAGACTCGAACTTATGACATTATAACTTGAAAACATACGTATTAACCAGCTACACACTTATGCAACATTACAAATTAAACAAGATAATAATTATATTTTCTTTATCACTATCTCTTTCTTTTTTCTCATGCGCCGGTTTTTTAGATCTATATCTATATCTATTTATATTATCGTTATATATATTATTAAGGCAGAAGTTGTTTTTGCAACCCCCGCCTGTAAAATGACACAAATACTCTTTAATAATTTAATTAGTTTATATTTATCATGACTACTTCGATCATTTAAATTTATTCTCAAAAAAATTATAAAACATATTTGCACGGAGATTCGAACATATATGATCTTATAATGTATATTATTAATCTATATTATTAAGACAAAAGTGGTTTTTGTAACCGCCGTTTGTAAATTGACACAAATATCATTTAATAATATAATTAGTTTATATTTATCATGACTATTTTGGTCATTTAACTATCTCCTCAAAATGTTATAAAAAAATATTTGCACAGAGACTCGAACATATATAACATTATAACTTAAAGAGACACATATTAACCGGCTAAACACGTATGCAACATTACAAACTCAATAAGATGATAATTATATTTTTCTATATCACTATCCCTATCTTTTTTTGTCATTCAAATATCTTCTCAAAAGCTTATAAAAATAACTATATGCACGAAGACTCAAACATATGACATTATACATTAAAGTCATACATATTAACCAGCTAACATTACAAACTTTAGAAGATGATAATTATAAATTTCTCTAGCACTATCCATTCATCCTTGCTCACACACCATTTTATTTTATATCTAGCTAACAAATGAAATTATATTTTCACTTTATCGCACGTTAAGATAAGAGTGAATCAAAAAATTTAAATCATTTATAAAACTAATCATTTCATCTACAAATGATAAAATTTAGATTTAATTAATAATGTCAAATATGTATTATCTATTATTTGAAGCAATAAATAATTAAGATGTACAATAAAATCAAGTTTGAAATTTAAATTAGAGTGGCAGAAGAAAACTCATTCATTATTTATCCATTTTTTAATTTAATTTATTTTAATTAATTATTATACATGTTATTTTATATAACTTTACAATTTTACATAATAATGATAATTTTATATTATATTCTCAAATCGTCATATTATTTTTGGTAATTGTGACTTTTAAATGTTTCTACAATTATATAGATTTCTTTTTCTTCAAAATAACCTCTATTATTTCTAAGAAGTTATAGATTTTTTGAATTGTGAGCACTGTTGTTATAAAAATACATTTCATCTATAAAATTAAATAATTCAGATAGAATTAATTAATTAAAATCGATCAAAATTGATGTATCTTTCTATAAGTATTTTTTTACTTAACCGTACATTCCAAATAAATCTAAACTTAAAATATGAATATACTTAACTAACCCTACTTTATGAACTATGAAAATAATAAAGTAAAAAATAACTCTGAAAATATCTAAATAAAAAATAAGGAAGAAGTTAATCAAATATCTAATTTTATTTTTTGGTGCGAATTTTACTGGTAATTTATTGATGTTATCAGAGTAAATTTTTGATAGACGTCGTTTTATGGACATGGTAGTTTGATTGTTAAGATATGTTAACAGTATATTGTATATTTAAAAAAAAAATGAATATAATTTAAAAAAATACTTAGAAAAAAACATATTATAAAAAAATATTTCTAAAAGTAGGCATACGTGCTACCCCGGGGTGCATACGAGTTAAATCACAACTCACACCCAAAAGTAGCATGTTGGAGTAGAGAGGAACATTTTGTTTCGATGATACAATGTTTAATTAAAAATTAAATTATGTATCTATTAAAAAAATTAGACTAAGTATATATTTTAATTACGATTCAAATTATGTTAAATAAATGTTAAATTTGAACTTACGGATTAACCATATGATCTGCCATAAGTCGATATATGAAAATTTAACTTAAAAAAACTCAACTCATGCCCCGTAAGTCCAAACTCAACACGGTTAACGACATTTATGTTGAAATTCAATTATCTACCTACTATAATTTTTTTGATTAGATATACATTTAAATTTTTAACCTAACATTTTGATTGAAATGATAAAATAAATTAGGTAAAAAATTTAATTACATACTTACTTCCAAAAAAAAATTACGCTACATACATAATTTAATTACGAATTAAATGACAATTACTATACGTCGAGTTTTGACTTTTAGATCGACAGTATGATAAGATAGATAAAACATATATATATATGTACACCCTATTATTGGGCTTAAAAAATGCCTTGTTCTCTGTCTCTCTCTCTATATATATTATCTCGTTAACCCTATTAAGTTTAAACTTACAGAGTGTGATCTATATTTTTTTTAAGTCAAATTTTCATATATCAACTTAATGCATATCATATGGTCAATCCGTAAATCCAAATTTAACATTTTTTTGTATAATTTGAATCGTAATTAAAATATTTACTTACTAATTTTTTTTTAATAGAAACATAATTGATTTCTTAATTAAACATTGTATCGTCAAACAAAATTGCTTAGCTCTCCCCCAACACGTAGGGGTGTCAAAACTGGTCATGTGTCGATCCATGGGTCGTGTTAGTGACCATCTGACCCAAACACGACCCGTGTAATAGTATGAGTTGGGTCAGACTGACTCGTTCGACCTCCATGACCCACGGGTCAGTCTGACCCATTCGACCCACCATTTCAATAAAAAAAAAAACATAACCCGTGGATTAAGACTTCTGACCCAAACGTGACTCGTGTTTTCACTAGTCATCCATGGGTCGTGTCAAAATGACCCATGGGTTAAAAAATCTGATCCAAACACGACCCGTGGCCGGGTCACCCGCGAGTTGGGTCAGATTTTGTAGGCTTGTTCATGAACTGGTTCGACCCCGAACTGGTTCAGAACTGAACTGGTCTGATTTGTGAAAAATGAGTACTTTTTTATGTTTCTAAAAAAACTGGTCTGGTTTAGGTAAATAAATTGGTCTGGTTCGAACCGATTCAAAATCAGTTCGAAGTTCGAACTAGTGTGGTCTGGTTTTTTTAATAATAATTTTGGTTAGGAAATAATTCGGTTCAAATTGAAACTGAACCGACTGAAAATCATGTCCAACATAATGAACCGCCTAAAAAAATACTGAACCAACTAAAACACACACTGAATCGACTGAAAAATACACTGAACCGACTGAAAAAACACACTGAAGTAATTGAAAATTTGTTCCACAACCAACTGAAATTCTGTCCAACATCAACATACGAGAGTCCAATACATCTTCTGGTTTGATTTATTGAAGACATCTCTAGGCGTGATTTAATTTCAAACTGGTTTAGTTGATTTTTCTTCAAACCAGTTCTAAAATTATACAGGGTTAAAGTGGTTTGATTTAAATTTAAGTATAAACTAGTATAAAAAAACAAGTCCATTCGAACTGAATTTTTTGTATTATTTTGAACTGGTCTATTTGAAACCTAAAAACACTTATTTGATTTTGATACTAGTTCGGTCGAATTAGTTCGAACCAGACCAAAACTAAACCAGAACCAGACCAGTTCAACCGAACCGGACAAGCCTAAGATTTTGACACCCCTACCCACACCGCACCCCTTGGTAACTATGCTTTCGTATTTTTCAAAATAACGATGACATTTCTGTATATAATTATTAAATTAAGTGGTCGAATTTAGGGTTAGACTTAACTTAATACTGCTAATTATTCTAGATATGCTGATTAAGTACTGATAGATCAAGGAATGAAACTTTTATTTAGTATAATTTATGGACGCAACAGATTTGTATATAATTAAGCTTCCAACAAATTGATTGATAAATTATTCCCAGAGTTCTTCAACGGTCTTGTAAGGTCCATTTTCATGGACGCAGAAGTCACCGGAAACACCTTGTGTCGCCGGAATCTGGTCGATCTTCTCCAGTTCTTCCTCTGTGAGCTGCCATCCGAATATGTCCAGATTTTGCTTCATCCTCTCTTTGTTGAAGGTTTTCACGACTGGAGTTGCTCCTTGCTGATAAACCCATCGCAGTGCAATCTGTATGTGCAGTATTTGTTATACGTACGTACGTGTTAATTGTCTCATTAATCACCCGTAGCCATACCTGAGCCACTGTCTTTCCTCTGGTTCGAGCAATGTCTTTGAGGATGGGGCTCTCCATGACTGCAAGAGAACCCCAAACAGCTCCATTAGCAGCTAATGGTGACCATGCACTCAAATGGATCCCTTTCTCAGAGCAGAACGAACGTAAACTCTCCTGACGCCATGCAACGTTCATCTCCATCTATACATATAAGTATAGAAAATAATTCATCAGAAAAATTAAAGCTTTTATTATTATTATTATGTAATCCATGGGTCATTAAAATAGATACCTTAAGAAATTAGAACAATTGTTTATCACGGCATGGTATTTAAGCGTCTACGGTCGCAAGCCAGTAACAACTCTTTTGGCATATATAGGTATGTTTATGTATAATTGACTAAATAATGATGTAAGTAAATAATTTATGTAGACAACTCCATTTTGGCGAGGTTATAGTAAATATTAAGGGTAGGTCTCCAAATCCATTCAGTAATCTCTCGTTTTAAAGTTTATGGGTTAGAGACTATCTACACGGTTAGGGTGAACAAATTGTGTGTAGGCGTGTGTTTTCACGATACACAATTTTCCATGTTTGTTTAGTCGTCATATTATCGTGTTGTGTTAAGTTAGTCACTCGTACATCCATATGCATAAATTATAAAGATCTTCTCATAGTAAAAGTTATGAATTTAAACATCAATTGCATAGGTTGTTAATGTAGAAATGACAAACTCTAAAAATTAAACAATTATATGAAGCTGTAAAAGTTATTAAACAAAACATATTTAGAAAAATATTCAAAAATTGGACTTGCGAGTCTAATTTTATTGTGTGTTTTAATACTTAAACATGAACACGACATGAAAATTAGCTCGTGTTATCATATTCGTGTCCTATGTTCTAACTGTGCTAGTCTGATATGAATCTTCACCTGAGGTTCGTAAAATGCGTCAGGATATCTCATACTCTTAACACCAACTAATATTTTTACCTGATTAACTGCAAGAGGAATGGTGCCGGAGTCTAAGATCTGAGAAAGCTTGTTGGGGCCGAAGTTGCTGACACCAATGGACTTGGCGAGGCCGAGGTTGGAGCACTCTTCCATGGCTGCCCATGTCCCTGTGATGTCAAAGGGCAGCACGTTCTCTTTAGGAAAAAGGAAGCCTTTGGTCTCTATCTTCATCCTCACCGGCCAGTGGATTAGGTAAAGGTCCACATGATCAAGCCCTAGCCTCCTACACACACACATATATATATATACACTATAATGTTAGAGCAATATAGTGTTAGGGTCTTTGTTTTCTACATTTACAGTCAGAAAAAATTCATTGAAATTCTGATGCATTATACCTGAGACTGTCCTTAAGAGCAGGGAGGACGAGATCAGGGTGTGCATGGGTGCACCATAGTTTGGTGGTGATGAAGAGCTCGTCGCGGCTCTTGAGAAGACCTCGCTGGAGGGCTTCAACCACGGCAAGACCCAGAGCCTCCTCGGAGCCATAGAATTCAGCCGTGTCAAAGTGGCGGTAACCCACCTCGATGGCGTCTACTAAGATTCCGGTGAGTGTCTCTTTGGACGGCAAGGGAATTGCTGCCGTCCCAAGTGCTATCAACGGCATCTTGTGGCCGGAATTCAAGAGAACTTCGGGGATGGTGTTTCCCGCATGACCCATCTTTCCACAGAGAGAAATGAGAGACGAAAAGGATTATTAGTTTTAGACGACGGGAGGTGCATCTTTATAGCTGCCCGGACAGTAAAGAAGAACGGCACTAAAAAGGTCATACACACACTACAAAGTACAAACCTAGCTAGATATAATCGATGTAATAGTAATATTGAAGTAATTATAAATGATGTTTATTATTAAAAGAGCTTTTAAAATTTATTTATTTTAGTAGTTCATGTTTTAAAAAGGATACAATTAAACTTTTCAAAACTTTATTATACGTTACTATTAATTCTCGATTCAATTGAGGTTCGGTTTAGGATCAATCAACAAGTTTAAAGTCGGATTTTTTACCCATATCAACCCCATCTATGGAGAGATTGGTTTGTGTCAAGAAATAGACTTTAATTCAAATTAAAGTCTTGCATACGTGGGCTTAGTCATGAAACTTAATTATAATATATAACAAAGTTTTAAAGTCTTAAGCTATAATATTCTTATTCTTATTATGTTATTTTTGTAATTTTTAAAATATATTCTGTTCAATTTGAGTGAAAAATTTGACGGACATAATAAATTCAACATAAATTTAATATGAAAAAACAAAACTTTTTTAAAAAGAAAAACTTGATTTTGACCAAAATATTAAATGGTAAATTCATATTCCAACCTTAAAATAATTATACATATCGCGTGGTATAATCTGTTTCATGCGATTCTTCGTCGATGTCACCGTCCCTTTTTACATGGCAATTGGCAATGTCTGTTAATTTTATAATTAAATATTTATAAAGAGAACTGAAAGTCTGAAATAACAAAAGATTCCATTTACCCAAAAAATAATAATCCGATTTTAATATATTCTGACGTGGTGGCCGGGGGCCAACCAAGGGAGTGTGTCCTTTTAAAAAAAAAAAGTCTCAACATCATTAGAGTAAGATACATTTCTTAAAATTATTATATCTTCACTCGAATCTATATCATAGTATATATCATGATTTCTTAAAATTTGTACTTTTTACTCAAATTTATATCACGTCTAAACCTTTAAACATATATGTTTTTAATATGAGTTTTCACTTTAATTAAAGTGTCAATAGGATTTGAACGCGTTGTGTCTCTCATATACACACTTTACGTGAATATTTTGATTTTTTTTCTTCATTTTTTAATAATATTTTGATTTATAAGCTATTAATTCTATATGGAAAAAAAACTTCAGACTAATATATATCCGTCATATAGTTTAAAATTATGTGCATTACTGTAAAATTTTAATTAAAAATAAATTTTTAATATATTAATTTAAAAGCATTTATTATGCCTAGTAAAATCAATAACTATTAGATTATAGTTTCTAATTTGGATAAATCTCACGTGACTGATTCAGACACTATTTTTAATATAAATCGTATTAATAAGTCATTCACAAGCTATCAAACTTCAGAGAAGGCATTCACTATTATGTTAATGCTATGCGCATAAGCCTGTCCATGCTGAAAAAGTGAAAATACAAACATAATAAATGAGACTTTACCTATCTTCGGCGATTCAAAGAAAAATATTAAAGATAAGGTAGGAGTGTTATTATAGAGATTAAGTGATAGATTAGATTTTCCAACATGACTACAATCTTTAGATCTAAACTTGATTCATTTTATGTATGGATTAAACTAATCGTGTCAAAATAATTTTAAAATTAAAAATATTCAACCCGTAAACGAATCACCTCCTCGATCAAAAAATACACAATTTTAATCCTCACCAAACTGAACGCAACCCTTTGGTTTCATCCCAATAAGCACAAAATTCCAAATTTTAATATTCTTACTGGAAGGTAAATTTGTCTTTCCATTGGTTTGACCCAACAATTAATGGAAGACACGTGGCAAGAGCATAGATTGGTTGCTCGCTCCTTGACGATCAAGGCTGGGCAGCGTTGAATATTTACATAAGCTCTTTACAATTTTATTCTGACTTTTCTAAGAGAATTAAAATAGATATAATTGGATACGGGTTACATGGGTTAAGGCTTCTGACTCAAACTTGACACGTATTTTTATGGGTAATACATGAATTGTATCAAAATGACTCATGAGTCAAAAATCATGATTCAAACACTACACATAGACGGTTCACCCAGGATTGTATCAGATTTTGACACCCTAATAATAATAGCACACGTAAACAAAATCAGAAATTTATATTATAAAGTAGAAGAAATTTGTGTAAAGACCAATATAAAAATATAAAAGTTTAAAGAATTAATAAAAAAAACTTTTAATAGTTAGATTATACAAAACGAAAACTTAATACTTCAGATCCCATGTGCAGAGCCTCGGTGAATGCATGGTCATGCATTAGTTCAGAGTCTGCAACATTTAATGTTGCATTTCTTTAGTTAAAAATTTTTAAAAAAAATGTAAGTTTAATGAGAGCTTATTGATATTTAGTTAAAATGTAAGAGATGAAGTTTTGCTAACTACATAGTTTAGCCGACACGACACAACAACAAAAATAAATTATTATTTTTTAAAATTAGCTATGTATGTAAATTTGTAACCACATCACAAGTTGCGTGCAATATGGACCTAATCAATAGGGGTTAACACTTTGGGATGCTAGGTAAATTTAGAGATTTTTTAAACTAATCTTATATAAATAAAATTTACTTATTCATTCTATTCGGTTTTTATTCAAACTGAAAAATATTCGAAACATGTTAGAATCAAAAAGTAATATTCATAACATCAGTAATAAAATAGAACAAAAATTAATATTAATTAGTATAAATGATCAAATAAGTGATTTATCATTATTATTTTTCAAACCCTATCCTAATTCCCGATTAAATCATAGGTCATGGAGGTCGAACAAGTCAATCTGACCAAATTCTTACAATTCCTGACGGGTCATTATGATACGTGGGTTGACCCACCAATCCACGGGTCAGATTTGAGTTTCAAAAATCATAGTGTTTGAATTATAGGGTCTCAGACACAACACATGACCTTTTTGACACAGCTAATAAATGGTATTTGTCCAAATGACCAAATCCGATTCACTTCAATATAAAGTATAAACCAAGTCACGTTGATAGCAACCAGAGAGAAGCCGAGACAAAGATTCCTATGAACAGTGAAAATTTGCTTATCAAAATTATGTAAATCAAAATGCTTTCCCTACACATAACTTAGCACCACATCATCATACCCTGCCAACCATCCACCCAACAAAAATTCAAGAAACTAACAATTCCCCTTTCGATATCGTATTAATTACGACTGCTGTCTTTGTTCATTCTTCCAAGAATTCTTCGCAGCTTCCGCAGCCTCAGACGAACCCGAGCCACCCGACTCTCCTTCGACCTCTTTCTTTGGCTTCGAGAAGAACGGGTCCCACTCGTGAAATCCGACTTCCCTTTGCCCTTCATCTAACAACTCATACTTCCAACTGTTCTCTTCGATGAAATTATCATACTCAGTCCGACCTTCGATGATGTTCTTCCTCAATCTCGTCACTTTGTCGATAACCGCCTGAACAGACACATCGAATGCGTCCTTAAATGTCTCCAACTTGGACCGTGGGTCTGCATATATAATCCTAGGAATCAAGCCAATCACCGCCTCCCTCATTATCTTCACCTGGTCTGGAGAAATCTGCTTCAGCCTCTCCACGATACTCACATTGCGTATACGAATATCATCCTCGGGAATGAAGACAGAATAGGTCGAGAAATTCTTGGGAAGGTGCCACGTGTACTGAGTGTAGGCAGACCCCGGGTGGAAAAACACAGGTATGCAGCCAGCTAGGATTGAGTCAAAGGCGGATCGTCTTGTGTAGGAATCACCCTGAGGTTGGAGGCAGAAGAGAGAGCTCTGGAACATCTTCATGATGCTGCTCGGAGAATGGCACTTGCTTTCTCCAAAATCACACTCCAATAGCTTACATGAATTCGATCCTCGACATTGATCGATGATTTGGCCTCGGATCGACTTTGGATTACCTGGACGAGGCGCACCTGCAAATAGGGATGACAATTTATGATACCACGTGATTGTACAAAATACCCAACAAAGAGAAAACACGAATTTAATACCACAAGACATGATAAGGCACAATAAAGTTCGAATAGCAGCATATCAGATGGCTGAAGGGTAAAATGTCTCTTCGCTCCCATTATGTTTGAGCGCTTTTTAAGACATCCCTGGCAATATATATATATCCTTCAAATTAGAGTGTTTTTCCGTTTCTGAGATTTTTCAATGTTATCCTACTAACAATTTGGTATTTGCCCTTATACTATTTCAAACTATTCTCACCTACTCATATTTTTTCTAATGAAAATGTATGTTTTTCACTATCTATCTTACTAGATAGCACACGGTTTTCTAAAAAAATGATGTAGTTCTCAGCAAACAGACATTATGGCATGAAATGAATATGACAATATGCACGATTAGACAGCCATACCTGCAAAGGAGAAGAGCCAATTCCGATCCAGATTCCGCATCCTGTCCTGCCACGTGAACACATCGGAATCTTTCGCAGGGTGGAAGTACGTCGGGTACGGTATTCCGAAATCATTAGCATTCCATGGGCTTGATTCGACCACAAGCATGGACATGTTCCTTGCTTCTGGAAGGAACAGAAGCTTGTTGCCCCAATCTTGGTTGTTTTCCGTCAACCGTCTAAAATCCCAAGTAATCCTTCCAGCAACAAGAAAATGATCTCTGCCTCCCATGATGTTCCACTCGGGTCTCCTCGTCAACCATTCTACCAACTCGAGCGACGCTGCATCCCTAACCGAGGTGTTGTAACCCCACAGATACCGTGCGATATCAAAACCTGCGTAAAAAGGAACAAAGACAGCAGCTGCGAGGGAAGAATCGTTGGTGATGCATTCATACTGCTTCATCCTGTTGTTGAAGATGACATCGACAGCAAACTGGTTTGTGGCGTACCATCCAGTGTTGGAGAAAACGCCCTCAACGTTTTCGAGTGGTGGGCCCAGACCTGCATTGCTTGTGAACTTGCACATGTTGGTCCAGAGGCTCAAGCTTCTGCATTCCTTGAGCATGTCCTCGTTGAACCTTGAGGGTAGATCGTGAACGTATATGTATCTGCCTCCGCATGGATCGCTCTTGTTATCAACCGTCCTGAGAGCTCTCGTGAATGGGAAATTAACCGTTTTTTCTTCTCCTACCTCAGGTTTCTGAGATTGAGGTTCTTCTTCCTCGGGTTTCTGAGATTGAGCTTCTTCTTGATGAACCCTAGTTTCATCATGGTTGAAGTTGATGATCTCTGAGGTATTCAAAGGCTGGCGTGTCTTAGAAATTTCTGGGCTAGATTCAAGGTCAGTGACAAAGGAAGAAGGTTCTAGATAGGGGGATTCAACAACAGCACTGCCACCAAGAACCACAAAATGGAAATACAAAAGCAATGTCCAGAAAAAAGCAGATAACAGAACCAAGAAACAGAGTCGAGAGTGTTGATTCTTCGGTGACCCCTTCTCCATTAGTGCTGATGGAAGAGTGGTCGGCGACCGGCGTCTCATTAATTAATCAATCGCTAAATTCAACCCCCAATCAATCCATCCTCTAATTTCAATTCCAACCAAACTCAGATCTCAATTACGCTTAACTACTACTAACAGAAAGCTTCGTGCCTAACTTCAGAGCAACCAAATTGGTCAATTCGAATCAAAATTAGCAACTCGAGAACATATAAGGGACCCTGAAATTTACTTCAATGGCAGCGAATTGAAGCTTGGAACTATTGCAAAAACGAAACCCTGACTCTAGCTTCGAGAATCAGGCTTGGGTTGAAGTAAGCAACTGTCGCGTCAAATTAAGCGACTCAACAACAGGAGATATGCTTCAAGTTGCTTCTGATACTAGAATGCAATACATTCAAGAACAAAGGAAACAACTCACTGGGGACGTCTGATCTTGAGGACCAAACCTGTCATCAGTGGCCAGCAAAGCCTACAGGCGACGATCAGAGCAAAACAGAGGAGAAATGGGAAGGATCTAATCGAGACGATCTAATCGAGACGATCGAATCTGACAAGTTCTAGGTGGAATATTCAATGGAAGTGTTCAATCGTGCTGGCTTGTAAGCACAGCAATCAGCGCAGAGAGAAGACGAGGAAGATTGATTATAGGAGAAGACGAAGCCATCGTGCGATTGATTTAGTTACTGTCGGTAGCCGCTAGATTTCTGCCACGTAGTCCAGCAACTGTGATTAATGGCGTTGTCTAGGCGGGTCAAAGCGCGGTGGAGATGACCAAAAAAAAAAATGCGGTGGTACACTTTCCCCTGGATTTACGTTATTTTCATGTGCGGGAAGGAGGTCTATAACTATTTAGTTAAAGCAAATTGGCCCCATAATATATGTGTATTCAGTCCTTATCCTTTAGTTTCGTATTATGTGAAATGTTCCCGATTTTTTTTTTTTTTTTTGCAAACTAATACTAAAATAGCTCTTCCTTGTTTCTGAACTGCCTTGGAAAGCCTTGCCAATTGTCTGGACCAGGGTTATCAGAACCGGACCGGCGGTCCGATTGGATTTGCCCGGAAATCGAACCCCTATATGGTTTGGTTCAAATAAGGTATGACTTGCAAGTGAACAGTATTTGAACCGGTGTGAACCAACTGACTTCCGATTAGTTTTTTTGGAATTTTTTTTAACAGACCAATCAATTTTTTTTCCCGGTTTAAACCGATTGATTTTCAGTTATTAGGTTTTCGGTTGATTAGACCAATCACCAGTTTTTTTAACAGCTGACCAGTTATTGGTTTTATTGTGTATTAGAGTAATGTGTATTTTTGAGACTATATAGTTTGTGTGTGTTTGAGACTATGTAATTTGTAACTTTGTATTTTCAGTTTTTTTTCTTATGAACATTGAATCGGGTCTGACCGGATTGGACCGACCGAATTGAGAACCGGCCCCCTCGTTGGTTCGAGGGGCGATCTGGTTCTGATAACACAGGTCTGGACTCTGCCAAGGTCCAAGAACAGGTTGTGCCACCTATCACTTGCAGTGTTTTTTCTCTCCATAATAATGTATAACTAGATAACTGATATGCACTTTGCGCATAATATAAAAAAATATTTGAGCTATCGTTATATAAATATAGTTTAATATAAAATTTAAATTAATATATTAATTAACAAAAATAAAGCAAATCAAATTACTTTTTTTATTATATTAATATGATTAACTCACCTTACAAAATGAAAATCTTTTTATTTTTTTTATTAATATAATATTATTCCATTTATTTTTTTGTATAACATTTATTAATGTTAAATTCATTTTGTAATAGCACGAAAAAAAGTTATTTATAAACATTTTATTTAGTAATAGTTAATTATTTTTTATTTATTTATTTTCTTAGTTAAAAATATGTGAAAAATATATACACAAACATAACTTAATAAATTATATATGCATATACACATTTAGAATACTATTAGTTATATATATATATATATATATATATATATATATATATATAACTTTACTTCAAATATTATAATAATTGCTAAATAGCAATATTAAATAATTATTTTACAAAATTTTATGAAAAGTATCATTTTAATTTTATAATTATAAATACATAAATAAAAACTTAACATGTGTATTTATATACTTTATTTAAAAAAAAATTAATATTATTGTATTATAATTTTTGTTTCAAATTTTTTTTCTCAACAAACATGATTGTGTACACATTCAAAACTTTTGTTTAAAATTTGATTTCTTTTTACCTTTCATTTGTTTTAATTTTAGAAATCAAATATATAATTATATATTTTAAGTTTTGGCGAAAAAAAAATATACATTTACTATATATTTAGTTCAGCTTTTAATTAACTTAGTTACTATTATTTATCATTTTTTCCATTATACATATTATTTACTTTCAACCCTTAATTCATTTGTTGCATTAATTAAGCTAAACTATAATTATAAATTAAGCTCAAATATAATTTGTATATCATAAGTCTTGTTTATCATTTATTTATTTCAAATATTTAAAACAATATTGTGTTTTCATTCTTATTTATTTATTTCATTCTTAATGTTTGTGTAATTTTCCGAAGTAATTTGTTAGGTGCAAAACTTGCAATTTATTATTATTATTTGAAGGCAAAATTTAATTTGACATACTTATAAATGTAACATATTTTGAAATTGAATGTGGAGCTTTTGATTAATTTTAGAGTGTCCATGTGGATGTGAGAGAATGATGGCATGGATGTAACTTATTTTTTTACATGGACCAATCAAATTAAATTATTATGACACTATGATATGAAAAATTGTGTTCAAAGCTTACTTGTCAAAATTATAGGATATTTAGTCAAATTATTATGACACATCTAGTGTTAAGTTTCAAATTTCACATCAATCATAAAATTTAATCAAAGATAGTAACTTTGTCCAAAAAACAAATAGCAACACTATTTTGACCAAATTTTGTGATTGGTGTGAAGATTGAAACTTAACACCATATGTATTGTTAAAGTTCTAATTTAATTATCTACATACTATAGTTTTTATGATTTTTTTAGAGATGGTCGGAAAAAATATTTTTAAAATGAGTATTCTGGTAACCTATAAATTAATAAATTTAGAATGTTATTTATTTTTCAACCATTTCAAAAAAGTAATATAGTACATACATAATTAAATTGAAACTATAATTAAAAATATAAAGTTGAACAAATGTTAATTAATAAAAAACATCAATAAATAAACATGAGATATTTAATATAATAATATGAGAGTTGCTTCAATAAATATATTTGAAGTATATATTAAAAAAAATTGGATTTAGTAGTGTAGTGGTAAAAGTTTTAGCTTCTAAGTAAGAGGTTTAATGTTCAAAACTTACGATAAGTAATTAGGGTATTTTGTAATCGACGATTTGCAAATAGATTTTCTCAAAGAAGTAATAGATTCATGAAAAAGAAAACTATTGGTTCATCTAAAAACTTTTAATACGTAAAATACGATATTGTCATATAATATTTAGTTAAATTTTAAGTTTTTCTCTTAGAGTTTAAATCGTAAAACTTTAATTTTGCCCCTCTGTTAAACTTAAGGGGTCAATCCCCCGCCTATGGGGGTTGGTCTGGGTCAATATGACATTTTTAAAATTTTCTGTTATTTTTTAATTTTAAAATATATATTAGTTAAATTGTGATGAAAAAATTAATAGAGGGACAAACTTGAAATTTAACCAAACATGAGTAAAAAAATTACGATTTAAATTTTAAGGAAAAAAAATTCAAAATTGCTAAAGTATTAATAAAAGACAATGTATTTTACCCAACTTCTAAAATTTAGTTAGGTAAGAATCTGAAAGTTTATTTAAAAAAAAAAAAATCTAATTATGGCACTAAAAGTCGAAACTCGAATAATATATATTAAGAGCACTTATATTTTTATTCAATTATTTAAATACGGTAATATTTTCTTTTCTTCATAGAATATATTTTATTTCGTTATAAGGCCTACAGAAAGTTATATATGGGCCTGAACTAGCCCAAACTAATATTAACGTTATGAGACGGGTGCAGCCCATTTTTCGAGGGGGGGGGGGGGGGGGGGGGGGAATGGGGATTCTATTTTATTTGGCAAGCAATATATATATATATATATATGTATGTATGATTTAGATAATCTACATCTGAAAATATAAACTTTTACTTGATTAGTTACGCGTTATGTTATCGGCCTATTTTAAGTTGTGTGCACATTGTGTATATACTATCTAATTAAATATAAAAATTCTCGTAGGTGTTTTATGAATTTTCAACCCTCAATTACTGAATTTAATATCCTTCGCAAAAAATACGAAATTCCTCGTACTATGACCAATTCAAAATGACAAATGGAGTTGTTTTCTGGATAAAACTGAACAAAATGTGAAGGTTTAAAATAAATTCTTCACGTAAACGATACTTTTTTAGGGCTCTAGGATGCAACAAAAACTATAAATTATTAAATAATATATATCATATTATATTTTAGCGTAATATTATATTATTTTATTTTAATATTATTAGATATATTATTTAGTTTTATCTAATCTAAGTTGGAATATTGTAATGAAAGACGTTATTTTTTAATATAAAGATATATGTAGAGAGTTTCTAGTTACATATGTATTTAATTTATGTAAATACGTGTAACAAAGTAATCAAATAAATATAAAAATATTCTTTTGAGGTATGTTAATTTAAAATAAAATTATCATTCACTACCCTGAGTTAATAATTAAAATAATCTGAATTTTTATTTAAATAAAATATCACACAATGTTAAAATGGATTAATGACTAATTTATATAAATAAAAAATGAAACTATCATCCATCTCATTTAAGCTATGCGTCTTGCCTAGGGCTTTTAAATCATGTTATTAATTTCCTTGATAAACCCTAACAAAGAGTAGAGGATTGTTTTGGTTTTCCTTTATTTTCTTCTTTAGGTCTCAATTTCAGTTAGGTAGTAGTTTTGTTTTTTTTCCCTGTTTTTAAAATGAAATCAATTAAGATCGCAAATTTGGAAAATATAATTATTATTTTTAAAATTTAAAAAACTTCTTCCATATGTATAAGAGATTTTGACAGTTTGACTTTTATGGAGTCGTAAAGGCACAACTCTCCATCCCTCTCTTCTCTCTTTTTGGATTTAAAAGATAAGTGTATACTCCCCACTCACATGGTTTGTTTCCTTTACATTCACAACTTTAATTTTCAATAATATTAAAAGAAAATTCTAAGGGCTCTATCCACAAAAAAGATGCCCTAGCAAAGGACACATTACTTCATGATTAGGGTTTGTGGGGTTATGATCTTTTTCTTCATATAAAAGCCCCCCTCTCTTTATGGTGTGAATTTTAAAATATTTATTTTATTTTCAATACTTTTTAGAAAAATTATTACTACTAGAGCTAACTTGAGTATTGATATTTTTATGTTTTACATAAATTGAAAACTATAATATGCACACTATTAAGCAAGTTATTATGTCCATCTAGTTATGTTAGCTAAAAAAAACTATACAAACTATTTTTTTTAAAACTTTGTTACTTGTATTTTTCGGATTTGAACCAAAAAGATACTTATGTTATTTATAGTTAAATCTATATAGAAATTGACGTGACAACATATGAGTAGTATTTAATGTTGAAAAAAATCAAGAAAAAAGATTGAGATTTTAATATAATATTTTAATTGAAAGTATAAAATAAATCAAGGTAATATTTTTAAAACCTTTTATTTTCAATAAAAAAATTATTATGAAAAAATCACATTTTTTAAAATAATATAGTTTTTACAATGTTGACCAATTATGTGTTGGAACACATTAGTTTCCATTTAAATTTGATGAAAAATATATAGAAGTAGCTATTTACCGCATCCTTTTAAGTATAGTTAGCAACTTTTAAAAAATCATAATTTGAATATTTTTTTTAATTTGTGAAAGTTCACGTGATATTATTTGGCAATTAACTTTATATCGAACCCCACCCCAACTTAGTCATATATATATATATATATATATTAATTTGGCAGGAAATTATATGATTACGACACATAAAATACATAAAATTTTGAAGTGCTTAATTGTAAAAAAAATGTTTTCATTGGTTGTTAAATTTATTTTGCAACATTCGATGACATGAACTTGTCATGTGAACCTTCAGAAATTTTAATATTTCTCTGGAGCTTCATGGTACGATTCAGATTTAATCTCACATTCTCATTTATTACTATTATTTTATTTTATTTATTATTATATTACTATTTATCACCATTAGAAAAACTTCATTTTATTAATTCTTATTTTATATAATATTGTTATAATTTGATAAGTTTTTTTAATTATAGTTATATATTTATTGTACAAAGTATAATCAATATTATAATACTAAAATAAACATATTTTTGAAAACAAATGTATACATATTAAATTTCTCATATTAGCATGCCTGATTAAATATATTAATGATACCTTTTTAAATATTATATACAATTTTCAATAAAAATATTGATGATACCTATTCAAATATTATATACAATTGTTTTATGAAAACAGTGATATGATGTTATTATCATCCAAGTCATTATCATTAGTTTTGAAATACATAATAAATGAAAAAGATATCATCATAAATAGTTACTAATATAAATTCATTATACAAACCAAAAATTAATAATATCCTTCTCATTTATTGTCATTATTTTATTTATTAATATTTTACTAATTATCGAGAAAAATCAGTATTTTATTGTTTCTAACTTTAAAAAATACAGAGAAAATACTTAATTTTAGTTATATATTTTCTATACAAATTAAAATAAATTGTATAATTTATTTATCTATGTATATGTAATTGTCAAAATAAAATTGCTATTTTTTTTATCGTTTCATAAATTTATACATTACAACTTAAAAAAACACTTATGTATAAAATGTTACAAAAATAGTTATAATTCTAATTGACAAATATTATATTTTATACAATATAAATATGCACACATACTGTTATGTACAAATTAACATATATCCTTTTTAATTCATTTTATCGTCTTTTATATCTCTAAATTTTCTAACACATATTAGGAGTTAATAAAAACATACGTATTCATAAATGGTAATATAAATGTCATACGCCTTAAAAGTATAAGTTGAAAAACATAATATCATATTAATAATAGTTTATATCCATTTTGAGTATTACGTCTTGCTAAATTATATTTAATTATATATATATTTACATACAACTGTTTTTACATAATAATATAATATTATAATTTATTTATATAATAGCTTAATAATGTTATATGTCAATTGCCTAGTCTTCTTAATTTCTTATAAGTGATTGTAATGTCGAATTTCTTTGATTTTTTAAAATCACGATTTTTCTTTCAATAAAATGAAGTGAAATTGAACAAAAAAAACAAACTTTATATCATTGGATTGTTTGTTGTCGAGAATTAGTATCCAACTCATTACAAAATAATATCGCTTTAAAAATAGAAACTACTCAATTCATTGCAAAAGAAATAGGAAATCAAATGAAGAGATTTTTGGATCCTTCCTTGCAAAGCATATGTCATATCTCAATCTCTTGATGAGGAACTTTTACGTTGCAAATGGCACCCCACACTTTTTCGCCCATATCTTTTTCCCCCCTTTATTTATTTTTTCATCATCATCATCTTTATTCTTTACAGTGTGTGACATGTTACCACTTGGGCCTTCTTTTTGTATACTTTTTGTTCGTTTTATCTTTCTTGTCGTAAGACCTCTCCAATGAATTTTGCAGCCTTGAAAAAGTATGTATCGATTGTGCACCGAATGATTTATTTAACAAATATAACTATGGTTAATTAATTTAGATAATGACGTATTTCGAAATTAGCAATTCTAAAGATTAAAATTAATTTTGGACCTAATTTTTATTTATTTATTTCACTGTGTGACATAACTAAAAAATATATAAAGATCTAAACTATATTAGTTAATAATATTATTTAATATGTATGCATACAGTTGAAAAATCAAGAATTCATTTAAGTAGAGATAAAAATTAAAGTAAAAGTAAATAATTAAACTAAAAAAGTGGGGTGATAAATGTATTTTTTTTAAAGGTTAACTTGAAGATAATTACATTTTTAGATTTAAAATTAAATAACTCTAAAATTTATATAAATGAATTCCCCATCCTCGAGTAGATATTTTCCTATATATATTCTTTTACTTTAGTATAATATTATATTAATTTAATACCTTTAGGCATTTTTATTTACTATAAATATTTATTAATTTTAAACATTATAATCTAAAGTTCTTAACTTTTTTCTACAATACTATGATTTATAAAAACTTTTTTATGAAAATAAACGTATTAAATTTCTAATTAATGACATATAATATTATATATTTTTATTTTATATAATTAAGGAACTAAAAAAAGACGGGTGACGAAAAACTTCGCACCCAAGTCCAAATTACAAATAAAACTAACTAACTTGTACCGTTCTTGAATATATAAATTCGCTAGCGTTTTTTCGAATGACGTTACTGATTTCTTTTGAAAGAGTTCCATGAACAATGAACACTTGACTTTGCTCAATCGTCATTCCCGTCACGATGTATGCGACCGCATTCGCTTCACGAAAAATATGCATGAACTTCATCATTTCAAACTGCAGCATGAGTTTCCCACAATCTGTAATAATGGGCATTGTTTTTAAATTTGAAGTGCTGGCGTGAGAGATAATTTTATGGGCCAACAAAACATCTGTTTCAAAGTAAATTGACTTTATTCCGAGATGTTTTGCCAACGAAATCCTATCTTGGATGACCCAACATTTTGGAGAAATCTGTTTGAATAACCAAGTTTCCTTGAGAAACTAGCAACTCATTGCCCCATATTACTTATGAACACCCCACCCCACCCGATCTCGATTGAACCGGATTTCCCTTAGTCACTCTATCTATATTGATTTTAATTCAATCTCGATCAGGAGGAATCTAACAAACATCAATAGAGAAAGTCGGAACTGTGATCTTAGTGGAAAGAACAACATTTGGCTAAAATTTCGTCTGAGATAAAGATAAATCAAACATAGAAGTAGGAAAAGTTTTATCTTTAAAAATACACGAGTTTCTATTTTTTCAAATATTTCATAGAGTATAAGGGAAGAAAAATCTTCATTCAATTCCTTGAAAAGGATCCCGAGTTACCTGACAGTCCAATTTGATCCAATCATTTAACAAAAGGTTGGTTGATTGACCAATTTTTGTTGGCCAACTAAACGAGTTCCATATCTTTTTTGTCTGCTCACATTTACGCAGAATGTGATAGATGTCTTCCACGTTAGTATGACAAATCTTGTAGATATGACTCAAATTGCATCCTCTATGATTCAACAAATTGCAAGTGACAAGTCTCTTCTTGAGGCACAACCAAATGAAATACTGAATTTTTGAAATTGTCGAGATTCTTCAAACCTAGTCTCATTGATCCTGACTCTTTTTATTTGAATTTTAGCCCGCTAACATGGAGTACGCCGAGACAGTTGAAAAATGACCTCTATTTGAGAACCTCCAAATTTTTCTATCCACGTGCTCATTAGTCGAGTTACCCGTTATACTTCAAAATAAATCCAACACTCCTAATTTCTAATTGCAAAGGAAATTCTATCTAGGTTACGTCCTTTATTTTATATACGTTATTATAACGAAATAATGATTATATACATAGGACAAGACACCCTTTTAACTTTTATAAGCATAGCTAACTAGGGTTAATCGTTTGACATTTGCCTAATAAAATATTAATTTAGTTCATCCAAGCCTTCTACTTATTCTCATTAAAAAATATTATTATTTTATTAATTATTTACTAATATTTATTTTTTTATATACAAAATGCTAATTTATTTATTTTTTTCAGCAAAATATCATGTAACAATTAAAAAATATTTTTTCATTCTCAAGATTTAAATCCAAAATCTTTAATTAAGAAATGAGATGTTAAATCGCTATGTTATATATAGTATTATATACTACACTAACTGAGCTTGTCTTTCTTTGGGGAAAAAAACTGAGTTTGTCTTTCATGTTGGATGATCCCACCACTCCACTATGTTGTTGAACTTGAGGATATAGAAGCACAAGCACATGGACACTGACGAGTCATCTTCTTAGAAAATACGCGCTTTGTAAATACAAATATATATATAAATAAAATGCAAAGAAAACCATCGAAAAAGTAATTAAAAAAATCAATTGATATGCCTTTATAACAAATCGGAAGCTACTTAATGAGGGACTGAGTCATCGTGTACTACTTTTGCATTTTCAGTTTTACAAGGAAAATACTCAGATAAAGTGATTTCTGCCAACTCATTCATCCAGGTTTTTTAAAAAACTTCAGCAATATAAAAATTGGGTAAATTAATTATTTACCCACGCATTTTACATATATTTTTAAACAAATTTTGAGTTTGTTTGTTTTACGCAATTTTTTTTATTCAAACGTGATTAAATATATTTTTAAAATTACAGCAAATTAGAATCATTTTAAAACTTTTTATATTTTTCCCTATTTTTAAAAATAATAATAATTTTTACATTATAGACCAATCGCGTAGTATCATATTAATTTCCATTCAGATTTACTAAAAATGGAAATGAAAACAACTTATTGTAATAACTATGCAAGTTTAGATCACTATTTTAAAATAGTCCTTTTAAAATTGTAAAATATGCAAAGTTAAACTAGTTTTTCTTTTTAATATTAACCCTACTAATAGTGAATATGTTAACATGTCCGTTTATTTATATTAGGAGTGGCGAATTGTATATATGCGCGTTATCGTGTACTAATTATCAAATACGAACACACACACTAAATTTATCGTGTTGTGTGCATTTTATGTCGTCGTGTTGTATTAAGTTAGTCAGTTATATGTTTACATACAAAATTTATAAGAAAATATTGAAATAACGAATTGTGCTAACGTGTTGTCGTTCTGTAACAAACACAATTATTTCGTGTGTGTTCGTGTTGCGTATAAAAATTGTCAGCCCTAATTTATATTTATTAATTTATAAGTATTGTCACAACATGAACAAAATACAGAATATATGACCTCTATCTCTATATTTATTTAGTTAAAATGTACACATACGTGTCAAGTAAGATTTTAGATGCATTTTCTCAATGATAATGTCAAATTAATTTATTTTGATTAGTCCATGTCAAACTAATTTATTTTGATTAGTCCATGTCAAACGTACAATTCTTATTCATAAGTGGCATGTCATGTAAATCACTTAAAAATCATTTAAACATTCTCTTTCATTCTCAAGATAAGTGACAAAATATTAATAATTTCTCTTTACTTCACATGTACATTTATAATTTTATCTTTAATATATATATTGTATGTAGTGAACTTTATACAATACGTATGTAATAATATACTAAAATATATAATGTTATATTTTATGAATGGAAAATATGCACATATTGTCGGACGTCGGATACGACTTTCCCCGACCCGTTTGAAAAATATTTTTGAATTTCTTATTAAATGTCGGGTTTTGGCGAGCGACGGGTCCGGTCGAGCGGGGTCATCAACCAGACCGAAAAATGAAAGAGTCGTCACCGATTAATTGAAGGCTAATCGGAATCCTAAAATTTTGCCTAGGGTACATAAAATTAACATCCTAGGGCTTAGAAAGGTCTACGTCCAGAGAATCGAGTTCGGGGGTTTGATTACGTCTTAAAAGCTCGCAAGCTCATAATCCGCCCTTTCGGTACTTTAGTTTGCTTTTGAATGTTTTTCAATTTACCCGAATTGTCCGTTTTGATCATGCTTGACCCAAAAAGTCTACATGCATTTTCTTTAAATTAAACAAACCATGTACAAACAATTTGTTTTTGAGTTAATTTCAAATAAACAAGAGAGAACTAAACTTAATCGTGCTCGAAAAAAATGGTTTAACTCTTGAGCCATTTTAAACGTGTCAAAACATGCACGAATGATTTTTGAAGATATTAAGCTCATTGGACTAATTTGTCTCATTTTGAGAAGTTATAGGATGTCCAAAAAAATATAGGGACCAAAATGCAATTTATTAAAATTTGAGCTGAATTGGACAAATATTTTAGAAAATTGCAGAAATGACCCTAAACTATTCTGGACTTATTCGTAACATTTGGTAAAGCTCCAAAATAACCCGAAATTTATTCTGGACTTATTTGTAACATTTTGAGAAATCATGGAATATCCAGAAAATTTAGGACTCAAAAATGTAATTTTCGAAAATATTATAACTGAACTGAAAATATTTTTTTTTAAATTACATAATTGACCCTAAACTATTCTAGATTTATTTGTAACACTTGGTAAAATTTCAAAAATAACCCGAAAATTATTCTAAACTTATTTGTAACATTTTGAGAAATCATGGAATGTTTAGAAAAGTTTAGAAATCAAAATGTAATTTTTTTTTAAAAACGAGCTGAATTGAGAAAAAAAATTCAAAAATTGCACAAATGGCCCAAAACTTTTCTGGTTTGGTTTATAACACTCGATAACGTCCCAGAAATGACCCGAGAGTCCAAGGACCGAGTTGTAACCTTCAGCAAAGTTTGGGAATGACCTCAATTTTGATTTTTTTTTTACATATACATATATAGTATTACATAGACATACTATAAATATATATTATACATATATATATATATATAGTAATACATAAACATAATATATATATATATATATTATACATACATATATACATATATATATATATATATTAACAAGTATATTATACATAAATATAATATATATATATATAAACTCTCAATTTTATTTCACATTTATAAAATACAAATATGATATTGAATATGATAGAAATATACCTAACTCATTGGAGGTTAAAATACCGTACGAGAAACCAAGACTGATAACCACCGATATTTTTTTCACTCTTTTTTCTCTCATTTTTTTTCTTCACTCCTTTGAAGTTGAAACTCACCGTAGCTTTCTCCTCATCCTCCCCAAATAACCAGAGCATTCCTTGCATTTATAGAACAAATTGCATCTTATTTAATTAATTTACAATTTCTTTTAATAATAAAAAATAAAAACGGTGGAAAAGAGGAAATTTTCAACCGTTGGAATATTTTATTATTATGTTTTTTTATAAAATATTTTTTTAGTTTTTTTTAGTTTTCAAATATTTATATATATATATTATATTTTTTCCAATCTCGATTACTTGCATACAGTATTTTGATCATGAGCCAAAATCAGGTGTTTACAGTTGCCCCTCTTTGAGCATGCGCTCATGGAAGTGATCTCATGAGTGTGTGTTCAAAGACAAACAAGTGATTTTGGCTTCTCTCGCTTCATTATTTACATACTAGACAAACATTATCGCGCAACTTTTGGAAGTTAGATATCTACAAGTCCCGATTGTTGACGATGACTTGCGGAGGCTGAACATCTAAAGGCTTCGCTCGTTGGCTTGTGATTCATTGGGTATGACTTGCGGAGATTGAACACCTAAAGGCTACGTTTGTCGGCTTGTGACTCCCAGAAGCTGGATAACTACAGGTCCTGGTCGTCGAGGATGACTTGCAGAGGTTGAACACCTAAAAGCTCCGTTTGTCGGCTTGTGACTCCCAGAAGCTGGATAACTAAATGTCCTGGTCGTCGAGGATGACTTGCGGAGGTTGAACACCTAAAGGCTTCGCTCGTCAGTTTTGTGATTCCCAGAAGCTGGATAACTACAGGTCCTGGTCGTCGAGGATGACTTGCGAAGGCTGAACACCTAAAGGCTCTGCTCGTCGTTTCCCCCCCAGAAATTGGATAACTACAGGTCATGATCGTCGATGATGACTTATGAAGGCTGAACACCTAAAGGCTCATTTCGTCGTTTATTATTATTATTTTTTTTTGCCATCAACGAGTTGGAAGTTGAGAAATTTTCTAGTCAGAAGCATCTTTGATGATGATTTGCGGGGCTTGAGCACCTCAAAGCCTCGTTCGTCGGCCTGTAACTTTTAGAAGCTGGACATCTACAGGTTCTGATTGTTGGGGATGGCTTGCGAAGGCTGAACACCTCAAGGCTCCGCTTGTCAGCTTGTAACTTTCAGAAGCTAGACATCTACAGGTTCTAATCGTTGGGGATGACTTGCGGAGGCTGAGCACCTAAAGACTCCGCTTGTCGGCTTGTGTCCCCCAGAAGCTGGATAACTACAGGTTCTGGTCGTCGAGAATGACTTGTGGAGGTTGAAAACTTAAAAACACCGCTTATCAACTTGTAATTCACTTTGGAGGTAAAAACCCTTCTAGAGATGTCTAACTCCTTGTGCAGACTTCTCAGACTGTTTTATCATTAATCGACTTTGGAGTCCTTGATGGAGTTCCCTAAAGCCATTCATGCTATGCTCACAAGGTGTATCCATGTAAGTTGTCGAGGCATCTCAAATTAATGTCGATCACAACTTATTTTTATTGATACTCTGGGAAACATTGTCGTCCACTTTTGAGCATTTTTTTTAAAAAAAATTTATCTCTTGATTTTCTTTCCTTTTGCTACGGTATTTTTTTTACCGTACCTCTCGATTCCCTTAATTTTTGCCTAGGTCGCCCTTTTGGGTTTTCATCCTAGCAGGGATTTTTTTTTCCTTTCCTTTTGCCATGATCGCCCTTTATAGGAATTTTTAATCATGCCCCTCTTCCCTAAAATTTTCCTAAACCGCATTTTCGGGTTTTCGATTTAGCGGGAATTTCTCTCATTTTTGGAGGCTCGCTTTCTGATTACGAGTTTTTTTTTATGCATCCACATTGATTGGATTGGGGAGTTCTCTGTTGTCCATGTCAGTGATGATCATGGCTCCCCCGCTGAAAATCTCTTTGATGACATACATCCTTTCATATTTAGGTACAAACTTGCCCCGAGAGTCTGGATTGACTTGAAGTTTTTTTTTAAAATTTATCGTTTTTCTATCTTTTTGGTACGGTACTTTTTTTACCGCACCTCTCGGTTCCCTTAATTTTTGCCTAGGTTGCCCTTTTGGGTTTTCAACCTAGAAGGGATTTGAATCATCTCCTTTTGCCATGATTGTCCTTTTGGGAATTTTCAATCATGCCCCTCTTCCCTAAATTTTGCCTAAACCGCGCTTTCGGGTTTTCGATTTAGCGGGAATTTTCTCTCACTTTTGGAGGTTCGCTTTATGGTTACGAAATCCTTAAGGATAGTATTTTCTGACTGCGTCCATATTGATTGGACTGGGAGTTCTTGGTCGTCCATGTTGGTGATGATCATGACTCATCTGTTGAAAGTCTCTTTGGCGTCATAAGACCCTTCATATTTAGGCACAAAGTTGCCCCGAAAGTCTGGATTGACTCGAAGAATTTTTGTTTCTTCTGAGAATTAGATTGTCTGCTTGTAATTCTCTTGGACTGACTTTCCTGTTAAATGCGCGATCCATGCGTTGCTGGTACAAATGCCCGTAGCACTGCGCGATGAGTTGTCTTTAATTTATGAGGTTTAATTGCTCGTATCTACATCTCGCTCATTCTGATTCATCCATCTCTGCTTCAGCGAGGATCCAGGATTAATACTTCAATTGGCAGCACGACTTCAGTCCCGTAAACAAGGGAAAATGGGGTTGGCCCTGTTTGTACCTGTATTGAGGTCATGTATGCCATGAGTACCCAATGCAACTTATCATGCCAGTCCTTTAATTGTTGCTTCCACTGCGTCATTCATTTGTGGGCGATATGGAGATGAATTTTTATAGTTGACCACAACTCATCGATCAATTTAAATTTCCGGCATTGCCGGTGATGATTGACTTCAGCATCCCATGACACACGATGATGTCCTCGCTGATGAAAATTCAATGGTCTTTGCCGTTATTGACGCCAGGGTAATAACCTCTATCTCTTGGTGAAGTAATCGATTGAATCAATATGATTCGATGACCGTTGGACACCTTTGGGAAAGTTATGTTGATTACATCGATGCCCCACATTGAGAAAGACCATGGGAAAATCATGGGATAGAGCTCGTGCAGTGACGCGTGGATTTGGTCCGCGTACACATGACAGATGTGATATTGTTGGACATGTTCTATACAGTCAACCGTCATGGTGAACCAAAAGTACCTAAGTCTCGTACGTTCATGTGTGGGCATCAACAACCTTCATGAATTTCTTCCATTAGAGGCTCAACTTCTTTAGCATTCACGATCTCAAATGGGTATAGTCGGGTCACTGGGAAATTAATAAGAAGTCATTCCTCGCATGACCATTCAGACATTTTCTTGTTGCGTTCTCCGGGAACTCCGTACACCGGGTATCTTTTTATATCAGTGAGTCATGGTTGACCGTCTGATTATTTAATTTGTACAACAATAGGGTGAAACCTCTTTGATTTTGATCTCCATTGGAAATTTTTGGTTTCCCGGAGAAATTTTACTCATGGGTGCGAGTGTTGCCAATTTGTTTTATACGCAAGGATACAAATAAGAACACAAGATGATCGATGACCTGCTTCTCTTCTTTGCAGCTGTCATTCCCGTGGTGACGACGTTGTTGGCGTCGATGTTGTTGTCCCTTCATGGGTTTCTCCACCCTTCAGGGAATCCAAACAGTTGAAAGTACTCCGCCTTGCTATTACGAAACTTTCCGTAGTGGCTACATTTCAAGCCTTTCCGATCGTCGCTGCCAACAATGGCGTCTCTCTGCATCGACAACGACGTCTCCTTTGTTGTCAACAACAGTGAGCGTCAACAATGGCATCTCCTCTGCAGGAGTCAACAACGGTGTCTGTCCCATGTCAACAGTGGTGACTCTTATGCAGGAGTCAACAACAGCGTCTTCCCCGTGACAACAATGGTGACTCTTCTGCAGGGGTCAACAACGGCGTCTGTCCTGTGTCAACAATAACAGCTTGATGTCGTCTCCCCTGTGTTAACAACGGCATCTCTTCAACTCTATTTAAGTCGCCTCTGCTTTAGCTCGATCAAACGACAGGGAGTTGTTTTTCTCATCTCATTTACTTTGTAAAACAACCTTCCCTTTTCCGGTGGTCGAATGTAGTCTGGTGACGTGGGTCGGTTTGACTATGATTGTCACATTCTCTAAGCGAGGTGTAACAGAGAAGACATACTCAATTATGATGATGGGAACCTCGGTGTCCCTCCTTGATGTCGTACCCATTACTTATCTCTGGTCCTTTCCTTGATCGGATAGTTGCATAAGCCGATTCTACCTCAGGTAAGGGGTTTTTGTCGGAGTAAATCTCATTTTTCCTGGTCATAATCCTCACTCACTGCATTCAGGAATTGATACAATTTGGTATCTGCTTTATTTTATGTTCCAAATTGCAATGTTGTTTGGGCCAACGGATCCTTATCCGTAATGAATAGAGTCAGATTCGGCAAGGGTGCCCCACTAACGAGTAAACGATCAAAAAGGCATGAGGGAGCTTCATCAAGCAGAGCTCCAATGGTGATACCAGTTGAAAATAAGTCTGACAAGCCCTTGTGAGCATCAATGTCATCGAGTTGAATCACTTGTGGTTAGCCGGTGAATGAAACAACGAGGAGAGGAAACAACAATGTCCCTGAACTTTCGGCTAAATGTTTCCTCCAGGCGACTTCATAATCTTTGAAATTAGGATGAAAACCCAATCCTAAAAGTGTATTCGTCCTTCCGGGTGTGGGAAGGTCATATGTGGGAGGTGGGTCTTGGTCAGGATGGCCATATGTGGGAGGTGGAGCTTGGTCAGGATGGCAAAAGTGTCTGACATGGATTGATGAGGTGCCACAACAGTAGTGTTGCTCGGGAAGACGAGGTAGGGGATACTGTGGTAGTCACGTCTGTTTGGAACTTAGAAAAACAAAAATCCGCTTGACCTAGGAGGTCATGTCAACGATTGACTGCACTGTGCGGGAACTCATGACGTGCATGGTTTGTTCTAGTAGGATGATTCTCTCATCGTGTTCTTGAGGTGCTGGAGTCTTCGAATGTCGCATGGATTCCTGAAAACCTAAATCCAAAATACCGTAGTAAGAAGGATGAATACACAATTGATCATACATGATTGATTTAAAAAACTCTGCATGTTCCGTTCATTCCATTCATAGACTTTGATTGCATGTATGGCAAAAGTGTTTTTTTTTTCAAAAATACTTTATAAGGATTTGGCCAATCGATATCTAGTTCTTAAGACGTTTCACACAACGACGTAGCTCATTGAGTGCATTTGTTGATTGTTCCTTGGTTTAAACGAAAATCGAGGACATGTATTTTGATTTTTTTTTATTTGCCTCGTTCTTCGTATGAACTGTTCAAGGGTGTCATTCAACTTAGCAACATTGCCCCCACATTTTTCCAAGGTGCTCCCACATTGCTAGAATGACGGTGGTTATTCGAGTATATCCCCGATGATCTCCTCTGGGTCGAAAGACGGATTTGCAGGTGTCGAATGGAACTTGTGAACGTATTCCGTTGTTGTTTAATCACGCATACACGTTTTTCATATTCCAGAAGTCAGACAAGGCGTTAAGGAGAATCCAATTGACTATGTAGTTTACGAGCTCGTGAACCTCGTCAATCTTCTTGTTCACGTATTTCTTATTCCATTTTGTCATGGCTTTCCATATTCGGGCAATTTCGACCGTAGGGGGTTGTATGGCCTTAATGTGAGGGCAATGATTTTTTTATTCATCCGTACCAAAGATGGTGCGTGAAACGTCTTAAGGATACAAGATTGAATGAACGGAACTTACATTATTTTTTTTGTGTGTGTAAAAAATGCAATGCAAGTGAGAGAATTTAACTTCATTAGTAAGACTCGTATTACATTTACAACAGTCTGGAATATATAATACAAAAGCCCAATCCTATACATGTCATGATCTAGGGTCAAAACAAAACACATTTACATCAATGGGCCAAACTTCTTCATGGGCCAAATTTCTTCATGGGTTGTGGGTCAATCTCGTATCCAAATACTTGGGCTGAATTCTCATTTACATTATTTGAGCCCAAAAATGGAAATACATACAAAATTGGTAAAGACTAAACACGGTGTGGAGCAGAGTCGCCAAATTGTCAGACGTCATATCCGACTTTCCCCGACTCGTTTGAAAAATATTTTTAAATTTCTTTTTGAAATGTCGAGTCTTGGCGAGCGACGGGTCCGGTCGAGCGGGGTCATCAACCAGACCGAAAAATGAAAGAGTCGCCACATATTAATTGAAAGTTAATCGGAATCCTAAAATTTTGCCTAAGGTACATGAAATTAACATCCTAGGGCTTAGAAAGATCTACGTCCAGAGAATCGAGTTCGGGGGTTTGATTACGTCTTAAAAGTTCGCAAACTCATAATCCGCCCTTTCGGTACTTTAGTTTGCTTTTGAATGTTTTTCAATTTACCTGAATTGTCCGTTTTGATCATGCTTGGCCCAAAAAGACTACATGCATTTTCTTTAAATTAAACAAACCATGTACAAACAATTTTTTTTTGAGTTAATTTCAAATAAACAAGAGAGAACTAAAGTTAATCGTGCTCGAAAAAAAATGGTTTAACTCTTGAGCCATTTTAAACGTGTCAAAACATGCACAAATGATTTTTGAAGATATTAAGCTCATTGGACTAATTTGTCCCATTTTGAGAAGTTATAGGATGTACAAAAAAATATAGGGACCAAAATGTAATTTATTAAAATTTGAGCTGAATTGGACAAATATTTTAGAAAATTACAGAAATGACCCTAAACTATTCTGAACTTATTCGTAACATTTGGTAAAGCTCCAAAATAACCCGAAATTTATTCTGGACTTATTTGTAACATTTTGAGAAATCATGCAATATCCAGAAAATTTAGGAATCAAAAATGTAATTTTCGAAAATATTATAACTGAACTGAATTTTTTTTTTTTTTAATTACAGAATTGACCCTAAACTATTCTAGATTTATTTGTAACACTTGGTAAAATTCCAAAAATAACCCGAAAATTATTCTAGACTTATTTGTAACATTTTGAGAAATCATGGAATGTCTAGAAAAGTTTAGAAATCAAAATGTAATTTTTTTTTAAAAACGAGCTGAATTAAGAAAAAAATTGCACAAATGACCCAAAACTTTTCCGGTTTGGTTTATAACACTCGATAACGTCCCCGAAACGACCCGAGAGTCCAAGGACCGAGTTGTAACCTTCATCAAAGTTTGGGAATGACCTAAGTCAATTTTGAATTTTTTTTTGTTTACATATACATATATTATACATATACATAATATATATATATATATATATATATTATACATATAAATATAATAGTATTACATAAACATAATATAAATATATATTATACATATAGATATATATAGTATTACGTAAAAAAATATAAATATATATTATACATATATATATATATAATATTACATAAACATAATATATAATTATATATATATATTATACATACTTATATATATATATATATATTAACATGTATATTATACATAAATATATAATATATATGTATATAAACTCTCAATTTTATTTCACATTTATAAAATACAAATATGATATTGAATATGAGAGAAATATACCTAACTCATTGGAGGTTAAAATACCATACGATAAACCGAGACTGATAATCACCTATATTTTTTTCACTCTTTTTTCTCTCATTTTTTTTTCCTTTACTCCTTTGAAGTTGAAACTCACCGGTAGATTTCTCCTCATCCTCCCCAAATCACCATAGCATTCCTTGTATTTATAGAACAAATTGCATCTTATTTAATTAATTTACAAATTTGTTTTTTTTTTTTAAATAATAAAAAAACGTTTTTTTTAATAATAAAAAATAAAAACAGTGGAAAAGAGGAAATTTTCCACCGTTGGAATTTTTTTATTATTTTTTTTATAAAATATTTTTTTACATTTTTTTTTTTAGTTTTCAAATATATATATATACTATATATATTTTTCCAATCTCGATTACTCGCATACAATATTTTGATCCCGAGCCAAAATCAGATCTTTACACATATTAAAATTTATCATTTAAAAAAAATAGACTAATCAAACATACATTTCTTTCATTAAATAACAATCTTATCAAAGTAATAATAGCATAGCAACATCCTCTATCTTATTATAATTACATTTTTAATATCAAATTTAACACATGAATGAATAATCTTAGAAATAGATTTTGTATATTTATGACTCAGCATATTTTTCAAATTAACAAAACATATAAACTACTGTATGTATAAACCATAAGGAATATAATTGTTACTAAAAATAAAATAAATAAAAATTACTAATGTTTTTAACATTTTTATATATTGCAAGTATATGACACTAATAAAAGTTATAAAGACATAAAAATTAAATTACAAGTATTATATAGACATTAAAATATTTTTTAAAATTTTAAATTTTTGTTAAGATATTTAAATACTCAACTGATTTTGTGAATTAAAAAATAAATTTTATTTGTAGATATTGTTTCTATTACTAAAATAAATAATAATATTTTTAACAGTTTTATATACATATGACACTAATAGAATCTACACAAGAAAAAAATAAAGTCAAATTGTTAATTAGCAATTTGGCATTGTGTTAATAACTGATAATATTATTTTTTAGTGTTGATTCATGTATTTTTAATTATTCTTAAAATAGATACATGTAATCTTTATACTCTATTAATATAATTCGTAATATTAAAACATATTGAATATATATTAGTATTAAAATAACTACTAATATTTTTATTGATGATATTAAGTTAATTTGTTCCATGATTAAAAATATTTTCATATATATTTAAAACTAATACATAATAAATAAATTATATACATTAATATTTTGTTATTTATCACGCAACCCTAAACCCTAATTATTAATATCATTAATTAATTATGAGAATTCTGTGTGCTTGAAGATCTCTTATGCAATACAAAACTGTTTCGACTTTCGAAACCCTAATCATGTGGTTTGGAATTTGTCATCAAGGAAATCTACTCAATAGGATTAGGAATTTAGAATAGGATTAGGAATTTAGAATAGGATTAGGAATTTAGGAGATGTAATCTGACATGTAATGGATTTGTTTTTTTAAAAAATACTTTGAAAACCACCAAAAGTTATCATTTTTCTTTTCTTTTTTATGTTATATTATATTTTAAAAAAATTGATAATGTATTAAAGAAACAAAAAAAATCTTCTAAAATAACTACTTTACTCCCGTAATTTATGACGATATTTGTAATAACAAATAAATGATATTTCATTTACAAAATATAAGTATGTATAGAGTGTATGAAGATTTGTAATTATAAAAATATTTAGGAATTATACTTTTTATATAAATACTAATTTATTATATACCCAATCATAATTTCAAACCCAAGAAAATCTATCAAATCATAATTAAGTCTACAATATAAGTTTTTACATTCCTAAAAATATAATACGTAAGGATATTTTATTGTTTATTAACGTTGTAGCTGTTGAACACACACACATATATATATATATATATATATTGCAGATAATGATATTTTATTATTTACTAGACCCCGACACGCGCTACGCGCGTGCACGTTGTCGTCGTTGGTCGTGTGTGAAGTCTTACGAGAACATGATCAACCCGACTCCTAGGATAATACAAGAATTGATCACTTCATAAAAATATTATTTATGTAAAACTAAACTTAATTTGCATAAGATAATGAAATAATAAAATTTAAAAACTCTTAAATATTTTTAAAAACTTGCTCGAGCGACCGGGATTCCTTTTGATAGTGTTATATGCTCCCGGTCGCTCGAGCAATTTTTTAAAAATATTTAAGAGTTTTTAAATTTTATTATTTCATTATCTTATGCAAATTAAGTTTAGTTTTACATTAATAATTTTTTTATGAAGTGATCAATTCGTGTATTATCCTAGGAGTCGGGTTGATCATGTTCTCGTAAGACTTCACGCACGACCAACGACGACAACGTGCACGCGCTACGCGCGTGCCGGGGTCTAGTATAAATTATGGGTGATTTAACTCATCAATCTGATATTGCCTTTTCAACTAGGACAATCAAAGTCTACAACAATCAACATATTTTTCAAAATAACTATGAAATTCATATTTATTTTTGGCCATCTCTATGAAATTCATTTGAATTCGATATATTTGCAGCTAGCTGAGCAACAAATATATCTTATAAATAAAGGTATTATTAATAAACGTCATAAAATTATGATAATTAAGTTAAGATATGAAATGTCATTATGAATTGATATTTATTTTTTTATCAATAAACCTTAATAGCTAACTATAATTGTTACTGTTTATATTGTATATATGTTAAAAGTAAGTTTATTTTATTAATTAAACAACTAATATATATGATTAATTAATATTGCATATATTAGCTTTCTCTATTTTTTATATTCAGTATTTAAATTAATATATTTTTAATGCTTTAGGCAAAATATACAATATTTCCTGCTCTACAATAATAATAATTATACAGGGAGAAGTATTAACTTCCTTCTCAAGTTTAGTTTGTATCTATTTTTTTTTTCATAAAGTAGACATGTTAAAAAACATTTATAGAAAAGTGTATACCCGGAAAACAAAAATTAGCAATATATGCATAAGCGCTACTATAAGTAGTGTTTATTTTTTATTTTTACAAAAAACGCTACCCGGGGTAGTGTTTTACCAAAAACACTACTTGTGGGAGCGTTTTTAATTAAAACGCTACCTACAAACGCTACCCAAGGTAGAGTTCGTGAAAAACACTACATGGTAGTGGCGTTGATTGTATTTTTTTCTTCATTTGTTTACGACTCAATGTTTAATTAAAAATAAAATTATGTATCTATTAAAAAAATTAAAAACATTATAGTAAGTAGATATTTTAATTATGATACAAACAATGCAAAAAATATTAAATTTAGACTTACAGATTGACTGTACGCTTTGTCTGAAGTTGAGATATGAAAATTTGACTTAAACAAATATAACTCAAACCTTGTAAATTCAAACTCACTGCGGTTAATGTCATTTATGCCGTAATTCAATTATCTACCTAGGGTAAGTTTTTTTATTAGAAATATATTTAATTTTTTAACATAACATCGTTTATCCTATAATTTGACCGAAATAATTAAATGTATTAGGTGAGAAATTTAATTATGTACTTACTCAAAAAAAAAATACTGTGCGTAGATAATTTAATTACGAATTAAATGACGTTAACTAGATGTTAATTTTTTACTTTTAGATTGACCGTATAATACGATACCAAAAAAACTTTACATACGATACGTAAAAATATAAACACTATTTAAACAGTGATTTCACTGTTTAGATTTTTACATATCGTATGTAGAGTTTTTTACGTATCGTATTATACAGTCAGTCTAAAGTAAAAAATTAACGGCTATTTAGCTTGATTTAATTCGTAATTAAATTATTTACGCACTGTAATTTTTTTTTATTTTTTTTGAGTAAGTACATAATTAAATTTCTCACCTAATGCATTTAATTATTTTGGTCAAATTATAGGACAAGCGATGTTAGGTTAAAAATTAAATATATTTCTAATAAAAAAATATCCAGTTGATAATTGAAGTACGACATAAATGACATTAACCGCGGTGAGTTTGGACTTATAGGATCTGAGTTATATTTTTTTAAGTCAAATTTTCATATCTCAACTTACGACAGAGCGTACAGTTAATCCGTAAGTCCAAATTTAATATTTTTTGCATTGTTTGAATCACAATTAAAATATCTACTTACTATAATATTTTTAATTTTTTTAATATATACATAATTTTACTTTTAATTAAACACCGAGTCGTCAAAAAATGAATAATATATATATATATATATATATACAATCAACGCCACTACCAAGTAGTGTTTGTGAGGGTAGCGTTTTAATTAAATTTGGTAAAACACTGCTTCAGATAGTGTTTTTGGTAAAATGCTAACCCCGGGTACCGTTTTTTTGTAAAAACAAAAAAACGCTAGTTGCAGTAGCACTTATGCATATATTGCTAAATATTTTTTTCGGATATACACTTTTCTAAATATGATTTTAAGATCTTTGTATCTTCCTGGTTGAAGGCCTGTCTTTTGGAAAAGACATGTTGGGAGTTGATGGAAACTTCCTAGTATATTGAATTACCCCAAAGAGAGGAATTAATGGATTTATATATGAAAATAATTAACGTGTATATATATATATAATTATATATAACGTGTATATATATATGGGCATCGCTAGACACTGTAATATAAGTTATTAGGCCGAGCTGGTCCACAAATTTGGAACGCGTGGTCGTGGCTACAACCTAGTACCATTTGGCGGATATGCAAATTATTTTTATAAGATATGTTGGAGTTATTTTTTTAAGATTAATTATGTACTTAATAGCCTAACTTTAAAAGTTTGAACAATTTATTATTTTTTTTAAATAATTAATAATTAAGTTTATATAAAATTGAAATTTATCATTCCACTCATATTAAATAGTGATGATGATATATATGAACATGTATATTACATATCACTTCGTAAATTTCTAATATATAGAAAAATTGATTTATTTTCTTCCAAAACTCAACTAACAATTTTTCAATATTTCAATTAATAAATTTGCACAAAAATAAAGTAAAATAATAATTAAAATGCAATTTTTCGTTATAATTTAATAATAAATTAATTAGATCTTATTATTTTATATAAATTTAACTATTAAATTGTTCAAAAAAGAACTCAATAAGTCTAAGTATCTAGACTTTCAAAGTTCAACTACCGAGTATTTGATTTTTATAAGTATAATAGTAAGTTGATTATTTTATTTTCCATGAGACTTCGTCTTTCTCCCCTCCCTCTGCAAATGCCCTCCGTCGGAACAGTAAACATAATAACTTAGAAATAATCGTTTCAACTTTCAAGAAATTACAAACAATACACGACATAATTTCAGTCAAATTACCTACTGTTGAGAAATCGTGGCTAGGAAAAACGACGCAACCTTTCGCACGGGTACAACAGCAACGCCTTGAACAATCAACGGTTGACCGAGACGATTCGCGAAATCAATCGTGTTGTTTCGTATGGCGGATTTCCACGTTGGGGGAGTGTCGTTTAGCCTTGCAAAGGAAGAAGGTTTGCGGTTTTAGAGTTTCAATCGCCGTTCGGTGGGAAGGAGAAAAGTGAAGGTTCAGATGACGGAGGGAAGAGGTTGACGGGACTGAGGAAGATGGAGGGACAAGACAATGGAGGGAAATACAAGTAAAGGTAAATTCGAAATTCGTTTTTTTTTTTCAAACCGTTCAATTAAGTAATCACGTGACTCTCACGTGACTGAACTTAACGGTACAACTGAAGGAAGTGTCAATTTTCATCTAAAACCAACAAAATAAAACATACTACAATAAATACGAGCAACTCAAAACATGTTGCATCACTTACAAATTTAGGCAAACATATTACATATTTTTCATACTTTTTTCAATATACAAACATAAGTCCCCAATAACATTTTCATTATTTTTAAAATCAGCTTTGTGGGTAATTTCTTAAGTTAGTATAACATTTCAATAATTTTTAATTTGGACGATTAAATTGTAACTTTTTTTTAAAGTTTTTTTTCTTCCAATTATCAAAACTCATTTTGTTAAATTTGGATGGAAAAGTTCACTATTGAGGCAAAGTTCAATTTGACCAAATATGAGAGAATGAAATTTTACGATTTAAACTTTATGGGGAAAACTGAAAATTTGACGAAATATTATAAGAGAGTTTCGTATTTTACTCTAGTATATATGCAAATTAAAGTAGAGGTATCAAATGAACAAGAGGTGTAAATTGGATGAGCTTGTTTTTATCAACGTTATAGAATATGTAACATACTTATTAAATAAGTTTATTTGTTTTAGGCTGAGACGCTGCACCGTGAGTTTATATAAATTACATTTTCTTAAAAAAACAAATAGATTTATACTGAAATCTTACTTATTTATATAAGAGTTAAATACCAAGTAGCTACATGAACTTTAGACGTTTTGTAACGAGCTACCTGAACTTTGAAAATTCAAAATGGGATACCTCAACTTTGAAAAAGGTGCAAATAGTTACATCCATCCAATTTCCGATGATTTTCCAACGACTTTCCGTCAACAGTTGACGGAAAATTGAGCGAAGATAGTTATTTGCACCTTCTTCAAAGTTGAGGTAGCTCGTTTTGAATTTTCAAAGTTCGGGTAGCTCGTTGCAAAACGTTCAAAGTTCAGGTAACTACTTGATATTTAACCTTTTATATAACTGTGTCAGTTTTTACTTTTTACCCAGTAAAATTAATAGATAAATATAAATTCAAACATAGTATGCGAGTCGGATTTTAATTTATAATAACCGAGGTCTTGTAAATATTTTATTAAATTTATAATATCTCCTTAAATAAAGTAAGCAGTATACAATTTAATATTCTTAATTTCTTCCCCTGCAACTATCGTTTCCGTAAAATAATTTGGGAATATTTGTCGGCTGCAGACACATAATAAAAGTATCACGTGCGACAACAAGAAGAAAAATGTTTCCATGTTTAGATCTTTCCAAAAACTTATGCGGAATTGATTGCCTAATTAATAAGCTCAGAGTAAATATTTTGGATAATAATTTTTAGAAAATACTCACAAATTAAAATCCAAATGTTAAAATATGAAAATGATTAGAAATATTTGTATGTATATATATATATACTAATAATAAATAAATAAATAATAATGATACTATAAGAAGGAAAAAAAAGGCATCAGAGAATAGTAAAATAAACATGCATGGCCCCACGGCATTTTGAACCGTCAAGTGTAATTATTTTGCATGCACGCGACATAAATACCATATTATGCGCCTGACATTCTTACCCTATTTCATTTCATATCGCGTCCGTATGCAACAGAAAATTAGTGATCGGGCTGAATAATGAGCTCATATTAATAAATTAATATTTGAGATACAGATAATGTTAGAGGGATGCAGTTTACACCGACGGATGTTGCTTCTGTTGGTAAATGTGGTCGGAGAGATTTAGCAACAAAGTATCTTTACCGACAAAGAACATTTTTTTTTTTTGGCCAAAGACAAAGAACAAATTCACATGGCAAAGAAAGACAAGTTAAATAGTTAAATACTTTTTTTTTTAATTAAATAGGTGACGTGTCTCGACGATTGAGTGTTTTTACTTTCATCTCATCTTTTATTTTTAGTTTTGAATGATAATATATTAATATGTACGATCCACTGTGAACCTTTGATACAACGTTTGCTAATAAATAAAGGGTTAATGGTTAAAGTGACCCTAAAATTTGGCCGAAATTTAAGAATTCTCCTTAAATTTTAAAATTCCCCCTAATGTTAAGAAATGATGAAAAATTCCCCCTAAAAGAGCATCTGACAATGGAGGATTTTTCATCATTTTCAAACATTAAGCGACACTTTTAACTTTAATGGGGATTCTTAAATTTCGGCCAAACTTTAGGGGGCACTTTGACCATTTACCCATAAATAAACGATAAATTTGGTAAAAACAAAATGCTAGCTAAACTTTTTTTGCATATAATTTGTTAGTTGGACTTTATTTTTGAGCAAATTACTAAATAACTTTACATAAAATTAAAATTTATTAATTTCGTCTAATTTACTGTATAAATATGCATTCATGTGTATTATGTTAAACAAATTGGTAACTTTTTTAAAAAAAATTACAATGTACTATATTACCGCGTGACAAATACATACATAACTGTTACAATATTCAACAACAAACTAAAAATATAATTTTACTTAAAGTTAGTTACAACTTTACACTTCCTTTTTTTCCAGCTTTAAATCTATTATACTTTTATGTAATATGTATAAGTGTATGTAGACAAATACAAAAAGCAAAGGAAAGGAAACAGAGAAAATGATGGTGCATGGAGGGAGATCAAGTGGACTCCATAGTTACCGTGAAGAGAAGGACTTCACATTTCCTCAGTGCTCTTGACTTTTATAATATAAAGCTGCTGCCTCTGGTAAATAAGTAATTATTTGTCACAGCAGATAAAATTTATTAAACACATACATACATACATGTATGGGTACTGGGTAGTATATACTACATACATGTGAGTGTAAATCAAATACGAGTGTGTTTGTCTTGTTGGGTTTCTCTGTGATGGTGGGGATCGACCTCAACTTTCCATGTCTCTCCACCTATAATTTTTCATAATTTGGATGTTTGTTGATTCAGATAACTTGTTCATATTTGTACGTATTATATATAGAAGACATCTCCCATGTTATATTTTTGGGAAAATGACTTAAATACACATGAATGTTTGATTGTTATTATTAAATGCATAAACATGTTTGAAAGTATTGTTCTGTTCACTCTTAAGTTATAAAAATTTGTTAAATGTATCAACTGTTAATTATTCATTCACTTTTGTTGTTAAATATGTCAAAATGATATTTTTACCCTATTATTTTTCTTAATATCATCTTTAATAATAAATTCAACTTCAAAATGCCGATTTGAGTTCGAATTCTACATAGAACTGCATTTTGGAATTGAATTCAAACTCAAATCTATATTCTTCGGGTTCGAATTCAACCCCAAAATGCAGATTTGGTTTGAATTTGAATCTCAAAATGCATAGTTGAATTTGAATTCAATCCAAAACTTCATTATTGGGTTGAATTCAAACAAAAATTCACATTTTCGAGTTGAATTTGAACTCATATATGTGTTTTGGAGGCGGATTAAATGTTAAAGATGATATGAAGATGAACAAAATGGTAAAATTGTCATTTTGACATATTAAACAGTAAAAATGAATAAATAGTTAATTGTTTGTGCATTTAATAATATATTCAAATGTATAAGTCCAAATAACTCGTAAATATATAAGTATATTAAGACTATTTATCCTATATTTTAATTACCAGATCAATTGGTGATGTAACACTCTTATCTCTTTTAGTGAGCTCTTAATATTATGGATATCTCCATTCACTAAATTGGTCGAGTATGAGGAATAAAAATGTGTGATTATCGTCGTCGTCGTCGTCATAAGGGCACACTTTCCAGTAGAGAATAGAGATGGCTTTTTTTTTTGGTCAAATATATAGAGATGGCTTAAGGTAAAGCCTAGATTGAAGAATATTATAATAAAGCAAATATTCTGGATAAAGGTTCAATCGGTATTCGATGCATAACAGTTGAAATTATATATATTAAATAACAAAAGAAAATCTGCGGCAGTAATTTATGAAAAACATTTTTTTAAAAACGCATATTGCATGATACACATGCACTGCTCACCATCACGTGGAAGTATTATCTGAGAATTTATTTGGCATCATGAACTTTTATTAAATAGTTAATATAATAAGATGTTTTTTTTTCTTGACACTGAATATAATAAGATGTTTGATTGTTGTTTATACATGCATACTCGTTAGGGCTCACAATTTATGACACGACACGAATAACCGATACGATACGATCTGTTTTATGCGTATATGAGTTTGACTTTTAACACATCTCTTATTTAAATAATTTTTATATGTTTAGACATGATTAATAACCGTGTCTAAAATTTTTTTATATGCAAATATATATATTTAATTAAAAAATATTAAGTATGTGTATCTAATATTTGAATTTGTTTTTGTAATTATTTTGAAGACTCTAAAATTAAATTATGGATTTCGTGTTAGGTTATTTCGTGACGTTTCGTATCGTGTGACACAACTTGTTAAATGTGTATATGATTTTTTTGTTCAAAAAGTTAATTATGTGTGTCGTGTGTGATATGCTTAATAAACATATCGTGTTCATGTTTTAAGTTTGGAGACAAATTTAAAACTTATTCATTTATATACGACACGATTAAACATAACATCAACAAATTATCGTCGCCTCTACCATACAAAGAGAAAGCAATTGCTCTATTCAATTTTTTCATGTTGTACAATTTTTTTACCCAAAAATATATATTTTTCAATTTAATATTTCCAAATCTTATATTTGCTTCATCCTAAGAAATCTTTAATTATATTTATACTATTATTTCCCATCAAACTCAGATCCGGTCCTCCACCTTATATATGTATTGGAATCTTGCTATATAATTAGATTAGTGTATTTGTTTAGTTAATCTCCACTCTCTAATGGATCATAAATCAACGAGGAATAGTCCAAAACCCCAAATCTACCACTTTTTTTTCTAAAATTCTGAATGGAGATGGACTGAATTATCAAATATTTACTAATGTGAGATAAATAAAAGTTCGATAAATATTCCTAATGTATTATGATGTTTGAGTATGTTGTTAAATGTATCACCTATATTGTTTTGTGAACGTGAATGTTTTAAAATATTATTATTTGCATCACTATTGTTATTCTTTCAATTGTGTTCTATTAATCATGTAAAAATAACGATTTTGCCCTCATGTTCAACACTAAATCAAACCCAAAATGCAGATTCAGTTTTGACATCAATCCAATTTTGAACTCGGAAATGTTGTTCTGCATTCCAAATCAACCCAGAACTACATTTTTTTGTTTAAAATCAACTCAGAATAGCATTACTAAGTTTGAAATCAACCTAGAACAACATTTCTGGGTTGATTTCGACCCAAAAATGCATTTTGTGGTTCAAATTCATAATAATTTTCTTTCTTGGATTTACTTCATGATTTTGTGTTGAAGATGAACATAATGACAAAAAAGTTATTTTGGCAAAAAATTGTAATGTTTAACGGAAAAAATTGACGGAACACTAACGACGGTTAGGGGTGGCAATCGTGTCATTAATCGTGTCGTATCTAAACATGTCTCGTGTCTAAACGTATAAGTCTTAAAAGTGTCTCAAAAATTCAAACACAAACACAACACAGTTATTAATCGTGTCTAAACATATACGAGTTGTTTAGATACATAATCCATTAAGGTCAAACTCATATACGCTTTAAAGCAGATATATACACAAATATATATATATAAAGTAATGTATTCAAAGTTCAATATTAAAAAGTAAGTGAGTATTTCAATATTTTATTATTATTATTATACATAAATGTGTCTAAACGTGTCACATGTATACACGACACGATTAGACACGATTAGTTAATCATGTTTATACAGATATCTGCAGATCTGAGGTGTTTAGACACGATTATTAATCGTGTCTAAATGTATAAGAGTTGTTTAGACACGTGATCCGTTAAGAACGAATTAGCAATACACTTTTGTGCTCCTGATATCCTCCGAATGATTTTTTCTTTCCTCTGAAAAACATTCCCAAAAATTTCTTTATTCCAGGCTCTAGCTTTGACAAAGAAGTGATTAATGGCAGACGTGATCCTATTACTAAATTCATTCCAAGTATTCTTAACCATTATTTCAAAACTTGGGTGATCAAGCCACATAGGTTCCATCCTAAACGGTTTAATTACCTTATTGCCACCATCCCCACCAGAATTTATAAGGAGCGGGCAATGGTCAGAGTGAGTCCTCATAAGATGTGTAAGAGATGCATTAGGAAAATTAACTTTCCAATCCATATTAGCCATCATCCTATCTAGTCTCTGCTGGATTAATCTCTCTGAGTTCCACATATTGACCCAAGTAAACTTTGTACCCCTAAAACCTAGGTCAATCAAATTACAATCACTAATCATATCATTAAAGAGAGACACCCCATTCATGCACACTCTATTTCCCCCCCCCAGTTTTTCAGCACTATTTGTGACATCATTAAAATCACCTACTACTAGCCAAGGACTAGATATAATAGAGGCAACCGATTTAAGATTATCCCACAATAGTACTCTTTCATTTAAATTGGGGTTAGTGTAAATCACAGACATGAACCAAGACAAATTAGAAGGGATAACCTGGATCTTGAAATGTAATTCCTGTTTTGTAGAAGCCATCTTCGTAATATTTGTCTCGTAATCATTCCAGAGCACAAAGATTCCTCCCTTAAATCCTCTGGCTCCCACCCCTAGAAATTTGTTGAACGGGAGTTTTCCTGCTTGCTCATCCATCTTTTGGTCACTGAGTCTGGTGTCAATTAAAATTAACATTGTAGGTTTGTGAGTATGGATGAGATGCTTAACCGCCTTGACAACTGTCGGATTACCAAATTCTCTAACATTCCACATTATGGATCTCATGTGGGTTTTTTCTCGAACCATATTACTTGGAAGATGTACTTGATTCATAATTAATTATATATAGGTATGGTTGATACTTCTGATATGATATGATTAAACGATCTAAATGATTTCATTGTCACTCTGAAAAAGAATCTACAGTCATAGCTGTCTGAGATTTTTGACCAGGAAGAAAAACTTTGGGCTGCAAAGTCGCGCACAAAGTGGATTAGAGACGGGGATAGAAACACCAAATTCTATCACACTTCTACTCTTGTTAAAAGAAGACGAAATAAGATCTTGGCAATTAAAGATTTAATTGGAAATTGGATTATTGATGAGGGTCTTATTCAGGAGGAATTTCAAAAATTCTTTTCAAATCTCTTCACAACTTCAAAGGTTTCCTCGCCTTTGGTGGTGGATCAACCCGATGCTTGGAGAACTGCTTTATCTGAAAATCAAATCCGTCGCCTAAACAACTTTATCATTTTGGAAGAAATTAGGAAAGTCACTTGGGATCTTAAACCGTTTAAAGCTCCGGGACCGGATGACCTCCATCCAGCTTTCTTCCAAAAGTTGTAGAACTGTACGGGTAGCTCTCTGACGGATGTTATCAGTGAGGTGTTTAAAAGAGGGTCTGTCCCTATAAGTTGGAACGAGACATTTATCTGATTAATTCCAAAATGCAGTCAACCTAATTTGGTCTCCCAGTTCAGACCTATAAGTCTTTGCAATTCTATTTACAATGTCATATAAAAAATTCTGGTGAATAGAATCAGACGAGTTCTGAACAATATCATCTCTCCTTTTGAGACTAGTTTTGTCCCAGGTAGAAGGGGTTCAGATAATGTAATTCTGCTTAGAGAAGTGCTGCATTTCTCAAAGCATAAACAGGGCAAAACAAGGCGCATGATCATTAAAATAGACATTGAGAAAGCATATGATAGAATTGAGTGGGACTTCATCAGAAGAACGCTCTTTTTCTTTAAATTCCCTAAGAAAGTCATTAAGTTGATTATGAGTTGTATCTCCACGTCTTCAATTGAAATTTTGTTTAATGGGGGGGGGGGGGGGGGGAACTAGAGAAATTCTACCCGTCCAGAGGCATTAGACAAGGGGACCCTCTTTCTCTGTACATCTTTATTCTATGCATGGAATATCTGGCGTTTCTTATCGATGAAAAAGTTATGCAAGGACAATGGAAAGGAATAAAAGTGGGAAGAGGTAGCTTGACTTTATCCCATCTTTTCTTTGTTGATGACATCATTCTTATGGGAGAAGCGCCACCTGAAAACTGTAACTGTATCAACTCGGTGTTAGAACAGTTTTGCGCCATCTCAGGACAAAAGGTTAATCAAGGGAAGTCGATCATGGTTTTCTCCAAAAATGTTCCATCTACCAAAAGAACACAGATCTCATTGAGGTTAAACTTTAGAACAGTTGAAAACTTTGGGTCTTACCTTGGTTTTCCTTTGGAATTGTCAAACTCGAAAGTTAGCTCTTTTAACTTTGTTTTGGATAAAGTTATAAATAAACTTTCAGGTTGGAGGGCAAAACTGTTATCGATGGCAGATAGAGTTACGTTGGTCAAATCAGTCTTGTCCACGATTCCCTCTTACTATATGTAATGTACTATGTTTCCCAATTCAGTGTGTAAAGAACTAGATAGGATTAATAGAAATTTTGTTTGGGGATCCACGGACCAGAAAAGGAAAATCCACTTGATCAATTGGGAGGAAATAACAAAACCGAAAAAATTAGGGGGACTTGGTCTTCCGTCGACGTTGTATCGAAACAAAGCACTACTAGGTAGTTTGGCATGGAGATTGAAGAAGGAAAAGGCCCCTTGGGCTGTGATAATTAGAAACAGAACATTTAAGCAGGATGAAACTTTCCTCACTACTTCAAATAAAACGCATTGTAATTGGAAAGTAATTAATGAAGGTATGAACACCCTTAAATTAGGATCAGGGTAAGTGGTGGCGAATGGTAGGGATATTAAATTATGGCATGATAATTGGGTGAGTAATCAACCTCTGAGAGCTGCAATGTATGGGCCACTAAACTATGAAGAAGACAAATTGATGGTAGGAGATGTCTTCCACAATGATGAGTAGAATCTAGATAGAACTTCTTTTGACTTCCCCAAAAAAAAATTGGTCGTGTTTCGAGGCACTCCAGGGGACAAGACCAATGTCTCCTCGGACTCTCAAATATGGAATGTCACACACTCAGGGAATTACACTACAGCATCGACATATCCTCTTTTAGCAGGTCATGACACTAATAGTCAGGAACTTAATCAATGTGATTGGGTTTGGAAGATTCAGACTATTCCAAAAATTCAGTACTTTATATGGTTGTGCCTTAAAGATAGACTAGCCACCTGCAAACTATTGAACCATAGGAGATGTAATTTGAGCCCTCTGTGCCAAATTTGTTACTCTGGGGTGGAGGACATAGATCACATATTGCGTGAGTGTGAGCATGCTAAAGAGGTGTGGAATTCAGTCAATGTGCCGTCAAATCTGGGGCATTCTTTCCACTACCCTTTGAATGAGTGGATCAAGTACGGATGTCAGGAATCAGGAGTTAATATCCAAGGGGTTGAGTGGAAGTTTTTTTTTCCTTATGCTCTATGGAACATTTGAAAAAATAGGAACTCTCTTATTTTTAATGACAACCCTGCTTTTTCTTCTGTTTATAATTTATCTTTATCTCACGCAAAGTTTCACCAAAATGTTTATCTTGATACTGACATTGCTAATGAGTTCATTTCCATTGATATTAGTTGGGTTACTCCAAAAAATGATTGGTTTAAAATTAACACAGATGGAGCTGCTAAGGGGAATCAAGGACTTGCAGGAGCCGGTGGGGTCATCCGAGACTACAGGGGTCAATGGGCTGCAGGATTCTCAAGGAATTTGGGTTGCTCAAACAGTCTTACTGCAGAATGTTGGATCATCCGAGACGGGCTGCTATTGGCAAAGACACTCAGATTAAAATCTATTCACCTTGAAACAGACGCACTCTCAGCCCATAAGGTAATCTCTGATGAGAATATGTCAAATCAAAAACTAATGTCGATCATTGCGGATTGCAGGAAGCTATTGATGCAGTTCGAAAGAATGAAGTTCAGACATATTTTTCGAGAAGCAAATGCGGTAGCGGATATCATGGCGGGTATGACGCTTAACCAGCGGCATGTGTTTGAAATTCATAGATCACCTCCGAAGGAAACTATTAACGCGATCCGAAAAGACGTTGTTGACTCTTCTGTTTCGAGAATTGTTAAAGCTAGCTAGTTTTTTGGTTGTGTAATTTTGAACTTGGGTGATTAGTTTGTCAGGTATAGCTGTTTTTTAATCCATAATTATCAAAAAAAAAAAAAAATACCTATATATATAAATTTATTAACTATTTCAAGTGTGATGTTGTGTAGTGATTTAATAGACCAAGATTATATTTATATATAGAGAGAGAGAGAGAAGAAATAACTGTTTTTCCAAGTGCATATATCTGTATGATGTCCTTAAACAACTTTGAGTTAAACTTGATTTGTCTGATTACAAACAGCACATAATCTCTCTCTCTCCCTCCCTCTCTATCTCTCTCTTGCTAGTTGCTTGGTTCCTTTACAGAGAAGTTTTCTAAAGTCGGATCCCTCTGCCTCTGCAAGTATATCTGAAGAGACGAAGAGATCATGAAAGCAAACAAAAGGAAAGCTGCGAGAAAGTGAGTTACACAAAAAGATGAAATCTATAGTAGCTTAAACCAAACCTCACCTCAACTACTCGTGCTCCTCTCCCTGCAAATCTCTCTGTAAATTAAAGATACTTTCTCCATCGGCATTTCTAGCTAGAGAGAGAGAGAGAAACGAATCCCACTAGACAAGATCATCATCGGTAATCGTCGGTCGGAGAACAAACCGCAGACACAAGAAAACCATGATTCTCAGCACCGGAGCTTCAACAATCGCCGACACTAACGATGAGACCTTCACTTGCTTAGATGACAATGGTGCCTCCGTCGCTGCAAAGAGAAAACGACGCCCTGCCGGAACTCCAGGTACTTACTATAGATGTATGAATACATGCATATATATATATACATATATGTTGTATTGCTATTTCTAATAAAATCTTGAAAAAGATCCGGATGCAGAAGTGGTGTCTCTATCGCCGAAGACGCTAATGGAATCAGATCGCTACGTGTGCGAGATCTGCAACCAGGGGTTTCAGAGGGACCAGAATCTGCAGATGCACCGAAGGAGGCACAAGGTTCCATGGAAGCTGCTCAAGAGAGTGGACAATGGCGGGATGGGTCTCACCGGTACGAGGAAACGTGTGTATGTGTGTCCTGAGCCAAGCTGTCTCCACCATGATCCCTGCCACGCGCTCGGCGACCTGGTCGGGATCAAGAAGCACTTCCGGAGAAAACACAGCTCGCACCGTCAGTGGGTCTGTGCGAGATGCTCCAAGGCTTATGCGGTTCAGTCCGACTTCAAGGCTCACCTCAAGACTTGCGGGACCCGTGGCCACACCTGCGACTGTGGTCGTGTGTTTTCCAGGTACGTATGTTCTTCTTCTTCTTCTTCCTCCTCGTATCTCTTGCTATACTAGGTTATGGTTTTGAAGTTGATACAACCATAAAAATAAACAAGCTTGTTTAATCACGTTTATTAATCAATATAGATTCCATTCCACCACCTATTTTCAAATGAAGATCCGATCTATATATATGAGTTTATGAGACTGAATGATGGTTTATTCTTCATTCAGACCATTTTAAAGCTCTGCATTCGTTTATACGTTTGATAGTTCCCAGGTTGATCAGTAGTTACAACCTAGATGTCTGTCTCTTTAAGTGATGTCCTCTCTTTCACCAAAGCACAGAATCCAGAACGTACGTACTCGCATAACAATTTAAGACTCTTTTCCGTTTTTAAAATAACAAACGTCCATTTTTGGTACATTTAAAATTAATATAATAGTATTGAATTATTTTCATTGTGTGTTGCAATGAGAATCTGAAATCTTTAAATACTTATAGATATGCTATCGGACTACCTTTAAGTTAATACAAAAATGACTATAATGTTTATTGTAATCACTTTACTTAGCGGTGGTTCTTGGACATATTATTATCTGACAGGGTGGAGAGTTTCATCGAGCATCAAGATTCTTGCAACATGGGACGATTAAGATCGACGGCATCTCACAACAACTTCCAACCATCAGCCATGCTGCCATGTCGGTCTCAGACGGCGTCCACCCCGAGCTCCACCAGTGACCAAACCCATGTCACGAACGTTGCGCCATGGGCACCTCTAACCCTATTCAACTCTCAGTATAACAAGTTAGAGCATTTAAACAACAACGTTTGCTTCCCTAATCTAATCGATCATCCTCCCCACATCAGAAGTCACAACTTGGAGCTTCAACTCTCGTTAGGGTCGAGTGAAGCGTGTCCGGTTAGGAACCCTGAAAGTAGGCTCGGTAGCAAGGTCGATTATGGAAGAGCCATGGAGGAGAAGACTCGTGCAGAGGAGGCGAGGAAGGAGTCGAGGCGGGAGGTGGAGGAAGCGGAGAGAGAGTTCGATAATGCTCGAAGGATGAGGCAGCATGCACAATCTGAGCTCAATAAGGCGCAGATAATGAGAGAGCAAGCAAGGAGACAAGCCGAATGGGCATTTCTTCAGGTAGGGTTGTTTGCTTTACTATATTATCATATTCATTACATTACCAACTTAACTATTATTCATGCATAGTATTACGTTGAATGTGACAGGTTACATGCCGGTCATGCAAACAAAGCTACATCTCGTCCATTACAGAAGGAGATCATGTTGAGAGACAGTAGAATCTGGAAATGCTATGTCGGAGTTGATTAAGTTATTAAATTCATTTTGTTTTTTAATCAAGATTAATGTTTGTTATTTTAACATTGATATTGTCCACGTGGATAAAGAAAGTGCCGATGTTGGACTGTCGTGTTGAGAATGTCAGGTGTATATGGATGAATGTCGGAGAGTTTCTCTATTGGTTTAGCTGCTTACTACGTAGCTCATCAGGTGTGTGTGGTTGATATAAAAAAATTGTTAAAAACTGTTATAAACATGTCATATTTGTACTGTGATATCATGTCTTACCTCGGATAGAAATAAGTGATTTGAAACTCATATAACTAGAGATGTATACATTTTTCATTTTCTGGTAGTGTGAGGACAACAAACTCAGTCAGACTGGGTTATAGATTAGTGAAGAAAATCGCTCGGGCTTGAGGCGTTGATTCATTCAACCATCCAAAAGGACACGATGATTATGATGATGATCGTTAGCAAAGTCTGTCCATGTCACTATTTCATTGAATGGGGTCTGAGAAGCACTCATTTCCCTTCTTCTCACACAATGAATCGAGCATAAAGGAGTTTTGGATTTTCTGCTTGGACTATATGAACATCACTTAATTGGTAGGGATGAGGGTCAGTCCATTGGACCCCTGCAGTGCTCGATCCTCCTCTCTTAGCATTAAACATCTGTACACTGTCATATAATTAATATCCACGTACGTACTGCTTCCATTGATATGAAACACACATTGCCTAGCTAGCTAGTGCAATCAATCTCCTTATACACAGTAAAAGAGTGAAATTTATACGAGAATACATCCATTTTAAAACTGTTAAATTCAATCATTTTTTCTTCTTTTAAAAGTTTCTTTATTTTGGAATGTCAAGCTCGAAATATCCATTTTTCACAGGAACCCATTTTGGATTAGACTACACCCTTCACAATCCTTCATCATTCATTCACAAAAACATGGTCTTAAAGTAAAGAGATTAGTTAGCTGTGGACCCAGATATTCATACACTGCTTTGGGATACTGGTATCTAGGGTTTGTTTGGTGTTTGTCTGGAGGGAAATTTAAGAGATGAAATTGCATGGTTTTCAGTGCCCAAAGGGTTTCCTTTTGAATGGAGAGAGAAGGGTTTGAGTAGTCCCTCTCAACAACACTGAAACAAGAGACACCAGAAAAAGCTCCATTCATCACACCTTTCATTCATCATCATATCGTATATATCAACACACACTGTACTGTACTCTCACTCTCACGGGAATCAGTAACTTATAAACTTTTATCTCTTTCAGTGATTCTCTACCACAAGAGAAGTGGACGTACGTCTTTATAATATAGATTTATAAATTTGAACGGATGAGATAAGAAATAAGTCTTAAAAGCTAATGTCGGACACTAAGCTCATCCGGTGTAAAGTGATGTTTAAGAGTAGTCTCTAGCAAAAGAAGACGCATTTTTTAGTGGTGAAAAACACAGATCTTCACCTGTTGCTAAACTTAATCCTTTGCAAATGGCAGACTTGCATATCACTGAATATGCTATTAGGTTTAGCGTAACTTGGTAATATGATATGAATAAAAATGTGTTTGTATAAATATATGACAGTGATAATACAAGTTAAATTTTGTGTTGTATTTTTATTTAAGCATTGCAACATGACACACACTATATAGTTATACGTCTGAATTTTGAGTAGTTTCTAAATGAATATTTTTTTTAATAACTTTTAAAGAGTTTCTATTTACATTAGAAACCTATTCAACTAACTAATACATATTAAAAAAATAATAACAAGACATGAACACGCATCCATAATTATATGCTGTATTAGTGTTTGTGACTATGATACAATAAATTTAACTTGCATACTTAATTTTAGTAAGTTTAAGACAATAATTTTATTAACGGACACGATAATACGTATACTTACCGTTTGTCCCTCTACGGTAAAGTTGGTTCAACGCATTACGTAGAGTTTATCATGGTTTTACATAGAGGTGAGCTCAGGATGGTTTTTTCTCAAAAAAAAAGTCTTAGCCCGAAATATCGGCCTTCAAATTTGGAGGACTGAAACCAAGTTCATCTAAAAAAAATAAAAAATAAAAAAAAGTTCTTGACTCGGGCCGGACTCGGTCTTGGACCGACTTTTTCTATTAATTTTTTTAAAAAAATATTCAAAGCTTTTAAATACAAAACACAATGCAAATATTATACTAAGTATCCAATAGTAAACAAAATACAAATATCATACCAAATATTCAATACAAAAAAGTTCAAATTTCAAACACAACCCTAAACACACAATAAACTAATTAAAAAAATACAATAAATGTTAATTTTAACCTATACTCGGATCAGACCAATCTATTCGGTCTTTTGGGTAAAAAGCCGGACTCCGACTACGAGCCCAAGTTTGGGATTAAAAAAACAGCCGTTTTGACTTAATCTTAAATTCGGGATGAGTTTTTTGATTTTTCGATCCAGGAGTCTTTTTTTCTCCCCCCCTAGTTTTAGTTTTACGTATATTAACTAAAATTGTCTTGGGAAGATCAGCTTGGGCTGGGCTGGGCTGGTATTGTCCAACGTATCATCAGCCAGGCCCAAGAATAATTCATAACAATCATTTTCGTTCTCTTTTTCGGCTGAAAAAAAATGTAAAGTAAGCTACAAATTATATAACACGAACACGTACAGGTAAAAAGTGTATTTTATTAAGTATTCTTAACTCTCATTATTGTTAACTAAATTTTACACAAGTATACAATTTGCTAATTTTTTTTAAATAAATTGCTAGTTGAACTTTCAATATTGTACGAAAAAGATAGCTACATTAGTGTTTTTTTTAAACTTGACAAAAAATACTTTTAAATATGGTAAAACAAACCTAAATTTAATATAATAATAAAAAAACTAAAATTTTAAATAATAAATTCTTACATTACAACTGAAATTTTCAAAATAATACATGCTATAAGAAGCATAACCCAAAGTCAAAACTAGTAAAAGTGAAATTGTAAAATATTTATAGAACATAAAATTAAATATATAAATATTTCGTTTATAAATTTGAAAATGAAGTTAAAATTGATTTTTTTTTATATAAAAATGAAATTATTTCAAATTTAAAGTAAAATATTAGTCTTTTTAATTAGGGGTGACAATCGTGTCGTGTTAGTAATCCTGTCGTGTCTAAACGTGTGTCGTGTCTAAACGGATAAGTCTTAAACGTGTCTCAAATCTTCAAACACGAACACGACACGATTAACTAGCACATCACACGTGACACGACACGATTAACTTTAATGAACAAAAAAAAATCTGAAAACATGTCAGGTCATACGACACGATATGAATAAACACAACACGACACGATAGAACACAAAATTCACTAATTTTACAAATTATTTCACATTTATTTTAACACAAATTCATATATACAAAGTAAGGTCTTCAAAGTTCAATGTTAAAAAATAAATGAGTATTTTAGTATTTATTATTAATAGTATACTTAAATGTGTCACATGTATACACGACACGATTAAACACGATTAGTTAATCGTTTCACAAGTATACACGACACGATTAGTTAATCATATAGTCGTGTTTATACAAATATCTGTAGATCAGAAGTGTTTAGACACAATTATTATTCGTGTCTAAATGTATAAGAGTTGTTTAAACAGAGAATATGTTAAAGTCAAACATGATATACGCTTTAAAACAAATTGTATCGTGTCAGAAATTGTCATACCTATTTTTAGTAGATTTTGATAGTATATTCCATTTAGTAATTTTAGTTCAATAAAAGTTGGGAAAAGTCTGAAAATGGTATATCGTGTGCACAATTTTTTTTTCGTCCAATTATTTTTTTGTGATGATTAATGGTTCAATATGTTTGAAAATGATGGTAATTGGTACCTCCGTTACTTTTCTGTTAAAAAATCCCGTTAAATATTTTTCATATTTGCAAAATTAACCTAATATTTTTCTAAATGTTACAATTAAACCCTACAAACTTACATTAATGTTTCAAATAAGTCCCGACTCGATTCGAGCCACACCGGGGGTCCCCTAGTCAGGGTCCGAACCTAGAACAGATCACCTAACCCTAGGGCCTGGTCTGGGCTCGGACCTAGACCATAGGACCCCCGATTGAGCCCCGATTTGGGCCCTATGGTCTGAGTCCATACCAGGTCCCTAGGGTTGGGTGACCTAATCTGGGTTCGAACCCTGGCTAGGAGACCCTTGGTGTGGCTCGAATCGAGTTGAAACTTATTTGTAACATTAGTGTAAGTTTGTAGGTTTTAGTTGTAACATTTAGAAAAATATTTAGTTAATTTTGGAAATATAAAAAATATTTAACGGGATTGTTTAACAGAAAAGTAACGCATGTACCACTTACCATCATTTTCAAACATGTTGGAGCAAAACCAATCGTTTGGATTGGAAAACCATTTTCGTCAAACATGTTACAAAAATACAAAAGTTAGAATTTTCGTTCAGATTTTCCACTTAAAAGTTAGAAAGAGTTTTTTCTTGTATAATACAAAAATAAAAAATAATATTCTTTTTTTTTTATTATTTTCAAAATAGAGTTTAACTAATAAATTGATAATCAATTGCAACATCTTCACCAAAAATTCAGCATCCTCTTTTCCTCCAGGCGGGCGGAGTTTTGAATTGCTCCAGCGGCGTGCGACTGTGGTGACTCACCTCAATCCTTAGCCGGAGGACATTTGTTGAATAACATAAGATGTGGTTGGTTCAAGGACGAGGACATCTGTTGAATAACATGACGTGATCTATTGCTTGATTCAAGGACGAATCCAAATCAAGCTCAATGGAAGAGTCTGAGGGCAGTTTGGTGTCACTTATAAAAATTAAAACAGCACGTGTCTGACACATGATCTCCATTCTTTCAGTGATATACGGCCAGTTGACGGAAATGGAGGATTTTTTATCTGATCCAAACATTAGGACTAAAATTTAAAATTTTAAACATTAATGTGGAATCTTAAATTCGACTCAAACTTTAGGGGGAAAACTCGTATTTTACCCTAATTTAATTTTAATGGATGCAAAATCCGGAAAATGTAAAGTATTTAGTTGATATGGTATTATTTGTAAGTACTAAATATTTCAATTTTTATACTTTATACGGCATATAAGGAAAAGAAATGCACATAGAGGAAATAAAACTTCATTTAATAGCAACTCTATCTAATTAAATAAAATAGATTTTTTTTTTTCGAAAAAAAAAACATCGAAGCTAGATAAATTAATTTGTTAGAAAGATTGATCGAAAATTTTATAAAAATACAATTTTAGTTTAATATATTATGAAAAATAATAGAAAATATGTTTTTTTCCCATAGAAAATAGTTATCCCAAATCACTTATTGTTATCTTTTTTTTTTTGACCGAATATTGTTATCAAAATCCAAACAAAACAAATATAATTATACTAGATTATATAGAATCACAATACTTGGCAAAATTGTAGATTATGAGATTTAAAATTGATTGGTTTGAATTCTTTATATTTTATTACGTATCACCACAATTTTAAATTTTATATAATGATTGACAAAATTATATGTCATTAAATATTATTATATATATTATTTTTATAGGAGAAGTATGTTGCTATAATGTGCCTTGATCGATTCATATTTTAAGATTGGGAGCAAATAAATGCATTGAATTATCCAAACACAATGACACGATTATAAAATTATAAGAGGGGCGCTCTATTACTGAGTTAATAGATTAAGCTTATGAATAAGTTCAATACATAAAAGAAATTTTTAACAATCGATTGAAACGATGTAACTTTATTTTAAATGATTATCAGTAATTACATTAATTATAATACATATATTAAAAAAATGAAATTGAAATTAATATTTTTCTCCAAAAATAAGATGGCGTGCAAAACATTCATAGCCGATTTTGTAACAAGACATTCAACTCTCCCTTCTCCTTCCATTCTCTTTTTTCCCTAGATGCCAACCAGAGCGCCTCCATTACAAGAACCCCACTTCCTTCTTTATTCTTCGGTTTGCTTGGTAAGTCTCCATCATCTTTCATAAATTTCGACGGGGTTCAATCCTTGTCTAGAATGCTTGATGCGTGTCGCTGCCCTTTGCCTGTTTTGTTTAGAGATCTGGCTTCAAAATCTTTCCTTTTCAGGTGCGCAGATCCTAAGATCGAAAATTTGAATTCCCCCGACATTCCTTGGCCGCTATATGCATCTGGGTAATTCAGTCACATCATTGTTCTTCACGCCTGATCATTGCTAGATTTGGCTATTCACGATTTTTTTGCGCTTATTGTTCGTGCTGGGGTATGTCGGTTAACTGTGTCGATTATGTTTCAATTGTAGGGATCCATAGATGATTTCTCAGAAATCGGATTAAAGATTTGTTAACTGGAAATTGGAAGCGAAGTCCATACCTTCTTCGATGGATGGAGATAATAGCCTTAATTTGCGCCACTGGGGATATTATGAACAGCCACAGCCAGAATCTCTCCGAGGCCTCAATCTTCAGCTAATGCCCGAGAAACCTCTGCTAGACACCCGAAATGCAGCAGTTATGACTGCTGGTGCTGCTGGCGTGGGACCTTTCAACTACCAACACAGGGATTTTCGAACTCCAGTATCACATTCGATGTTCCAGATGGACTACAACATGAGAGCCGATCCATTCAACAATCAACGCATGTTTTCTGGAAACTTCAACTACTCAATGTTTCCTGAAACATCCACAGTTCAGCATATGCAAATGGTTCCGCCCCCTGTACTGACTAAAGATGAGAGAATAGATCAAGTTGAGGAGGTGGCTGCTGAGAATGGACCTTCAAAGAAAAGGCAGGGCCTTAAGGGTCAGAAATTCCCTAAACCAAAGAAACCTAAGAAGAGTCCTCCGACCCCTAAAGCTGAGAATAGTGCCTCAATTCCTCGAGCCAAAGCTGTTAAGAAAATCACTGAAGTAATGATAAATGGCATCAATATGGACATTTCTAGTATCCCGATCCCAGTTTGTTCATGCACCGGAGCTCCACAGCAGTGTTATCGTTGGGGCTGTGGTGGGTGGCAGTCAGCTTGCTGTACCACAGGGTTGTCTATTTACCCATTGCCTATGAGTACTAAACGACGTGGGGCAAGGATAGCTGGAAGGAAAATGAGCTTGGGTGCATTTAAGAAAGTTTTAGAAAAACTTGCAGCGGAAGGGTATAATTTTTCTAACCCGATTGACTTGAGGACGCACTGGGCGAAGCATGGCACTAACAAGTTTGTGACCATAAGGTAGATGGATGCATACCATTAGGAGGTCTCTCCTCTCCTTTGCTTGGCTTGTTTCTCATGTATATATTTTGTTAGTGGCCTGAAGGTAAGGTAGATGGAGGGAGGCCATTGATGGGTTGGAGTTCATAATTTACCTGGTTCTACATCTGCCTTTCCTTGTCAGATATGGTTTTTGTTAGCTGAGGGACATTAATCTGTTTTTTCCCCCATCATTTGATTAAGGGTAATTCTTTGTTTCAATTCTGAATACTAATCTTCATCAATAGAGAACTTTCTTTTCTGTCCAATGTTTTTGTATGTAATGATGCTTTCTGCAAATTTATTCTCATCCAATGCCATCTACATATTACAGTGGCAAATTAGACAGGTACGTACAATCCTTTTTCCACTGATCTTGTTGGGTCTGAAATGGGGCTGGGAATTGATGTCAATTGAATTAGGGTTCGATCAATTTTAGGAAAGAATACCAGACGCCAGATTCATGTTGGTTGGCCAACCACTTGAGTCAAGTTCAACGTTTTACAAATCACTGTTCTGGTAGGGGAAATTAGACTTGCGAATACAGCAGGCTTCATTTTTTGTCCTTTAGCTGTCGAGGTCTAGGTGAGAAGACTTTCCTTGGAGATCAAGTTAGTATCAACATGGTCGTGGGTCCCAACATTCAGATCGCTATCTGATGGATAACGGTTTAGGCATTATAGATTTGCGTCTGATCTTTTGATTAGGCTTGGGTGGGTGGATAGGGACCCACCACACCTACGTGTCCATTAGAGCCCCTAAGGATAGGGACTCCAGCTTGATTAGGGCTCGACTCGCGGTTACGTGGTATGTGGATTCGAGCCATAAGGCTTAGGGTTTCATTCTCATCGTAATATCCAAGCCCCCTCCACACTAGGGGTGTCAAAATTTGACCCAACCCGTGGGTGACCCATGGTTGACCCGCCCACGGGTCGTGTTTGGGTCAGAGTTTTTGACCCATGGGTCATTTTGACATGACCCAAGGATGACCCGTGAAAACACGTGTCAGGTTTGGGTCAGAAGCCTTGACCCACGGGTTAACCCATGACCCGTTTCATTTATATATTTTAGTCTATTTTTTGTTTTTATTGAAATGGTGGGTCGAACGGGTCAGATTGACCCGCGGGTCATGGAAGTCGAACGAATCAGTCTAACCCAACCCTTACTATTATTGACGGGTCATTCTGACCCGTGGGTTGACCCACCAACCCGCGGGTCAGTTTGGGTTTTAAAAACTGACTCATACTATTACACGGGTCGTGTTTGGGTCAGAGGGTCCCTGACACGACCCATGACCCGTTTTGACACCCCTACTCCACACACACAAAAAGAAAAGAAAAAAATGGGATGGAGAGCTACTTTTTTGTGTAGTACGGGTAGAGTTATTTGAGACATTTATTTTAGATTTCACAAATTTATAATTTTAGGGCTAAGTGTAAGTGAATGATGTTAATGTTAAATGGTGTTAGTGTTAATTTTGAATGACGCTAATGATGAATGATATTATTGTTGAATATTTTTTTTTGCTTTAGAGATAACTTTATGTATTTATTAAGATAACAGTGATGTTTCATTACATTTCACATGTGATAAATATGAGTGTACAGTTAAAACTGTGGTTAATAATCACAGTTATGAATATAATTATAGTTTTGAAAATTATGTCAGTAATGATTATGATTATGGTATGAAATTTAAAAATATATTTTGATTATCATATTTGGCATACTTACACCATACTCTAGCTTGTTGACCATCCTTAGAAGTTGGTAACCCTAATTATAGTAGTTTAAACCCACTAGAGTTTCGGCCTAGTCTTCAAGGTTCTAGCTGGGCCAGACCGAGGCTACCATGTGGCTGTAATAAAGAGTTGAATAGTTAGCTTAAACAAGCAAAAAAAAACATAAGAAAGTGGTAAAATAATCAAAGTAAATTCAATTATTTATGAATCTGAAGTTATGGATAATCTTAATGAATCAATGATATATATATATCCCATTAATTACTAATTAGCATATAATCATCACCAAATAGGCAAATACGAAGCCATATTGAGACGAGGGGTGTTTATGGTCTCCCATCAACTTTTTCTGTTGTATGATTTTAAATCTAAAAAATGTAGTTAGTTTTGATTTAACTCTTTAAAGTTTTATATTTATCCTACTAAATTTCTTTTAGTTCAATTATTTGTCCATATTCTAATTCTAACTTGTATTAAAACAATTTTCTGACTTTGTCCCTGACCATTCACAAAGAAACAAACTTGCTCTTTGGGGTGAGCTTGGACCGACATGGACTTTCCCCCCAAATATAAACCAAGCACGAAATTTTGGAACTCGTGCTTAATTGGAGGACCGAGACAGAATTCATCCAAAAAAAACTGCATAATTTGATCTTGACTCAAGCCGATTTCATTCCTGGAACGACTTTTTCTCTAAAAAAATAATAATAATAAAGTTTTATCCAAACATATAATATAAAACACAATGCAAACATCATATTAAGTATTTAATACAAAATGCAATACAAATATCATATCAAATACCTAATATAAATAAGTTTAAATTTCATACACAACCCTAAAGACACAATAAACTAATTCAAATATACAATAAATGTTGACTCCACCTTATACTTTAGTCCGACCAGTTTTTTCTTGTATTTTGGGCAAAAAAAGGAACTAGGACTGAGTTTGGAATTAAAAAAAATAGTTCGTTTTTACTATGTCTTAAACTCAAGACGGATTATTAGAGAGATTTATAACATACATTTTAGTTTTTCGATCTATCCGTCATTTCTGTTCAGCCCTAGTTGCTCTCATTAGATTTTATCATACCTTTTCTACCAACCATATCATTATAACTTGTTTTGATCGACGGACTCCGTGCATACTTCCTACGACCACCAAAACAACATTTCATGAGGACAAGCTATGTCGGTCGGACATAAATGGAACCAACCCTATGCACGTCCTGTCGTGAGTGTAAATTTAATTAAATTGAAGGATTTTGACTTCTCAATATATGGCCTGTGTCAAAAGTACAGTTGGTTTAGAAAGAGAAAGTAAATGATGGCACGTTTAAATGGTCGGGAAAAGGAGGGAAGATGCATGAATTCCAAGGAGAACAAGAGAAACCATCACATGCAGAAAAGTAGGTTTAAAAATATAAACATAATTAATAATAACCATTAAACAAAAGGAACGGTTAGCATCTAGGGAACCAACAAAGCTAAGGTTGTCTATATATATTTATATATCCAAATAAATTACAACTTGAAAATTAACTAATTATAGAGTTAATATATAGGGTTGAGATATGAAGTTACTTCATCAAATGTTTGATAAGGTCAATACTAGTGAGTACAATATATAGAGATGGCAACCAACCCAAGATGACTTAACATATTAGTGTTTTGTTTCTTACTCAGAAGACTCATATTCAAATCATAAAAATCGAAAAAAGAGTTAAATGATGATGGTGATATGCATGTGTTCGTCACGTGTCAGCTATGAAAATATTATTTTGTCCTCTTGAAGTTTAACTAGTAAAGTGTACATTTTTGTAATTCAAATAGCAAATTGCAAAGTTCTCATAAGTTTAGTTAACAATTTGTACAAAACATTAGAGTAAGATAATAATAAAATGTAAGTTTTCGTCACAATTAAACAAAGCTAACAAATTAATTAGAAAAATGTAACTAACAAATTATTCAGTTGCTCAAAATTTAATTAGTAAGTTGGTACTTAACCTAGAATAAGTAGTGTATAAAGTTGTTCCAAATTGACTAGAACTCAAAATGTAATGCATTTTATATATAGAAAATACTTACATTTCACTAGTTTAGATATGAACATTTATTTAATTTATTTAGGGTTAAATACAAAAAAAAAACAAAAAAAACTTTGGCCGAAACGGAGGAAGATAATGGAGGGGTTCGGGGGAGAGGTCGAAGTTGAGGAAGGGCTATTGGTTGAGAAACGTTGTTGCCGGAGATTTGAGTTGTGAAGGTTATAACGGTAATCTACTTCATAATTTCGTTCACTGTCAAAATTCCGTCTATAATTAACGGAGATTTGAGTTGGGTTTTCTAATAGCACAATTATTAAACTTCAATTTGTCTCTTGTAAAAAAAAATAAAAATTGTTGTTTGGTTTTCTGTTAAAGTTGGGTTTGTTGATTAGTAATTAATCATATTTTTTACTTATTCTCTATAAGATTGAGCATGTATTAATGAATGGATGCATGAAAGACATCATTAATTAGTACACATCCACTACGACTTCATCCGTATAAGTGTCTCATTCGAGTACTCATCCTGTCATCCATATTAATATTTAATGAAATATAAGTAATGAAATAACTAAGTGTTTATTTTGTACTATTTCTGTATTATTGATGGTTAACCGTCTTTAATACGGTCAATCAAATATACAGTATACACAAAGCTTAAGCTATTGCCTATTACGGTCGAGTTATTTATTTTGTAAAATACACACGATTTCTAATTTCTCAACATATATATAAAGTAACGAATCTAACATATTTACAATGAGGTCACTATATAAGGTTATGGATAATATATTATCATTTTAAAATAAAAACGAGATTCAAGATACATCTTTTCACAAATGGCAAAATCTGAAAATGACGCAACATGTTTGACGAAAATAATTTTTTAACTCAAACGATTATTTTTAGTCCAACATGTTTGAAAATGATAGTCATTAGTACTTCCGTTACTTTTATGTTAAAAAATTCTGTTAAATATTTTTTATATTTGCAAAAGTAACTGAATATTTTTCTAAATGTTACAACTAAAACCTATAAACTTACACTAATGTTACAAATAAGTCCCGACTCGATTCGAGTCACACAAATGGTCCCCTAGCCAGAGCTCGAACCGAGACCATAGAACCCCCTATTGGTACTCAATTGGAACCCCAATCGGTTTGGACCAAACCTGACCGGACTCGGTTCAAACGATTGAGACTCCAATTGAACCCCAATCAGGGGGAGTCCTATGGTCTGAGTATGAATCCAAACCAGATCCCTATGGTTGGCGAAAAAATATTTTATGCAAACATGTTAGACTATTTTAATATTTTTCCCTTTCACAAATAATTCTAAACTTCTATTAAACAAATGAAATAACCATGCATTAAACACATTTCAAACTCTAATAATCGGATATAAAATATTAAAATTTAACAATGTTATTAATTAAATTTTCACCTAATTATTTCCATCTCCAACTCCAACTTTTGTCCGCGAGAATCATATTCTCCATTAATTAATTCTTCAAATTCTTTGCTGTCGACACCATTCAACCATGGAAGAACTAGCAAGCTAGCAGCTAGAAGGGGTGAACCGGATCGAAGGTAAGATCTTTACGTTAGTCATTGTCCACTTTACGAGGTACAAGATTCGCTTTATATGATTTATGTCGATATATATGAATATATATATATTATTATTTTTCCGAGTGTTTTAGAGGGTCTTTATCAGGAGAATAGTATTTTGATATTTTTATTTTATATTTAGAATAATTTTCATCCGCAATGTTATGAGTCCGTAAAGAATAAAATATTGGTTATGATTATTTTTTTTCTTCAAAAATTAAATATATAATTTATGTATTAAGTTTGTACGTCATATTTATTATTATTATTATTTTTGCGCAAGTGCTAGAAGCCAAAAATAACTACTTAAAAGCATTAATGGAGAGAAAGACATGAAGTACTTTTGCTACTTAATTAATGATTTATTTTTTGCCAAAACTTAATTAATGATTAGTTATACACTAATTAAGTAATATATAGGACCATCTGCTCTAACAGGAAAAGTAGAGGATTTTAAGAAAAAATATATATTAATATCTCATAAACACCCTGATGGATTCTTTAAACCGATATTTTATTTGTAAATTTTTGATTAATTTATACATATTATTTTGGTTGAAATACTAAAATGCCTTAATAAGTTTTTACATATTTTTTCTTATTAAATTTAAAAAATAATAATTATCAAATCGAATAGTGAAAAATTCACGCTTCTAGCAAGTTTTGAACATTGAACCTCTTAGATAATAGCTACAAATTTTATCATTACACTACTAATTTTAATTAGTTTTTTATATACTTCAAATATAATAATTGAAACAACTTTCATATTATTAATTCTAAAAAAATCAAAAAGACTATAGTATGCAGATAATTAAATTAGAAATCTAACGACATATATGATATTAAATTTTATTTTTCACATCGACTATAAATGTTGGTCAAAGTAGTGTGTTAATTTTAGAATTACAACTCATTTTATTGTTGATGGAAAAAAGTTAGAGATGGTTGAAAAAATATATTTTCAAAATAAATATTCTGGTAGTCTATAAATATTAAATTTAGAATATTAGTTATTTTCAACTATTTAAAAAAATAATATAGTAGATACACAATTAAATTAAAACTATAATTAGAAGAATTATCCATGCATAGGTTGAGAAATATGACCCATTTTTAATATGAATTAGAAGAATCATGTTATAATAACATGTAAGTCAAAAATATCCCACCCATATATGATGTTTAATCTCAATAAAGGGCATATTTCCTTCCGTAAGGACAAATGACCTTCCACTCAGCCAGTAGCCCGATTATTATAGAGCTCTCCCAAAACCATTTTTTTCTACTTTTGAGCAATTTCTTTGGTTGATGTCATTTTATTTGGATAGGATGAATTTCCCTAACAAAATGTATGAATGTGAATTAGAGTTAGGGCATCCTCGTCCTCCTCCTATAGTGGCACTAGAAATAAACGCCCACTATCTTATCAGTAGATAAACCCCCGAAAAGATAGAGATGGAAAAATTATTATTTAAACGAGTTTTAATAAGAAGTGAAGGAAATTTAAGTTCCATTAAAAATATTATTTTAATAGAGTTTTAATATTTACGCTGCTCTTAAGTCTTAGCTATAACATGATTGAATATCATTGGAGTTCAAAATTTGTGAGGTGGAGACTTATTCCACGTATAAAAAGCTGTCTGGTTTAACTTCTCTTGTTGGTGTATGTAATTGTTGGTATATGTAAAAAGGATAGTTTGGGATTTACTCAAGGATAAATAACTCATGCTTTTAAATCGATTTATTTGGTTATTTAATTAGATTTTGAATACTTATTTTTTAGAATGTGTATTTTTTGAATTTTTGATTTAAACTGAAAAAGTGCTCTAAAAATGCGTAATACGAATGAACAGTTTATTTTTTTCATATACATATTTTTGTCGGACTTTTTTGTTGATAAAATCCAGTAAAAAATAATAAGTATTCGATCAAAATAGTAAAAAATCGGATTCAACCGAACCAATGTCAACCCTAATAGCGAGGATAAGGATGAGTACTTCAGAAATTTTAATGAAATACATATACATAATATATCCACACTGATTTAATTTAGGGTCAAATTATTAATGCGTTTGAGAAATAGTTACAATAATATTTAAATTTCTTCTCTTATATTACCGTGGATACTTGACACGTATGATGATTTTATTTATTTTTATTACATTTTCACCTTATTTATCAACACTTACAGTTATTAATAATGCAATAAAAAAATCTATATAATTTCAAAACCGCAAACTGAAATTATTGTAGAACCCCCATACTCCTTCACATGCTCCTTTGTAGTCAGTGCTGTATCTATACCTACTTTATTATGATGATAATATATCATATCACAATACTGTATATCTTATATGGACATATATTGTATTTTTCTCAAGAGTGTACAATTGCCCCCTAATTTTCACTAAAGTACAATTGAGCCCATAATTTTTTTTTTTCAATTTTTAGATTTGTTAAGACTTTGAAAATATGATATAATGGTTAGTGTTTCATCACTTAACCAGATATTTTGGGTTCGAGTCCTGAAAATAGAAAATATTTATGACTTATTACACATTGTGTTTTATTTGAAGTGGTGGAAATGCAAAACAACATAATGGCCAAATGATCATTTCTTAGAGAGGCATGTCCATGTGCCAAATTGCACCCTGCCCGGGTGTATGTATCTTTCAAACTTAATTACAAAAATAATAATAAAAATAATTTACACAAAAAATGTTACATATAAACTTAGGGATATACACATATAGTATACTTTTGGTGATGAATTTCTAAATAATCATGTTATAAATTTATTAGAAAGGGGTAGTCGAATTTTGTAATTTAAGTGTAAATAGAAAATGCAAGATATTCAACATATATAACTTATATGGACTTGTTGAGAGCACATTTAGTGTAGATCTAAATTAGAGACATGAATTGGGGAAATGATAGAGGTTATATTCAATAGTATAAAAATTTAACACTTCGTTTCTTAACTAAATATCTCGAGTTTAAGTTTTGAGAATGGAAAAATTTCACGGTCCATCTACCCCTTATGAGTTAACCATGAGTGGGAATAAGAATTATTTTAAGTATAAATCAAGCATGCTAAGAATGTCTTCCTTCTTCACACCCGCAAAAAACCAAAAGAAAAAAAAAATATATTCCATTATGATGATTAATTATGAAGGATGAAAACACCCTCCCTTCCCTACAAAGTACAAACACACATAGTGCTCCACAACTCACATCACCAATATACACTCAAATGATGATATGCAGGACAATATATATATATATATATATGTTATTTCTGGCTTAAAGCTAACCATCAGACAAAACAATAGGTAAAATCCCAAATAGGGTTTGTATCAAGGATCCTTCTACATGTGAACAACAGTAAGAAAATAAAATATGTACCTCATAAATTATGCATAACCAATCCCAACCGTGGTAGGAAATATAGTTGTAAAAGGGTTGTTAGGAACAGTAATAAAAGCTGTTAGAAATAGTAATAGAACTGTTATAGAAATGTGTATATATAGATTGTATGTAATTCAAGTTAATACAACTGAATAATCTAAATATTTATACATTATATCAACCATGATTACTAAAATAACAAATGATAATATTTTTGAGTTATACTAAAAAATGAATCGCGTTTTGTAATATATATAAAATATTTTCATGACCGAAATAGATATCGAAAAGTTATCTATTTGAGTTATTTACACTTACACTCACTACGGGAGAAGAGTCATTTACCGACTAAATTTAACGGCTCAATGTATATTGAGCCGTGATAAATAAATTTAAATGAAATATAACGGCTCAATTAACATTGAGCCGTTACATATTTTTTTTCACGGCTCAAATTACTAAGCCGTGACTTTTTTCTTAGTTTTTCCCGACTCATTTAGTGTTGGGCCGCAAGTTATGTCTATTTATCACGACTCATTATTTGGTCCAACCGTTATTTTTATTACTTTTTGAAGATTTATCACGTCTGTTTTGATTTGGGCCGTGATAAATTAATTGTGTTTTGATTTGAGCCGTGATTTGAGTTATTTACACTTACACTACAACTCATTAATTATTTAAAGGGTTAATGATCAAAGTGCCCCCTAAAGTTTGGTAGAAATTTAAGAATCCCCCTTAAAGTTTAAAATTTGAAATTTTAATCCTAATGTTTGGACGAAATCAAAAATTTCCCCTTTCCGTCCTAAGTCCGTTTATTTGAAACGGTAAACTGACATGTGCCTACCACGTGACTTCACTTAAATTTTAAAGACAAAATGCCCTTAAGTCAGTTTTTAATACTACTTCCACAGGTATGTTTTTCTCAGGATTTCCACAGTACTCTACGATCAACCAATAATTTTGTCATTCGAATGTGAAGCTTCATGAGAACTCACTTGCAGTTCACATCATCTCTGTGTTTTCTGTGTTGTGAACTTTGTGTTTGTAGCTCGGGATAGAAGAGAGATGCTCGAAGAAATAATGCGAAGAGGGTCAAGATCCCTAGGAACAGACGTTAGGACTAAAATTAGGACTAAAATTAGAACAGACGTTTTGATTTCGTCCAAACATTAGGACTAAAATTTTAAATTTTAAACTTTAAGGGGGATTCTGAAATTTATATCAAACTTTAGGGGACACTTTGACCATTAACCCTTATTTAAATAAACTGGAACATTAGATTTTATCTTCTATGCATTTAATTAACAAATCTCTATTGACAATACATAAGAGAGAATGAAATGGTGTACGTGTTTAGGGTTCAATTTTTTCTGCAACTTATTCAGGAAAAAGTAAAAAATATAATTTTACTTTCAGTTATGTCATAACTATCACTATCCTAATAATGAAGACTTTGATAAATAAATATTGATGATTATATTATAATAAAGTGTATATAATTTCTAAAAGTAAAGGAAAACAGTTTTCTCTGTCGTCTCCAAGTAACTTTGTGGCTGATTATATTACTCCACAAATTCACCTAAAATCGATTATATTTTGATGATTACCTTTAACTTGTTTAATATAAAATTGTCAACAAAGAAAATTATAAAAAAATAAAGTGGGTTAACTCAAGAAGGTCGAATCAATGCAAGATTACGTAGTTACTGAATACTTTTTCATGTTCATTGATGTTTGAGTTATCGGGATGAATATATATATTTACCTTTTTTATAAAATAAAAAACTCGTGAAGGCCGACACCATTGCTTTATCATATTTGGATAGAAAACAGATCAATCTAGAATTGAGTTTTTTCGAAAAGTAATTCTTATAAAAACATATTTAAAAATATGGCATATACACTAGTTGTAGTGACGAACCTACCCCATATTCCTGATACGTAATGTTCAGACTTTTCGTGTCTCGGTCTTTGAACTTCCCGACAACCAGCGCTTTGCACTGATCCCGTCAATGTCGCCTCACCAACAACCTATGATTGAGAGGTTGGCTCGTTAGACCCAAGTCGTAATCATTTCCCCAAGTCAGGACTTCTTCTTACACATGAGAGATTTAATCTCATGACCCCGGAGTTAAAACATATTTGAGTCAACGCTCTCAACCACTATACCACTACTGCCGGTGTTATCTTCTTCGTCACTTGACGAGACATATATATATATATATATGCAATTATTATTTATTATTCCATTTGTTTTCATTGTCAAAATAAACCTTCCTCAAGTTTCAACCCCATATAGTAGATGTAGATGTACCCCCCAGAGCTAGAGAGAGGAAAATATAATGGAGGAAGAAAACCGAGAGATATACAGAGAGTGCCTTCGAAACCATGCAGCTAGCCTCGGCAGCTACGCCACCGACGGCTGCGGCGAGTTCACCTTCGACGACACTTCCCCAAGTGGCAGCTCCTCCCTTCACTGCGCCGCCTGCGGCTGCCACCGCAACTTCCACCGCAAGGTCGTCACTCACGCCTCCCCCACCCTCGGATATAGCAGCCGCAGCCGGGATCTCGATTACATGGCTCTAACTGCGGCAGCTGCGGATTCTCCGCCGGAGAGCGACAGAAGCGGCAGCGGGAGCAAGAAGAGGTTCCGGACGAAGTTCACGGCGGAGCAGAAGGAGAAGATGCTTGAGTTTGCAGATAAGTTGGGGTGGAAGCTGCTGAGGAAAGATCTGGATGACGAGATCGACAAATTCTGTCGGAGCTTGGGGGTTACCCGACAGGTGTTTAAGGTTTGGATGCATAATCACAAGAACGGCTCCTCCAACTCCTCCATGTCTGCTTCCACGGGCAATGCCTCTTCTCTCACGACTCAGTAACATAGAAATGGCTTACTGAGATGCATTAGACCCAAAGTCTCATCGTGGAAACGACAATGGTGAGTTTCGGTTGTGAGGAGGGTTTCATGGTTGACATTACAGTATGGAGTCGAGTTATGTCTCGAAAGTGCGATTAGGTTTTGCTTGGTTGGGGACTTAAAGCGAGAGGAACACTATTACTTTACTTGTTTGATTGAATCGTTAAAATTCTAATTTTTATTAGTGTGTGTTTGTTGTTACCCAACCAATGATCTTCTTATGGGTATATACTTTGTGGGGTTTCCATATTTGGATTGATTTCCCTTTTGGATATGGTTAATGAAGTGATCAAGTGGTTCATTCAGTGCTCAATGAATATCTAAATAATATGGATCATAGTAATACAAATTGCAATGGCTAACTGTTGATAGACTTGGGTGCAACATCAATTATTGGTGTGAGGATAACACACTTGTATTCTAGTGCCCTACCTCTTTATCTTTCCCGGTCCCGGTGAGCTTGTTAGGTATTGTAGTCTGATTGATATGTAATAGTCGATTATGTATTAATGTACGCGTCTCGCGGTTCAACCTACTTGGCAACGCCCTGAACCCATATACTATACTGTACTGTACTGTATTTCTCAATGTATACGTATTTTGTAACAGTAACCGTCATGAATATATCTTCTAAACCGTGTGGAGGTTGCCTACTTGGGTGTTACCACAAGAAATCAAAGTTCTTCTTATCTTTCTTTCCTCTCTGAAAACTAAAGTGTTTTCTTATCAATTCTTAGTGTTTTCTTAATCAGATGGAGTGTTTTATCCTAACAGAACTCTCTCTTTCTTTCTTTTTCCCTTTTTCGGCCAAACTCATGAAGTTTCAGTCACTTGAGAAAATTGAAATACAGCAATGGTACGGTGAAGAACGTTAGTTTACGATTAAGAGTGACATCGGCATAAACATGGGAAATCCAACCTAAAAAAAGGTGAATGTTGTATGAATATGTTTTGTTGGGCGTTGACATTTGGTATCATAGTTGGTATTCCCAACCCACAAGGGAATAAAGATATATATATATTGTTGTGTACTTTAACTACGGGAAGTTGTGGTTACCACAAGTGTCACCGTGAGGTGTTTTTATGCCTTAAAAACACAAGACCTTCAGTCCAAGAGTTCAAGTATATGCAAAGATGGTGACACAGAGCGGAGGGATTCATGGGGAGAGTGAATTCATGTACATTTGACTGCTCCGGTTCATAAATAATAAATGTTTGATGGAGATGGATGAGTGTAAACTTAAATAAAGAATGATCATTGACGTAGTAAAATTTTCTATTGCAAAAATGAACAAAGATTTATAAGGAATACAAGAAGTGTGATGGCATGAGAATTTTGTATCGAATGGGTAGAAAAGGAATTTTTTGACCTTAATATACCTCCTTTAATAATTATACATGGAAATGTCGTCCTCGTTATTTTAAAAAATACGAAATTATACCTACACGCGAATCTCATTCGCGGGTGGAAGTTTATTTTTTACCACCAGCGAATGGTTTTCGCGAGTGAACATATTAGTCGTACCCACGAATCTCATTCGCGGGTGGAGGAGGGTTGAAACAAATTGAATGTCTGTGAACTCTGTAACATGAAGATTGCAAAGAAGTAAAACACTACAAATGAAATAAGCTCTTTGCCCCACAATTTCATCATTGCGAGGAGAGAAGCACTACAAAGCACAAAGGAAAATGTACGAAAAATCATCCGGATGTTTGTCAAGATTGGTAATTGCACCCATAATATTTGCCTTAACACTCATATGTTTTCATTTGTTGGTAAATGCACATTTCATGGTCGTTGGTTTCCCGTCAAATAGAAATCACGTGCAATGCATGTGATGTAATTGTAAACTTATATACCCAAAATACCCCTAGCTGTTTGTGAACTACTGATTCCAGCTGCTTGTGAACTTGATTAGAGGCATCATAATGGTATGAGACATAAATGTGCAGAAAGTTCATATTATCTGTAGCATCATCCACCACTCAGATGTAGAGGCATCATAATAACTAATCCTAAATAAACAATTAGATTATTATATGATAGTGGATTTAGAAATAATCACACCACTCCCTGTTTGTGTGCTATATATCTACATTAGATTATCGACCGTCAGACCAAGCCACCCTGAATTATGAAAGATGCCATAACACCAACTATTTTGGACTGTCAGAGGAGAAATAATAACCATTTATGTAGCAACCGGTGCAAATCAAATTCACTGCTCTACAATGTAAACTTCAAGATGAACAAATGTCAACCATTGTGCAAGATGAAGCATATGATTTTAACAGTCGAACCTCGTTATATCCCGAACAGATAGCAGTGCGACGCACTGCATCTTTAAAATCCTCAGTTCTATCCCTGATTTTCGTCACTGCCTGTGTTTGATGTTGGACAGGTAATTGAGCAAGCCACTGTGGTGCGTTTTGAAATTGTTAATAACCTCACAAGGAGCTTTACTGCATCCACAAGGAGTTTGTTATCAGTTTCAAAACCGGAAGGATGTGAAGAGGGAGTAGAAACGGAAAATTAAACATTAATAGGCAATTAACAGAATGTGCAATTACAAACAAAATAAAACATTTAGGTGAACTTATTTGCGGTAAAAATAATTCGGATTCAGTTACAAAAAAAAAATTATTCAGGTGATTTTTCATAGTTTTCCCAACTACAAAGGAAAGAAGCAAAACACTACCAATGAAAGAAACTCTATGCCCCACATGCTCTCTGTCCTACGTGTTCTTTGCCCCACAATTTCATCATTGCTAGGAGAGAAACAAAGCAAATGAAAAAATATAACGCATTGCACCCGCGAATCAAATTCGCGAGTAATGTATTTTATGACCATCCACGAATCTCATTTGCGGTTAAGTATACTTTTGTATTTTTTAAAATAATGAGGACTTTTTCATATATAATTATTAAATGAGGTATATTAATGTAAAAAAAAAAATGTCTTAGTCTAGAATTTTTCATTTATACGTTAGGATGAAGACTAATGAATTCAAATAGTTTTATTGTGAGAGTAAACGAACAAGTCATGTTGTTATCGGTTAAGACATGATACTTATTTTGAAAGAGTTAGATGTCCTAAGCACGATCCATCTCTTCTTCTTTGTCTCTTTTTCATTAATTATTTATTCGCCTCTAACATAATCCATATATCAGATATATCTAATACATGGCTAGCTAGAAACTTATAGATATCGAGGTCTTTGTTCATCAACAAAAGCCTTGTGTTCGGTCCAGTTTTGATCTGATTTTCGGGCTAGCCGGTTTTTTCTTTCAGCCCTACAAATAAGGCGGTCCAAACCTAAGATAACCGGAGTCGGAGTCTCCTCAAACCATCGCCTGTGTTGCCACCGAGAAGACACTAACATCTTGCACACAGAGAGAAGCGATGTCGGATGCTTACGAGAGGGCCAAGGCAGGAAGGCTGTCATTCAAAGGAGGCGGCCTCGCCACCCGCAGCAAATCCATTGATAAGAAGCATAAGAAGAAGAACAAATCCAAGCCCAAGGATGAGGCCGACCTCGGCACCATCGCTGACGGCGAGGAGATTGAGAATCTGAGCGGGAATGACGGCTCCAGCGGCGCAGGACAGGACATTTACACCATTGACGCCGCCAAGAAGAAGAAGTACGAGGAGATTTTCCCTGTGGAAACCAGGAAGTTTGGTTACGATCCCAAGTTCAAGGCGAAGAACGTTGAAGATGCACTCGACGATCGCGTCAAGAAGAAGGCCGACCGATACTGTAAATGAGACGGCTTGAATACCTGTCTAAGGTTCGATTCTATCTCTTTCTCTTGTCGACACAAGCTAGGGTTTTTGAGAATTGAATATTCGATTTTACTCACTTTTCCTGGAAGTGTGAAATTAGGATGATTCCCGTGTTGCTATTGTAGAGAAAAAACATACTTTGGTTTAGTTGTAATTGACCTGAGAGATTGAAGGGTCACACGAATTGAAATTGAAGCTTAGCGTTGGTAGTTCATCGGCTGGACTTCATGTCCTAGGATCAGATATACTCTGTCAGATTTCTAGCTGCATGCTGAGTTTCAGTATATAAATCAATGAGTGCTACGGAATGCTGAAACAAGGACGCCGTTCTTGCTAGTTGTACCTTTGAAAACCATTAAGGATACATGAGCCAGTCCGAAAAAGATGCAATTCTTCTAATTGTTTAAGTAAAGATGCTCGACTTGTATGCCTTGAAGATATGTTGTAATGTTTAGAATCTAAATGAATGAACAAAATGTTGTATCTCAATCTCATATCAATGCTATCAACTGCCTGCATAGCCAGTTCACTATCAGTATGCATATCAAATTGTTTGGACAACAATTTAATAGATATGGTTGTAGTAATCACTTTTACATCCTTTACAAATAGATGAAACTTTTATCTCCTACCAAAAGAAACATATTTCTGTTTTTTGTGCGTTCTTTTTTGTAAAAAAAAAAAGGGTGATGCAATGTAATACTTCTAGGAATAATCTATTGATCTAGTCTTGGAATATGCTGGTGCTTTCTGGTTAAAATCAATAGTTAGTCTCCTTCATACGTGTCTATTGATGTGGTTTTCCAAGTTGTTGCTTATCATTTGGAAAGTGAAAAAAGATTCTTTAATGAATACTTTGGTTCTTATTAATGTTGTTAATTTGAATTTTTACAATTCCCTCCTATGCACTCCACTATACATGAGATTTTTCAGTTATGAATAATGGTAGTGCCTTCAGATGGTTGAGTGAATGCTGTTTCACTATACCCATGATAACATAGCGAGCTGTTCAAGCTTTAGTAAATTGCTAGGTAAAGTTATTTACTTTTCTTTTAACATTGGTGTAAGTATGTAGCATTGGTGTACAACATTTGTCGTATTTTTCTCAGCAAAATATTTTAGGCTTTGGGTGATCCTGTTCAAACTGATAACTATAGCCCTCTGCTGCAAGTTTCTGTTGGTTCATTGTGCTGCATATAGCCTCGGTTGTTGTACATTCTGCATTGGTGATGATTCAACTTAGTATCATGATTCATTGTAGGTAAAAGAGGTGGTGCAATGGAATCCCTTTTGAAGTCCCAAAAACATATATGGTGCCATGCTTCTAATATGAAGGAATTATCTGGAATTTAATCAAAAATCAGTTTTTTTCTGCATATGCTCTCTGTACCTTAGTGTGCTGTGCTGTGCTGAACATGTAATAGAGATGCTGTGGCAATCATGTGGTGTAGATTACTTTGGATATTTGATTTTCCATTTGCTGAGTAAGAAACTTGACCTGTTGAAGGGTGCTTGTCTAACTTGGCTTAGTAGGAGGCTTAAGCAAAGGAAGAGAGTTAGGGCAAGCCTTAGTTTGCTTGAGCTCTGGATGTCTAGGTATAGACCCAAGAGAGGGTGATTTGGGACCAATCTAGGCTTGGGCAAGCCCAAATTAGGAACCCTAGTTAGAAAATTGGAGCCCTCACTTGGTGAACTCACAATACCTTAATTGAGAGTTTGAATTCATCTAATAATTAGGAAGATGTGTATCGGTAAAAATAAAACTGATAAATAAAATAAATATGCTGACTTTTTTTTCTTTAAAATTGTTTATCTCAGTTGTTTTATAATGTTTTTTAATGAAACAGATTATAAAAGACTCATGTATTATTTCTCTTTCACTAAATTTTTATCCCTACTGATTTTTTTTAATATATCAAAGTTCTAAAAAAAAATCAGAGAGTAATACAACCATAGTGTTTCTCTCATATCGAGTGTATCCTTATAATTTTGTTGAGTGAAAGGTTGTTTAGAACCTAAGGTCGCACGACACAAGTATGCTATTGATCTATGGGTGACACCTACTTTCGAATACTATACAGCTTATCCAATATCACTCTCAATCTAGAGCAGACAGTTCGTGTGTATCGTGTTTAATCATGTCGTGTCATACTAATTAGTAATTACCGTGTGTCATTAATCGTTTTGTGTGTAAATGAATAGATTTTAAACGCGTTTTCAAACTTTAAATACGAATACGACACGATTAACAAATAGATCATACATATTAACTTTATTAACAAAAAAAATTATATATGCATGATACAAGTCGTGTCACACAACACACTAGAAAATTCAAAAATTTCATAATTTAACTTCACCATAAAGTTTTGAAATTCATAATTGATTCAAAAAAAATCATATATTATATGTGTATACTTAATTATGTTTATGTTGATAAAAAATATTTAAATATATTTATTTATCATATTTAAAAGTATAAAAATTGAATAGATATAATGGGTAAAAGTTAAATATATATAAAAATTGTTTAGATATAATGGGTAAAAGTTAAATATATATACATTCAATTAAATATCATTCTGAATTATTTAATCATATCATATTAATAATCACTTACATCTTCTTCGAACCTAAATTTTTATTTCAGACATAAATATAAAGAACATGAAAAATAAAGAAAGATAATATAACGAGGAAGAATAAAATCGTTATTTTAGTAACCATTTAATCACGTTTGTCAAATATAAGTAACTGAATATGACAAGTTTATTTAAAAAATAACATTTCTAAACGTATGTAATAGTTTATGTAATAAAAAAATATAAATAATTGTTTAATCAAAATTGGTATAATTAATTGTTGAGTTAGTTAGTTTACTCTCTCTCTATATTTTTTTTAAATTAGCCTCATTTCTTATTTTCTATTTCATATTATCGCATATTCGCATTCACTAATTATTCCAAGCAGCGATTGAAATCGAAGTTAGCTACTTCACATTTGCAGCCTGCAGGAAAGCTTAGCAGAGGGCCACTGAAATGGAGCAGAAAGTACAGAGCGGTGATCGCCATAACCTTGCCGAGGCCAGCGGTGACAGCCTCAGAACTAGACGAGAAAAAAAGCGCCGGCGACGAGATGTGAGTTCTTTTTAGAAAATTATTATGTTGCGCTGTTCGGGGGTATGGAGCTCACAGTGTTCGATGAAATGCCAATGTGCATGTGTGCGGTGCAGATTCTGGAGAAGAAAAAGTTAATCGATGGACTGATAAAGTCAGCTTATGCTGACAATGACCATTTGGCTCCTTTCCCGTCCTTCCAGCATTATACCAGAGATGGTATTTTACTGTTGTTCTTTATATATCTTCTTGTTGATGCTGCTTCCCTATCATGATATTCGTGGGTAATTATATAACTCTGTTGTTCCTGATTATTGAATATAATCCTGTAATTTTTATTCAATACATGATATAGTAGCAATTTGAGGCAACAGATGATTGATGATCTAAATTCTGATCGAACTATGTTATTGGCTTATTGCTACCCAAATTGTGATCGATCTTACTGAACCAAGGAATTCCACTGATATAGGTTTTTCTGCATTCTTTCAACTGGGTCATGGGAATCGGCTTTCTGCTTCTGTTAAGCAGTACATTCAAAATCTTCTTAAGGTAACGGCTATACCTTGGTATTTTTATTTTCTTTACCAGAACGCTAAGTTATGAAGCATTTCTCTTCAATCCCTTGAGCCCTTGACAGACTAACATGGAGGGTCCCTATGGAACAGAATGGCCCAACGAAGAGAAGGTGAAACGCAGAGAAATGGTTGCTCCAGAAGCCCTTTACATATTTGTGCATGAGAGCCTTGATTCAAGTTCTAATGATGGGTTGTCGCCAGTGATGAATAATAAAGCTGATCTTAGGAAAAACACCAACGGGTGTAGGGGTTCCAATTCTATTGTTGGATTTGTGCATTATAGATTTGTAGTGGAAGAGGATATACCAGTCCTCTATTTGTATGAATTACAGCTTGAACCTCGTGTTCAGGGAAAGGGACTCGGGAAATTCTTAATGCAACTGATTGAGCTAATCGCTCGGAAGGTACTTTCTCCTCCTTGCCATTTTCCGCTGATTGAAGATGTTAATTTCATGCACCCAATGTAGTTGGATAGTGAACTGAGTCTTTTGACGGATATTGTGAACCAGCTCTCACGTGGTTCACGTACTTGTGTTAGAATTGCATCCTGAGATATCTTTCCTATCGATAGAAACGGGATATACAACTTAATTTTGATTATTGCAAACTTTTTGTAGAAATACAATTGCATTTGAAAGTTTTTGGGATAACTCAAATGTTACACATTTCTTCTAATGGAACCTCTATTTTGAGCCCACTTCTATTTTAAGTCAACTGCTTGTAGCACTTAGCAGTACTAATTTTCTCTTCATACTAAACAGAAGCAAATGGGTGCTGCAGTACTAACTGTGCAGAAAGCTAATTCATCAGCTATGAGTTTCTATACAAGCAAGCTTGGGTAATTCTCTTCCTTAAATAACCAATTTTGTTATATCCTAGACCTTCTGATACAGTACTAGAACTATCGAATTTAGAGGGTAGGCTTTCACTCATTCCCTTGTGTAAGAGATGCGCACATCCTTTGCAAAATGTTAATACTCTGGATTATCTGTTTTTTGCCACCTCAGCTTAGTGCAAATTCCTAAATCTCAGATTTGTCCCTGATGAACTTCTTTTTTTGCACTTCCATGCGCATGAGTCTAACGTGGTTGAAACTGTAGCCATCATGGTCATAAATCAGAAAAATAGAATTTAAATGCAGCATTACCAGATAACGTAATACATCTATCGTGGGAAATGTGTATTTAATTGAACTTCAACCAGATTATAGTTGGTCACAGTCCATACATACTATTAGACATGCCAAACCAACTTTTGTTGAGTTATACATCACTACCTGATATTGCGATCTTTATATTTCTATTTTAAAGGTTATGAATCCCTATTGGCCTTTCTTATCTAGTGCCCTTTAGTACTTGGTTCATAGTTTGTGATCATTCTTTATTGCTTGCAGATATGTTGTATCCGCTATGTCACCTTCAAGAGTTGATCCATCGGTATTCTATTGCTCTATACTTCATGTTAACTTACCAAGTCTTTTACTTCCTCACTTATTACCTCATCTCAACAGCTAGGGGCTAGTAAGAGCTATGAGATTCTTTGCAAAGTATTTGATCCTGAAGCAAAAGCTGTGCTGGAGGTAAATCCTTTCTTCTGAATTGGCTTTTAAGTCATCTAATGGAATGGTAATGTTGGGGAACCATAATTAGTAGCAGACCAAATCTTTCACTCCAATTAGAGAAAATACTTAATATCAATTCCAACATTGCTTATATTAGTCATGTCGTAAGTGCTACTAAAACTGCTAAACTGAACTCTGCCAGGTTGATTCATTATGAAGAGAAATATAACAAGAGCTATGGATTATTTCAGTTGCAGGTAAAGTTTTTTAGAATATTATGGATTGTCTACTCTTGAAGGTGAGTACTAAATTGTATCTGGGGAGTAAGGCTCAAAGAGTGCTTAGGAAAATTATGTATACATATATAGCTAAGCTTGTCGACATCCTGATCCAATGATAATATACCCAACTAGCGGTACAGATTGAATCCTAAGAAGAGTTCTGACAAGTAAACTAACATTTGTGTGCAAATTAGGTGTTCCTTCCTTTCTGCCTTTGTTGCAAATTATAAATTGGATAAAGTCACAATCTGTCTTTGTTTCATGCTTGTGGAATAGGAATATAAACCAAAGTGATTAAACAAGTATCATTTTGGCAACTTGATGAATTGAACTGATGTATTAGTTAATGGATGTTGATGTTCATGCTGTCATTACTTGGTTTTCTTTAGCAATCTACTGTATATAGATTGATTCATCGTCCTATATTGTTCATGTTCTTTGTAGTCCATTAGAGGGATTGGTCATCAACACTTGAACACAATAATATGCATACACAATTAGATTTATACATTTATGCATATGAATACTGGAAATAAAAAACTCAACACAGGAGGTAAATTCCATACCCCGGTGCCATATCCCGTCCTTTCTCACGGTGACGGAGAAGGGAAGGTGTATGGCCCCGAGGTAGATAAAATGCAATCTTCTGCAGAGTTGTTGAACCAAATCCTGATCTCCCACCCAAACATTCTTAATTACTTGTGTCTCAAGTAATCGAATTCTCCTTATATTGAAGTCTATGAGTTTCTTGACCAAAAAAAAAAGTCTGAGTTCATTGGCCCCCCCCAAAAAAGTCTATATGAGTTCCACTGTTTCAGTCTCCATTGCAAACATTGCCTTGATCGGCCTATGATCCGACAATCTCGATTCACCTCTTCCATATAAGATCTGCTTCAACCCTTCTCCAGACCAGATAATTCGGTCGCACCTGCAAGATTTTTTTTTTCTTTCAAATTCTGTAGTCTTCATCCAAAAAAGACAGTAAAGACAAGAATTTTCTATTTATACCATGCGGGAGTTCGTTTCTTTCGGGTTTCGGCTCTTTGGCTACACCCGTGGTATTGATCCGAGTTCGGGAAATATTTATACGTAGGCGCGAACGTAATGACCCCTTCTTTCCAACCTTGGAAGACACAACCATCCATAAGCTCCGCTTTAAGCTTCACCATAGCAAAATCGACTAAATAAGTCGTTTTCGATCGATATTTATGTTATTATTATTATTTAGGGACCATGGTGATATACCTAATTAACTTGGTACCTGGTCATTTTGGAGTAAACTGTCCCATTGCTGTTTCTGGAGCAGAGACCTGGTCATGGTGTCGGGTAGGTCGATCCTGTAATTCAAATCTCCCAACCATATGACCCGACTGTCGTATAAAACAAATAAAAAATCAACTGCCGTCCAAATTAATATACATATACAATAAGAGACTAAATTATTAATTAACAATAGTAATCCGTTATAAATGACAAAATAAGAGCAATAAGTGACGCAACTTGCAAGCGGCATAAAGTAAAGAATTACAAGTTGCATCATTTTTTTAAAACTAATTTTAATTATTATTGGTTAATTTCCTATTAGTGATGTCGATGGATGGGAGCTACTTATTTAATATTGATAACATTAGTACCCGGTGATATTCCATATTTAAAAAAAAAATATGATTGTATTGTATTTTCCCCAATAATTCAATGACTATAAAGTATAACCCCAGTCAAAAATGATGGATTAACCAATCAAAATTTTTAGAAAACGTTAATTAACGAGCAACTACACCTCCTATATAAGCAATTTTCACAATAATTGGTGTAGTGAAAATACGAACGAACAAGTTGATTAATATATATATATACATATACATATATACATATACATATATACATATACATATATACATACTCGTGATCCAATATTTTTCTTGGTAATTTAGAAGAGTCGCCGTGTCTCCCGGCTGGGAAGGTGGTGCGCAGCAGAATCTCGGCAGCGTCGTGGTTCCTCTGTTGCCTGTCGGATTGCCTACCTCCAGAAGCTAAATGGCTACAAACAAAGCAGAAGCTAGTTTCACCCATCATAAACCTAACCGACACTGATCCCTGCAAATCATTACACCTATTCAATATATATATATATATGCATGTGTTTTTCTTGTATATAGTAGCTTATGACATAAAAAATAAGTACCTTGTTCCCTAAGCAACCCATTATACCGCATCCTACGCAGGAAACACTGGTGTGTCTGATGACCTCAGAGAGTTTTCTCCTCACCCATATGGATATGAATACACCCACCATTCTCTTGCTGACTATGCACTGGAAATCCCTCATTTTCTTGTTTCCTAAGGCATCGGAATTCTCTGGGTTTGAGGTATTGAGAGCTCCGCTGATGATCTTGTTCCATCGCCGTGAAATCTTGGACTTATGGCCGGATCCTAAAACGTTGGCCGCACTCAGAGGAACAACTTCTTGAAACCTGAGGAGATGGAAAGATAGATAAATTAGTTTATCGAGTGTAGGAAAATAATTTAGGGTTTTTGATGAGTTATAAGTTACCCGAAAACATAGATGTCGGCAGGGTTCTTATGTTTGTTGATCCAATCTTCGATGTCGTGAATGCAGTCGGGTGGTGCAACTCCTCCAACGTTCCACGAACCAACAAAGATCCTAATGTAGTCCAAGTTAGAAACCCATTCCTTAGTGATCTGGAGAGAGAGAGAGAGAGAGAGAGAGACGGACTTGAGAGTCTGTTGATGAGGATTTGCTGTCTGTTCTTCATTGCTGAAAATGTTTGAATCTGCAGGCAGGTCTGCAACAAAGCTATGGCTAGCCTGCAGGTTCTTCTTTAGATATTTGTTGACCACTAGGTCTGACCACATGATGACCCTTCAGACTGAGAACATGTATCATGTATATGTACTGTACGTATATATGTATGTATGCATGTTTGCTTTACATATGAGATGATCAGCCTTGTAGTTATAGCTAGGTAAGAGAGAAAGGAAGCTATAACAGAAGTTTGTCTAGGGTTTAGCTACTGGGGTGAAATTCAAACATATATATGAGCAATCGGGAGAGAGAGCTGAGAGACCAACAGAGGACTAATTAATGTATCAGAAGATGAGAAAAAGACTGAATTTGGATCATCGAAAATAAAAAAATATGATATAGTAGATATTGGAGTAATGAAATTTACATTTTATTTAGATGTATAATTTATATTGATAATATTTCATCATATACATATGGAATAATCCAACTTCTTTAAAACATAGTTATTAACTGATTTGCACGTTTATTTTTTCACTTTCGAACACTTTACCCCCTAGACTTCTACACAACTTGAACGCTCACTTTTTTTTTTCACATTTAAACTCGTTGTTTACGCAGATTACTCTAGTTTCACTACGAGAATGATTGAAGTTAAAGGCTCGAAAGGGACGACTCAAACACTATTGAGCCGTGAATAATTTATTTATATAATTATTCACGGATAAAATATAGTTGACCCGTCCTATAATTTATTTTTTCACTTTTATTTTGTCTTTTCCGCGACTCAATCTTGGATGGGTAGTCATTGTATTGTTTTAATTATTTTTCACGACTCAAATGTCAGACCTGCGAAATAAAAGAAAATTAGATTATTTTTCACGATTCCTTTTTTCGGCCGTGAAAAAAAATAAAAAAAATCAAATTTTCATTTTCCGTAACTCCATTTTCTTCCTTTCTTCACATCTTCCTTTCTTCATCTTCCTTCTTTTCTTCTTCCCTCTTCATCTTCCTCCTTTTCATCTTCTTTGAAGAAGACTCGTCGTCCCTCGTGGTGGAGGTGGAGCTGGGACTCGTCGTCCCTCCTTGAAGAAGACTCGTAGTGGAGATATAGGTGCAACATATGGATCTGGTGGAGATGGGACTCGACTGAACAACTTCCCGTAGTGGTGAGTCAAATGAAACCCTAATTTTCTGACACGCAGCTGAAGAGCTTCGCCATGGATATCTTGAAGAGAAGCCCGAAGCTCTGGGCGACGGAGGTGGTGTCGAACTTGAAAACTATGTGGGACACCATTGACGCTGTCGCGGCCAAGGACATATCTACTAGTTATTTCATTCCGCTCCATAAGTTCCTCTTCCGTTTCCTTTCCAAGGCCATTGTTGGCGACGACGGACGGTGGATGAACCTCCGACCAGGAGCTCGAAGAAGAGTTGAGGGTGAAGAAGACGGTGGATGAGCTGGGGCTGAAGAAGACGGTGGATGAACTAGGGCTGAAGAAAAGCTCAAAGAAGAGATGAGGCCACCTCCGGATGGTGGATGAACCTCTGGTGGAATGAACAGTAAAAAAAGTATATATATATAAAATATACATATTTTTGGCGGCTCATTTAATGAGCCGTAAAAAATAATAAATAAAAAAATAAAAGTATTTTCCACAGCTCATTTATTTGAACCGTAAATTTTCATGGCTTTACCAAATTCGAGTAGTGATAAATCTCGCAACATTTTCTATTGCGACTCAATTATTGTTGAGTTGTGACAATTTAATAGCTCAATTAATGAGCCATTAAAAATGATTTTTTCAGTCGTTAGTTACTACTTCTCCCATAGTGTTTTCAATAGTTATCACTAATTATTGAATTAATACTTTTAAATTGAAGGAAAAAAAGTGGTTCCGAACCGTGAAAGAAAATTTGGATGGTCTGAAAATATGATGAAAACTGTATTGAACCTGATAAAAAAAACTAACTTTACCGACACTTTAGGGTAAAGAAAATTACCCGTTTGGACCCTTTACCGACACTTAGGGTAAACCTGATAATAATAAGGGTGAGCAAATTACCCGTTTGGACCCTTTACCGACACTTAGGGTAGGTTCCAGGAAAAAAACTCTAAGAACATATTTATTCGATTCCGGTTTCGGTTCGAACACCAGGGTACCCTAAACTAACCGGAACCGAAACTTTACATATATATATAAAGTTAAAAACCCTAATCTATTTACATGCAGCATACATATTCCTAATATCACCATATTGTTGAACCCTAGAAAAGATTAAAATGAGGATAGATAGTATGTTAATGAATATGATATACAGAAAGCAAAAGTATGTAATTAGGTTACCTTAAATAGAGATTTAAGCTCCAAATCTTCAACATTATGGAATCATAACCTACCCAGAACCGTTTTAGACAAAAAAAAAAAGTTTCTAACTGGGTACCCGAAATCGTTTGTACAAACAAGTTTAGATTCCAAAATCAAACGGGTAGGTTCCGATTCCAAATTTAAATACCTTATATTATATTGGGTAAGTTTCGGGAACCTCTAAAATTACAGGGTACGCGAAACCACTCACCCCTAGATAATATACCGTGTCATTTTTTTACCGTTCAGTCTACGAGCCTAAAAGATCATGAGGTTACCGACCGACCGTTAATATGCATAAATTTTTATATATTATATTAATATAATTAAATAATGAATACAAATTAACATTAATTTAGTTATTCAATAGTTATTTTAGTTGTTTAATTGGTTTAGTAAACAAATTATGTAATCATTGTTAGATTTAGTTATTTTGTATTTAATTTGATTTTAAATACTTATTTTAGTTTTGAATATGTATTTTTGGCTTTTCGATTTAAATCAAAAAACTACTCCGAAAATCCGTAAGACTAATAGACAGTTTATTTTTTCTTGTATACTTTTGGTCAATATTTTTTATGGATCCAGAAATATAAGCACCCCACCTAAGTAGTATAAAAAATATGTCCGGACGGACCATTTCACCCCTACCCTGTAAACTCAATATATGGATTTTTTCCCTTCAAATTTAATCCCTTATTTTAAAATTAATTATCAAACTACTACAATTGTTTTAGGGTTAATTATCAAATAGGTACCCCAACTTTATATGGTTTGACAAGTAGATACCTATTTTTTTTTACTGCAAAGAGGTTGCCCAACTTTGTAAATTTAGCAAATAGGTACCTGCCGTTAATTTACTGTTAAGAATAAACGGAAAATATCACGTGAAAAGCAACATGTACCAGAATTTTACATGGTTTGGCAAACAGACACCTGAACTTACACGAATTAGCAAGTAGATACCTGAATCGGTTCAAAAGCCGGTTTGATCGAACCATTTTTTTTAAAGTAGGGTTTATATATCAAACACAACATGATTCAACTCCAGACGTTCTCGGTGCATCTAAGTAGGGTTTATGGGGTCGTGCGAGTGAACTAGTTGATATGTAATATTTATATTATATAATTGAAATGAGAACGGATCGTACAGATTAACCCGTAAACCTACATATTGTGATTGTGTTGTTGAGTCTTTAAAATCTATAGTATATACATGATAAGACGATCGATATATTCAATATAAATTATCAGTCTGAATATTTTTTGCAAAACAAATCTCATTCTACATACAAGTTCCTCTTTCAAATGCTTAGATTCTAAATCGGGTTTGTCAATGATGTCCATCTCCGAACTAGGTTTAGATTTCGAGTAGAATTGTTTGTATTCGTTTTTGCAGTCATCCGTAGTCATCATTCGTTTTGCTCAGTGTGATTTTCTCCGTTATTGAGTTTATCGAGTTGACGAGGACTTAACTAAAGGAAGTATCCGAACGAAAGCGACAACCACGTAAACGAAGTCGAGAGCGATCTTATCACGACCGGGGATAACAGGGATCGATGGGGTCGAGATGGTGATGGACCCGAGCGATGGGTTTATGATGTTTCCTTAATGCACCGAGAACGTCTGGAGTTGAACCATGCATGTGTTTGGTATATAAACCCTATATTTTTTTTAAATAAAGTGGTTCGATTGAACCGATTTTTGAACCGGTACATGTATCTACTTGCTAATTCGTGTAAATCCATGTACATTTTTGTCAAACCATGTCAAGTTCAGGTACATGTTTGCTCCTCACATTATTTTCATTTTATTCTTAACGGAAAGTTAACGGTAGATACCTATTTGCTAATAACACAAAGTTGGGCAACCTATTTGCGGCAAAAAGAATATTTAGGCACCTACTTGCCAAACCATGTAAAGTTGGGGTACCTATTTGATAATTAACCCATTTTTAAATTTTTTTTTTTTTTGGCCACACATTTCTTTTTAATGTTCACGATGGCTAACTCAACCAGCGAACCAGTGCAATCCCGTTAAATTCTCTGATTATGGACTATATCTATTAACTATTTTTCATGTTGATTCATTAAGGCCAAAACAATTGGTGATTTACATAATTTATTTTATCGATATAGATCATCTAAATAATGGCACTCCCATTTTTATAAATGTAGCACACTGCAACGCACTAGAGACGCAAGGGTTGTCAATTGGATGGACGGAAATTAAGTAATTGTATTTAGCAAGAAAAGTTGAATTTTTTCAAAAAGTGTATATTTTAGAATTTTTTTTGGCAAAAATATATATTTACCGAAAATATTTGAAAAAGTGTGTATCCGCGCTACTGGTAGTAGCGATTTTTAAAAATCGCTACTAGGGGTAGCTATTTTTAAAAAACGCTGCTAAGGGTAGCGTTTTTATGAATTTCGCTACTGGTAGTAGCGATTTTTTTTTACGTTTTTTTTAACGTTTTTTTTTAACGTTTTTTTTTACGATTTGATGTTTAATTTAAAAAAAAAATCAAAAAAATCATAATTTTTTTTTTAAAAAAATTACAGTAACTAGATATTTTAATTTCGATTCAAATGATGCAAAAAATATTAAATTTGGACTTACGGGATTGACTGTAGGCTCTGCCGTAAGTTGAGATATGAACATTTGACTTAAAAAAATATAACTCATACCCTGTAAGTCCAAACTGACCACGGTGAACGTCATTTATGTCGTAATTCAATTATCTACCTAGGGTAATATTTTTTATTAGAAATACAATGATTTTGTAACCTAACATCGTTTGTCTTAAAATTTGACCGAAATAATCAAATGCATTAGGTGAGAAATTTAATTATGTACTTACTCAAAAAAAATCAAAAAAATTAAAGTGAGTAGATAATTTAATTACAAATTAAATGACGCTAACTAGACGTTAATGTTTTGCTTTTAGACTGACCGTATAATACATTACGTAATTTACTTCGTATTATATTTTATTATACGGTCAGTCTAAAAGTAAAATATTAATGTCCAGTTAGCGTCATTTAATTCGTAATTAAAATATCTACTCACTTTAATTTTTTTGATTTTTTTTAGTATGTACATAATTAAATTTCTCACCTAATGCATTTGATTATTTCGGTCAAATTTTAAGACAAACGATGTTAGGTTACAAAATCATTGTATTTCTAATCAAAAATATTACCCTAGGTATATAATTGAATTACGACATAAATGACGTTCACCGTGGTCAGTTTGGACTTACAGGGTATGAGTTATATTTTTTTTAAGTCAAATGTTCATATCTCAACTTACGGCATAGCCTACAGTCAATCCGTAAGTCCAAATTTAATATTTTTTTTCATCATTTGAATCGAAATTAAAATATCTACTTATTGTAATTTTTTAAAATATTTTAAAGATTTTTTTGCTTTTTTTTTTTAAAATTAAACATCAAATCGTCAAAAAAAACACGTAAAAGTAGCGATTTTAAGAAAATCTCTACTCCCCTACCTGCGCAGATGCACATTTTGCTAAATATATTTTTTTAAATATATACTTTTTCAATTTGTTTTTTCTAAAATAAACACTTTTTGAAAAAAAATCAGAAAAGTTTAGTTATATATATATATGTGTGTGTAAATTACTTATTAGTTAATTTAAGTACATTGACTTAATTATTGATTCTATTTAGTTATACAATTATGCAAAATAAACTGTTTTTATTTATATAATAAATTCCTTATTGGCCAAAAAAGAATTATATAATAAATTGATAATTATACACACTTGATAATTGATAAAAATATGGGTAAATAGCTCCAATATACTAAGATGTTTGTCGGTTATTAATAATTGCATCAACATGTAAAGTATTCTTTTGTGTACCAAGACATTTGCATGTTGTTGTCAAATGCACCGTCATTAGTGTTCCGTCAATTATTTTCGTTAAACATTACTATTTTCGGTCAAAATGATAAGTTTGCCCTCGTGTTCATCTTCATCTCATCTTCAACAAAACAATTACGAATCAAATCCAAGAAAATATTTTGAGTATGAATTCGAACCACAATGCATTTTTGGGTTCGAAATCAACCCAGAACAACATCTGTATGTTCGAAATCAACCCAGAAATGTTGTTCTACGTTGAATTCGAAATTGGGTTCAATCTACATTTTGAGTTTGATTTAGTGTTGAAGATGAACATGAGAGCAACATTGTCATTTTGACGAATTTAACAGAAAAAATTAACGGAACGGTAACGACGGTGTAAATAACATCACTCTAAAACATTCAGGTGCACAGAAACAATATATGTATTGCATTTAACAACATGACCAAACATTCTGGTACATTGGACGTTCGCTCCCATTTCTTCTATCTTTATTTTAAGTGGTAAAAAATAATTATTAAGTAAAATGTTAGTTATTTAATATTATATTTTAATTTGAGAATGTTATCACAATGTCTTGGTGATGAATTTGAATGGAGTTCCATCAATCTTTATCTAGAAATTCTATCTGCAAACCATCAACTACTTTATATAGACCACTTTTGTTGAAAGTCTAAATTGCCTAATAACTTTTTACATATTTGTCCTTACTAATTTTAAGAAAATTAATTATCAAATCGACCCCATATTTTCGTAGTTACTAAATCGACCTCATATTATCAAAATGGTAAAAAAATTCATGTTTTTACCAAGTTTTGAACCCTAGAAGTTTTGCACTACACTACTAATTTCAATTGCTTTTGTACATACTCCATATATAGTTATTAAAACAACTCTCATGTTATTGTATTAAACATCTCATGTTTATTTATTGACGCTCTTTGTTCAACGCTGTTTGTTTAATTATAGTTTTAATTTAATTATGTATGTACTGATTTAATTTTTAAAATGGTTGAAAAATAAGTAATTTTTTAAATTGAGTATTTATAAACTACCAGAATACTCATTTAAATTTTTTATTTTTTTCAACTATCTCTTAAAAAAAATCAGAAAGACTATAGTATGTAGATAATTAAAGGGTTAATAGTCAAAGTGCCCCCTAATGTTTGGGCGAAATTTATGATTGCCCCTTAAAGTCTAAAATTTTAAATATTAGTCCTAAAGTTTGGACGATTTGAAAAATCGCCCCTTTCCGTCCTCTGTCTGTTAATTTGGGACGGAAAACGACCATGTGCTCGGCACGTGACTTCAATTACAATTTAAAGACAAAAATGCCATCTTCTCCTCCACCTCATCTCTGTTACTGAAGAACAGACATGGCGCCTCCGCCCATTCATAGAATTTCCATTTCGAGATTTGTTGATCGGTTTCTCCGATATACCAGGGCGGCTCTTAGCAAAGAGTGACGTGTATAGCTTCGGGGTCGTGCTGCTAGAACTGCTCTGTGGTCGTCGAGCACTAGACAAGACAAAGGTCGGAGTCGAAGAAAACCTTGTCGAGTGGGCAAGGCCGAACCTAGGAGACAAGCGGAAACTCTACCGCATAATGGACACCAAGCTCGAGGGACAGTACCCACAGAAAGCAGCTCAAGCGGCTGCAAACCTCGCCAGTCGGTGCACAACCAGCGATGCCAAATCACGGCCAAAGATGTCGGAGGTTCTTGCAATGCTCCAACAACTTGAGGCTTACAAGAGTGGGGACGCGCCGTCCAAACCCAATCAGAACGGAAGTGGGAATGCTAGCCACCGGAACGCCTGGCAGGCCGAGGAACGAAGGCTGCTACAGCGTCTGGACCTGGCTACGGAGGAGGCGTCGGAGCTGAGAGCCAGGGTGGCAGAGTCTGTAGCTGGTGAACGACCAAGCCGTGTTTCGATTTGGGACATCGAGCCGCAGCTTCACTTCCATCTTGCAGAGCAGTAGCTTCACTTCCACCTTCTGCAAAAGCAGCAGCTTCAACAGATTCAACAATTGCAGTTTACACAGCAACAGCAAACCATGCAGCTGCAGCAGTTACCTGTGACCCACGTCCATGCACAGCGTAAGCTCCCAGTGACTGTAACTCGGGCACCCTCTGGTTTTACTGAAGGTGAAGCACCATCATATCCAACTTCAACAGTCTCGTCACGTGGGTTTTAATAAACTTCTCCAGCTTCTCTTCGTCGTCTTTCAATCTCTTCAACCCCAGTACTACATTCTGGAGAAAGGCTACAACTCCATGCAGGGACTCCCAGGGACTCTGTTCCACAAATCAATGAAGGCAAGGAAGGAGCTGGCCAAGATCCTTGCAGAGATCAGCAGCACCAGCAGCACGACAGAGCTCCAACGGACAGCACCAGCAACACGACCAAATCCAGACGATACAGCTTCAACGGACAGCACCAGCAGCACCATCAAAGACACGAAATGCTCTGTTCGTCTTCTTGCTTTAACATGCTCTGTTTTTCTTAAACAGTGTAGATGACGTATGTGGTTCGACAGGAATGGAGGAAGATGAGGTCTTCCCTTGCTGCTGCTGGTTCGACAAAGATGAAGTCGAGTTGAAGTCTTGTGGAGGAAGATGAAGTCGAGTCGCCAGAGATGGTTCGACAGGAATGGAGGAAGATGAGCTTGTGGTTCAACCGGAGATGAAGTCGAGTCGACAGGAATGGAGGAAGATGAGCTTGTGGTTCGACAGGAGGAAGATGAAGTCGAGTCGACAAAGATGGTTCGACATGAATTGAATAAAATAATTATTTATGGTGTTAAGATTAGAACTCTAACGACATATATGGTGTTAAGATTCAATTTTCTTATCGATCATAAAATTTGGTCAAAGTAGTGTTGTTAATTTTTGACAATTTTAATAAATTTGACCAAATTTTATGGTTGATGGGAAAATTTAAAAATAACATCATATGTGTTTTAGAGTTCTAATTTAATTATCTACATATTATAGTCTTTCTGATTTTTTTTAGAGATAGTTGAAAAAATATTTTCAAAATGAGTATTTTAGTAGTCTATAAATACTAAATTTAAAAAATTACTTATTTTTCAGCCATTTCAAAAAAATAATCAGTACGTACATAATTAAATTAAAATTATAATTAAACAAACAACGTTGAACACATGTTAATTACTAAAGAGCATCAATAAATAAACATGAGATGTTTAATACAATAATATTATAGTTATTTCAGTAATTATATTTGAAGTATGTAAAAAAATAATTAGAATTAGTAGTATAATGGCAACACTTTTAGCTAGTATGTAAGAGGTCTAAGGTTTAAGACTTGCTAGAAGCATGGATTTTTCACCATTTTGATAATATATGATCAATTTAGTAATTATGAAAATATGAGATCGATTTGATAATTAAGTTCCTTAAAATTAATGAGAGATTCTATTTGCAAACCATCGACTACTATATCCAAACCACTTTTGTCAAAATACTAAAATGTCCTAATAGATTTTTACATATTTGCCTTTAGCTATTTTAAAAATAAAATAAAATTGCTAAACAAAGTCCACTTAATTTTTCACTCATTTTACCTTCCTTCATATTCAACTTTATTATCTCACTCTTTCACTTTCAACAGTCAATCTTTTCACATATGTACATTACTCTTCATCACTTCCATTCTCATTCTCCACCACCCACCACCCAGTTTTTGCTACCACTTGCCGCTACTAGTCTCCGCCGCATCTGCAACTTATCGTCAGCAAATCAGCAACTGTGTTTCTTCCTCCAACCACTTACGTGTCGGTACGTTCGCTTGCACTCCCTTGATCGATGGCAGTATGACTTAAATTAGTTGAGTTTTGCAGAACTTTCATGGAGAAAATGACAAGTTTGTGCAGTTTGAACAAGCAAAAATCGTCCGGCAAGAGCATGTCGATTTTTTGTGGAAGAATCGACAAGCTCTTATCGATTTTTGTTTGTTCAAACTGGCACGGACTTGTCGTTTCCCCCATGAAAGTTATGCAAAACTCAACTAATTTAAGTCATACTGACATCGATCAAGGGAGTGCAAGTGAACGTACCAGCACAGAAGTTGTTGGAGGAATAAACACGGTTGCTGATTTGTTGATGGGCGGGTTGCAGATGCGGTGGAGACAGGTTGCAGATGCGGCGGAGACGGGGGGAAGAAAAACTGTCTGAAATGGGAGGCAGTGGAGACGACGACGACTGCTGGTTGGCGGAGGCGGCGATGAAGACTGACAGCGGCAAGTGACGATAAAAAGTGGGCGGTGGGTAGTGGAGAATGAGAGTGAAAGAGATAGAAGAATAATGTAGACATGTTGAAAGATTGACTGTTGAGAGTAAAAGAGTGAGATAGTAATTTTGAATATGAACGTAAAATGGATGAATAATTAAGTGGTCTTTGTTTAACAATTTTACTTTATTTTAAAAATATGTAAGGGTAAATATGTAAAACAATATTAGTGTATTTTAGTATTTGACAAAAGTGGTTTGTATATAGTAATCGATGGTCTGCAAATAGAATCTCCCAAAATTAATAAGGATAGATATATAAAAAATAACTATTAGAACATTTTAGTTTCGAACAAAAGTGGCATGTATAAAATAGTTGATGACCTGCAAATAGAATTTCTCATCTTTATCCGTACATTTTTTTAAGTTGGTTAAAATTATAATCCAAATAGAATTTTTTTAGTATACTTTACCTTTTCTAAAATATTGATCGTAAAATAATTTATTTTTTTCCCAACGATCGTAAAATAATTGACTTTAACAAATTAACAACTATACTTGAAAAGAAAAAAAGAATAGTTGCCTGTTTTGCGTCTACATCAGCTTAGTTCCCCAATTTTGGACCACAATATGAATATATGGTCTATCAAGCAATTTCCGAGTTTTTTCAAAAACTGTTCACTTTTGAAAAAATATTTGAAAAAGTGTATATCGAATTTTTTTTTTTTAGAAAAGTATGTATACGCGCGACGCGCCTATTGAATAGGCGCGTCCTAGGGATGCGCCTATTCAATAGGCGCATCCCAGGGGTGCGCCTACTGCAATAGGCGCACGCCAGGGGTGCGCCTATTGCCTAAAATTTTTTTTTTTCGCAAAAACACCAGTCTATCAGAAACCACGTTGATTTTAAGTCTGCTTATGGTTTTCCTCCTAAATAGAAATTGAGAGATAGTCTCACGCGTTGCTTTATCTCAGTATTCACAGGTTTTCCTCCAAATTTTCCAACTTGTTCTGAACAACAATGAAACAAAGTTGTTTATTCACAAGTTTCTGAATGAGACTTTTCTTCAGATACACTAGCTAGTTTGACATTTTCAGGAATTACTCCTATATGCTTACTTTTTGAAAAACATCTGATTTTGAGCCTGCTTATACGGTTTTCCTCCTACATAGAAATTGAGAGATAGTCTCTCCAATAAAGAAGAAAGGAAGTTCTAAGAAGTTAAATACTTTAGGTTCCTGCCCTAAATTTTCCAACTTTTTCTGAACAACATCCGCGAGGTCAAACATTGAAACAAAGTTGTTTATTCACAAGTTTCTGAATGAGACTTTTCTTCAAATACACTAGCCAGTTTGACATTTTCAGGAGCAAAACCATTTCTTCTTAGAACTTCCTTTCTTCTTTACTGGAGAGAGTATCTCTCAATTTCTATTTAGGAGGAAAACCATAAGCAGGCTTGAACTCAGATAAAAAGCTATAGTCATTGGAGAAGCTTTACAAGATATTCGGAAGATTGCAGCTGCAGGACCTTTCTAGCATGCCTGCCTCTAATGTGTTGCAGCTGTTAGTTAGCCTATACCCTGTTCGATTTTTCTTGTTGAATGTTCAGGTCAAGTGTGAGGCAAACATACCATACATTTTTTCGTGTTATAACCGTGCTCCGGAGCTTATATTTGGAGCAACATAAATACACATCATCTACCAACAACATGAACTTTGTTTCATTGTTGTTCAGAACAAGTTGTTCAGAAAAAGGAAGTACCAATCAAGAAAAATGGAATTTGTTAGATGGGGATCGAGTAATCTCATCGAGTTTCTCAAATCGGTTGGTGTAGAGACGCATGATTAGATCTCTCAGCAAGATGTTGGAGCAATTATAGCGCGGTATATCAATGACAACAAACTGAATCACCCTACGAAGAAGAGAGTAGTTTGTGATGAAAGACTTCAATTTCTATTTAGGAGGAAAACCATAAGCAGACTTAAAATCAACGAGTACACTATGCAGAAACTCAAGAGTCTTCAGATGCCGACGAAAAAGGCAGTGGAAACCCCAAAGAGCTCTTTTGCAGGAGTAATTCCTGAAAATGTCAAACTAGCTAGTGTATCTGAAGAAAAGTCTCATTCAGAAACTTGTGAATAAACAACTTCGTTTCATTGTTGTTCAGAACAAGTTGGAAAATTTGGAGTTTGGACATATGAATACTGAGATGAAGCAACGCGTGAGACTATCTCTCAATTTCTATTTAGGAGGAAAACCATAAGCAGACTTAAAATCAACGTGGTTTCTGATAGACCGGTGTCCGGTGTTTTTGCGAGAAAAAAAAAATTTAGGCAATAGGCGCACCCCTGGGATGCGCCTATTGCAATAGGCGCATCCCTAGGACGCGCCTATACATACTTTTCTAAAAAAAAAATTTCGATATACACTTTTTCAAATACTTTTTCTAAACTAAACAGTTTTTGAAAAAATTCGCAATTTCCTCCATATATATATATATACTAATACAAGTGGTGTGCTAGAAATTGTGTACTTTATTATTATCTTCTTCCTTATTTTTTATTTAGATATTTTCAGAGTTATTGTTTACTTAAATATTTTCAGAGTTCATAAAGTAGGATTAGTTAAGTATATTCATATTTTAATTTTAGATTGATTTGGAATGTACGGTTAAGTAAAGAAATACTAATAGAATATAAATTTGATCAATCCTAAAAATATTTTGTAAAGATAATAAATATTAAACCCTGAAAATTAATATTGATTTTTATATTTAAATAATTCGTAAAATATTATTTCAACACATCACCAGGGTCATTTTAATTTTGTAGTAAAATATTTTTGTTACTTTTTTCTCGACATATAATACCTAAATGTTGGATGATATTAGTTAGGAGTAATAACATATTAAGAAATTTTGACAAAAAAAATTAAAATAACGAAGAAATATATTTTACTATTTTATTAAAATAACTTTGCCAAAATGTTGGAATCATTTATGCATTAATATTAATCTTACTAAATAAATCTATAAGTGTTTTTTTTTAACATTTTAATAATCTCATTATTTGAAAATACTCTATAATACATAATTATCATTATAAAAAATGTATACATTAATCAAATATGTCCTTTCATTTTGGTTTTTAGTTTTCAAATTTGATTATTGTTTTGTATTTATTGCTTCACGCGATAAATTATGTATAATAAACATATACAAATACATCAATTTTGATCGATTTTAATTCTACCTGAATTATTTAATTTTATATATGAAATGTATTTTTATAACGACACTGCTCACACTTCAAAAAATCTATAACTTCTTGGAAAGAAGAGAGGATGTTTTGAATAAAAACAAATCATATAATTGTAGAAACATTTAAAAGTCATAGTTACCAAAAATAATATGACGACTTGAGAGCATAATATACAATTATCATTATTATGTAAAATTGTAAGGTTATATAAAATAACATATATAATAATTAATTAAAATAAAATAAATTTAAAAAATAGATAAATAATGAATGAGATTTCTTCTTCCACTCTAATTTAAATTTCAAACTTGATTATATTATACATCTTAATTATTTATTGCTTCAAATAATAGAAAATGCATATGTGACATTATTAATTAAATCTAAATTTTCTCAGTTGTAGATGAAATTATAACTTTTATAAATAATTTAAGTTTTAAATTCACTGTTATCTTAACGTCCGATAAAGTGAAAATATAATTTCATTTGTTAGCGAGATATAAAAAAATGGTGCGTGAGAAATGATGAATTGTTAGTGATAGAGAAATATATAATTATCATATTCTAAAATTTGTAATGTTACGTGTGAAGCTGGTTAATATGTATATATTTAATGTATAAGGTCATATGCTTGTGTCTTCGTGCATATAGTTTTTTAGAAGATATTTGAATGACCAAAATAAAGAGGGATAATGATATAGAAAAATATAATTATCATTTTGTTGAGTTTGTAATGTTGCATTTGTGTGTAGTCGGTTAATATGTATGTCTTTAAGTTATAAGGTGATATATGTTCGACTTTCTGTGCAAATATTTTTTTATAACATTTTAAGAAGACGGTTAAATGACCAAAATAGCTGTGATAAATATAAACTAATTAGATTATTAAAGGGTATTTGTGTCAATATAACAAAGTCGGTTACAAAAACCACTTCTGTCTTAATAATATAGACTAATAATATACATATATATCTCTATATATAGATGGAAAAAACGGTGCATGAGAAAAAAGAAAGGGATACTGATAAAGAAAATATAATTACCATCTTGTTCAATTTGTAATGTTGTATATGTGTGTAACTAACTAATACGTGTGTCTTTAAATTATAATGTCATATATGTTTGAGTCTTTGTGCAAATATTTTTTATAGCCTTTTTGAGAATAAATTTAAATGACCAAAATAGTCATGATAAATATAAACTAATTAGATTATTAAATGGTATTTGTCTCAATTTACAGGCGGCGGTTATAAAAACCTCTTCTGCAGTATTTATAATATAGATATAGTTATAGATCTAAAAAAATTGGTGCATGAGATAAAAGAAAGAGATAGTGATAAAGAAAATATAACTATCATCTTGTTTAATTTATAATATTGCATAAGTGTTTAGCTGGTTAATACGTATGTTTTCAAATTATAAGGTCATAAGTTCGACTCTCCATGGAAATATTTTTTTATAACGTTTTTGAGAATACATTTAAATGACCAAAATAGTCATGATAGATATAGATCTAAAAAAATGGCGCATGAGAAAAAAGAAAGAGACAGTGATAAAAAAAATGTAATTATCATTTTGTTCAATTTGTAATGTTGCATAAGTGTGTAGCTGGTTAATACGCATGTCTTCAAGTTATAAGGTCATAAGTTCGAGTCTTTGTGTAAATATTTTTTATAACCTTTTTGAGAACACATTTAAATGACCAAAATAGTCATGATAAATATAAACTAATTAGATTATTAAAAGATATTTGTGTCAATTTACATGCGGCGGTTACATAAACCACTTCTGCATTAATAATATAGATATATATAATATAAATAGATATAGATCTAAAAAATAGGTGTATGAGAAAAAATAAATAGATAGTGATAAAAAAAAATATAATTATCATCTTGTTTAATTTGTAATGTTGCATAAGTGTGTAGCTGGTTAATACGTATGTCTTCAAGTTATATAGTCATAAGTTCGAGTCTTTGTGGAAATATTTTTTATAACCTTTTTGAGAACACATTTAAATGACCAAAATAGTCATAATAAATATAAACTAATTAGATTATTAAAGGGTATTTGTATCAATTTACATGCGGCGGTTAGAAAAACCTCTTCTGCCTTAATAATATAGATATATGAATATGAAATATTAACCTAAGCTTAACGTTAAACTACGTATAAAATATTTTTAAAAAATATTATTAAACTAATTATGTGAATATTATTACACATCACGTATAACTCTCTTTAACATATTTTAAAAAAAATACATTTCATAAGCAATCTATTGGTAAGATTTATTTTATATTTTAGTATACGTAAAAGGATCAAACTGAAACACACTACGATCTTTAATATAATTACTGAGTATTTAAAAAAATGAGACCATCTGTAAAATAGTATAGTGATTATCGTTTCATCCTTTAATTATTAATTTTAAGATAGAATGAATAAAAAAAAATATCCTACAAAAAAAGTCTCATTACACTAATGTCCAATTTTCAAATAGGATTTTACTTATTAAACAGAATGCTCTTAAGTTTATGAGTATATTCGATCCCCCCTTCCCTAATATTTTGAATCATTATTGTTATTCTCATAATTTTCCCAATTACTACAAGTATTTGTTTTCCTGTAAATTTAATTTATAACTTGTACATATTATTATAACTTATATTTCTAATTATAAATATATTATTAAGTCCCTCATGGTCGCTGAGTCAGCGACTACTTGCATGATACGTATCTAAAATATCTCTCTTTTTTTAAATAATTTATCTATCTAAAATATCTCACTAATAAAGTATTAATATTAACTTAATTAATCGAGTCTATAGTGATTTAGTTGAACCATGAAATAAGAAATGAAAGCATATACATGTCATCTTATTGGTGGAATTGAAGGACCAATGGAATATATTTGTGTCAATATTAACCATACAATATAATATAATAAGAGCACTTTTCAATTGTTAGGTGGTTCTTTGAAAGGGCGAAATTATTTAAAAACATAATAATTGAGAATCAAGCTAAGTAGGGGTGTCAATCGTGTCGTGTCGTGTCATAATCGTGTCGTGTCATAATCGCATCGTGTCTAAACATATCTCGTGTCTAAACGGATAAATTTTAAACGTGTCTAAACATGTCTCGTGTCTAAACGTATAAGCCGTTTAATCGTGTCTAAACGTATAGAGTTGTTTAGACACATGATCAGTTAATGTCAAACTCATATACGTTTTAAAGCAGATATATACACAAATACATATATACACAAATTCAAATATACAAAGTAAGGTCTTCATAGTTCAATATTAAAAAGTAAATGAGTATTTTAATATTTTATTATTATTATTATACTTAAATGTGTCTAAACGTGCCATGTGTATACACAACACGATTAGACACGAATAGTTAATCGTGTTTAATCGTGTTTATACAGATATCCGCAGATCTGAGTTGTTTAGACACGATTAATAATCGTGTCTAAACGTATAAGAGTTGTTTAGACACGGGATCCATTAAGGTCAAACCCATATACGCTTTAAAGCAGATCGTGTCGTGTCGTTTAATCGTGTCGTGTCAGAAATTGCCAGCCCTAAAGCTAAGGATAAAGTTGAGTGTGTATAGAGAAAATATATGTAAGAACATCTTTAATAATTCTATTTATATTATATTCTATAAACATGATATATATTTTAAAAAAAATGTTGGATTTCATTTATATACATTTTAGCTTTTAAGTAAAGCCAGAGCGTGATTAATATTTTGGTTTTCAATGATTTTCTTATATTTATTTCTTAAATATTATTATTATTATTAATACAACAATAAAAGGGAAAACAAGAAGATAAATTTCGTGTACAATTGATAATGACATGACGAAATTAATTATTTTAATTCTAACTAAAATTAATAACTGGTTATATATCCGCAAATGAGGTGCATGTTTTCTCTGTTTGCTTGATGATTTGCGGTTTTTCTATTCTATTCTATGTTGTGTTATTTGTATTTTTCCACCGCCGGTTCGTTCCTCGTGCGGGGGACCCCGTATGCTCTTCTGTATATTATATGATAATACGACTGAAAATGATATCCTAAAGAATGAATATATCCTATGAGTTTGGACCGCCGGCCAACCGGTTGGGTTGATTTGTATTGATTTTGCTTTCATTTTAATGTTAGTGAACTTTTAGAATGAATTTTATCCTATTTATTTTAATTGAGACTTGGCACAATCCTCCGAACCCACGTCTCTATTACCGTATAGTAAGTACGGTTTAGGAATTTTTATTATTGAGGAGTGTTGACTATTGAGTTTGTAAGGATGAAGGTTTGACAGCACGATGAAGATGTTACAGTAGCAGTGGCGCAACAGATGAGGCTATGAAGAATTGGAGTTTGTATGTATCAGTTTGTCAGTTTGTCTGTATCGAGTTGTATAAGTTGATTATGTTTATTTTAGTCGGTTATGTTTTTAGTCAGGTGACAGTTTATGTTTATAATTTCTGTCTTTTAAAACACAAACTCTTTCTCCCGGAAGTTACATATAGTGTGTTGTGTGAATGAAGATAGAGTTACGGCAGTAACTGCTTGGTGTTGATCCATTCTAGGGGTGTCAAAACGGGTCATGGGTCGACCCATGGGTCGACCTTGGGTCGTGTCAGGGACCCTCTGACCCAAACCTGACCCGTGTAATAGTATGGGTCAGTTTTTGAAACCCAAACCTGACCCGCGGGTTGGTGGGTCAACCCGCGGGTCAGAATGACCCGTCAGTAATGGTAAGGGTTGGGTCAGATTGATTCGTTCGACCTCCATGACCCGCGGGTCAATCTGACCCATTCGACCCATCATTTCAATAAAAACAAAAAATAGACTAAAATATATAAATGGAACGGGTCATGGGTTGACCCGTGGGTCAAGGCTTCTGACCCAAACCTGACCCGTATTTTCACGGGTCATCCATGGGTCGTGTCAAAATGACCCATGGGTCAAAAACTCTGACCCAAACCCAACCCGTGAGCGGGTCAACCATGGGTCACCCACGGGTTGGGTCAAATTTTGACACCCCTAATCCATTCCCCCTTGTTCTGTCTGCGTGCCAATCCAATCTCCTCCTTGTTCTGTAAGTTAATTTGATGTATTTGTTAGATAGTGTCGAATGTGCTGTGCTGTGAAGTTTTAGTGTTGTGATGTGAATAGTATTGTTGCTTTGTGTTGATCATCAATTAGTATTGTTGCTTTGCGATTCATCTTTTGTTCATTTACAATTGGTATCAAAGTCTGGTTGTTTAGTTCCTTAGCGCATACAATTTTGTAAATCAGTTCTTTGAACACGGTTTAGTTCCAATTTGCTAGGTTGTTGAGTTGTTGTTCTACAATCGCCCACTTTCGAAGCATGGCAAACCTTGATGTGTTTGTTGGGTTGGCAATACTCGGATTCACTTAAAATTATGACTATTGGAGTCTCGTTATGAAGAATTTGTTGAAAGCCAAGCAGTATTGGGAAGTTGTTGAAGAAGGAGTCGAAGTTAACAACATCACACAAGAGCAATTGAAAGCAAGAGAGCTAATTGACATGAAAGCCAAAAATTTGTGGCTTCTTGGGAGTATCACCTGCAAGGTTACTTCCAATGACATTTGAAAGAAAAAGGCGTAGGTTCCGAAAGGATGAAGAGAGCACAACTTCAAGCCTTGAGTAGAGAATTTAAACTTCTTCAAATGAAAGAAGAAGAAGAAGAAGAAGAAATAGTGATGACCTATTGTTCTTGACACTCAAGATCAGTAACAAGATGAAACTTTTTGATGAAAGTATGTTAGAGACAACAGTTGTGGAGAATATACTAAGAACTCTAAGTTCAAAGTATAATTATGTTGTGTGTTCTATTGAGGAATCAAAATACATATATTCCTTAACCTTAGATGAGTTGCAGAGCTCTTTGATTGTTCATGAACAAAAGATGAATCGCAATTCAACTACTGAAGATCACACATTGAAGGTTGTGGCCGAAAGTGGCAATTCAAGCCATTCAAGTTTCTATTTGAATAATGTTGGGTATCGATGGTAACGACCCAATTTGGGTAAGACCTCAAATCCAAAACTAAAGTGGACACCAAAGCCCTATTTCAGGTCGTCATCGGCCAAAGGCCAAAGCCTCCTACTGTGCCATGGGAGCGCTCGCCAAGAGAGTCAAACCTCTCAACTCTGGTCCCATAAACTGACACCGGATATATAACCACGATATCCCGCGTATATCAGGCACATATTCTATAAAGATTACATAAGGCAACTGCAATATTACGTAATAACTGTAATATTTGCTATCCTTCTCTCTAACGGCACAATATTCACAAAGATATTCAGCTGCCCAAAACAGTTTGTTCTTCCAACTCTATAAATACTCTTGCTTTACATACGTTCATTACGATTTTTAGTTCATACACACAGTATACTCATTTAAGCATCGGAGTGGGACCCAGAGGCACCCCCTCTGTTGCGCTCCCCTTCTTGCAGGTTCATCGAAGCTCCGACGAAAGTGTGCGGTCATCATTCAATTGACATTCAAAACACTGTCAAGTCAGCATTCGAGAAATTTAGACCCAACATTTGGCGTCGTCTGTGGGAATACGAGCAAAAACAGTCATGCAGACCCACTCTAACCGCAATCGTCGAAAACAGGTTAACGAACAATTCTCAGAAAGCTCGGAATCTGTCGCCGCTTCGCCACTCCATCAAGAACCTGCTAGCCAGGCAATCCCTGACGCCGTCCTTCCGAGACCGTCGCAGGAGAATGTTTGCAATTCAAGACCGACCCCTGTTCCGCACACCACTGAGATTCTAGTTCGACCAACCATTCAAGTGGCTGAGGAAACCATTCAGGTAACCGCGAAGATGCTATCCCTCTTGGAAACTATCATAGGACAGGCCCGCAGACAAGCCCCTGCTCCTCATGAAGATTCTCATCCCGCGGGGCCACAGGAAGCAGAAACTGGAAATCTACGTGCCACTGTTCCTCAAGAAGACCAAGAGATGACCTCTGGACACCAGTCCCTGCCTCCAGCCTCCACCGAAACGCCAGCAGTCACCCACTCTATCAATCCGTCGAGTACTTCACCGAACGGTGAACAACATCCCCAATTCACTCTTGGCCAAGTTGAGGAGCTTATCAACAAAAGGATCAAGGAACACCACAAAACCGTTATGACTCCCTTCCGGGAGCAATCATCTCATTCATTCACCGCCGACCTTATACCGGTCATAATACCAAAGGATGTGGTGGCGAGGGTCATCCCTGAATACAGTAGCGGAGGAGATCCCGTGATCCACGTCAATAAGCATGAAGATTCTTAGTTGGGTAAGTCGAATGATGAAAATCACTTAGCCCTATTATTTCCGTCAACCCTCTCGGGTTCGGCGTCATCATGGTTCTTCGGACTCTCTCTAGGATCGATAGGGACATAGTCCGAGTTAAAGAGCAAATTTCTGGAGCTGTATATGGGCCCGCACCAATTGCTAAAAAATGTGGTCGCCTTGGACTATGTCAAACAGACTTCTGTGGGCGTTTTCACAAGAACGTTACGAAGATTGATTGGCGAGTCACAGATGGGGAGATAGCCCAAGCTTTTTACAGAGGGCTCCATGTGGCCAACAAAGCCTCAAGAAAACTGCGTAACAACTACCATGTTCAATAAATAGAAACATTGGAAGAGCTGGCAGTAAGGGCGAAAGGTTTCATACACCTTGAAAGAATGAATTCTGATTTCAATCTCCTGTCAACCTCGCCAAGGGTTATCATAGAACCCCGACGCGATGGTAGAAAGGAGATGGAATCATAGATCAGAAAACCCGGACCAAGCCATCAAGAGGTTCCTGAGTATTTCACGCCTTTAAACAGGCAGATCTCAGCGATAGTTTGGAGATGGAAAGAAGGTCCCTGGAAAGGCCACTGATGCCTCAGAAAAAAGCCCAACCAATAGGTAAGGAAACAGTGAGCTATTGCCGCTATCATAAGGCTAAGGGCCACAAAACCGATGATTGTCGTATCCTCAAGCGCGACATCGAGAAACTGATCCAGAGGGGCATGCTAAAGGAATTTGTGGCTGGCAGAGACCGAAGTCGAACGCCCCCACGTAGATCCCACTTGCCAGTTCCACCAGAATAATCTGGCCCTTCCCACGACAGACGGGTAATCAACCTAATTGCCGGAGGGTTTGGCGCCGGAGGCGAGAGGTCCAATGCAAGAGAGGTATAAGCCACCCAAATCTGAAAAATAGTACCATATCGATCACAGATTCAGCTCGGTACACCATTCTCAAACTAAGGGACATGTCAAAGCATTCCTTCATATAAAGCATAGTTTGTAATCAAAATGTTATGTCAATACAACAAACCATTCCTTCATATAAAGCATAGCCACTCGAACTAAAATGAAAAGTCCCAAGAATGGACGAATTATCGAAAGAAAGGACCTAACGCATACAGACAGACAAACTAATGAAGGTGACAATCTCGTCAGTCATACAAAAAGAGGATTGCGAACGAACCTTACTAAGGTAACAGTTCCTCTCCCACGAAGAGCTAGAACGAGGGGCGAACGGATCATCAAGGTAACAGTTCCCTTACAAGTTGAGCAAAGATAAGACTTGATATAAAAGGCGAACGAGCCGTTAAGGTAACAGTTCCCTTACAAGTTGGGCAAAAATAAGACCTAATATAAAAGGCGAACAAACCGTTAAGGTAATAGTTCCCTTATAAGTTGGGCAAAAACTAAGACCTGATATAAAAGGCGAACGAACCGTTAAGGTAACAGTTCCCTTACAAGTTGGGTAAAAATAAGACCTGATATAAAAGGTGAACGAACCGTTAAGGTAACAATTCTCTTACAAGTTGGGCAAAAATAAGACCTAATATAAAAGGCGAACGAACTGTTAAGGTAACAGTTCCTTTACAAGTTGGGCAAAAATAAGACCTAATATAAAAGGCGAACGAACCATTAAGGTAACAGTTCCGTTACAAGTTGGGCAAAAACTAAAATTCTAAAAGGCGAACGAACCCACATTAAGGGTAACAAATCCCTTACAAGTCGGGCATGACAAAGTGGGCGAACGAATCTAAGGCAACAGCTTCCTAAAAGGCGAGCGAACCTTAGGTAACAGTTTTCCATGAATAGGCGAACGAATCAAATGGAAAAACTCCTAAAAGGCGAACAAATCCATAAAGGATGACAGTTTCCTTAAAGGTATAATTCTTGGGTAACAGTTCCCTTACGAAATTTGGCAAAATGAACATAGGGGATGATAAAGAGTCACAATCCTTCCTTCGAAGCCTAAAGGAGCGAAAAGAACCTTTAAAAGGTAACGTTTCCTCCAAAGAAAGCTCCAAGACCCTATAAGGCGAGACTATCCTACATAAGCTAAAGCGAAGTTGAAAACAAGTATGGTAAAATTTCCTAAAGCATTCAAACAAGAAAGACATCGGAAGAACGACCATATATATTCTAAGTCAAATAAAACTTAAGCCTAAAGAAATAAAAGACGTTCATTATATTCAAATAAATATCTAAGTCAATAATCAAAGAGGAAATAATTACAAGGCTCCTGAAACAAAAGGAAGTCGAACAGAGATATCATCAATATATGAGAAGAGGATGATGAGGAAAAGAATGAGGAGACTATGTGAATTTGCAAGGTTGTAATCCTTCTTAGCACAAACAGACTCCTTCGACTTGAAGCTCTACGTCAACTTGGTCACCTGGGGGCCTGGGTTCACCAGAGGCTGCAGTCTCCTTCTCGGCCCCGGGGGCAGTCTCCTTGCCAATAGCAGCAGAAGGAGCTCCCTTGGTGTATCCACTCTCAATGAAGTCCTGAAGAGACTTCACCTCTCGGAGAGGAAACTTGGGGTCTATCCCCTGGATCTCGTCGCCAAGACCTGGAGATAGGCAACCACCTCAGACTTCATCACCTCTAAGGCTCAGTAGGAGAACTCTTCAGACTTTTTAAAGTCCTCAACCACGCTCTGGGGATGTGACAACCTTCAGCTTCAAATCAAGTTGTTCATTCTCAGCCACATAGACATCCCTCTGAGCCCAGGACTCCTTCAGCGCCCTTGAGGTGCGCAATCTCCGCCTCTAGCTGAGCGGAGTACTTGTCGGCCTCCTTGGTCCGAATCTCAGCCCCGAGCCTACTGTCAGCGGCGAGGGACACTTGATCCTCCCTCACCTTGATGGTGGCGCGCATTCCCCTCTACGTCTCCTCCTTAGGCCTACGCTTGGTCGCGCGCCTGGAAGGAGGAGGAAGTGGACTTAAAGATGCCTGGGCAGCAGACAGCCCTGCCTTAGCCTTCTTTGAAAAGAGACTGAGAAGTTTAGGTCATCGAGTTCCTACAACACATAGCCAGAAAATAAAAAGGGTTAGAAAATTACTCAATCAATAGAGACTCGCGCAGACTGATGAATGTCGACCAGCCTAAACATTGACTCTGAAGTCTCCTCCACCGAGATGACTAAACAGAAGTCTGGTTGCTTATGACGTCGGAAAAAATCATCGATGGACTTCCGATCACTCCACGAAAACTCGCCAAATCTCGGAGGAATATCCCGCTCTGACTGAAAAAAACTCCCAAGATACACTACCCTTACAGAAGAAATAATACTTCTTGTAGTTGTAGTTGGTGACCCGAAAGTCATCAACAGGCGAAAGTGGACATTCCAGTTCCATGCCTGGCCCCTTCATTCTTCAAACTTCGGCCATCGAGTTTGGAAATGATGAAGGTAGTTAGCCTCGGCAGCCAACCGATACAAGCACCGGAACATGGCAAGTAAATATGTCCATCCATGACGTAAACACATAAATTTAAATTCAACCCACATCTGAATGGTGTTGGGTACCAGTTGCGTGGCACCTACCCCGTAGTAGCAACATAGTTCCTTCAGGTCGTCGTAAAGAGGAAAACGCAACCCATCATCAATCTGGGCCGCATAAATGTAAATCTCTACTTCGCGAGGATAATGCAACTCTATGCCCGGATACCTAGGTGCATGTGGTTCTCCTAAACCGGTCAGGGTGACCACAACCTTAAACTGAGGTGGTCTCAATTCATTGGACTTGATATCTAAGCAAAACATCATGGCATGGCAAAGAAAAATACTAAAATAACAAAAAGGAGGAAGTTTTACCGCCTAAAAAGAAGCAAAGATAACATAAAAGACTACATGTCGGAGAAAAAGCGGGGACATTGGTCTCGGGCACGTCCACCACTATCGGTGTGACTACTTGCTGGCCAGAAATTGATTTCGGCACAGGAGCTCTCTTGTCCTGCACTGGGGAAGAAGCATCTCTGATAACGAGAGGGGCATTTGAAGCCCTAGCTAGCCGCAACTTTCTGCCCAAAAGTAGATTGAGCAGGAGAAGGTTGTGATGATGATGATCTCTTACCGGAAAGTTGATTCTTGTTGCCAACCATGGTGGTAAAAAAGAGATTTTTACTGAGAATAAAAGGTGGGAAAGGAAAAGCTCAAACATAGGATTGAAGAATACTTGAACTCTGGAAGACAAAGACTTGAGTGCATAAAGGGCTAAAAGCCAAAGTTTGGCTTTTTATAGCCAAAATTGGAGACACCGAACGGGTACATCCGAAAAGGCTCAGGAAATGATTACACCCCTTTTGGGATAAAATCGAAGCGATGTCAGAATTCAAAGGGTCACATCGGGGAGACAAATGGTCGAAATGGTACGAAAACTATCCGCCTACCCCTATTTATGGAAGTCAAAGAGACAGGCATGCATAAAGCTCTCTCTCGACTTCTCGCCCAACAGTGCACCCATTAAATGCACAAAACCTTACAAATAAGGGTGATCGCCAAAGCTATATTAAGTCTCTCCTAAGACCCTCGCAACGGTAGTGTTCGCCCAAAGAGTGGTGAATGAACATCCATAAAACCTGGCAACCTAAATCGTTGCCTAATAGGATAAGAGATCAAGCATTCCGAAAACTCTAAGCAACCAAAAACCGTTCGCCAAAGGATACGGAGCATCGAAAGGCACAAATAGCAGGCAATGACAGAAAAACAAGATAATAATGTTGGGAAAGGCACAATCCAGAGGTCACTATCTCAAACCCTATCACAAGATCAAGCTCGACAAAAAACACTTCACTCAAGTTTCGGGGGCAAATGTTGGGTATCGATAGTGACGACCCAATTCGGGTAAGGCCTCAAAGGCCCAATAACTTTGTAGGGGATAAAACCCACATCATTCATAACTGGGTCGACCCATAGTAAGGGTAAGCTGACACCCATAAAGCGGTCCAGCACCAAACCCAAAACTAAAGTGGACGCCAAAGCCCTATTTCAAGTCGTCATCGGCCAAAGGCCAAAGCCTACTACTACTCACCAAGAGAGTCAAACCTCTCAACTCTGGTCCCACAAACCGACACCAGATATATAGCCACGATATCCCGTGTATATCGAGCACATATTCTATAAAGATTACATAAGACAACTGCAATATTACGTAATAACCGTAATATATGTTATCATTATCTCTAACGGCACAATATTCACAAAGATATTCAACTGCACAAAATGGTTTGGTCTTCCAACTCTATAAATACTCTTGCTTTACATACGTTCATTACGTTTGTGAGTTCATACACACAGTATACACATTTAAGCATCGTAGTGGGACGCAAAGGCCCTCCCTCTGTTGCGATCTCCTTCTTGCAGGTTCATCGGAGCTCCGGCGAAAGTGTGCGGTCATCATTCAATTGACATTCAAAACACTGCCAAGTCAGCATTCATGAAATTCATACCCAACAAATAATAGAGGTTGAGGAACCTACAGAGGTCGAGGAAGAGTCTCCTATGGACAAGGAAGAAGCAATAATGGAAGAGGTGATCAATAGATAAGTCAAGGAAGAGGGGATTATAGTCATAGAAATTACTGAAATGATCAAGGTGGAAGTAGCTATTCAGCAAGAGGAAGAGAAAATGGTGATGGATATCGTGAAAGATGTGGAAGTCGTTACAATGGCAAAGCAAATGTGCAGTGCTATAGATGTCACAGATTCAACCATTATCAGGTTGAGTGCTATGCAAGGATTCCAAATGAGAAGTAAGAGCAAACCAACTTTGCAGAGATAGAGTATATAGACTCAAAGGAAGTACTTCTCATGACCACTGAGAACAAGCATGGACTGACAACTACATATTTTTGGTTCATTGATAGTGGTTGTAGCAACCATATGAGTGGATGCAAGGAAGTTTTTGCCAAGTTAGATGAGAGTTATAGGTCTCGAGTGGCCTTTGGAGATAATTCATCTATTCAAATAAAAGGAAAAGGAGACATTGGGTTAAAGTCTTTGAATGGTTTATATGATACAACATCTGATGTGTTATATGTTTCAAATTTAAAAACTAATATGCTTAGTGTAGGGTAGTTGTTGCAGAAGAAATTCTTAGTTTGGTTTGACAATGAGAAACGTGAAATAATAGGGGAGAAAACATGATCAATAATGGTGATTCCTATGAGTTCAAACATGTTGTTTCCACTTGAAATTGAACAGTTGCAGATGAGTTTTACTACTACTGAGAACAAAAAAGAAGAGACATGGTTATGTCATTATCGATTTGGGCACCTGAATATTTGAGGCTTAAACACATTAAGTAGACTGCAAATGGTGGAGGGTTTTCTACCTATTAATGTAAAACATGAGTTGTGTGAAGACTGTCTTATTGGCAAGCATGAAAGAAGCTCTTTCCCAAAAGAAAAAGCATGGAGAACAGTTGATTCATTCTGATATATGTGGGCCTATTAATCCAATTTCAAATTGTGGGAAAAGATATTTCATCTCTTTCATCGATGACTTTACAAGGAAGGCATAGGTGACTGTGATCAGTAAAAATTTAGATGCCTTTCACAAGTTTAAATTGTTCAAAGACTCAGTTGAAACTGAAACTGGAAAGAAGATCAAGGTGCTAAGAACAAATAATGGTGGAGAGTATTGTTCGTAAGAGTTTGAGAACTACTCTAAGGCTCAAGGAATTGCAAGGGAGAAGACATTACCATTTACATCCCCAACAAACTGGTGTGGCAGAGAGAGAAAAAACAGTGAAGAACATGATTTGAAGCATGATGAGTGCTTGGAGTGTGCCAAAGAGATTTTGGCCACAAGCAGTCATTTAGAGCTTTCATATTTTGAAAAGATTCCCCATATTTGTTGTTCGAAATATGACTCCTTATGAAGCTTGGTGTGGAAGGAAGCTTACAATAGATCATTTTTAAGGTATTTTGGTGTGTAACTTATGCCAAAGTGCAGGATGTCAATCGAAGGAAACTAGATCCTAAGTCTGAAAAGTGCATCTTTTTGGGCTTGAGTGTTGATGCAAAAGCATACAAGTTTTACAACCATGTCACCAAGAAGATAATAATCAACCGAGATGTGAAATTGATGAGTTCAAATAATGGGATTGGAACATACAGAAGGAAAAACATAAACAAAGGATTCTTGAAGATGAAGATATTGAAGGCTACAATGACCAACGAGGAGAGCATATTGCAGATGTCGAAGTACAAGGAAGCAATGCCGAAGGTGTGGACGAACCAAATGAGGCAGAAACAGTTGAGGAAGAGTTGGTCGATTATGAGGCCTCGTCTACTGTAGTACGGTATGAAACTCATGGAGAAGATGAACGTGAAAATTCAACTATGCAAGGAAGGAGTAAGAGGGATGTGAAGAGGCAAAGATACCTGAATGATTTCGAGGTTAGAGGCATTTATATCCATCGTTCAGATCCTGCATTTTATGCTATTTTTGTTTATATGTTGATTGTGACCTAGTAAATTATGCATATGCTAGTAGAGATATCAAATGGGTGAAACATGTCTTGTGGGTTAGGAGATTATTAAAGTTTATGCAATTCAAACAGACACGAGACACAAAAATGATGTCTGACAATAGCTCAACTATCAAGTTGGCTAAAAGTCCTGTTCTACATGGAAGAAGTAAGCATATTGATGTCAAATACTGCGAGATCTCTGCAATGGTGCAGACATTGACATTTATTATTGTAGAAGTTATGAGAATTCTGCTTTGAAAATAGCTACATTTGAATATTTGCAAGCTTGGTGCGTGTCATATTGTTTAAACTGGAATTCTTTCAAGAATGTCAGTTTAGGGGAGGATATGTAAGGATGAAGGTTTTACAGCATGATGAAGATGTTGCAGCAGCAGTGGCGCAGCAAAGGAGGCTATGGAGACTTGGAGTTTGTATGTCTCAGTTTGTATGTATCGGTTGGTTATGTTTATTTTAGTCGGTTATGTTTTTAGTCAGGTGACAATTTATGTTTACAATTTCTATCTTTTAAAACACAAACTCTTTCTCATGTAAGTTACATTTAGTGTGTTGTGTGAATGAAGATAGAGTTACGGCAGTAACTACTTGGTGTTGATCCATTCCCCCTTGTTATGTCTGTGTGTTGATCCAATCTCCTCCTTGTTATGTAAGTTAATTTGTTGCATTTGTTAGATAGTGTTGATAGTGCTGTGTTGTGAAGCTTTAGTGTTGTGTTGTGAATAGTGTTGTTGTTGTGTGTTGATCATCAATTAGTGTTTCAAAGTTATTTGGTGTTTCTTCTTGATGTGTATTTTGAAATTGTCATTTACAAAGTTAGGAATGATGTTTTTGGATGTAAGTTATGGTATTATTAGTTAAAAGATATGATAAGTCATTTGGTACTTTGTTAGTTTGAGAGTTGAATTGCATTACTATTGAGAAAATTGCGGGAGCAAGAATAGAAGAATTATGCGATGAGAACACCACATTGTACAAGTGAAGGACTATGCTGAATCAAATATTATAAATTAATTATGTATTTTATTAAATAAATAATCTCTTTTATTTCCTCCCATCCCTGTCTAATATCTAATACTCTAGTTGGAAGTAGAAGACGTTGATGTCATTTACGGTAAGTGGGTCCGTCCCGTGGGCCGAATCCTTGAAAGCCGACTGGGTCTGCTACATTGTAGTTCATAGGCCTGACTCATGAATCCAAAACAAACATTCATTACAGAAGACTTATTTTGTGGAGGGAAAGAGAACGGGAGGGAAGATAGATGTCTGGTTCGACACATGGACAGCCAAGAAATTAAGGGCGACATTGTATTGGAAAGGAGATAAAAGCAAAACCCACTACTACCATTAGCGATTTTTTGAAACGCTACTATCAGTAGTTATTTTTGAAAATCGATACCTCCACCTGCGCAGATGCACATTTTGCTAAATACTTTTTTTTACATATATACTTTTTTTAAAAAAATTCTAAAATAAATATTTTTTGAAAAAGTTCTTATATTTGTCTATGTAACTAAATTGTCATTTATGTTTTGAGTTCGACATTCAATTTTGGTCATTCAATTTTAGGTTCATTCGTTTTTTTTATTATTGAAAAAGATGAAGATGAAAGTAAAGAACAAAATAAAAAAAAATAAATAAATAAAAAGTATTTTAGTGATTTTTTCTCATAACAAAATATTTATAACCGTTCAATCACATTATGAAATATTTTTTTAACTCAAATTTCAACTGTTTAGTTATATATACTAACATAAATAACCGTTGAGATAATTAACCTTAAAAAAACCGGATCTTAAAATTGAAGCGAATTTTTCAATACGGGTTTGGAATAGATATTTTTCAATATTTGGTGTAACTAGAATCCAAATGTGGTCCACACCATCTTACTTACCTATTTCAAAGCACGTATTAAAAAATATTCAACATTATGAGATCATAAGTAGGATCTAGATTATTATTTTATCAACTGTTGAAATATATTTAAAAGATTTTTAACTCTTAAATTTAAATTTATAAAATTAAATTAACTAACACGTACGTTCATGTTTTGTTGATGAGGTCGCCGGTCACATTGATGCGCTGTTCAAGAGAAAGGAAACGTGTCCACAACCACAAGTAAAGTAACACGGTCTACGCGTTTTGACTACTTTTTAGTCCGTGAAATGAATGGTCGAAAGGGACAACACATAACTCTCTCATTTCTATTTTTTTTTTCAAAAGGTAACTATTTAAAAAATTAAATATTCACAAAAGACAATAATTAAAAAATATATATATACACCTGAGCTCTCGTAGTGTTTTTCCCCAAACGCTACCCGGTATGACGTTTGGGTCTTAAACGCTAGCGCTCCCTCCCTCTCCCCGACACGGAAGCAGATACGGGACTTAAAATTCGGGTAGTTATTTGGTATTTAACACTTAAATATATTATTAATATTTGTACATATGTATTTGAAATATTATTAAATATATTATTAATATTTGTACATATTTATTTGAAATATTAGACACTCATTTGTCTCTGCGTCTGCAATACCAAATGTTAAAGGATAGATCTCGTTGTTAGAATCATATGATACGACGGCAAACAATTTTCCATTATATTTGTCATACAAATGCGTCGCATCAATACTTATAATTGGGTAACAATGGACAAATCTGACAATGGACAAATCCTTTAATAATTGAACCGAATGACCGAAACATTATACCAAATGTAGCTACTTCAACTACAATATTTATTTTTTGGGGCATAAAATCATAAACTATCTCAGAGATGGATGTATACGGACATGGATGACAGTAATCGCGGGAGGTTTACAAATGCTTCTTCGTGTGTTCTGTATAAAGACTCCAACATTACTGGTTTGGAGTATCACGCCTTCATACACGAAATTTTCGAACCAAACTCATCCTCCACGATCAACTGAATTACTGAAATTTTCAACTCACTGTCAACTCTAACTTAATTTCTTATCAAAGATGCTATCATTTTGCAATGGGAAAAACCTGAAAATGGGACATGATGTTTGACAAAAATGGTTTTTAGTACCACATGTTTTTTTACGATGGTTTTTGGTATAACATGTTGCAAAGTGATGGTAATTGGACCTTCCGTCCACCTGTTGTTTGATTGTTTCGTTAATTAGTCACGTTTTTGTCACGTGGTCTTTCATTTTCTATATTTTTTTAAACAACAATTAATAAAAGACGATAATACCCTCCTCTCCTGTTTCCTTAACCTTTTCAAGCTCTGATTTTTGGTTTCCTTACACAGACGGACATACCCCACCCTCCCAACTTCTCCTTGAAGCGATTCGTTCCAACTTCTCCTTGAAGCGATCCTAATTCTTAACCCAAACACCATGTCCTAATCAAAATATACAAGATTAATATGAATATAAATAGAAACAAGTGACTACCATTGTTGATACATGGGTTAATCCTTCGGCTGGTCCAAGCTTTGCAAGTCCAAAATCCGAGAGCTTGGCGTTCCAGTTCTCATCTAAGAGAATGTTTGAAGATTTGAAGTCCCTCAAGATTATCTGCAATCGAAATCACTCAGTACAATGAGATTTTAGTTGGCAAGATAGTTTGATGAAGACTGTAAATAAATAATCAATAAACACATAACAGTTGTGCACAAGCTCCTCCTAAGAGAAAATAGGACAAATTAAATATCATAAAAAAAAACAAAATCTACAACTTTTAACGATCTTATGTACCTGAAAATCCATCTCCTCATACAAGTAGGCCTAGCCACAGGCAGTTTCTTGGGCTATTCTGGATCCTCTTTCATCGTCATCTTCTCCCAAGTCCCCCTTGTAGTTTTCGGTTCATTCTTCTTGTTTGAAAGTAGAAGCTTATTTGAGTTTTCCTGCAACTCCATAGGAATGCCTTAGACCACTCGGCCACCCTGACTTTGTTATAAGATTTTACACATTGTTTTTAATAAAACATATCCAACACTTTCTAATTCCTCATGGTTGACAGATGCAAGAACAAGGGAGGATACTGCATAGTGAAATGAAGATTGGGATCGTTGAAGAGGTCGAGGATTGAAGGAATTCACAACATGTCTTTAAGCAGGAGTTCCACGTGTAGGAGGTAAGGGCATAAAAGAAACTGAAAATAAAATGTCAGAAAGTTTGAGCACGTGACATTGCACATGATGACATAACGTCTATTTCGAACGGAAGATAAACGGAGGGACCAAAAACAATCGTTTCCAAACATGTTGTACCATTTACAACTTGTTGGGTTGGAAAACCATTTTGGACAAACATCATGTCCCATTTTCAGACTTTTCCCTTTTGCAATTGGTGTTTGGGCGTCTCTCAATGTTTGTGTTTAGAAAACCTTCAGTTGATGGTTCATCAACATCCATACACCACTCGTTTGTTGATTGGAAGTTGTTAATCCAATTACTATCAATCCAATTTTCAGCAATGGGTTGCATAATTTGCAGGTCGTGGAAGCTACGGTCACCATCGCCACCTACATGTACATTGTCAGAATTCTCGCCAAACTCAAACACCTCTTCGTTGTCTTCATCAATGTGACCTGTAAAATGCTAAATATATGGATCTTCTTTATTTATCGATGCATCTGAAAGTGTATCAACGTCGATCTCGTCATTGGAGAGATCATTGGTGTGATCATGCAAAACATTCAGTGTCCCATGACTATCAGTAATGTTTGGCCTTAAGTTAACTCATCTAGTTACGCTAAACACAATAAATCGACTAGTAACGCTTAACTGTAGAGCAAAAGACAATGCATTTTGTGATTGAATCCATACAAACTTGGAAAGTCCATCAATATCTGTAAATTTATATGAACTGTTAATGGACCTAGCTTCAACATCATACGAACAACACTCCATACATATAATTTCCTTTAGTCTACAAAGAGAGATATTTAAGGTAGTTGTAATAATACTGGAGGTACCATCCATATATACCTCACTACCATTCTGAGACAATATTTCACCGTCATATAAGTAATTGATACCAATCTCTGTCATGTTTGATCCTAAATAATTAATATTATAAAAGTTCGTATCAGATGTGCTTATCTTTTAGTTAGCCTAATATTTATGTAAATATAACTACTAACAATTTTCAAAACATTGTAATTAAAGAATACATAAAATTATATCACATACCTTAAAGTATGATGGAGGAAGATCTACGCAGAACAAAGAGTTGCTAAGATAGTAAAAATCAAGGAGCGGACGGAACGTTGGTACTGAGCTGATTTAAATAGGAAGGAGAAATGAATAATAGTTGAATTTATGCACAGAAATGCGGAAATAATTAGTGCAGTTTGCAAATAATTGTCTCTAGCGCTACCTCTGATAGCGAATATATTACAAACAATACGAGAGGTAGCGTTTTCCTTTATTCACTACCAGTGTTAGGGTTTTATTGATTTGCGCTACAAGGGGTAGCGCCAAATAATTAATTGTTACCCCTGGTAACGCTTAATAACACTTTTCAAATACTTTGTCACCGTACATACTTTCCGTAAATTGTTTTCCTTATATAATCATTTTTGAAGAAAAAAACTCATATATATATATATATATATATATATATATATATATAATTTTGAATTTTGTTATATTTGAAATTAAATATCAAATTAGAATTCTTTGTTATTGTTTATATCAAATTAAGATTTACTTTATTTGTATGTGTGTCTTTAAAAAATAAGGATAATTATTTCAACAATTATTTATGTTAGTACGTGTAATTGATTAGTTGAAATTTAAATTGAATAATTATTTATATTTCACAATATGACTGAATGATGACAACAAATTTTTATGATAAACAATAATTAAATACCCTCTTCCTTTGTTCTACAATCTTTTTTTATTGATCTTTATCATCTTCAATAACCAAAATTGAATGCAGAAAATCGAATGACCAAAAATTGAAGGTCGGACCTAGAAATCTCGAGATTTCTTGGTTCCAAAAGTAGATTTTATGTTTAAATTGAAGAGAAACTTGAAGATGGTGATGAAGAATATGAACATGAAGAAAAATGAGATAAATGAAGGGTAAAATCGTTATTTTAAAGAATAGTTAATCACATTTGTCAAATTTAAGCATAGTTATCAGAATCGGACCGTCGGTCCCTCAAACAGTTTAATTCAATCAAAAACCAAAATGAATAGTGGACCTAGTTTTTTTTTTTGCCAAGAAACAATCATTCATCATAGATCATAATAAGAGTTTTCTAAGTCCGTTACAATAAACCGAAACAATGTACTTGGGTTACAAGCAACCCAATCAACCAGGCAAGACCCCCGTTTAGACTCAACCGCTACCCAATTCGCACAAGTGTTCGCCGATCTACGGACGAAGCACCAGTGCACCCGATCCATATGGGAGGCCCGATCGAGAATGTCCGTTAAGATATCTCGAAGCTCCCAATCGTTCCCTGACATACCTCCCTTGAGGAGGTTAATAACATGAAGTGCATCCGATTCGATGATGACCTCGGACCACCCGTGTCGTGACGCCAAGTCCGTCGCGTGTAAAATTGCCTTCGCCTCGAGGGCCTTCGCACTCGTGCCTCGGCATGACGAGTTGTGCCCCGCGATGATAGTCCCCGTCCAATCTCTCGCGATCGCCCCTGTACCTCCTAGTAGAGTCGCCTCGTCCCAAGCCGCGTCGCAATTAATTTTGATTACTCCTTGGTTGGGCCGGGACCAAACCTGCATTCGTGGTCTATGCATCCTCGCTACCTTCTCGGCTGCCTGGCTCGCCAGTCTCCACACCTGTTCGGTTAACACCAAGGCCGCTCGGATCACAGGCTCCGGTCTCGGCTGGTTCTCCTCGAACACGGCACGGCATCGTTCCTTCCACACCTCCCACGCGACTGCCTCACCGAGTAACTTGTTCCTCCGACCCGCCTCCCCTCCCCACTGGCCCAGTTCCTGTAAGAACCGCAGCCAGCTTGGCCAGGTCGGGCTCCCGTTCGGACCTGTCCTCCTACCCATCGCTCCAAACCAGACTCGTCTCGTCCACTCGCATTCGAACACCGCGTGGTGTATCGACTCGAGCTTCTCACAAAAGCTACATGTAGGGTTGATTTGGATTCCCCTTCTAACCAGTTCCGCTTTCACGGGTAGTGCGTTGTGCAAGGCTTTCCAGAGGAATTGTTTTACCTTTGGGACGGTGTCCCCGTTCCATAGGTCTCTCCATACCGAACCCATAAGATTGATATCCGCTGTACCCATGCTTTCCTCAGTCTGGGCCTGCAGTTCTCGAATCCGGCGATAGACGAGGCGCGGTCGGGCCACCCCGTCTACTGCTGTCGGCCACACCATCCGGTCCCGTCTTGGCACGTCTGCGAGATGGATCGCCTGGATGGCGTGTGCCTCACGGTCCGAGATGCTAGCTCGAATAGCCGTGAGGTCCCAAGTACCTTGATCCCTATTGATAAGATCCCGGACCATGACCTCTTCATTCGTATCCGACCCCCTCGCAGTGCCAAGTCTATGGTTCGGTATTCCCGGGACCCATGCGTCTTGAAGCGCACGGATCTGGTCCCCCACGCCCACCTGCCATACTCCGTCCCGCCTTAATATGTCGCGACCAACCAAGATGCTTGACCATGCCCACGATGGGCGGGCTCCCATCGTCGCCTCCAAAAGGACCCCTCGGGGGTAGTAAAGGCCCTTAAGCACCCTCGCCCATAGTGATTTCCCGTCATTCTGAAGGCGCCATGCTGTTTTGGTAAGCATGGCGGCGTTGAAGTCCGTCATATCCCGGAAACCCATCCCCCCCATGTCCTTGGGTTGAGTCAGTCGGCCCCACCTAACCCAGTGGACCTTCCTCTTCTCATCCCGACCGTTCCACCAAAACCTCGCCGTTAAGCTCGAAATCTCTGTACACCAGGTTTTAGGCAGTTTAAATAAAGACATTACATAGGTGGGTATGGCGGTTATTACCGCCTTGATGAGTACCTCCTTCCCCGCGTTGTTAAGAAACATGGATTTCCACCCATGTATCTTCTTGATGATACGCTCCTTAAGGTACCCCATGGCCTCTCGTTTGGACCTACCCCAGTTCGTTGGGAGGCCCAAGTATCTCCCCGCATCGGCGACCGCCCCGATACCCATGATGTCCGACACCCTCTGCCGAGTGTCGTCCCCTACCCCACGCCCATACTGGATGCAAGACTTGTCCAAGTTGATTTTCTGTCCTGAGGCCTTGCAGTACCTCTCGATCGTCTCTTTTAGCACCCGGGCGTTCCTTTTCTTCGCGTTGATGAAGAAGAGGGAATCGTCAGCGAAAAATAGATGGTGTATTTCCAGGCACGTCCGCTTCATCTGAATCCCCTCCAACCTACGCTCCTCCGCGGCCTTCATAAGTTGTCGTGAAAGAACATCTGCAATGAGGATGAACAGGTAAGGGGACAGGGGGTCCCCTTGCCTGATTCCTCTAGTCGGTCTGAACCGTGCTGACTTCTTGCCATTAACCACCACCGTATACAGCACCTTCGATATACACTCAGAGATCCAATCGCACCATCTGTCTGCGAACCCCAATTGTTTGAGCGTCTGAACAATGAAGCTCCACTCAACCCGATCATAGGCTTTACTCATGTCTACCTTGATCGCACACTCTTCTCTCCCTGTCCCTCTATGTGTCCTGAGGTGGTGAAATACTTCGTGTGCGATAAGAATATTATCGTGGATGTACCTGCCTGAGACGAAAGCGCTTTGAAAAGGGGTTACGAGTTTAGGTAAAAACTGTTTAAGGCGATTGGCTAAGACCTTGGATATTATCTTATAATTGAAATTACAGAGGCTAATAGGTCTAAATTGGGTTGTGTTTATGGGATTGGGAACCTTCGGAATTAACACTATATCAGTATAGCTATACCCTGGAAGTAATAATCCCGATTCAAAGAATCGCCTAACCGAATGGTATACGTCCTCCCCAAGCACATCCCAATAGGAATGATAAAACATACCAGGAAACCCGTCGGGTCCCGGAGCCTTATTACCTCCCAGCTGAAAAACCGCCCTTTTCACCTCCTCACGAGTCACCATCCGAGTGAGGATCGCGTTATCCAAGTCCGTTATAAGCCTCGGTATTCCTTCCATCTGATCGCTAATTCCCTCAACCCCCTCCGATGTGAAAATCTGATGGAAGTACTCCTCGCACTCGGCTCTGATATCCTCCTCCTTCTCCACCCATACGCCGTCCCCTCTCTGCATCCGGACCAGTGTATTCCTCCTCCTCCTCTCAACCGTGGACTGATGGAAGTAAGCGGTGTTCCTGTCCCCCGCCTTCAACCACTGAACCCGCGATTTCTGCCTCCAGTACTCCTCCTCCCTACCCCACGCCTCCTCTAGTGCCTTTTTGAGAAGCCGTTCCTTGTCCCTCTGGAACTGAATACGGGGTAGTGCTTGCATGGTTCTGATCTCCTCGTTGAGTCTATCAATCACTACCTTATTATTCGGGACGCTCCTCCTACTCAATAGTGGACCTAGTTGAAGCAGTGTGAATTAGATGATTTTTTTAAAATCATACGGTTTTCAGTTCCTTAAAATCATATGGTTTTTCATTTTTGATCATGACTTCTTTTATTTCTAGGGTTAGCTGTTTCACCTTCTGTGTTTAATGTTGCCCTTTGTGTTCACTCCTGCGCCTCTCCTGCCTCACCGTTCGCCTCGGCTTGGCCACGGCTGGCATCAACTCAGTAAAGTTCAGTATCATGTTCGCCTAGCCTAGCTCACGTTCGGCTAACATAGCTGATTGGAGGTTACTTGACTCATCTCATTGTTTTCCAGCATACACTCTAATAGAAGGGAATGGGATTTCATGGGTTCCCCTGCTTGTCATCATTATCACTTAAGTAATTTGAAGGTCCTATGCTTCTATCTCAATTGAGGATGCTATTGAATAATCTCAATATATACCATGTAATCTTTCGTGCTACCTAATAGCATGTTGTCATAATGGTCTTGATAACATAACAAAGTGAATATGCTAAAGAGTTATGAAATGTTAACCAAATAATTATCATTGGTGAATCTCCATATAAAGGTAGTTATTTCACGGGAGAATCACATTCTTGTAAACGATCGTGGTTTGGGGAATAACCGTAGGTTTGTAATGGTGGTCAGAAGTTTGTGTGTTTGTCTGAAGGTTTCCTATTTACCCATACAAAGGAGCCTTAAGAGAGTGACTTGATGAAGGGGTATTTAAAAAACAATTGTACTAAGTAACGTAAACTGGCGGTCCGACCTTCCGACCCGGGAACCAAACCCCTCACTGGTTTGATTGTCGGTCTGGTTCTTATAGCTATGAATATAAGTGACTAAATAATATAATATTTAACAAAAAATTCATATTCTTAAATGTAAGTGACCGTTTAACTATACCAAAAAATATAAATGGTCATTTAGTTTTAGATTCAAATGTTGGTCAACATTGTGACAACAAAGTGTTTTATTACTCGTGTTTTGTCACATTATACATTAACTAGGCTTGTTCATGAACCGGTTCGACCCCGAATCAGTTTAGAACTGGTCTAGTTTGTAAAAAATTAGTACTTTTTTTTTTTGTTTCTAAAAAAATTGGTCTGGTTTAGGTAAAAAAAACTGGTATGATTTAGGTAAAAAAACTGTTCTGGTTCGAACCGATTCAGAACCGGTTCGAACTGATCTGATCTGTTTTTTTAAATAATAATTTTGGTTAGAAAATAACATGGTTCAAACCGAAACTAAACCGACTAAAAATCTTGGCCAACACACTGAACCAGAAGAAAATAAATGAACCAGATGAAAAACACACTGAACCAGATGAAAAACACTGAATCGTCTGAAAAACACACTGAACCGACTGAAAATCTGTTCCACAACCAACTTAAATTATGTCCAACATCAACATATACATCTCTAGGTTTGGTTTAATTTTAGGCCGGTTTGGTTTATTTTGCTTCAAACCGGTTCTAAAATTATATAGGTTTAAAGTAGTTTGATTTAAATTTAAGTATAAACCAGTATAAAAAACGAGTCGATTCGAACTGAATTTTTGGTACTACTTTGAACTGGTTTACTTGAAGTCTAAAAATCTAATTTGGTTTTGAAACCAATTCGGCTGAACCGGTTCAAACCAGACCATAACCAGACCATAACAGTTCGGCCGAACCGATTTAAATGAACAAGCCTAACATTAACTTTGAATTCCACTTAATTTTGTTTCAAATCTCACTGTGCGTCCACAAAATATGCAAAAATCAAAGTCAAACCAAAAAGTTGGAAGTTATTGTAGATAATTACGTTTGATTACGAAAGCATCAATATAAATGATATGTTGAATTATACACTTCACTTCAGTTAGTTAAAGTTGGTCAACTTTTAACCAAACTATTACATTTCAACTCCAAATCGGTTCGGGCCAAAAAAACAACAACAACAACTCCAAATCGGAATATTAAGATTATACTTTAATTATATAACTATTATAATTTTAAATATATATTTTTAAAAATGATCTAAAAATCAATTGTTTTCTAATTTAAAAATACATTACACGTGAAACTAACCTCACTTTATATATCGTTTGATTTTGCACCGTTTAAAAAAATAAAGTAGATAGAATGAGTAAAGTATGATTTTAACGTCGAAACAATATTAACTCTTAATTGTTTAATTCTTCACACATTAAGCAAAAATATTATATAAAAGTTGGAATTTTTTGAAAAGGTAAGTTTGATTAAAAAATGTATAGAAAAGTAAGCATATATATATATATATATATTAGAAAAGTAGAAGAAACATAAAAGTATAATTTAAATTTAATATAAAATAATATATGATATAAAAAGAATCGAGATAAATATATTAGCAACTAAAAGTATCAAAAGTAATATTCTATAAATTATTAAAGTAATTTATAAATATTAAGTTAAATATTTTTTTAGAAATCTGAAAAATGTAAAATAAAAAGGTTTTTTGAAATGATAAAGGAGTCATCAAAATGATTTAGATAAGGACTATAGTGAGTTTTATTCCTAAATCTAATTTCGTTTAAAAAATAACTTAATTATTGTTGTAGTTGTATTTTTTAATTAATAATATAAATTTAAATTTAAATTCAATTTGTGAATTATTAGAATTTATACATAACTTTTTACGTCATTTTATCAGTATAGTTGGTTGCTTTTTTCTTTAAACTTTTCAATAAAAAATAACAGTAAAACTGGTTGAAGTTAGTGATTTTTTTAAACTTAAAAATACAACTGTTGAAGTATAAGCTATTATCCTAAGTTTAAGGTTGTATTTGTTATTTTTAATAGTTTAGAGTGTAATTTGTATTTGTTTTATTCTTAGATCAGATTTGTTAGGGTTAGAAATTCAGGGGCTTATCTTGTAATTAGGATAGATTCATTCTCCTATTTAAGGAGATTATCTCTTGCGCAGTCAATCATCAATTTACATTTTCCTGATAAACATCTCTCTCGCCTAGGGTTTCCCTGTTCTTCTTCTACGTCGTTACTTCGTTCCACATTAGGTTACCATTCTTCACATGGTATCAGAGCCTTCCGTGCTCTGACGCACCATCATCGATCCTGTTTTCTTCACCACGAACGTGCCTTCATTGTTTATGTTTCCTTCATCGTCATCAAGTGACGACTACGGTATCGTGTTCTTGTCTCTAACTATTTCTTCTTTATGTTTCTGTAATAACGACTGAGAAATCCGTTGGATCTGCTTTCATATTTCTCTTTTATGTTTTTTTTTTCTTCGTAATCTTGCTTATCATATCGTATGATGACGATATATGACCTGTTTTTCTTTGAGAAATCTATTAGATCTATATGAATAAGAACTTGCGTTTCAGATCTGCTTTCATTTTTATTTTTTGTTGCGAATCTTTAAAGTTTTTTTGTGTAATAGATCTGTTTGTTTATTAGATTGTTTCAGATCTGCATATTTCATATTCAGTTTCATTTTTTTTGTTGCGAATCTTTAATTTTTTTTTGTGTGTAATAGATCTGTTTGTTTATTAGATTGTTTCAGATCTGCTTATTTCATATTCGATTTTGTTACAAATCTTTAAGATCTTTGTGTTGTAGATCTACTTGTTTCTTGTAGACGTTTCATTCATTTGAAATGACTCCATTCATGTTTGTTCTTTGAAGATCTGTTATTCGTTTTTTTATGAAATCATTATTTCCGCTGATTATTTTGGTTTATATCATTTCGTTTATTATGGTTGATTGTCTGGTTATGTGGTGATTCTATGCCTCTGTTTTTTCTTCTTGTTGTATAAATTCTCATTATCGTTCATATTCTATCATTGTGCACACTTATTAAAGGCATGTATCAATGTTTTTCTGATATGTCCTTTTTTTTAGAATATGTGTATGAATGATATAAGAGTCTCTGTTTGTTGATCCGAATCCGTTTCTTTTGTTTTTTTGATTGCATTTCTTGTGCAGCTTTTTTTTACCTATCTTTTTTCCTTCATACCTGTCCCTGTGGCATCTACCTCTGCACCCCTATCTTCTAACTCTACCACCGTGATAGGAGTCACTGGTCTCCCGACCGTGGTGACTCCGACTCCGCCCATGATAGACCATAATCACCCTATGTTTTTGCACCCTTCTGATACTCCTGGACTATCTCTTATATCATAAAAATTGACTAGTTCATACACGTATTCTTTTTGGAGTCGTGCAATGTATATTTCTCTCTTGGCAAAAAAAAAGTAGGGTTTTATAGATGGGTCGTGTGTTAAGGAAAACTATGATGCCAGTCTGCATCATATTTGGGATATATGTGATGCCTTAGTGTTTTCTTGGATAATGAATTCTGTGTCGCGTGAGCTTATGTCTGGTATTGTGTATTCGACTAGTGCTTTTCGTGTGTGGAGTGATCTTAAAGAGCATTTTAATAAGATCAATGGTTATAGAATTTTTCAATTGCACCGTGAGATTTCTTTAGGCCAGCAAGGAGTTGATACTGTTTCTGAGTACTTTTTCTAGATTGAGGTTGTTATGGGATGAGTTTGAGTCTATTTGCTGTCTTCCAAACCGTGGTTGTGAACAATTCCAGAGGCATCTTGAGCATGCATCGAACCTGAAATTGTTCCAGTTCCTTAAAGGTTTGAACGAGTCATACTCAGCTATTAGGTCTAACCTGCTCATAAGAGAGAGACTTCCCTCTCTTAACCAAGCTTACTCTGTTCTTATTCAAGAAGAACATCAAAGGGGTATTTCTGAGAACAATATGGATAATGTTGTGAACCAGTCCAGACCACCGAGAAGGAATTTATTTTGTGATTTCTGCAAAGGCAAAGGGCACGATGTGACCCGATGCTTTAAGAAAAACGGTATTCCTCCAGGTTGGAGAAGAAACAACCAGGATCAAGGAAAAAAGCCCCAAGCCAACAACATTGCCAATACCAATTCCTCTCTTTGTTCCACACCCGAGTCTGTTGACATGGGTTGTTCTACGCCTCTGGATTTGTCGCGCAACTATTCAACCATGATTCCAACTGAAAGCTTGGAGCATCTGGCACACATGCTGAGTAAGATTCAGAAGCAGCAGGACACTCCTATAACAAGTGCTAATGCAGCAGGTATGGTTCATTTTTGCATCTCTGTTCATAAAGCTGATTTCTGGATATTAGACTCTGGAGCTGCTGATCATATGAGTAGTAGACTAGACTGGTTAACTGATTTAAAAGACATTAGCTCCAGTTTCCGATTACCGAATGGTTCATGTTCAGGTGTTTCTAAATCTGGAAAATGTTTGTTCGGTAATCTGAAAAAATTGAATTACGTTTTATACCTGCCTGATTTTAAGCATAATCTGATGTCTATCGCCAAATTAACCAAGGATTTATCCTGCTCTGTTACTTTTTACCCTAAGATTGTGATAATGCAGGATCTTTACAGTGGAATGGTATTGGGGATTGGTAGAGAAGCTGGTGGGCTTTACCTCTTCAAGCCTCATATACCATCCACAACTCTTCAAGCTTCTTCTTCCTTGCATTCTCCTTCCATGTTATGGCATAGACGGCTAGGACACGCATCTATTCAAACTTAAGAAAAAATTTGCTCTCTTAGATCAGTTGTTTTTCAAAATAAATGTGTTGGTGGTTGTTTTGTTTGTCCGTTAGCAAAACATCATAGATTACCATTTCCTCTTAGTTCATCAAAAACATTATGTGCTTTTGAACTGATTCATATGGATGTTTGGGGGCCCCATCATAAGCTCACTTATGACAACAAAAGGTATTTTCTGATTACAGTTGATGATTTTAGTAGAAGTACCTGGACTTATTTGATTGCCCTGAAATCTGATGTTGTTGTTGTGATTCGATATTTTCTTATCCTTGTGAAAAATCAGTTTAACAAATCTGTAAAAAGGATAAGAACTGACAATGGGAAAGAGTTTTGTAATGAGCAATGTAACTTGCTTTTCAAAACCCAAGGTATTTTACATGAGAGTAGTTACCCTTACACTCCTCAGCGGAATGGAGTGGTTGAGAGAAAACACAAACACCTTTTGGAAATTGCTCGTGCAATTAAGTTAGAAGTCGATATACCTTTGAATTTTTGGGGTGATTGCATTTTAACTACATGTTATTTGATGAATTTGATGCCTACTCATGTCTTTAATGGGAAATCTCCGCATGAAAAATTGTTAGGAAGAAAACCGAATTTAGCTCATCTTCGTATATTTGGATGTCTTGGTTATGCAAAACTTTTACCCGCTTCTGATAAATTTACATCTCGTTCTGTTGCGTGTGTCATGATGGGATATTCGTTAACCCAAAAGGGTTATAGATTATTGAATTTGCAGACCTACCGTTTCTTTGTCGGTAGAGATGTTAAATTCATGGAGGACGTTTTTCCCTTCAAAAATCTGGAAAAGACCAAGAAAAACTTGTTTACTGATGAGCCAGTTGGACCGACTGATGTTGACCTCAGCCTGCCCCATTCGAATGCGCCATTGGATCATATTTCTGATCCCGACCTACCTGAACATCCAGTTGATCAGGATGATTCAGACAACCGTGAACATTCACAAATTCCTAATGAAGAACCACAAATGTCATCTTGACTGATTCGAGTCCCTACCTGGCAAAAGGATTATGTGATGTCTGGCAGCAATGTTGCCTACCCTATCCACAATCAGGTTTGCTATGATGGTATCACTTCACATCATAAATGTTTTATCAGTTCATTAGATAAAAGTTCTGAACCTGAAAATTATGTTGATGCCTATCTTGATCCTAATTGGATTGATGCTATGAAAAATGAGATTAAAGCCTTAGAAGATAACAAAACCTGGACTATCGTTTCTCTTCCACCAGGTAAAAGGGCAATCGGTTGCAAATGGGTATATAAAATAAAATATAATTCGGTTGGTACCATTGACAGGTATAAGACTCGTTTAGTTGCAAAAGGCTATAATCAGAAAGAATGAATTGATTATACTGATACTTTTTCCCCTGTAGCCAAAATGGTCACTGTTAGAACCCTTTTCTCTATTGCTGCAAAATGTAATTGACCCCTTTATCATATGGATGTTTTTAACGTATTCTTGCAGGGCGACTTACATGAAGAGATTTTTATGCAAATACCACAAGGTTTTCGCAAAGAGGGGGAGAATAATCTTGTATGTCGTTTGCAAAAATCCTTGTATGGATTAAAACAGGCTTCAAGACAATAGAATGTGAAAACTCACTGAGGCCTTGGTAAAACATGGCTATCAACAAATTCGTTATGATTATTCCTTATTTACTAAGAAGTGTGATTCTGATATTGTTGCTTTATTGGTTTAGTTGATGACTTAGTCATCACTGGAAACAGTCAGCATCTTATTACTAAGTTAAAAGCAACCTTACAAAACAACTTTAGGATGAAAGATTTGGGAGAATTAAAGTACTTTTTAGGTATAGAAATTGCTAGATCCAAAAAAGGTCTCTTTCTGTGCCAAAGGAAATATTCTCTTGAACTTCTTGCTGAAGTTGGGTTGTTAGGAGGTAAACCCAGTAAAACTCCTATGGAGCAGAACCTCAAGTTGACCTCAAAGGGATATGATGAGACTTTCGGGCTGAATAATGATGATGCCTTGATATCTGATCCCACTTTATATAGAAAATTAGTTGGAAAATTGCTTTACTTAACCATTACTAGACCTGATATTAGTTTCTCTGTTCAACATCTCGGTCAGTTTATGCAAAATCCAAAAAAATCTCATCTTGATTCTGTATATAGGATTCTCAGATATATTAAAAATCAGTCTGGTTTAGGAATTTTATTATCATCTGATTGTGATTCAAATATTATTGCTGATTGTGATTCTGACTGGGGCAGTTGTATAGAAACTAGGCGATCCGTTTCAGGTTATTGTGTGAAGTTAGGTCATTCTCTTGTATCATGGAAAGTAAAAAAAAAAAAAAAAAGGCTATTGTGTCTAGATCTTCAGCTGAAGCTGAATATCGTAGTATGGGGTCTGTTGTTTCTGAAATTATTTGGTTGAAAGGTTTGATTAAGGAATTAGGAATTGAAAATTCTGTTCCCGCTAAATTATATTGTGATAATAAAGCTGCTATTCAAATTGCAGCAAATCCTATGTATCATGAACGTACTAAGCATATTGAAATTGACTGCCATTTTTTGAGAGAACAGATAAATGCAGGGGTGGTCAAGACAGAGTATGTACGTTCATGGGAGCAAATTGCTCACATATTTACGAAGGCCTTGTGGAAAGCTCAACATTATTATCTTCTCAAAAATTAGGAATGATTTATATTTATTTAGGATATAAGCTTGAAGGGGAGTGTTGAAGTACAAGCTATTATCCTAAGTTTAGGGTTGTATTTGTTATTTTTAATAGTTTAGAGTGTAATCTGTATTTGTTTTATTCTTAGATCAGATTTGTTAGGGTTAGAAATTCAGGGACTTATCTTGTAATTAGGATAGATTCATTCTCCTATTTAAGGAGATTATCTCCTGCGCAGTCAATCATCAATTTACATTTTCCTGATAAACTTCTCTCGCCTAGGGTTTCTCTGTTCTTCTTCTACGCCGTTACTTCGTTCCACATTAGGTTACCATTCTTCACAACAACTAATACTTTATATCAAAAAGTTTAGTTAATAATTTATAATACAATTTCAATTAATAAATTGAATTTTAACCATTATATTTCTATAAGTATACAACTATCTTGATTTAGTACACCATAAAAAAAGTAATAATGTTATAAGACACGGTTACGTGTATGTCACAAATATTGTGGTCCACAATTATATTTTTTAGATACAATTATATTTTAGATACAATTATATTACACGCAACTTTTTTGGGGTGACTTACACGCAAGTTTAGTTACTTTACGATACCTTTGGAAAATGTAGAGTACTACCTAGGGCTATTACAATTTATGGTCATTTTTTAATGGTAAAAGTAATAAAAAATGTAATAAGTTTGTCAAAATTGATAATTGATAAAACTTGTTTTGAGTTTAGATGCACCATGTTTTATTTTGTAGATTTTAGATGAAACGTGTGTTTATCCGTTATTTATCTCGTTAAAAACCCTCATGTATCACACACGTGAGATGTGACATGTTATTTAAACGAAATTTTGAAAATACCGAAGTTGCCCCTAACTCTCTTATTTCAAATGAATATTGTTTCTCTGTTTTATTCTATGTTATTAAAACCTTCTTTTCGAAGCTATTAGAACAACTTGTAATTCATATTTCAAGTTTTGATATCTTTCATTCTTAACAAGGTTGAACTATAGATTAAAAAGTTCGTAACTTTTGAGTTCTCTAATTGATCTAGATGCTGAGTTTTGAAACACGGATTTGGAAAGGTCTGGAAAATTATCAACAAACCTCGAATGGTTCAGAGAGCAAGGCTACACCCTTCCAGAACCTTCAGAACCTGACGTTACACATGCACGATACCTTCGAAGAACTGTCAGAGAAGAATCCTCCGACTTTCATTTGTCACTTCTACAATATTTACTTCGCTCATAATGTTGGTGGTACAAATTCAATACACAAAATTGTGTACATAATGCTATACCATTTCCCTCACAGTCAGCACAGATAATGTTGTCCATTTTAGTGATCGAATTATTCTCTGTCGCTTGCACAACCAATACATTTAGAGCTTCAAAGGAATAAAAGACAGCAACCAGAAATTGCAGTATTTACTTGGAAACTTGTGTAGTCCCAACAAATTATTTATCATTGACAACATAATATGAACTTTCAACTATTATAGTAAGAGTTGAATTATAATCAAAGCACCTTCTTGATGACCCACAGATGCAGATGTCACATAAATAGTTCCATCCTTGGTCTTCACAACTGGAAATGCAGGACAAATGAATCAAAATCAATTATTGTTCCTAATCATACACACACAATCAATTAACTCAACTGTCCATAGGATTCTTGCTCTCAATGCAAGAAAACAAAATTGTAGGCATCATATTCAAATTCTTGTTCATCAATTGAACAATAGAAACAAAAAGAATACATCAAGACAATCGCAGCGACGTAGATCACATAGATTTAAACAGAAATTGATGACGAACTACAGAATCAAGAATATTAAGAAACAAATCAGTAGCAACAAAAAAGTAAACGCAAATTGAAACAACAAAAGAATTGATCCAATAGAGAAGGCATCAACGACACTCGAAGATGGTTCAGGGGAAGGCCCGGAACCGTGTCGCCGTCGCAACGAGCAACTCCACGGCCACCAACGTCGGAGGCGGCACCAACAACATCCAGCTCGAGGACAGGGTCAGAGGCGTGGCTGACGCAGGAAGGGGCTCCTCCTTCGGCTGGACTCTACCGTGGCCACTAGCCTCCGAGGTCAGCCCTCCATTCGCCGGAATAGCTGGGTTCGGCGAAGACCCTAGCGCAACGAAGAGCAGTTCGAGTGAGAGAAAACCGAATCGGGACACAGGTTACTTACCAGCGCAAGGAGGGGCTGAAGGGGAAGGGTTCGGCCGGAACCCTTACGCCGGACGGAGCCGCGACGAGCCTCTCGGCCGAAGCCCTAGCAGAGCCGAGAGGGGGGCGACACAAGGAGCTGATGAGGTGGCTCCTATGCAGATGAAGTGGGCGGCTGATGAAGGTATAGTGACTTGGAAATTGCATCTAAGTCCCTCTACTTCTAACCCTAGCGTTTTTTGTCCTAATGTTATAAAAAATGACAGAATAGCCTCTGGATATTGCAAATCAGTCCCTTAACATGTGACACATGCCTATTTAGTCCAAAATAAACCCGGACTTAAAAATCAGCAGTGGATTTTTTACTGCGGGGCAACATATACGATGACATATGATTCAAATGATCTCGTTAATATTATGAGATCCCGGATTGAATATATTAAGACAGCGGATGGAGGAAAGGCTCCAATTATGGGAATGGGCATCGTAGAAATTTCACCAACCTTGAATATATCAAATTGTCTCCTAGTTCCGACACTCTCGAATAAATTGTTATCAGTGTCTCATGTCACTAAGGAGATGAATTGTACTATGGTGATGAATCCGAATTTTTTGTGTATTGCAGGATATCCAAACATGGGTGATTATTTGGCGTGGCACTGAACGCGCAGGTCTATACTACATTGAAGAAATGGCTGAACCAGATTCGGTGTTGCTGGCTCATGGATTTACAGAACGAGAGGCTTGGCTATGGCATAGGAGATTGGGTCATCCATCCTCGGGTTATCTAAAACTCTTGTTTCCCCAGTTGTTTTTGAATAAAAGTATTAATTTTTTTTTGTGAGACTTGTATTCTTGCAAAAAGTCATAGACAAACGTTTAAGCCACATAATACTCGTATGGAGTCTATTTTTTCTTTAGTACATTCTGATGTGTGTGGTCCACCGCCAATATCTAGAGGTTATGGTCTCAGATATTTCGTGTTATTTGTAGATGATTGCACTCGTATGACATGGGTGTATTTTTTAAAACAAAAATCTGAAGTGTGTGACAAATTCACTCACTTCTTCAAAATGATCCAAACTCAGTTTCAGAAAAATATTCAAGTTCAGTCTGATAATGGAGGGGAATTTGTCAATCAAAATATGAAAAATGAATTATTCATCAAACTTCCTGTCCACACACTCCAGAACAGAATGGTGTGGCAGAAAGAAAAAATCGAATAATCCTCGAAATGACAAGATCCCTCCTTCTCGAGTCCAAAGCACCAAAAATTTTCTGGCCTGATGCTGTTGCAACAACCACGTATCTTCTAAATCGTCTTCCTACAAAGATCCTACATATTCAAACGCTGATACATGTTCTCTCCAAAATTACCAAAGTACCCCCATATCTCAGTCTGCCGACTCGTGTTTTTGGATGCTCCGTTTTCGTACATATCCCAAAAATTGACCGCACCAAATTTGATCTGTGTGCAGTCAATTGTGTGTTTGTAGGATATGGGGTTAATCAAAAAGGGTATCACTGTTATGATCCTAAAAATCGTCAAACGTTCACCACCATGAAATGTGTTTTCCTTGAAACAGAGTATTTCTACCACCAATCTAGTGTTCATGGGGGGAATCAGATAGTTGATCCACTAGATTGGGTAAGTAGTCTGAATATTTCATATGATAGCCATAGTCCCTCGTATGATGATTCAATTAAGTTGGCTGACCGAACCAGTGAGCTATCATTTGACACGCAGTAGCAACTAGCGAGCTAAGGGTCATAACTCATAATCCATCAGTTGAGGTATCCGAAAATAGACCGGTAAGTCCGCCCGAACCTCAAAATATCAATATAGTTGAGGATATTGATATTCAAGAACAGGAGGAACCAAGGACGGAAGGATACAAGTTACCACCGAGAGAAAATCGAGGGCGACCACCAAGGAGATACACACCGGATAGGGAGCCAAACAAATCAAGATATCCGGTGGCAAATGAAGTAAGGGGGAGTCTAAGTGAGGAAGGAAAGGCATTCGCCATGTCTATCATCTCAGAAGAAATTCCAAGCACAATCAAAGAGGCCCAACAATCCAGGAGCTGGAAAAAGGCTATGGATGTCGAGATGAAGGCACTGGAGAAAAACAAGACATGGGGTGTGTGCAGGTTGCCAGTCTGAAAAAGACCGGTAGGCTGCAGGTGGGTTTATACCATCAAATACAAGCAGGATGGCTCCATTGATAGGTATAAGTCAAGACTGGTTGCAAAGGGATACACTTAAACATACAGTATTGACTATTCTGAGACGCTTTCTCATGTAGCAAAAATAGACACAATTAGAGTATTGTTGTCTATAGCTGCAAACAAAGACTGACCTCTCCACCAGTTTGATGTGAAGAATGCATTTCTCCACGGAGATCTTGAAGAAGAAGTGTATATGGAGGTCCCACCAGGATACACGAATGAAGGTCAAGAAGGAAAGGTATGTCGACTGAAAAAGTCACTCTATGGCCTGAAACAATCTCCTAGGGCGTGGTTTGGAAGGTTCACTATAACCATGAAGAAATATGAGTACAAGCAAAGCAACTCAAACCACACCTTATTCTTGAAGAAGATAGGAGACCGAATAACATGTTTGATTATTTAAGTCGATGACATGATTATCACAGGGAATGATACAGAAGAGATGGAAAGGTTGAAGAAAAACTTGTTCGAGGAATTTGAGATGAAGGATCTCGGAAATTTAAAAAACCTTTTTGGGATTGAGGTACTAAGATCAAGAGAAGGAATCTTTATAGCTCAAAGGAAGTATATTTTGGATTTCCTGACACAGATCGGTATGTTGGAATGCAAACCGGCTGATACTCCAATAGTGGCAAATCACTGTCTACGCATAACAGAAGGGGTGAAAATAGCGGATAAAGAACGATATCAGAGGCTAGTGGGTAAACTTATATATATGTCACACACTAGACCGGACATTGCCTACGCAGTTGGAGTAGTAAGTCAATTCATGCATCAACCTCAAGAGAACCATATGGAAGCAGTCATGAGGATAATAAGATATTTGAAGAATACTCCAGGACATGGAGTTCTATTAAGAAGAAATGGTAATCTAGAAATCTAAGGGTACACAGATGCAAATTGGGCGGGATATCCGGTTGATCGAAGATCCACATCCGGGTATTTTACCCTGGTTGGAGATAATCTGGTAACATGGCGGAGCAAGAAGCAAAATGTGGTGGCCCTATCTAGTGCAGAGGCAGAGTTCCGAGGAATAGCAAGAAGACTAACAAAAATGCTGTGGATAAGAAGTCTAATGACAGAGATAGGTTTTCCTCCAACGGGATCCCGTGAACTGCCATGTGACAACAAAGCAGCAATCAGTATTTCGGAAAATCCGGTTCAACGTGATCGAACCAAGCATATTGAAGTGGACTGACACTTCATCAAAGAAAACCTCGAAGCCGGGAATATCAAATTGCCATTCGTTCGATCCTAGGACGAGTTAGCAAATATACTTACAAATGCAGTAAATTCTAAATCATTCAGAGAAGTACTGAGCAAGTTGAGCATTGGAGATCCGACAATTCAACTTTAGGGGGAGTGTCAGAATCTGCACTAAGGATCTGCACTAATAAAACCAGAGTCAAAACGCCTAGCAACTAGAGACATCAAAATGTCAAAAAGGAGAAAAAGCATATCTGAATATTGACATACCTGTACCAACACTTGAGTATATGTGCAGAATTGTCAAAAGTAGAATAGTGCTCTATTTTGTATAAGTAAGACAATATGTACTGATTTGTGATATGAATGAAATTATTCAATTCTCAATATTCAGTTTTTCACTTAGCCAATATTTACTTAGCCAACACTTCCAAGAAGAACAGTAACTACCATGAGCGTCCTCCATACTGTAGACCTCACATGTAAGGAAGGAGATGCAGGAATGAAGCAACAAAATGATGAAGAAGACAGGGTTATTTTAGATATTTTACACTGAACGGAGGTCACATGCAAGTCATGTGAGTAATTAACGATAGTTTTGGACGGACACAAATAGGAAAGCATATTACATTTTGTTTCTTATTTTTTCCTTTCTTAATCTCTAAAAAAAGGCTTTATTAAAATTTGCAATTTTTTTTAGTTAGAAAATTATTTGTAAATTAACTAATAAAATATAAGAGAAAAATAATATAACTTTCGTGGGTGTATTAGTTAGTTATTTATGTTGGATTATTATTAGTAATAGCACTTAGTAAAAAAATGTGATTTTTTATTATTAGGTAAATTTGTAATATATTTTTAGGTAAATTACCTTAACAGTTACTTATGTTGACACAATGACACATGTGACTAAACAATTGAAACTTGTGTTAGACAGATACTTATGTTATAAAATGTAACCGAATGATTGCAATAAAACAAAAAAAAAATGCAAAAAAAAAAAATTAATTAAAATACTCTTCCACTGTTCTTCATGTTCGTCTTCAATCGCTTCTTCCTCGATTCAACCTTGAAATTTGATTTCGAACTCACATTTGCGCAAATATGATTTCGAACTCAGAAACGTATAATTGAATTCGAGATGTGCCCAAAATTGCAAATCTGGGTTCAATTCGAACTCAGGTCTGCGTTCATGGGTTCAATTTGAACCCAGAAACGCGGACCTGAGTTTGAACTAAACCCAAATTTGTGTTTCTGAGTTTGATTCGAACCCAGATTTGCACAAATCTATATTTAAAATAAATTTTGAGCATGAAAAACCATGAAGAGTAAGGGGAAGTGTAAAATCTGTTGTAATCCTAGGATGAATGAGAAGAAAGAAGAGGGTTGAAGAATACGAAAGAAGCAGATAAGAAACGAAATCAACTAATTCTTCAAAAGCTAGGTAGTCCTTACAACAATTTCCTATTTATAAGATATGATTCTTAGAATATTACAAAATGGTCATCCACACTTTATGCATAAATGCACATGTATCCTAACATTCTCCATGTTTGATTTGATCTTGAGGCTTTTTGATAGCTGATTTATGCACTTGAAAGTCAGCAAACACAACTAAATTCGAGAGAAAGTATAACAATACAAGAGTACATATACTCATTTTGTTTTGGCCAATAGTACATTTACTCATTGAACCAGACATACATAACCCAATGACCTTAACTTACCACCCTACTACACACTCAAAATACATATATATTCTCTACTATGCTATTGTTTCAAATGCATGCATGTTTACCCACTAAACCATACCACATGTCCGTAAACTGAGCAGAGTAATCTCCTCTGAAATTTCACTAAACATATTAATCGAACACAACACATTAAATTAGTCAATGCTTTCTTATTATTTCCTTTCATTTATTTTCTCTTTTTTTTTTTTCGATCATTGCATTGCAATTGATTGCTTTTTTTTTTCTTGATAAAAGAGTTTGAGCTCTTTTCTTACCAACACAGTTGGAAGGTTTTAGCATTCTATAAAATTGTCATTTTTATGACCATTTAATTATATTTGTCAAACATATGTGATTTAATATAATACATTTAACTAAAAAATATATTTTTGAAATATACATAATTATTTAAGTATACCAAATAATATAAATAACCATTTAGTTGCCCACAATAACTCAATAAGTCAATAATTGACCGGTAGTTTATCCTATATTTTTTGGTCAATAATTATAGAATATCTTACTCGAACAAAAAATTTCTTCTTTTTGCATCCGGTTCTTTTTGCATCTTGTTCTTATGCGCGTTTCTCTCTCTCTCTCTTCCTCGCCTACATGTATTTAAAATTTCAAAAATCTTAGTTGTTAACTGCCCTCGTGTCTGTTTGTAGAAAGTTACACAATCAAATCAGGTGGTGTTTCATTTTCTGTCAAAATCCACAAGGAAGTTCTGGTAGAAGAATTCAAGATCAGAATGGCGACTCTCACCGTACCTCCGGTCCTCTCTTCCCCGAGAGACGACGCCATGCAACTCTACCGTGCTTTCAAGGGTACTAGAACACCTAACTCTGGTCTACTGTTCTTGGTTCGGTTCTCTTCCACTTCCCTGGGTGTTGGATCATGTCCAATTTCAAGAAAGATTCATTTTTTTTTCTAGGGTTTCTTTCTGTTAAGGCAATATCAAATGGTGTGGAGGTTCCCAGGTTGAAAAAGAATGAATACACTTCTCAATTACAATCTGTAGGATGAAGCTTTGACCTTTTAGAACTGCCCATCCCCTTCGATTAGAGTACTTTGACTCTTGTCTGTCAGCGAGACACAAACATGTTCTTTTGTTTCCCTTCGTATAAATCAATTTTGAAATTGAAAAATTGAAACTTTAGAGAAGATGGATTTATGAAAGTTTCTATTGTGTTGTTATCATACTCTGTATTGGTATTTGTTTGGTAAATAATTCGCAAAATTATCACTGAATTGGGAATATCTCTGTATATTATATGTTAGGACTGGGATGTGATGTCCCTGCTGTGATCAACATTCTTGCTCACCGGGACGCGACGCAGCGCGGTCTCATCCAACACGAGTACCGCACCATCTATTCCGAGGATCTTCTCAAACGCTTAGTTAAAGAACTCACTGGAAAACTCGAGGTTCGTCATTATCCGTAATTAACACAAAAACTACATGTTACTTGATTAGAAAAACCTGATTCTGATTATGTTCTTTCATTATCTGTCTTGTTTCGATTAATTTATCAGACAGCAGTTGTGCTGTGGACTCACGATCCAGCTGGTCGCGATGCTGTAATCGTGAGGCAATCACTGACATCAAATTCCCTTCAAGCTGCTACGGAAGTGATATGTTCGCGGACCCCGACGCAGATTCAAGTGTTCAAGCAACTTTACTTGTCAAAATTCAATACTTATCTCGAACATGATATTGAAAAGTACACTTCTGGGGATCATGTGAAAGTAACATCTCTCTCTTTGTTTTTCCACTGATGTTCATGTTTTATATTTATTTTTTGCCCACCACCCACACGCCCCCCCTTAAAACTGATGTTTTTGAGTTTGTTGCAGCTGCTTCTTGCTTATGTCAAAACCCCACGATATGAAGGACCTGAGGTCGATAGAGCAGCTGCTGAACACGATGCTAAGGCTCTGTACAAAGCAGGAGAGAGGAGGCTCGGAACTGATGAGAAGACTTTCATTCGAATGTTCAGTGAGAGAAGTTGGGCACATTTGGCATTTGTTTCTGCTGCTTATCATAACATGTATGGGAATTCACTCGAGAAGGTATTTTTCTTTTCTTTTTTTAAGAAAAAGAAAACACTTTGTTTAACGCTTTTATCTGAATTTGATGAACGATAATACTTTTATTATCAGGCAATAAAGAAAGAAACATCGGGATACTTTGAGCAAGGACTATTGACGATCCTGAGGTGCTCGGAGACTCCTGCCAAATTTTTTGCCAAGGTACTTAAAGATGTGTTCTTTTGATTAATTACTTGGTGGACAAGTTACATGAAAATGTAAATTCTAGTCTTCTTCGTTGAAAATTGAGTTTGTCCAATGAGATTCTTGCAGGTGCTGCACAAGTCGATGAAAGGTCTAGGAACAGATGATACTACTCTAATAAGGGTGATCGTGACAAGAGCTGAGATTGACATGCAGTACATCAAAGCAGAGTACCTGAAGAAGTATAGGAAGACACTGAATGATGCGGTTAGCTCCGAGACCTCTGGTCATTACCGTACTTTCCTTCTTTCTCTTCTTGGACCCTCCAACCATTAGACAGACAAGGCCATAGGTTGCCTGAAAGTCGAAGGGTTTGGAGAATGTCATTTTGTTGTATGTTGATGCTTGTTTAGGTTTTGATGTTTGTTAAGGTTGTTACTGTTTTGTGTGTTGGATACTGTATGATGTGTGCATATATGAAGTGTTGGACTTTCTGTGTGAAAATACCTTTTCTCTGTTTTTTCAAGATCCATTTATAAATATGCAAGCTTTTGTTTATAATGCAAGAACATAACACAACTGATTTTATCAATAATTAAGAACTTTATTCACAAACTTTATTAACTTTAGCAATTCACAAACTAATCAGTAGAACTGTACAATTAATCCAATTTACAGCAAAAAGAGATATATAGTGCTGGGTACAATCAGCTGCAGGGTTCTTTCTTTCTTGTATTTGGACTGCTTCTGATACACTACTATCCAATCCGATTTCCTTCTTCACTTGAGAGCATTTTGATGTGACTCGAGTCGATACTCGTGCCTGAATGCTATCCTCTGAAGTTGATCAAAACCGGCCAAAACCCCAGCACCTGCCATTCCGAGCAGCATATTTGCAGAGACACCTCTGTAGAGGGCTCTGAAGCCCTCGAGGTGCACAATTTCATGGAATGCGTGAAGGGCGTTTCTGTACTTTGTGGGTTGTCCTGAAGTAAGCATCATTCTTCGTCTCAAAGTGTCAAAGGGATACGCACAGACCCCCGAGAAGGTCGTTACGCTCCACCCAAGAATAAAACTTGCAAAGAAATTCCCCTGAAAAATATGAATCTATAAGGATCAGATCAAGAAACCCACATAATTTTCTCTCCCCTTTTCCAGAAAATGGAAAACCCAAAGGCTGCAAGGGAAACTTAGCAAGAAAGTAAAGTATTTTATCATTGGAAGAAACTGTTGATTATCTCACGCAAACAACAAAAAAGGAAATTTACAATCAACCCAGATGAGACCAGAATGAAACATGGGAAAGTTATGAGTGGTTTGACAAAAAAACACGGCTAAACTTAGCTTTTTAGTTTCACTATGTTCCGCTCTTAACTTTCACATGTTGTAGAATTTTCATTTTACGTAGTGCACCTAAATGAAATGAGAGGCTTATTTACCTCGAAAGGTCCGACCAAGACAATAGGCTTCAAGGTGTCATAGATTCCAAAGTACATTCCGCGATATAAGGTGATTCCTATTATAGAGGGACCGAATCCACGGTATAACCCTGCTACACCATCAGTGGACAAGGTTTTACTGTAGACATCAAGGAGTCCTTTGAACTGTCTTTGACCATGAATTCGGCACTCCCTTGCATCAGTTCCAAGTCTTGTTCGTGCATAGTCTAAATGGTAGAGTAAGAAAGATGTGGTTGCCCCGGCAGCACTTCCAGATGCTAAGTTTCCAGCAAACCATTTTAAGTATCCGTCTTTCTCCTTGGAGCATCCGAAGAAGTTCTTGAAATAACCTTTGAATGCAAAGTTGCATGCCTAAGGACAAGAAAATCTGAGTCAAGCAGCAATATTAGGCACGGTTTCATTTAGCTTATAAAATTCAATAATATGTAAATTCTGGTTGAGAAAGTTAAGAATTGATTAATTTAAATCTATAAACTGACAAGCAACAACTGAAGGATTCTATTCGTAGATACTTTTCATTAGTCAGCAAATGATATAAATCATTTTTACATGCTTTACCGGTTATGTTAGATAAATGCTAACCATGAAAAACCCAAACACAATTATTTTTGAAGCAGACAACATAAAGAGGTGAAATATATGCATGTCACGAAGAAGATGAAGAAATCTGTTCAAGAAAAGTTAACTTGGAGCATAAGAATATTGATTCAAGAAGTATATGGCATGTCACGCCTTTTGACCAAATAGTGCTACTTACTGTAAATAAGTTACCCTTCTATTGCTGTTTCATTAGAAACTTTTCCTCATCTTATATCTCATATTAGAAACAAAACTCCGCATCCACTTCACTCTTTGATTGGATCACTAAATGGTCAATGTCAATCATATGCATATCCAGATATTTAGTTCTACTTCTACCAACATGAATCAACTACCATTCTCAGTTACACGCATGGACTTTTTTGCTTTCCAAACTGGCAGTAAAGAGCGACATTTGTCAATATGTAAAAAACGTCATCATGAGATTCTAATGTATAGCCCTTTGTTTCCCATTCCGTTTCTTTTCTTTCCTTGTCTTGTTTACTGTCTATTAAACCATTCATGTAAATACAGTAAGGAGCAAATCAACGTAACCAAAAGTTGTAGAATCACAAAGGGCAATCTTAAGTTTCTGCAGCAGGTGAAGTTGGGAAGTTGTTAGTTGCTCTTTCACAGCACTCGTTTTAAATCCAAAGTTTCTTTTTTTTTTGGCCAAAAAATCCAAAGGTTCAAAATGCGAACTTCAATTGTGGTCGACCTCATTTTATCTCAATCTAATCAACAGAACAGAACCATAACACAATAACTTCGCTTTTCCAGGAAAAAAATTGAATTTGCATGGG